>CM060909.1:874879508-876079508 GCA_030737875.1 Allium sativum
CGTTATTCCCATGTCAATCACCATATAAACCTTCCCGCCTTAGTCTAGTTCACTTTGCCAATCAATCCTATTCGACGATGTTATTGCTAAGCAGTTCTTCCACCAATGGCCTGAGCAAACCTATTACCTGCTTCCTTCGGGCCACACACGTGCTACAATGGCAATGAAAATGGGAAGAAAGGCTGTAAGGCCGAGCGAATCCGGAAAGATTGCCTAAGTTCGGATTGTTCTCTGCAACTCGGGAACATGAAGTTGGAATCGCTAGTAATCGCAGATCACCATGCCGCGGTGAATATGTACCTGGGCCCTGTACACACCGCCCGTCACACTCTGGAAATGGGTTTCGCCTGAAGCATCAGACCAATGATCACCCATGACTTATGTGTACCACTAGTGCCACAAAGGCTTTTGGTGGTCTTATTGGCCCATACTACGATGGGGCCTTCGACTGGGGTGAAGTCGTAACAAGGTAGCTGTAGGGGAACCTGTGGCTGGATTGAATCTGAAGGTGCGAAGCTAGTGAAGTGAGAACTACAAGGATCTAGTGGAGAACGAGAGAGAGAGAGAGAGAGAAAATAAGAAGCCTACTCTTAATAAATTGAGCCCTAGATATTCGCCCTAGATATTCATTCGGAGGAGCCAGTATATTAATTGGGGAGGTATATTAATTTAATGGCACTTGGAGAAGAAAACAGGCAATAGGCGCCCGAAGGAAGGAACGTGAGTTGACACAGGAGGAGCCAGTATATTAATTGCGGCAGGTAGGATGCTGCTGTTGCTAATGTAGCTGTTGTTGCTTTCCCACATATTGATTGATGTTAGGTTCACTATGGATACTTCTCTATACAAGTAAAGGCAGAACGAATCTGCTCTGACATAGGAGAAGAGCCGAGAGAGGGTGTTGAACGATCTACTCTACACAGATGTAGGCTTACAGGGCTAGGCGATGGAATCCCTTCATTCATCAAGAGGGCCCTGGCACTTTATGAATGAAAGAACATGGGTCAAAAAAGGCGCCAGTATATTAGTTGCCCACTACAGTCGAAGTGAGCGGCTGAGTTAGCCTCGCCTACAAAAAAGTCGTCGAGTGAGTTAGCGAAGACGCTTAGGCTAATAGATAAGAGAGCGTCGGCCAGTATATTAATTGGGGCCTCCATTCCACTATGCTACGCAAAGTCACTTAGCTCGACGTTAAGAGAATCAAGGGCGCGTGACTACATAGAAGAACCGTTGTTCGCTTACTAAGGTATAACCGAGAAAGCCGCTTCGCACCACTGATAGACTACTCAAGATTCAATTCGGCGGGCGAGCTCCCGATATACAGCCTCCCTCCCCCAATTGATCGGGGTCGCCAATGAATATACTGGACTTGGTATACTAGGCACCAATGTTTATACTGGGTGAGATCCGACCCAATTAATATAGGGTTGGTTGTCGCCGCAATTAATATACTGGCATAGGGAGCCTTCTTTCGCAAGCCTTTGTCATTGTCAGTCAACTAAGTAGGGCGAATAGCTCCCTGCGAATCCGTAAATCTTTTGAGCTTGCCGGAAAAAAAAGGATGGTCCCTTTCATTCTTTCCGTTCCATAAATTTTGTACCCCCCATCATGGCGAACCTCTCCCTGTGATCGGGATGAGGTAGATGCCTCCCAGCCGGGGATCGAATCGGAGTTTCCTTAGGTACCCACCGACCTACAGTTATTCTTAAACTTCCGTGCTTGGTAGAGAAGAAGCGAACAAGGGTACGCTCGCTTGCTGTCTTGTTCTCTGCCGTAGACTGGAATCGCTCGCCAGCTAGGCCCTCTAGAAGATAGTTGGAGCAACATTGTATGAGAACATATTACCCATCTTCGGAGACAAGGGGCGGAACAACCACTCAATCTGCTTACAGCAGCCCAGGGGGCGTCATCGTCTAGGCGTTCCCTGTTGCTCTGATCTCCCCTACGCCTAGGACATTGTCTGGGCCAAGAGCCATATTTAGTTGCTGTTTCCATTTGGTTGTTTTTTCTCGTTGTTGATACCGGCAAGACCCAGCCAGATGATGATGATGTCTGCTAGTTGGTAGTGAGAGGACTCTTAGTACCCGGGCGCTGGTGAAAAAACAATCAAATCATTTGATTTCGTTTCTTGCTCTCCCTTAGTAGTCGGAAAGGAGTCTATCTATCTGCCTAGCATTGGTAGATTTCCCCTAACGCAATTCAAAAACGGAAATTCCACGAATCCCTGAGGTGGTCCGACGACTCAGCAGCAGTGCGGAATTGAGTTTTTCGTCCAGTGGATCTGATCTATAGTTAGGGGCAATACATACCAAAAGGTCAGTATACTAATTCGGGGAAGGAAGGCGCAGTATATAACCAACCCACCCTTCTGTATAACCTATTTACATTAGTGAAGTGGCTGCATGCATAAGGGAAATGTTTGTGATACCGGGATGCATAGGGCCTATGAGCACGGAAGAATGTGGGTACCACTGCCCACTCATTAATTTCAGGGTAAGATTCTGAGCCCTTTTTCGCTTGCGCCCCTGTCTTGCGAGTGAAAGGTCGTTTCGTTGTACGAGTCAAATACTCAAAATGGACTTTTTAGACCCTGTCCAAGTGTCTTGCTTCTTTCGCTACGCGCCTATTCTATAGGTCCAATCTCATCTGCTAGCGCTTATTCGTTGCTTGGTCTGGATACATTCATCGATTTCTTTTCATTGTTCTTGGGCTATGGGCATTGGCCCACATGAATCAAGCTAATCCCTCCTTTTTCGATAGCGATATCGAAAAATGCATTTGGATTTCCCGCACTAAACGAAAGACTTTCTTTATCTGATAGCGTATGGGCTTTGACCAACAATATGGCGAATAAAGAATACCATTCAGCTTGAATAAGTTGATATTTCCTTGCAGCCCAGCCTTAAGTAGCAAGAGTAGTTACTCATTCAAGATTACCTCGACCCTGTACTCACTCATAACTCCTTCTAATCCACTCAAAACTACCTCTAAGGCAATTTTGTAATCCAATTAAGATTGACTATTGGGTAAAGGTGCGAAGTAATTAAAGGAGAGAAAGATGCTTCTGCTTTTAGAAAGATGAAAAGGAAGAGTGGGTCTTAGTCCCCTAATTGTACTGGCACGGCCCACATTTCTTTTTTCTATTCATAGGAAAGTCAACAGTTTTGAATATTTTGATGCTAGTATATTAATTGGCTGTTATTTACTCTTTACTGAAAACAGTCACAAGTGCCTAGTATAAACATTGGCCAGTATATTAATTGGACTACTTCTGTCCCGGAAACGAAAGAGTCACTCTTTCAAGCTTGATTGACCAGGAAGAAAAAACAATCAATATGACAGTGTTTATACTGGGCGCGAAAAAATAAGGAAAGCCATGTTGCAAGTCTTTATTTACTGAGGGATAACTATTGACCAATTTTTATAATGGGCACGAGTTCACTAGGGGGGGAGAGATTGAGAAGATTCCTTACCGGCTTTCGGGTTTACAATCCTAATGCATCAAACTAGGGCATCGTCTTTCGCAATAGTTGGAATCGAGGCCAATTATATTAATCC
The DNA here is from genome assembly GCA_030737875.1 of Allium sativum. NCBI lineage: Eukaryota > Viridiplantae > Streptophyta > Magnoliopsida > Asparagales > Amaryllidaceae > Allium > Allium sativum. Next base: position 874,883,067 of record CM060909.1, read on the forward strand.
GGGCCTAGTATATTAATTGGAGGCGACCGAAAGAGTTGATTGGTATCCCCAGGGGCAAGACGCTTTTCTTTTCAGTGGACAACCGAATTAATATACTGGGCCACTTCCTACAAATAGTCCTCTTCTGAATCTTCTCTTTGAGAAAATAAAGCGGGATTCGTCTATGCAATCTTATATTACTGTGTTAGGTGTTGTACCAACAAAGCCTAAGTTAGCCTGAAATCCCATCTACTTTGTCTCTAGGCAAGCACCTTGGGACCTTGGAAGGGGATGTAGACTTCTGTGAAATACGTCCAAGAACCAGGCGGATCCTATAATAATTTCAAAGGCGACTTCCCTTGCCCCTTTTGCTCCGATGAAGGCGTTGGAAGTGCTGTTGATTGTTCTCCTAGAAGAAAGAAGGTCAGTATCTGCATTGGAGTAAGAATCCCCATGGAACAATGGTCTAGCCCCCCAGTATATTCATTGGCTAGTCATTCAGTAGTCTTAGAGAGCAGTTACTCAATGGTCCAGTTGTTTAGCCCTACTAGCGGGAGCCAAGAATGAATCGCAGTTGTTGGCAGCGCACAACAAAAGTCTCTTCAGTATAGCCTACCGTCATGGGCCCGGCAAACGGAACTCAGAGCTGCTCAACGCACCACCAGCCGCACAACGATCAGGTCAAGCAAAGTTCTCCAAAGGGGCTTGCGAGAACTCCTTGATGAAAAAGCAGGGAGTTTTCCTTCACATTGTGAAACTGGAATCCTTGAATTTCTTGATGACATTCGATTTCGTTCTGATCCTCGTTATCATGTCTCCTTGTGTTTATGTTCCTCTAGCTAGGCTAGAGCAATATATTCTGGAAAAAAAATGTCATAAATAGAGTATCCTTCGCGTATTAGGAACCAGCTCAGTGTTTTGTATAGGACTTTTCTTGGGATGACTGATTGACTGTAATGGGAATGAGTAGCCCTTTACCCTAAACAAGCGAGCACAATAGAGCTTACAGTTGTCGTCCCCCAATCACCGTCCCTGAACAGACGGACATGACGGACAATCTAAAAGACTGCCCTTACCCCCATGATCATTCAGCGTCTGGGTCACACTCTCGGGATGTGCTATACTTGGAAGTTGTGGATTCAGAACCAAATCAATCAGGGTCCTTGTTCCAAATTTAGAAAAAAATCTGATAATATTAGTTGAATATTTTTTTTGAAAGATTTTTAGTTTTCATTCACGCCTAATCTATATCGAGTAGACCTTGTTGTTGTAAGAATTCTTCATTCATGAGTTGTAGGGAGGGACTTATGTCACCACAAACAGAAACTAAAGAAAGTGTTGGATTTAAAGCTGGTGTTAAAGATTACAGATTGACTTATTATACTCCTGATTACGAAACCAAAGATACTGATATCTTAGCAGCATTCTGAGTAACTCCTCAACCCGGAGTTCCCGCTGAAGAAGCAGGGGCTGCTGTAGCCGCCGAATCTGATACTGGTACCTGGACAACTGTGTGGACTGATGGACTTACCAGTCTTGATCGTTACAAAGGACGATGCTACCACATTGAGGCCGTTATTGGGGAAGAAAATCAATTTATTGCTTATATAGCTTATCCTTTAGACCTTTTTGAAGAAGGTTCTGTTACTAACATGTTTACTTCCATTGTGGGTAATGTATTTGGTTTCAAAGCCCTGCGAGCTCTACATTTAGAGGATCTTCAAATTCCCCCTGCTTATTCTAAAACTTTCCAAGGCCCGACTCACGGCATCCAAGTTGAAAGATATAAATTGAACAAGTATGGACGTCCCCTATTGGGATTCACTATTAAACCAAAATTGGGATTGTCCGCAAAAAACTACGGTAGAGCAGTTTACGAATGTCTATATGGTGGGCTTGATTTTACCAAGGATGATGAAAATGTGAACTCCCAGCCTTTTATGCATTGGAGAGACCGTTTCTTATTTTGTGCTGAAGCTATTTATAAAGCGCAAGCTGAAACAGACAAAATCAAAGGGCATTACTTGAATGCAACTGCAGGTACATGTGAAGAAATGTTCAAAAGGGCTGTATTTGCCAGAGAATTGGGAGTTCCTATCGTAATGCATGACTATGGGGGATTCACTGCTTGGCTCATTATTGCCAAGACAATGGTCTAATTCTTCACATCCACCGCGTAATGCATGCAGTTATTGATAGACAGAAAAATCATGGTATGCATTTTCGTGTACTAGCTAAAGCATTACGTATGTCTGGTGGAGATCATATCCATGCTGGTACAGTAGTAGGTAAACTGGAAGGGGAACGTGAGATGACTTTAGGTTTTGTTGATTTATTACGTGGTGATTTTATTGAAAAAGACCGAAGTCGCGGTATTCACTCAAGATTGGGTTTCTATGTCACGTGTTATTCCCGTGGTTTCCGGGGGTATTCATGTTTGGCATATGCCTGCCCTAACTGAAATCTTTAGAGATGATTCCGTCATACAGTTCGGTGGAGGAACCGGATCGAAAAAAAGAGGGATTCTAGTTGTAAGATAGCTAATGAAACCTTAGCTGGAATTAAGATCTCATTCAAAGAGAAAGATAGCAAATATCTGGAGTTTCTTTTTTTATCCTATACAAATGATCCGATCCGCAAGGACCATGATTGGGAATTGTTTGATCGTCTTTCTCCGAGGAAGAAGCGAAACATAATCAACTTGAACTTGGGACAGCTATTCGAAATCTTAGGGAAAACTTGATTTGTTATCTCATGTTTGCTTTTCGTGAAAAAAGACCAATTGAAGGGGAGGGTTTCTTCAAACAACAAGGAGCTGAGGCAACTATTCAATCAAATGATATTGAGCACGTTTCCCATCTCTTCTCGAGAAACATGTAGGGTATTTCTTTGCAAAATTGTGCTCAATTTCATATGTGGCAATTCCACCAAGATCTCTTCGTTAATTGGGGGAAGAATCAGTACGAATCGGATTTTTTGAGGAACGTATCGAGAGAGAATTGGATTTGGCAGATCAGCTTCCTTTTTTGAGTGTTGGGCAGCAGGTGCGCGAAGTGAGGAGCTAAATTCTATAATTTAGTTTCCATTTTCCCCGTTATAGGCTTCTAGCCAAACTCGAGAGAGGCTCAGTGTGAAATCTGGCCGGAAAAAACACGGGTTTATAGACTTCTCGATGTGATCCTTGAAAGAGGAACGAACTCGAGAACATTTATCTTCCGCTTTTTCTTTGTTACTGTCTTAGCGTGTGTGCTTCTATTCTCTGCCCATAAGGCAGGGAAAGACATACCTTGTTGAAGAAGCTGAGAACGTGGTAGTGGCAATCATTAGGTATAGTAGCAGACTCCTTAAGGTAGATTTTACTTGAGAAAGGTCTTTTTTTCCAACATTGTGTAATACTAAGAAGACTTTTATAAAGAATGTAAAATATGTTCTCTCTTCAACTTTTTTAGATTCTATTCTTTAATATAGCATCAACACGACTATAACATTTCTGTGGGAACTTCACTCTATCCTAAGGCAGTCTTAAGGACAGACTAGTTCTAGAAGCAGGCGTGTTCTATATCAGTAGATCAAAAGTATTATTATCATGCCCTTCAGCTTGTATAAATAACATCGCGAAGAATCACGCGGCCTAGAAAGAATTCGTTTTTTTGTATAAAGTATTAGATGCCCCCTGCTTTGCTTGTCCAATCTGTCCACTAGTGGAAAAACTCATAGACCCATTCATTTTGTACAATTGCTAGCCTCATCCGAAAGAAGGATTCTCGTTCTCTTTTTTTATATATTAATTTGGGCCTATTTAGGTGCGTAGCGAAAGTGAGTTTCCTTGAAGAAAGACCGGTTTCCTCGCGTTCCAACCGGGGAATTCGACGAATGCCCGTCGTACTTCCTTTGACTACTCCTGAGATATGGTAGAAAAATGGGGTTATGGTGGTGAGTGGGGAGTGAAAACACCAATTGCAGTAGAGAATGACCGCATTACAACATTCATGTTGTAATTAATCATTCGTAATATAAACAAAAAAAGAAATATATTTGAAAAAAGAAAGGCGACGCCTTTGATTTAAAAAGTGGTTTATCTTAGCATGCTAGCCACTGCTTCATTTCGTATAGCGATAACGCTTTCTCTTTCTTAGCGCTCCACCCCGAACTCTGGTTGCGCTTTCGTTGGCTTTCTCTCTTATAGTCTATTTTCTCTGACTTGAATCAGCTTTAATTCTTTCTCCCAGAACCAAGAGAGGAAGAGATTCCACGGAAGACAGATATGCCTTACGAAGTACCGACTAGGTCCGCTTCATTTGTGGCCTAGCGAGAATCAACAACCTTTGCATCCGAAGTTCACTTTTCGATATGTAGCGACATGAACAAGAGGGGTAGCCCTTATAGAATTTTCTTAGATAAATGGATTCTCCCTATGCAGGCCAATGTTTATACTGGGCGAAGAAAGAAGACTTGGAGCAAGAGGCGCCAATATATTAATTATGAGCGGGACGAAGAAGAAGCAATAACCAAGAAGGCACTTTCCTACTACTTTACCCTGATTTGACTACTTCCCTAGGGATCAACGAATTTCCTTTACCAGCTATATGAGACGAAAAGTGATAGGCGACCAACGGGAGTGATTTTCCTGAATTTCCTAAGAAATTACATCTCAATTTTCCTGTTTGATGGAATTGAAAAAGACAGGCTAACCATGGATGAATTGGACAGACTGAGAAGCCTACGTAACTTAGCGCCCTTGGGGATACCTTAGGCGATCATCCGAGCTTTCTTGTGAGCAGGGAGAACTTGCTCAACGTTAAGCTAAGGCTTTGCCCAGCACTCTGTACTCCCAGCGCCAACCGATCAAAGAAGCCCCTCACATCTGCTAGTTCACTTACATCGATCCACCAAAGAGATTCCATTTCTCCCACGAAGAAAGGGGCAAGTAACTGTGCGTCGCTCACTCTGCGGTTGGCGCAATATATTAGTTCTGAGTTGTGAGCTCCAGCTCAGGAATAAGACCCAGCATCTATCTAAGATAACGGGTTCCAACTGGCTAGATTCAGGCAGAGAAGAAGGCCTTGGCCCACAAGTAGGTCGTTCAGCTTTCAATAGCGTCTAGGGGAAAGGCGCCGCTTACTCAATGCCTGGCTTCCGTTATTCCTTAGAGCCACTAGTTCGGTTGCCCCTCTATGCGAACTATCGTTTATCCAGCATGGGGAATCCAGAGAGCTAACAATTCGCGGAGTCAATCATATAAAGAAACTCTTTCTTCCAGTCTAGGGGTAGAGAAGATGGCCTTAGGTCTTGAGCTGCACCAGTATATTAATAGGCTCTTTAATACCAGGCTCGCTCTCCCTTAGCCGCGGTACGAACTCCCTAACTGCTGCCTGCCTCCCAGCTCCCTAACTGCTAACTCAGCACCTTGAATCAAAGGCGCCGCTACGCTTCTAGGGTGAAAGACAAGATCGAAGAAGCGGAGACGCGCGTTCCTAGGTAACTCTAAGTCGAGGGACCAAGCAAGTAGGCGGCTGCACAGGAGTCTGAATGCCTTCCCTGGCACCTGGCTTCTTCCTCCGCCCTTCCTCAATTGATTTACCTGGCTTCCTCCCCAAATGAAACAAGGGTTTTGTTTATTCATAAGGTGCGTAGCAAGACTTCAGTCTGGACGGTGCCTAGTTCGAGCCAACCCACCATAGCCTAATAAGATCTTTTACAATGAGAGCATGCGACTCCGCGAATGAAAGAAGATCTTTCCGCTGATGCTATTCACGCAGTACTAGTTCCTATGGTTGTGAGCTATTTGAATCATAGCTATAGGTACTTATTAGATTGCTTGTTGCACCTGTCTGAAAGGTTCGAGGGGCTCAGTATACGGGATAGCATCCGGGCGGCAAAGCAGGACGCTCATGCCTTCGCTGGGCATGGGCTACGTGGAGAAGCATAGTCCCCAATTGATACGCCAACCCATCGCCCTTGGCCGGTCCACATAAAGCAGAAAGTAGACTAGATTCCCTATGCATAAACTCATAAGTTCTCGAAATCCCTTCGTCTCTTTCTTCTTCGTTCATCTAGCCCACTTGGACCATTTCAAATTCACCTACTAGGGGAACTTGCTTTATACTTGCTTAGCAGCCTCTATTAACTCCTGTAAGTGTAGTTCTTTAGTTAGTTGTTCGCACCACTTTGCTGGAACACCCGCTTGCGCGAATGCCTGCTGGAAACATAAAGCACTCTTCCTCTTTCCTAGCCGCCTGAGTTGCTCCTCCGCGAACGAATCAAAAGTCAATCAACACGCGCCATCTGTTTCATTACGGAACTTCACTTAAATGAAAGTGAGCTAGTCGAACTAGATCCGTTGATGCGCATAGAAGGTTGAGATTATGAAGTAGCAAGTGAACTGAACAAATAGTTAGTAATTACTTTCTATTCTATTGTTCTTTCCATGGCTTCGGCACCTGTTGCTGACTCCGCACTGGCGCGTGCCACTTCGCTCCCGGCTAAGACTCAAGCTTCCCTAGGCTCCTAGAGGAAGACTCCTCGACTTAGAGCTGACTCCTATATCTATGATTCTGTGCTCGTTTAGGGTTCTCTTAGAGCTGAGTCCTATATCTATGTGTGGTTCGGATTCGTAGTCTCTAAGAAGCAGTAGCTTACGATGTTGCCAGAACTGCCCTGGGCTCTCTCATATTAGTTATGTGTGGTTCTAACAGCTGACAGGGAGATTCGGTTGAGTGAGGTAGGAGCAAAGTGAAGGGCTTAGTGATCCTTCCGAATAGAATGGATCGGTAGAACCTCCCTCTTTTCCCTTTATGGTGGTTCTTTCTTGTTCTTGTTCGCTAACGCACCTCTCGCTTTCCTTCTCTTCTTACTTGAGCTGGACTCTTTGATATGCACTTCCCATTGGTCGAAGAAGAGTGAGGATCGGAATAGTTTGGATCCTTCCGTATTAATATACCGGGCTTCCCATCACTTCGCTCCAAGAATAGTTTGGACCCTCCCGCTCATAATTAATATACTGGCGAGCTTGCAGGTAATCCTTGCTTCGATGCAGGCCAATGAGTCGGAGTTCTCCTTCCTCATCGATGAGCGGGGGAAAGGTATAGTTTCGTTAACATATAAGTCGCTCCCTTTCTCATTGATTTGAGCCTTCAGAGATGCTCGGTACATATTAGATTGTGGGCCCTCTTAGCAATGAGGGAGGTCGAAATAGGAGGGCTTACGAGTTAGGCAGTTCCGTACCCTTAATGAATATTAATAGTAGTATAAAGGGGTCAGCTCCACCTCCCACTTGAGATGGATAAGGTCCTTGGCAGCCCAACGAAACTTCTTCCTAAGGGGTAAAACTAACTTATACATAAAAAAAAGACGAACCGGAAATTGCGAAGCAAACTAGGTGGGTTTGGGTGGCCCCTAGCAAGCAAGCCCATTTACTGGTATAGAAATAGAAATTCGAATAATAGATCCAAGAAGGAGAAGAACTCCTAGGCTTCTCATAGCGCAGCGACGGAGAGCTTCTGACTATAGCTCGAGAAGCTCGCGTAAGGGTAGCCGCACTATCCTCCTGAGTCATGTAGCTAACTAAGCCAGTATGGATGCTATCGAAGAGCTAAGGAGAGATAGAGAGAAGCAGGGAAATCCAATATACTCCAGGCACTCTTAATAAATAAAGATACGTACCCGGATCTCCGGGAGGGGGGAGCTAGAACTTATCTATTTCAACGAGGAGATCGTAGTCTTACTGTAGCTAAGAGAATGTGGCTTTGTGGGCTTCCCCCAAGATAGTGAATCGATTTAGGACTCGCTATGAATGCAAGCACCTCTAGATAGATAGGTCAAATCCTTCCTCCATTTTCTTTTAATTCTGTGTAAGCCAAGCTTTTGCTATTTCTTTTTTCGCAATATACGCAAAATAGAAAGAATTGGCTGAGCAGGCTTGTCTCGGATGAGCATAGTTCGAATAGCTCGTCATAAGCACTTCCTTAAAGCACTTCCAGTAAACTAAGGAATACCCACTCGGGCCCTCATAATCGTCGCAGGAAATAGTTTGGATCGCTCCACTAGCCTTGATTGGCGGACGGAAGTACCTAGGTCTGGTGGTATCGTATATAAGATCACGGCTGCATTTAGAAGTGATCTTTCCCTCGTAGAAAAGAAAGGTTTTGATTCGAGCGAGGAGCAGGTAATTCCAATTGCCCTCGTGGATGGGGAAGGAAGAGAGGGTGTCACCCAAATTTTCATAAATAAAGAGTGGAATCCATTCGCTCTTATCTAATGGAGTTCCGCACCAGGACTCAAAACATACCTCGAGGAGAAGGTAGCTGAAAGAGCGCTTCCCCGAGAGACATGGTGCATCCCATGCCTTTCTTGGTTGAAAAAACCACCGGCAATTGGTATACTTTCAAGTCTTTATTCATTTAACAAGAAAGCTAGTATACAAGCAAGATTTTTTTGATGGATTTTCTAGTATCTGATTACATCTTATCCCTGGGGGAAATGAGACGACTCTTCCTTGAACTATTTCATAAGCAGATCTTCCCCTCCACATCAATCACGAGTTTCTTTTTATTCCTATCGTATATTGTCGTAACACCCTTAATGCTAGGCTTCGAAAAAGACTTTTCATGTCATTCCCATTTAGGTCCGATTCAGATTCCTCCGTTGTTTCCTTTTCCTTCCGCGCCTTTTCCTCGAAATGAGAAAGAAGATGGTACACTCGAATTGTATTATTTAAGTGCTTATTGTTTGCCAAAGATCCTACTTCTACAATTGGTAGGTCACCGGGTTATTCAAATAAGTTGTGTTTTCCGTGGTTTTCCCATGTTACAACTTCTGTACCAATTCGATCGATTCGGAATGGATCGGTTAAACTTGATATTAGGGAGCCTGGTCTTGACTCTTCTGTGTGGTATTCATTCTCGTTCGGCTCTTGGAATCACATCCAGCAGTGGTTGGAACAACTCGAAAAATCCAACCACTTCACCTACTTCATTGCCCCCAACCCCTTCTCATACCTCTATTGAAACAGAATGGTTTCATGTTCTTTCATCGATTGGTTTTTCCTCTCCGTTCGTATCTCCAACTCCAATTTCGGTCTCAATTAGTTCACAAGATTGAATGGCCAAGTCCTTTCAAACCTCCTAGATTCTATTTTTTTCCAAGAATGTTGAACCGGGCCCGGGTATGTAAGCCATGTATCTGGGAAGAACTTAAAAGAAGGGCTTTAGCTTCTTTTTCAAACAAATCAAAGTGCTAAGAACCCTGTATATTGGCTTTATTATCTTTTGGCTTGAACTCCAGGTAACTCGATCGCCCCGGCGGGGTCGCTCTGACGCAGAGAGCCCTGAGAAGTGCAACACTCTAGTAACTGATCCTTTTGTAGGTGATGGCGCAGTCTTAGTGAAAACTTTCATCTAGCTGGAGCCCCGGCCTCCCAATGATAGTTCAGGCATGGAGAAGTAACTAGGCTAATGCCAATGAAGGAATAACGCGACACCGTCCCCTTCGCAATGGATTCTACTTCACCATTGTGCTGTCTGAAGAACAAGTTAGCTAAAGTGAGCCGTGCTACGGGAGAAAGAGCCATAGAGCCTCCAATACCCGCCTCGTTTACTCCGTGCTCTTAGGTCTCCCCGAAGTCTCCTTAGGTTACCAGTTGTTCCAGCCAATCAAGATGTGTTCTATCCACTGTGTTCTCGCTTGGTCGTCTATTATTATTCAGAATAGAGGTGCGTACAGGGAAGAGCATTGACCAGGCAGTTTAAACCGATTATTGTGACCTCATACCTATTCCCGATTGCAGAAGCAGAAGGGTGGACAGTTGGAGTTGCAGAACAGCAAATCGAATGAATGAAATTCAGGGAACGAAAGCGTTATTCGTGGAATGAGCAACTGACAGATAGAGTTTAGCTATACAGATCGATTCAAGAAGAGCTAAGACGGATAATCATATCAAATTCAGAGAGATGTCGCACATTCTGATTAAGCACATAGAGATTGAGCATAGCGAGCTGAAGGCCTAATTGCTCCTATTCGATCGTTTAGAGAAATTCCCAAGAAATGAGAGGGCATTAAATTCGACAGCTGGGGCTTCTTCCTAACCAAGGAGTGAAGTGAGAAGTCCATATATATGAGAATATCAAAGAGGTAATCCCGGAAAACGAATCTGGTGCACTCCCATCAAATCAAAAGAAGTAATTAATTTCTACCGAGATGAAATAGTTTCTGCTTGCAATCAAACTATTACGATTCTTAGAGCAAATCCAAGTTCTTCCCAGGTCCCCAGCGGGAGTCACGAGGCTACCTTTCTCAATTGTTGACTGCTTCCACCTTGAAACAGCAAACTCATGTTACTAGATCAACACCTTCTACTTGAATGTGTAAAGCATAGCACATAGAAATTTCAATTAGATAAATTTTTAACGGAAAACCCGTGATAAAGGCCCATGAGCTAGAGCTAACTCTGTTAGACCGAAGAATACCTAAGAAGGGAGGGGAACGAGGGGAGAGTACAAATGATTGTTTTCACATCTCTATAGGTTTCTTTGTTTCACATCTACATACCGCTTTGTCATCGGCATTATATAGTCCCAATGAATATACCTCCCTTTGATAATAGGCTCATTCCGAATTTATATTGTGTACTCTCTCCAGCTGTAGGAAACTTCATTTCCTTAGTTCTCTAGCTAGGGAAGTAGAGCTCATTTCCTTGCCGAAGCTTGATCCAGCTTACGCCAATTTCATGTGAATCAGAACACTAGGCAAACCAATCATTTCTACCGGAAGTGGGCGGCAGTAATATACCTCTCCTCTCTTAGCGGGACTGATTATACCTATCCACTAAGCACCAGTATATTAGCTCGTTAACTAATACCAAGCGGGAGACTAAAAGGAGAGCAAGACTATATCTAGTGAAAGTTACTAGCCCCTATACTATCTCTTTATTATGAGAACAGTTTGACAGTTATGATTTCAATTGAACGAATATTTTGTGAATCAGTGAATCTAACTTCCATCGACTAAGATTCTAGCACTCAGCTGTGCCATTTCTTTATTAGTTTAAGCTTGAAGTGTGAATGGATTTCCAGATAATCAGCGCTACCCAATATTGAGCATGTGTCGGTAAAGGAAATCACAAATGAAAGGAAGTGAGTGGAAAGCCTTTCTTGGTACTTTAGCATGGTAATGAAGAGGAAATCCTGTAAGTGAAGGCCAAGGAGGGCTGACATAATTGATTCATGCTTTTCCTTATATAAGAAGGCCTCCGGACAAAAGCTTTTTTACCATAAGATGCTTTATTCTCCAAATAAATTATTTCCTAGTTCGATTTCGATACTTGCATCAAGTGGTCTTTTCCCAATCGCTTGTAGACCTATCCTATACTTGACGAGCTAGTTTCAGTTGTTGGTCTCTCGAGCCTTCTCCTGGCAAGTAAAGAGCTAGAGGATTAGGTCAGGCACAAAAGAGACTGTTTCAATCCAGTGGATACAGTACTTATGAAGCATGAAAATAGAAAAGAATGCTCTTTGGGCATTGCTTGTGTCGACCAGCCAAGCAGATGAGATTCTCTCTTCCTTTACTATTATCACTGACATTAAGGTTGACTCTTTCCTTGCTCGTTTCACTCCTTTCCGTGAAGAGCATAGTAGGCACCAAGTCGCAGTGACAACGCCTTCCTGCGTTGGTCCTCCGGTAATCAAGCAAGAACAAACAATCATTCATCGGAGGGAGCTTGGATTACCAGTCAGGCAGATAGGTGCTCCTTTAAGACCATTGATTGTCGCTCTTTGAACAGGCAGAGACGAACACACCATTCCAACGGCGGGAGGAGGAGGAGGATAGACTTTCGAACCCGACACATCCACTCCACGATCCTTTCAGCCGTAGTTCCGGGGTTTGATTGCAAAGGGAGCGGGAGTGCTTTGAAGCTCAACGAAGTCAAAGCCCGTTGCCTTAGAAAGGATCCATGGAGGGATCTATGGAGTTCTCTCTGTCCTCCCTTTGCTTGAACTGGACTTTTCCGAAACATCAACTCCTCTTACTATGGGCTGTAGGTACTAATTGGTTTCTTTCCTTAATAGACAGCCCTCAGCCAGCTAAGTTTCATTTCACATTTCATATGATAAAAGGTTCTCGCCACCCCTCGGTGAGTAAGCCGAGTGCTTCTTGTCTTAGCGAGCTTGGTGGATGAGAGCAGACTAGTTAGATGAATGGAAAAGTAGTCACTTCCGGAGTGAATGAGTGCAGCAAAGTATCTTATCTTTCCACGCACGGAGCAGTAACTAGTCTTTCCTGTTGGGATAGCAGTATGATTCCATCGGAGGTGGAAGTTAGCAAAAGGAATTGAACTCTTTCTAAGCTATAGAGTAAGAAAGCAGAAAATCCTTATCAGAAGACTTTTTGCAATTCAATGTCTTTCTTAAGTAATAGTTCTTTTAGAAGGTGCCTAATCTACGACCATCCTTACCTCATATTCTTTTTATTCTCGATAGCCAGATAGTGAAGAAAGACGCTTAAAAGCCCCTTCATTGTCTTCCTTCCCTAAGCGCAATATCCCATTGAATAGATAGGATAGAATTAGTGCGCTTGAAAGAGATTCGGCTTAGTTAAAATTCCTAGTCTTACTCATCTCAGATGCGGTATTACCAAGGTCATGATTGGAATTAGGAATGGAAGCTGTGGCACTTATTACTTTATATGAGGAAGGGGCTAAATCACTAGCAATAGTAGACACGCTACGATCTTTGGCTCTTTGCTAGACAGGAGCAGTATAGGAAGCATCAAATGCCATGGTTCTTATTACAGACTAGGTTGCAAGTGAGAGTGATAGAATCAGCTCAACTGTGAATGTTGCCGATGCCGATACCGGAGCTGCTAAAGGAAGCAGTAGCAGTACAACCATTAAATTGAAATGGAATTGCACATTCATCTTCCTCTATCAATTAATTTCTTTTGTTTGAATAAGCTATTAAGGTGCCTAGGACACTAGTAGACGATAGTCAATTTATATTATGTTCTCTCGGGATTTTTGGTAACCAATTATCTGGTATGCAACACGATGGAATTATTTAGCCACTATGTTCACAGAAGCAATAACAGTAAATGCACCAGAACGATTAGAAAGCATTCAAGTACCTAAAAGAGCTAGTTACGTTAGAGTAATTATGCTAGAACTGAGTCGTATAGCTTCTCATTTATTATGGCTTGGACCTTTTATGGCAGATATCAGTGCACTGACTCCCTTTTTCTATATTTTCAGAGAAAGGGAATTGTTATATGATCTATTCGAAGCCACTACAGGTATGCGAATGATGCATAATTATTTCCGTATTGGGGGAGTTGCTACCGATTTACCTTATGGCTTGATAGAGAAATGTTTATATTTTTTCGATTATTCTTTAACAGGAATTGTTGAATATCAAAAACTTATTATGCGCAATCCTATTTTTTTGGAACGCGTTGAAAGAGTAGGCATTATTGGGTGAGAGGAGGCAATAAATTTAGGTTTATCAGGACCAATGTTACGGGCTTCTGGAATCCAATGGGATCTTCGTAAAGTTGATAGTTATGAGTGTTACAAGAAATTTGATTGGGAAGTCCAATGGCAAAAAGAAGGAGATTCACTAGCTCATTATTTAGTACGAATCGGTGAAATGGAGGAATCTATAAAAATTATTCAACAGGCTCTAATCTTTCGTCGATAGAAAAAGAATAAAAATGAATTTGATCTTGATCTTTGTGGAGTGAAAAAGACACTATACTGGATCCGCATGAACTTCCTGCTAATAGCCATAAATGACTTGTTTTTGGTAATAGATGAACGTTATTATATGTATATTCGGGTGCATGATAGACATTGGTACTCCAGTGCATTTCTCCCTCTGATTCAGAATAAATATGTTTTCGAACCTTCTCTTTAAAATGAAAAGTAGACGTTCCAGTATGAATCTCAGCAATAACTTGTTCAGATTCTACACATTGATTATTTTGAACTAAAATCAAACGGGAGGAATATTCACACTATGTAGAAAGATGATAGGAGATAATCTAGTCGTCCTTTGAAGTCATCTTCCTTGCCCTTCAGGTTCCCTAAGTCATTAGCTGAAGAAGTCCCGTCAATGGATAAGAGCAGGCAAAGCCACGAGCAAGCTTTATCTATATCTGCTAACTCCTAGCTTTTGTTCCGAGCCATTATTGCCTCCAGGGAAAAGTTCCTATAGTCGCATAAGCGAAAGATTCTTTCCTCTCATCTAGTGGAACGGGGCCTTAACCTGTTGTTATTCTTGAATGGACTTATTTCGGAGGGAATGCTTCAGAGCTAAGAATAATTTGTAAGGGATCGTAATATACTTTTGAAACACTACTTCTTTGGGAGTTATCCCTTGTCAACCCCTTCGATCGGTCGGGAAGAAGAAGTCTCTTTATTCTAACTAAATTCCGCTACTTACTTAGAATGAAGGGAAAGGAGGGAGACTGAAAAAGACGGGAGGTCCGTATCTCATTCTTATGATTGGTCGCTTCGCTAAGAATGACTTAGGGTCTAAGTCTGGGTAACATCCCCTATCTAATAGAAGAAGTTAAGAGTGAAACGCTACGTGCCCTTATAGCTCGACCATAGGGAGAGGATGATTCGATAGGCCGCATGTAAAACAAAAAAACCTACCATGAGCCAGACCACTAAGATGCTTCAAGCCGGGTGCTTTTTAGCCACCAACAGCTTGTGTTTCCGTTCCCTGGATGAGATCAAGGATTCTTTCCATCGGATTAGTAACGGTCTATTCTCCAAAGGACTAAATCAAAAGGTCAAAAGCATGACTTCCTTAAGGATAGAGACCGAGGGAGGGGGGATGTTGGTCAATTGCTTCGAGTTCAAATATCAACTTCCTGATATCTAGAATCTCATTCAAAGTCCTCAAATCGAAAGGAAGTAGTCCCAATTAACATACTGGGAGCTTTCAATGCGTAAAGGTTATTTCAAATCACGAAAGCACACCTCCTTCACCCTAATATACTCGGGCTAATGTTTATACTGGGGCAGGGGAGGCTTTACTAACCCCGCGTTCCGTTAGAGTTAAATACTTGCTCATGCGTGGACTGTTCCCTGAGGAGGACTGCTTATAGAGTTAGATGAATAGTAAGGCTTATGCCGAAGTGCACCGACTCCTTTCTTCACTCGAAAAGGGGGACACCCGTTCTCTAAGTCAGTGGTCGGCTTCGATAAGGCGGGCGGGGCATATGACGTCTATTCCCAGCTGTTCTGCCAGATTCAATAAACCTGGGATTTTTCATTAAACATCAATTTACCTTCATAAGCCCCAGATAGATAGATCTAAAGGCATGTGCATATAGATGAAAAATCTATGATTGGAATTTCCCCAAGGCGCCCGAAGGAAGGGTCGACGGAGATGCAAAGTGAAAAAATTTATTTTTCGATTTTATGATCTTCATATCGAAAAAGAAATTATGTGCTGTCTAATGTTTGGATTTGTTTAATAGTGAAGCTATTTCCTTATAACAAAGGCAAAACAAGTCGGAAGCATCACTTCTTCTTCTTTGAATCACTGGACCTGAGTGAAAGTTTGGAAGGAGAAGGTGAAGGTATGCCAACTGGCTGTTTATTGATAGGACTCTCGGGAGACGATAGATCTATGACTTTCCTCTTTGAAGCAAAGCGTTTACGTCCTTTTCGCTTAGAGGATGTGTCAATTCCTTTCTCCCCGCCAAATCTTTAGTTGTATCTTCAGAATCCTTGTCGTCATCGCTAAGATTAGGAACATCCTCGTCTAGATTGGCAATTGTTGTTATCCTCTCATCCCGGCATGGAAGATACATTCACCGGGGGAGGAGCAATAGCAGTAGTAAATGATAACGAAGACGAGTGAGTGTTAATTGCTTCTTTCATCATAGCAGTATATCCACCAGGGGGAGGCGGTGATGAAAGTAAGCTTATCGCATGAGTATAGCAGGCATGAAACTTAGCATACCCAGAAGGGTAAACAAGGTAATCTAAATCCAACATGGCTTGGTAGATTTTAGCTTTACCTGAGGTATCAAGATTCACATCAACTTCAAAGTCATCGACAATCATCATGCTCCTCCGCAACATCTTCTGTGGTGGCGTGATCTTTGCCAACAATCTCTCCTTCTCCCCGTGTAGCAGGAGGATCTACTGAAGGGTCCGCTTGGGTTTGAGAACGTGAAACGTTAATATCAGTCAAGCTAGCAGATCACCAATAGCAGCAATGACGCCTTGGCTCTAGTTGATTCAGCTTGTTCTTCCACAAGAAGCCTCTTGCCTTATGCCAAAGCTACCTGGTCATCTTCGTCTAGCAAAGGAATTCCTTTAAGAGATAGTCTTCTTCAACGTTTTCAAAATGCTTAAGCACTTCCTCCCAGACCAGAGCCTGTGTCCTACCATAATCCTTCCCTAGGAAACGCAAGCTTCCGCGGGTCATAACACTGTAAACATAGAAATCGAAGAAAGTGGCTTCATCATCTCTTCTGAGTAGTAGCCAAAGATGTATGTTTGTCTTTCTCTAAAGAGTTGGCTCTGGTACTTTCAGTAGCAAGCTTTTCACGGGTAATCTCTTGTTGATAAGATAAAGAAGTTCTTAATTCCAAGGCTAACTGAGACTCAGCATTTTCTTGTGCCTTCTTAGCATCTTCGAATTGTTTCTGTAGCCTTCTACTTAGCAGCCTCAAGTTCCTTTTTAAGCCTGGTGTTTTCATCCTCTAAGCTGCTAATTTTGGAACTCCCACCTTGAAGTGAAGTAATCTCGGCTTCTTGGGATTTGATCACTTCATTTTAGCCTTATCGCTCTCCAATGTTTGAATATGTTCAATTTGGTGTTAAGGCATTGAAACTCATTGCAGATTTTGTACCATGCTGCAAACCACTTATCAACTGTCTCTATAGCTGCATCAAGACGACTAGTCACAAGGTTCTTCGTAGCAGTCAGATCCTTGACCATATCTCGCTTATCATTCGGGTGGAGATCCATGTCAAAGCATATTCCTCTCATGTCCCAACCACCAAATCTATGTGAAAGTTTCGAGGCCAACTGTATATGAAGGCCTGGTTATGATAGCCTGGAGTTCATCCAAGGATGGAATAACAGGTGCATCTATTCTGGTTTGAGGATCATCTCTACTTCAGTCACCTCCATCCTTCCATTTCTTTCGAAGATCCCCCTTTTACCTTTCCTTCTCTGCCAACAATTTTTCATGATCACGTAACCACTGCCATTGCTCTTCAGTCTGCTCATAATCATGATGTGGCTGAGCTTGGTAGGAATCCTATGATTTATGAGAATGCTTTGCAGAAGTTGCGATGGGTTAAAGGAAGAAGAATGGGTATGCTTTTGGAAGTCCCCAATAAGTAAAGGCCTGATCTCCGATTCTGAAACAAGAACAACAAGTTATTTCAGCACATCATCTAATTAAAGGAAATATTGAAATAAGCTAAGGAATTTATGAAAGGCACGAAAAGCCTGTCGATATTTCCTAATACATGCCTAATAGCGAACTAATCTCAAGTGGTGTTTCTAAGTCAAGAGTCCTGCTAGGCAACTTAGAAATTTCCCCAGCCGTCATTCCAGCATACTTTCCACCGGAGCAGTTGGGTCTGAGGCAACAATCTCCCTTTGGCTAAGAAGTTTCGCACAAATCACTAAGTCCCCCAAAGGTGCCCATAGAATCCTCCTCTTGAATGACCGGGGCAATGGAATCCTTGGTCGCTAGCTCAGGATTTGGTTCATCCCTTATACCTGTTTCAACCACCACAGGTTGTTTTCCCTCTCGACGTGGAATTTCTTCTTCGGGAGAGAACATCCTCTATATTATCTCTATAAGGTAGGTAATAGAGAGGATGTGATCTCTTGGCTGGCTTCTCCTTTAAGCTTTCTTTTCATCTTCCTTTGTAAGCTTCTTCATTTCTTCTTCCGTAAGCTTCTTTGTGAATCTTTCTCCGTCATTCATACCATGGTCTAAGGACCCTATTGTACACTTCTATGGCCTATACGACCTCATACATACTGCTATGGTCTATATGACCTTAATACATACCATAACAACTGAGACGAGAAATAAAACTATAATCCTCTTTGTAGGGCCCAATCAAAGTGATTGGTATTATAACCATCTTTATCCTTAGTAACTGTCAGGTGGCCTTGGACTATTGACTGAGAAAATCATCAGTTTCTTCGGATGCTTAATCATCCGGACCGACTGTCTTCTTGAGAGATAGTCTAGAACAACATTAGTTTTGCCTTTGACATATTGGACTGTGAACTGATACTTTGAGAACCAGTCATTGAGGCGTAGTAACTGCTTATCCGAAACGCCTTTGCCTCTTAGCTCCATGATCTGAGGGAATGAGGTATTATCCATTCTGATGATGAATTGGTGGCCAATGAGATGGAACTCGAATTTCTTGATGCCATTCCTGACTACTAGGATCTCTTTGTATACTGCATGATAGTGCTTCTCTGAATCTTTGAATTGTCCGCTTGCATGTCCACAGTAGTATTCTTTGCCGTCTTCTTCTTCTAAGAGGACTGCACCCCAATAATCGTCACTTGCATCTGTCTGAAGTATCCTTTTGCCTGTTCCTGGAATCCTGAGTGGTGGTAAGGCTTTGCATGCTTGCTTCAACCATCGGACTGCTCTCCAAGGACTAGGGCTTTTTCTGAGGATCTTGGACAGCTGGCTAGTGTAAGCTGAGCAGTAAAGGATGAAGCTCTTAGGTAGTTAACTATTCCAAGGAACTGCTGTATTTCTTTGACTGAAAGGTTGGCTTCTGGAAATCTTTTCCGTTCTTCTGCTAAGTGGGCTCCTGGTTGGTAGGTACCGTCTGTGATCTTCATTCCGAGGAACTCAATGCTTGTAGTGATTACTGTGCACTTCTTTTCTGAGAGCATCACTCTGTACTTCTTGAATTGATAAATTCTTGTAGAAGCATCCTATGTTCTCCAAGTGTCTCTGAGAACAGTAGGACGTTGTATAAACCAAATCATTGTGCAGGACTGGCTCGAATATTCTGATCATTGGTTTCTGAAATAGTGATGGTGCAATCGTCCAAAGGGTAGGACCTTCCACTAGTACTGTCCTCTAGGAATGCAAAACGTCATCTTGTATCGATTGGACGGACTCCAAGCTGCCGAAATCCTGATTTAAGATCGAATTTTGAGAAGTACTTGGCTCTTCCAAGGTGTGAGAACAGTATCTGGGTTTTTGGTAGTGGAAACTTGTCGTCTAGGAGGAAATGGTTCAGGGTATTGTAATCAATCACTAGTCTCTTCTTTCCTCTGACTTGCTCGGGTCTCTTATTCACATAGAAGGCTGGACAGGCCCAATTTGAATTTATGGGTTCGATCAGCCCATCAGCTAGCAGTTGTTCGCATTCTGGCAAGACCGAGATATTCAGGAGTCATCCTCGGATGTGTTGCTTTCGTGGAGTTAATGTCTTTATCTCTTTTGAAGGGTAATGTGATGAAGAAGGTATCATTCTTCCATACTGGATTAGGATGATTAAACTGTTGATGTGAGTCAGCTTCTCTTTAAGTCACTGACTATGTCTCCAAACTCTTCTGATGCATCCGTTAGTGAGAACAACTTTTGAGTAATACAGAATGGTTTGAACTCCCTCTTGTACTTTAGCCCGTAGGGATGGACTTGTAGCCTCTGTACTTTGAAGAATAGATCAAAACCCATTAATAGGTCATGACCATGAAGCTTGCTTCCGATGACCTTTAGCCATACTGTGCATTCTGGGAACAGCTGGATGTAAATCTGATTTATGGAAATGAGTGCTGTATGGAAAGTCTTACCATCAGCAGCATTGAAGTACTCATTATGCTTCTTCCAAGCGTCTTCTGGTAGGATATCTGGATTCATCATAGTTATCCTTGCTCCATCATGCCAATTGCCTTGATCGGATGTTCATATTTTGAGGGTAGGATCGTGACTTCAACATTTGGAGATAGCATCGCTTCCTGAATGGTTTTGCGGCATCTGAGAATGGGAACTTCTTTGGCCATGAATATGTAGGGGATCTCTTCTGAACTGTCTTCATCTTCTGATGAGGTATCCTCTATAGCAAAGACTTTTCATCCTTTTCTTCTTGCTGAAGAGGGATTCTATCTCAGCATCTGATGTGTTTGCCTCTCCTTGTAGTAGAATGTTGCTGGCAAGCTTTGCAGCTTTGTATCTCTTATTAGGATAGTTCTTCGAATAATGTCCTTCTCTTCCACACAGATAACATCTGTTCGAACTGTTCTTCATGTACTTCTTTATCCTGAAGTACCTATACTGTTTTTTCTTCATTCTTCCTTTTTATATGCATTCTTCTTTTTCTTTGAACAGGAGCATTTGTTTTCTTTGTAGCCAATCTGTATGCGAGACTTTTCACAGTATGATTTGATCCTTCGGCCTCTTTCGAACAGTTCCTTGAGACTTTGTTGTGTTTCACAGATCTTATCCAATGCAGCATAGCACATCTGGTTGATTTTCCCCAAAGTTGTGTTTGCAAGGTCTACTCCTGGCATTCTGAGCATCCTGTTTATTTCTGGTTGGGTAGAGATGAAATGTCCACATTCTTCATTGTTGGATCGTTGTAGTCGTTCAGGAGGACTCATACATCCGAAATGCTTTTCCAGATCGATCTTTCTTAGCGAACAACACTTCCTAGCCAAGTACCCATCAGCTTGAGCTTTCGCGTATGCATCCACGTCACCGATGAACTCCATATGAATGACTGCCAATGCTTCTTGGAAGTTTGGACTGTTGCAGAAGAGCATTCTTCTATATTCTCCCTAACATACGAACCAATCTCTAACTATTCCCAAGAATCTGGTAGTTAGCTCCGTCAATCACTTCTTTACTGTGGCTCCATCTTTGAGCATTTTACTATCCAACCATGCCGACATCTGGTAAAGCTCTTCTTTTATGTAATGGGACATCAGCAGGTACGTTTGACTTTGAAGTCTTGTCTTCTCTTAATGTGGGGATATTCTGGATAGTGCCTTGTCTCATCATCAGTGTCTCGTTCTTCTACAATTGGACCATCTGACATGTTGAGAATATACCAATAAAGATTTATAGATTTTATATTTATGAATAATTTGAATTAAATCAACAAATCAATCATCCCCTTACTTATTAATTTTGAATTTAGGCATGATTCATATATATAGAGAAGTCAAAGACACATATTCTATAAGGCTTCTTTCTGCGCAATCTACCCTACATTTGTGAATCGGTCCCTAAGGAACGCCCGAGTCCGATGCCTAGCTCAGGAGAGAATGCCCTTACTTGGAATCTCAAGCATTCTTCTTCACTTGCATCAAAGAGATTATTCGAGGTCAAGGTTGAGATTATCAAACTGCAGAAAGCCTTCTCCCTCTCAGGCTTCCGTGTAGGGCTAGTCTTCCATAAAAATGGACTTCTCTGTCCGCGCAATCTACGCAGAGTGAATAGGTAGGAAAAACCTCAGTAAAGATAGGACCAACATAAAAGGGGGGCACAAAGCCTCTCTAAAACCCTAGATGCATCGAATCCAGGGAGGGGGGGAAGATGAGGCTATTTGGTAGATAAAGACAGATCAACATGTCCTTGCTTCGAATATCAGATAAGAAGAGATTCTGACGTCTGAGATTGCGTGCCTTGCCCGGCGCTTAGATTTAGGGTGATAGGGTAGCAAGAAGAAACTAGTTAGACCAGAGCTTTCCGAGCTCTAATTCCATAAGCATTCGCAGGTACCACATACTTACTACATAGGGGACAAAGCACGGAATGAAAGATCTTCATCTGCGGCAATCTTAATTGGCCAATGGATTCCGAGTCACTAACTTACTTGCTTGAGACAGTAGATGGACGGATCAGCTTACTTTTCAAATGGCTTGAGAGAGACGGATAGAGGGCCTATTCCTGTGCCTGAGTGATGGCTTTCTAGAGGAGATTGCTTTCAAGATTAGAGGCGCATATGAGAGTTTCAAGGACAATGGACCATATGAGTTCGAGCTAGCCGAGAAGGTGCGTAGCGAGATCAATCCCTATTCCTTATTCATATGCAACAACTAAGTAAACTCCCTATCCTACTGGTAGAGAATCAACATATGCAACAACAAGTTATAAGTCAGGTGCCTAACTCATATGTCTGGTAAGTGATTCAAGTCATAAGTCAAGTGAATTAACCTCCCCTTCTCTTTGTGCATCCTATACTAGGGCCCCATTCAAGAACAACGTATAGAGAAGTTGGAAAGCTCTATTCCACTTCTCAATAGGTTTACCAGTATCAGTATCATAAGTTGACTTCTCCCTTGCAATTTGATCAAGGTATATTGAGTTAGTTATTACTCTTCTTGAGGTAAAGAACGCTACTATAGTTATGGAGTGCTATGTCGATTCTTGACTAGCCTAAGTGAAAAACAGCAAATTTCACCCATTCAAGCAATAAGGAAATAGGATACTTGACAGATTGAATATTTGGTAGTAGAAGAGTTAGTCTCTTCATGCCAGGAATTTCTTCTTAGTTCCGTTCTGTTGTTCCTACAATACTGGGGAATTTACCCAAACATAATACGAGAATCTACCCGGTTCATACTTTCCCCTTATTCGGTAGAGAAGCTAGATTCCCGCTTCCTAATTAATATATAACTGGTTCATACCCGCGGCCGGGAGCTAGCAGCAGGCAGTGTTCCATTCCTACAATTTATCTATCAGTAGAGAAGGAGACTTTCTACAGGAACATTTGTTCCGTTGTTCCTACAATACGGGTAATATCCCCCCTTTTTCGCCTAAGTTATCTACTCGAAGCGAGAATCCCGCTTCCTAATTAATATAACTTGTTCATACCTCTTTTCAGTATCAAATCTCAAATGATCGTGTGTAGCGACTAAAATGAAGATTAACATAGTTCTTGTTCTTAACACATCCTATTGGGTCTTCATAATCAGGAGTCAAAGGATTCCCGGTACCAGTATCAAAATAAGGACTAGAACAAACGTGAGCTACGTAATTTAGTGTTGACATGTCTACTTTGGGATAGGACGGTTTGTTGAAGTAACTTCCTCCAGTACTATTGAATCTAGCTTTCTTTACGACGAGTGCGAGTAACTCGAAGACCGGTTAGTTCTCTTTCGTTGGGAAAGAAGCATCGCCAAGAGAAAGAAAAGCAAATACACGACCTAACTTATAATATCCTCCTGCCGGAATAGGGAGGTGACCGAAGGATCGACTAAAAGGGTGCTATCAGCTTTGGTCGTAAGCCAGTATATTAATTGGCGACCATAGGGAGGGACGATTGTTCTCATAAGGGTGCTCTTTAGTTGTAGTAAGACTAAACGGACATTGTTGCTATGGTTGTTCACAACTATTGGTATTGGCTGCAGGGAGTTATTCATAAACGGTAAGGCGACAGGAGGTAGCGCAGTTGTTCTATTGCAAGGGACGAATGGAAAGACCAACTGTTCGGTCAAACTAAAGAACTTATGATTTCGTAGATTTGCCAAGGGATATCGAGTATTTTGTATGGCTGTTTGACAAAAACCGATACATAAATATCAAGTCAAATGAATCCAACATGAGGAGATTCGACACATCACGTGCGCCTGTTTTTACTAAATTGGATACAATTATCGAACAGAAATTGATACATTAATTCCTAGATCGAAGATCCGAGGTTTGGATTTCGCCAGATAAGCCAAAAGGCTGGAGAAAGAATCTTCCATTGTGTGTAGCGGAAGATAAAAGTGTTCATGAAAAAAGAGCTATAATTGGTTCAATTCATTTCCTGTGTGGAAAGTTTTGAACAGAACACGCATAGAAGGTTCCCTTGCAAGCACAGATTTGAGCTACCGAGCTGCCCTTACTCTATGGTTTCCAATAATTTATCGTGAACCCGTCTTTTGCTGATTCCTCTTATTGAGCCGGGGACGCGTATTCGACTTTTCGAACACCAATTGATGAAAGTTCAAACTGGGCTGCTTTTGCGAACAGATATTAAAACCGAGCAGAGCTATGCCGAGGCGCCTGCGCACCTCTTGTGATTTGGATAGCGAAACTCATTAGTAAAAATTTGTCACCTAGCCATGAACGATGCTTTACTCTTAACGGAACTGGAAAAATGACTACCATCAGGAAGTTGGATATCTGCTTCGATCAATAAGAGCTTACCATTATGGCTCTGTTCACGATGGGTTCCCAACTATATGAGTTTGTGCTCAACCTGTTCATTCTTTCCCAGAACCTAGCTTGACAAAATAACACAGAAATGTGTACCTACACATATATTCCTGCTTGGTTGCTTCTGCAATAAGGGGGCTGCCGGTATCCGTGTGGTTTGAATAAGAATTTACCTGTCTAAGATTGGAGTTACCAACACTATAAGATTTCAAAATGATGGATTCTATTAATATACTGGACCTAGGTATCATAGGCTCAACTTATTAATATACTTCCTTCTGTCCTTCCTTTAATATACTGGACCTAGGTATCATAGGCTCCTTAGATTCAAACTCTTTCTATGCACCTCTTGACCGAATCTGTAACCAGACTCATTTTCAGTGGCTGATGAAACTAGAGGACGCCCTGCCCTTATCTATTACCAAATTTATGTCTCAATATTCTGCCATAGTGATATCCTAACCGGGGGAAGATCGGACTAGTAAAGGGAATGAGAACAATCTTCTTTCTCTGGATAGGATAAAATAAATATGGTCTCCCTGCGTATGATTGATTGTTTATGAATCTGCATGGGATGTGGGATTGGTTAGACACCGATCCGGACGAAACCTTACATTTCTCTGTTCGGTTAACACTGGTACCAGGGTTCGACTTCAGATTAGAAAGAGGTTGGGCATAGAGCGGAGTACCGGTCTTACGACCAAAGCTAACTATACCCAATAGTTGTGAACAAAACCATAGCTTCCTTGCCCAATAGTCAGAGGCACTTGCATAGATCGTTACCCCACTCCCTTTGGTCTGAACGGGCCTTAGAGAAAGATGATGATGGCATTCTTTAGTAAGAAGGTGCGAAGCATAGTCTGAGTGATAGTCTTTCTGGAAATAACTTGCTCGCTTAACTTGTGTGTTTTCTTTTTATAATCATAAAGAGGGTTGTTGCTTCCCAGAATCTATCAATATCGGATCTTCATACTGGCTTTGCTACTTGAAAGAATGCCTTGGCACACTCCTGGCCACTCTTATATCCTTAATGGGACCTTATTCTACTGTGAACGCTCTCCTCGCTTGGGTCCTTGCATCTAGGTAAATTGTCATAAACTGCTAAATTAGGTTGAAGACGAATGTCAAGCTAGCATGCATTACTCGCAAGATAAAGTACTTGACTTTCGTTTTTCTTTGCATTTTCCAGAAGGTCTTCCACTGCAACTATCCCTAGCCCGTGCTATCTCCGAAGAAAGGATAAAGCTTCTTTCGTGGTGAAGGCCAGTATATTAATTTCTGACACTGACTATTCATTATATATATTATAAAAGACCCTGCTGGGATCTTTGCTGCGATTGAATATTCACCGGCATTTATATTGATGACTCTCTTCATCAAGAATGTGACTGAGCTGCTGCCATTGAGACCTATTTATTATACGTGTAATAGTAACCCTCTATCTCTAGGATCCTTTTTACTGCAAAGTTTGAAAGAGTTGTGGCCCCAAGCCATCTGTCGCTACACACCTTCTCCCGGCAGAGTATATTGGATCGGTCCCCTCGGATAGGAAGTTGTGGGTTGCTCCTATATCAGTTAAGGGCCTATGCCCTCCCCCATTGTGTTGCGATTGATTTAGTCCTTTCGGGCAAAAAGCTTCTTTATTAAGGCGGCTAACTATTCGTCTTTTGGGGGGTCTATAGGCACTTTTTATGAGACTGGAGACTTATACAAATAAAACTACAGGGTCTATAAGTGAATCCACTTCCCAGGAGGTTCTTTCAGGGGTAAAAAGACTTCTACTGAGACTCCGTTTAGTACTTATACTCTCCCTATCGCAACTGTCTTGCTTGGAGAAAAACTAACAACTGCCACTGAATATCAAACCCGGGGGGGAACTAGCTCAGAAGAAGGATAAGGGTATTTTGAGTACCAGAAGCGTCCCAAAAACAACCTTGTAGTATCAGTACCTAAGGATGGATTACAAGAAGCCCAGCTAGAGGATCTTATCATTCTAGATCGCTCGAAGCGAAGAAAGAACCAAGAGAGCAGGCGATTGCATTTCACTTTGGTAAAAAACTTCACTTAAAGTGAAAGATCTTACCAATTTGATCAAGACTTTCGTACTAAGATGCAAGCTTGATTGAAATTAGGCTTTCACCCACCCTCTAGGTTACCTTAACTGAACCCAATCCCATCCTTCTCGTTTGATCCGTGCTATTAACGACACTTATTCTATGCAAAATAAGTGGAGCCTTCTACCCCTTACTCTGGAGCAGGAGCAGCGGATTCGCCTACTAAAAAGTCTTAAGTAAATCCGGATTGACTATCTTTCTCTTTCCTTCAAGCAAGGCTGACTTCATTAGCTATAGGTAGACTGAACACAAACCCAATCGCACAAGCAAACATATGACTAAAAGCGCTTACTAAGCCCGAGGTTTTAGGCCTGGAAATTCTAATTCAATTAGCAGCGAATCTTGCACTTGAGGAGCAGATCTCTATCTGTAAGAGCGGATTAGGCACATGTCATTGATTACCCCTTCTTTACTACATACTTATTCTCATGCTTCTCAAAGTCAAAGTTTCTCTAATAGTACCCATTGTGAAAGAAGTGCAGTGGGGAGCGTAGGTATTGATTGCATGTTGGCAGTCAATCGAATGTTGGGAGGATGACTTTCTATGTCAAGTCACAAACCCACCTCTATCATACAAAGAAGCGTATACCTCCCTATAGCAATCTCCCTCTAATCACTCTACTCTGCGAACCATTGATGAGCCAGCCTGTTTGGTTTTGTCTTTCTCGGGAAGCTCCTTTGTTTTGGGTAGCAACTTCCGTACGTGATCATCTATAAGTTATCATGCGTAGCTCAGCCTCTCTGGAACAAGTTGCATCCTCGCTGTTTTCTCCCCATTGCACTTTCATCAACTTAACTTCTCTGTTGCGTAGCTTCTTAATCTATGATCCAAGTATACGGGTAGGAACTCATCTAACTGTCGCCTCCCTTTCTACCTCTACCTCCTCAAGCATGCTCGGCTCAACTATCTATGCTTTATCGTGCTGACATTTCCGCAAACGAGAAACGTGGAAAACATCATGAACACCCGCCAATCTATCGGGTAGTCTCACCCTATAGGCCATTTAACCTATCCTTTCGAGTATGGGAAATGTCCCTACAAACCTTGGCGCCAATTTCCCTGCAAATCCAAAGCGAACCACATTCCTCAAAGGTTATATTTGATGAAAACCATGTCTCCCACTTCAAACTCAATATCGGTCCTTCTCTTATCTTCGTATGACTTCTGCCTGTCCTGAGCTATCTTCATGCGTCTGCGGATAAGATCAATCTTTTCTGAAGTCTCTCTAATCATCTTAGGTCCAAGTAGAAGCCTATCCGTAGAGTCCCACTAATAAGTCAGTGATCTACAAGGTTGTTCGTACAATGCCTCGAAGGGTGCCATGCCTATACCAAACTGATAACTATTGTTATAGGCAAACTCAACAAACGGAAAATGCTCATCCCTCTGAAGTCTAGGATATACAGCCTCAAAAGATCCTCAAGATCTCTATTCACCCTCTCAGTCTGCCCATCGATCTGAGGGCGGTGCTCAAACATAACTGTATACCTAGTGCCTCTTGCAGGCTCTTCCAGAACTCACTAGTGAAGATGGGGTCACGATCACTCACTATGCTAGAAGGTACTCTATGTAAATGGACTATCTCACGAAGATAAACTTATGCTAGTTATGCTACCGTTCTCTTGCTCTTAATAAGAATGAAATGAGCGCTCTTAGTAAGCATGTCTACTATAACCCAAATACTGATGTTGCCTTTTGTAAAGACCCGCAACTTCCCCGTAAAGGAAAGTGTCGGATAGTTCGAGAACAAACCACAACAGAACACATATCAAAGAACACTTCATTGTATATTACAACAACGCATCAGAATACAAGAATATACAGAGTAAAAATGAATAAATATTACACAGAAATATCAGAGATTTAAATTACATATTAATACATAGCAGCGGAAAATAATACAATACACAACTAGAAGAGATATACGGATACAAAGCTTTCCAGATATCGTTCCAGCTGTAAACCAGGATCCTGTGAATATAAATCTTCAAAACCAAAACTACTAGCTGCCCGTGTCAAAATAAGGGCACCCAGAGTTTAGGTTAAAACAATAAACTCCAGGTCAGTCATGGGACTGGTGTGAGAACTAAAACAGTTAATCTTTATTTTTAATGTTAGGTAAATCAAGGGACCACGCCGTATAACACGGAACGGGTTTCCTCCCAAGAATACCAGTGCATAAAACAACAACGCAATGCTAAATAAAGAAAAATGAAGCTATTATAAGACCCAGGTCCTATCATACAATGCAACGCAAGCCGGGGGATAGGGTTTTTACCTTATAATAGCCAAGAATGCTTGATACGTTTAAAACAAATCATTTGATACTATTATAAGTGCATAGTGTATAAAACAACTTCAAATCATAAGTATCAATCATAGGCGGCATGAGCGCCCCATCCCACTATGTCGCCATACTAGGCTCTACAAATAAAACCGCAACTGTCACGTATTTGGAAATTGGATTTCCGTCTATGAACCGAGGCAAAAGATAGTCCTCAACCGATTCGTGACTCTCTAGCCCGAGCCACCGGAACAGCCGCAACTGCCCCTTGGATCGTCAGGGCCGGTCCACCGATGTGGATTATAGTGCCTGAACAATACGTTTCCCCGCCCTTTGGGGCGTAAACGAGCCAACTAAATGACTCCATCGGTTCGAGAACGACCGATCAATCCGAGGCGCCTCGCAACAGCAACAACCACATAAGTCAAACTCGTCAGGGCGTGTAAAACCACTGACGCCACTTCTAACTAGAAAGAAACGCATGCTCTCCCTGATGTCCGTCTCCCGTTTTTGGTTCATACCGGGTGTGAAGCTCGCGAATCAACGTTACACAAAGCTACGCCACAAAGGCCTTGCTTTGATCATCACCACAAGACTTTTCTTTTCAACAGAAGCCTCGATCAATTGCCACTTAGGCATGCCACACAGGCAATTCACTCCATGCGTTTGATATCCATCAATATATAACCCCTGAGCTCGTACGTCTCAGAGAAGGGCGTTAAGCAAGAGAATAAATTCTCCGCCGCCAAACAGATATATATTTAATAGAGATCAATCACACGGACTAAAATCCAATGTCAGACACACAGTCCATTTACAAGTCCGTTATGGGTCTGAACGAAACCGGAGGCACCTAGTACCCCGCATATCCATCGATCTCCAAGCACGTCTGGACGATCACTAACTGTTTCCATCTTCTTGGGTGTACAGCCCAATCAAGATCATCAGTAATCACCCAAACGACGTGAAAACCTCCGGTCTTCGACCATCGTCTTCATCTTCGACTTATCGTCGTATCAGTTATTCAGAATGGGATAAACCCGGACTTTCCGAATAACTCGCGTATATTTTAAATAAGTGTTACACAAACACAACATACGCCTCATTCCAATTCACCAGTCACTAACCGTAAATTAATCAAGAGAATAATTTCCCAAATATTAACCCCGAAGGCCGAAACCAACATCAGATCAATATCCAGAAAACCATTCTGCTTAGCTAACCGACAGTTAGTTTCTGATTTCACATTCATAGGGAAAGGTTCCCGTAAATTTTATCCAAGATAAATTCCTGAATTTATTCTCTAATCTTCCTTTGAATTTCGATTCAACTAGTCGGAATTAGCGAACCTTACCGTAGTAATCATTGGTTTTAATTTCCCAATCCCAACCTATTAATCCCATGAAGTAAAACTGGTAATACTTCATATCTAACACCACAGTGTTATCGGTAAATTCAGTTACCATTTCACGTTCAAATCTAATTAAAGATTTAACTATCGCCTGGAGTAAAACTGGTGATACTCCATTCTCGATTTTTCAATCTAATTAAAGATTCATTAAAACTCCCCTTAGTTTTAATCGTTAACTGGGTTAAAGAATCAGTGTCATTTAAAAACACGGTTCACGGTAAACCCAAAATCACATTCATTAATTATCGGGTTAAAGAACGAGTGCTATTTAAAAACACTGTTCACGATAAACCCAAAAATCAATATCAATTCAATTCCAATTAAATATCATTTAATTGGTACACTTCATTAAATCTAAATAAAAAGATTTGATCTTTTCTCAACTGGGTTCAAGAACAGTGTTAGTGAAGACACCATTCACGACAAACCCAAATCACATTTGATATTCAATACAAGGTTCTGAATAGAAAATACATCGGCTTATATTCAATATCAAATTCTACGATTAACAAATGTCGTATTGGAAATAACGATATAAATATATATCTTTCAAATTTCCATAACAACATCTGTATAATCACGAATTCCAACATCGAAATATTCCGAAGACAATTTCGATTCAAATCCACTCCAATGCAATCATTGGAAATTTTGGTTATTTTTAAAACCCTTTTTCAAATTCAATTTATTTATTTAAAAATAAATAGAATTATATTTCTAGTTCAAAACTAGTTCATTTCGATAAAAATCTATTTTTATCTTTTCAAATATGGAGTTTTTCATCCAAATTTTCCCCAAATCATTTCTTATGATTTTACACAAATTATTACTATTTTTAATAATTTTATCAAGGCCCGTACAGTCGATTTCCATCAATGGCCATCGAACTGCACTTACAACGACCTTTTTCGAATTTGATTTGGACGTATCTCCAAATCCAACCGTTAGATTTCAAATTTCTAATATTCTTTAGAAAGCTCTTTTCGATACGAACCCAACGGTTCCAGTTTTAGGAGAATCCGACGGTCGGATCTCCCGCAATGTCCGTTTGAAATAAATGGTCGAAATTCAAGAACTGCCGCGGCGCGGCGCGTTCTATTCAGGCCGTTATATTATATATATAATATATATTTCGTCGATTTCTATTTAAAACGAATTATATAAATAGTTTTAATATTCGTTTCAAAAGCAATCTCAACTTCCATTTCAATTCAAATCAAAATTGAATTCTTCTTTATAAATTCGTTTTAAAATTCATTTCTATTCAATTCAAATTTCAATTCAATTTGAATTCATTTCAATTCGCTTTCAATTCAATTTGAATTCGTTTTCAATTCATTTCGAAATCGTTTTCAATTCAATTCATTTCGAAATCGTTTTATATTCAATTCATTTCGAAATCGTTTTCAATTCAATTCATTTCGAAATCGTTTTCAATTCAATTCATTTCGAAATCGTTTTATATTCAATTCATTTCGAAATCGTTTTCAATTCAATTCATTTCGAAATCGTTTTCAATTCAATTCATTTCGAAATCGTTTTCAATTCAATTCATTTCGAAATCGTTTTCAATTCAATTCATTTCGAAATCGTTTTCAATTCAATTCATTTCAAAATGAATAAAATCGATATAAATATCGTTTACGTCAAAATGGCGTCAATCTAATCAACACGGCTTCATAAATTTCTATTTCAAATATTTTATTTCAAATATTTCTTTTTCAAAATAGTTGTTATTATCAAAATATTTCGTTCAACACATGACCAATCTCAATGGATGAGTACTGTCAACACATGAACCGTTATTTTATATTGATAAAGATGTAAATTTTATTATTAAAATATTTCGTTCAACACATGACCAATCTCAATGGATGAGTACTGTCAACACATGAACCGTTATTTTATATTATTCTTTATTTTCTAAATTGGAATGAGGCCCAATCAATCACCATATAATGTTAATTATATGGATTTTCATACAACACATGTATATAATAGCATTGAAAAATAATCAACCATCAACCAAAGTGCACTACACTGTATAAGCATCAAATATAGACATTTAACGCTTATAGCAGCTTGTCAATCAATCGATCGACATATTTAATCAATCAGGATGAGTGAACTCCAAGTTTCATCCCAACACCCGTGTGGGGTTTCAAACAATCAAACAAATATTTTATTCGTGCAGTTGGGCGATGTGTAAAATTTATCGTCCCAATCAATGTCCTTCAAATAGGTGTACATAAACAAACCGTCTGGTTTGTAAATGAATATTTATTTATTCACATTCACGTTAAAAATTATATTTTTAACGATAAAACATTTTATTCCAACATATGAATTTCTATTAAGTTCATTCTTTAAATAAAATGATATTTTTATTTTTCTAACACATTTTAGAAAATTTCGGCGGCATAACGGCACGATACTAGAAACGGGACGAGGCCTAGCCTTATCCCCGGTCTAGTGAAGGCCCACGCCATTCACACATCAATCATATCAATTTCATTTCACCAAACAATTCAAATCAACTCAAACAATCTAACTAACAACACAGCCAAACAAACAAGTCCATGGTCTGTGGACGATTGTGTCGGGTGCTACTAAGCACCGTCTGCATCCTAGTATATATATATAACTAGAAAAATAAATTGAAAGGTGAGAAATTCTCACAGATAGCTATCCAATCCTCTTGACTCTTCTTTGATAGAAATCTCCATCGTTATCGCATCTTCGTTGCTGTAGCCACTACATATGGAAAAATCGAATTTTTACTTCGTTATTAAATATATAAAAATCGAATTTTCACTTCGATGTTCAATATATAAAAATCATATTTTTAATTCGAAGTTCAATATATAAAAATCATATTTTTAATTCGAAGTTCAATATATAAAAATCATATTTTTAATTCGAAGTTCAATATATAAAAATCATATTTTTAATTCGAAGTTCAATATATAAAAATCATATTTTTAATTCGAAGTTCAATATATAAAAATCATATTTTTAATTCAAAGTTCAATATATAAAAATTATATTTTTTATCTCGATGCCATATAGACAAAAATTCCCTTTCACAAAAATATAGATTTCGCCTTTTCAAATATGAAGTTTTAAAAATATGATCTTTTCCTTTAAAAGTTCAAACCTTTTTCTTTTAAAAGTTCAAATCTTTTTCTTTAAAAAGATTAAACCTTTTTCTATTTAAAGTTTAAACCTTTTTTCTATTCTAAAGTTTTCAAATGTTTTTTTTTTAAAAAAAAAAATTCGGTTTTCTTTTCTATTAATATAAAATAAAAATAAAATAAATAAATTAAAAAACGACTTACAGAGCGGGGGGGGGCTGTGCTGGTGGCGGCAGCAGGGTAGTGGGGGTCGGAGGGGTGGTGGGGCGCCTTGGTTGGTCGGCGGCGGCTCAGTTCGGGCTAGGGTTCGGTTTTCGTGCTCGACGCGGGGGAGAGAGGGGGTTGTGGCTTCGGAGGGAGGGCGTAGGTCTCGTCGGAGGTGGGGCTGAGGTGCGGTCGGAGGTGGGGCTGAGGTGCGGTGCCTGCCGTGTCCTCTCGCTGGCGATCAATGGTCTTCAGCGAATTTTTTTTTTCTGAATCGTATTGGAAATGAGGGAGGGGGGGGCCAGAGCGGGTTTAAGGGGAGAAAGGGGTTTTATTTTTTTTTTATTTTTAATTTCAAAAAAGGTACTTTTCCATACGACCTCGAAACGAGGTCCACCGCCTGTCGTCCCTAACGTTTTACCCCCATTCCGAACACAACGGGATATGTATCGCAAGCTGATTCGACTGTTACAATCAGTTTCCGTTAAATTTACATTTAAATCTCTGTATTGAATTTTAAACGTACATTTTATATTACCGGGGTCACATACCAACTAGAAAAATTCCAGAAAAATATTTTCTAGCTTCGTATTGACGATACGGTCCTAACAAAACTAGTTTCGACGAATTCTGAGATCGTTAGAAAAATGGCCATTTTCCAGTCGATTAAAATCAACTGAAACTGGTCAAACGCGTTTTCCTTTGCCGCGCTCACATATTGATTCGAAAAATTATGAAATTTGAAACCTAGCAATAACTTTACACCACGGACCCAACAAAACTGGTTTCGTCGAAATCCGAGGTCATTTGCTAAATGTCCATTTTTAAGGGCCTGAATTCCATAGCGACTATTCAGAATTTTCAACTGGACATATCTTTTGATCCCCGCTGTGAAAATTTGATTATTCGGATTCGTTAGAAAGATATTCACTATTAGATTCCATTATTTTTGGTTTCACTAAAATCCGGATTATTTTGCACTCGGTACATTCAATTGAAGTTTGAAATCGAATTATCGAACTACCGCGCCATTTTCAATTCTATTTGTAATTATATATAAATATTTATATTCTAACGACGACGCGTATAATATATACGTTCGAATTATATTCAAAATAAATTTCTCGTCGATATTATTTAAAATAATTCATTTTAAATAATCAAAATTCGCTAAAATTGCCGAAATAAAAATTTTAAACTGGCCCAGATTTTGCGGGTTATTACAATCTCCCCCACTTAAAACTTTTCGTCCCCGAAAAGGAAAAAAGTCGAAAGTGGTTTGATTAATCAACTCTACGTTCGATCTGGCTTCCATTCTCCAACCCTTTAGTTTCTGAGAATTTTCAAAATTTCAAAAATTTGGCTAACACCCTAAATTTTCGAAAAATTTCGCCATAACCTCCCCTGCACCGGGAGCATCGGGGAATTTCAAATAGCTTCCCCGGTCCTTCAGATCTCAAAAAGAAAAAGAAAAAGCCAAGCGGCTAGCCAATAGGCTCATAAAATCATCATCACCCAAACAAACAGTAAATTATGTAGTAAACATGTACCTATTTGTCGGGCAAACAAATTTTATTCTCTGCTCTAGCCTCCTTGCTATGACCTGTTCAATGTAAGTATTTGTATATGCAAGCAAATGCAACCAATTTTCAATATAATTCATTATTTGATTCAATTAGGCTAAATGGTTCAAAATTAGCAAACAAATAAACAAACAACCCAAACATCAATCAATTAGTGAATTATCATTTGAAATTCATAACTTTGATATATAGTCAAAAATCTCATTTTTGATGCCAAATCACAACAATAAGCCCTATCTAATTTTGGTTCTCACACCAATCAATAGGAAATATATAGAAAGTCCACTTTCGTCACTCGAACATAAATTCGGATGATGATCGATCAATCATCAGAATCACCCCCGGGCGACTAGAGTGTAATTCTATATCTATCCAGTATATTAAAAATTCGAATACACGCGGATCAGACGTATACGCAAAATCTGTATATACTGGATTGTCCACATCAATATAAATAGATAATCAAATACGAATAATTGATTTTAAATTTTCAAAACAAAATTGTTTTCATTTTACAAATATACTCTTCACACTCGTTCTAGGATACTACTGATCCTATCTCTAACGAGTCATTCTAATTGGATATTACTAATCCAATATCTGATGAATTCTTTCGTATGGTTCTAATGTGTCTTGTTCTCTGAGCTTTGTAAACCAAAGCTCTGATACCACGTGTAAAGACCCGCAACTTCCCCGTAAAGGAAAGTGTCGGATAGTTCGAGAACAAACCATAACAGAACACATATCAAAGAACACTTCATTGTATATTACAACAACGCATCAGAATACAAGAATATACAGAGTAAAAATGAATAAATATTACACAGAAATATCATAGATTTAAATTACATATTAATACATAGCAGCGGAAAATAATACAATACACAACTAGAAGAGATATACGGATACAAAGCTTTCCGGATATCGTTCCAGCTGTAAACCAGGATCCTGTGAATATAAATCTGCAAAACCAAAACTACTAGCTGCCCATGTCAAAATAAGGGCACCCAGAGTTTAGGTTAAAACAATAAACTCCAGGTCAGTCATGGGACTGGTGTGAGAACTAAAACAGTTAATCTTTATTTTTAATGTTAGGTAAATCAAGGGACCACGCCGTATAACACGGAACGGGTTTCCTCCCAAGAATACCAGTGCATAAAACAACAGCGCAATGCTAAATAAAGAAAAATGAAGCTATTATAAGACCCAGGTCCTATCATACAATGCAACGCAAGCTGGGGGATAGGGTTTTTACCTTATAATAGCCAAGAATGCTTGATACGTTTAAAACAAATCATTTGATACTATTATAAGTGCATAGTGTATAAAACAACTTCAAATCATAAGTATCAATCATAGGCGGCATGAGCGCCCCATCCCACTATGTCGCCATACTAGGCTCTACAAATAAAACTGCAAATGTCACGTATT
Source organism: Allium sativum (assembly GCA_030737875.1). Classification (NCBI taxonomy): domain Eukaryota; kingdom Viridiplantae; phylum Streptophyta; class Magnoliopsida; order Asparagales; family Amaryllidaceae; genus Allium; species Allium sativum. The sequence continues at coordinate 874,919,370 of CM060909.1, forward strand.
TGGAAATTGGATTTCCGTCTATGAACCGAGGCAAAAGATAGTCCTCAACCGATTCGTGACTCTCTAGCCCGAGCCACCGGAACAGCCGCAACTGCCCCTTGGATCGTCAGGGCCGGTCCACCGATGTGGATTATAGTGCCTGAACAATACGTTTCCCCGCCCTTTGGGGCGTAAACGAGCCAACTAAACGACTCCATCGGTTCGAGAACGACCGATCAATCCGAGGCGCCTCGCAACAGCAACAACCACATAAGTCAAACTCGTCAGGGCGTGTAAAACCACTGACGCCACTTCTAACTAGAAAGAAACGCATGCCCTCCCTGATGTCCGTCTCCCGTTTTTGGTTCATACCGGGTGTGAAGCTCGCGAATCAACGTTACACAAAGCTACGCCACAAAGGCCTTGCTTTGATCATCACCACAAGACTTTGCTTTTCAACAGAAGCCTCGATCAATTGCCACTTAGGCATGCCACACAGGCAATTCACTCCATGCGTTTGATATCCATCAATATATAACCCCTGAGCTCGTACGTCTCAGAGAAGGGCGTTAAGCAAGAGAATAAATTCTCCGCCGCCAAACAGATATATATTTAATAGAGATCAATCACACGGACTAAAATCCAATGTCAGACACACAGTCCATTTACAAGTCCGTTATGGGTCTGAACGAAACCGGAGGCACCTAGTACCCCGCATATCCATCGATCTCCAAGCACGTCTGGACGATCACTAACTGTTTCCATCTTCTTGGGTGTACAGCCCAATCAAGATCATCAGTAATCACCCAAATGACGTGAAAACCTCCGGTCTTCGACCATCGTCTTCATCTTCGACTTATCGTCGTATCAGTTATTCAGAATGGGATAAACCCGGACTTTCCGAATAACTCGCGTATATTTTAAATAAGTGTTACACAAACACAACATACGCCTCATTCCAATTCACCAGTCACTAACCGTAAATTAATCAAGAGAATAATTTCCCAAATATTAACCCCGAAGGCCGAAACCAACATCAGATCAATATCCAGAAAACCATTCTGCTTAGCTAACCGACAGTTAGTTTCTGATTTCACATTCATAGGGAAAGGTTCCCGTAAATTTTATCCAAGATAAATTCCTGAATTTATTCTCTAATCTTCCTTTGAATTTCGATTCAACTAGTCGGAATTAGCGAACCTTACCGTAGTAATCATTGGTTTTAATTTCCCAATCCCAACCTATTAATCCCATGAAGTAAAACTGGTAATACTTCATATCTAACACCACAGTGTTATCGGTAAATTCAGTTACCATTTCACGTTCAAATCTAATTAAAGATTTAACTATCGCCTGGAGTAAAACTGGTGATACTCCATTCTCGATTTTTCAATCTAATTAAAGATTCATTAAAACTCCCCTTAGTTTTAATCGTTAACTGGGTTAAAGAATCAGTGTCATTTAAAAACACGGTTCACGGTAAACCCAAAATCACATTCATTAATTATCGGGTTAAAGAACGAGTGCTATTTAAAAACACTGTTCACGATAAACCCAAAAATCAATATCAATTCAATTCCAATTAAATATCATTTAATTGGTACACTTCATTAAATCTAAATAAAAAGATTTAATCTTTTCTCAACTGGGTTCAAGAACAGTGTTAGTGAAGACACCATTCACGACAAACCCAAATCACATTTGATATTCAATACAAGGTTCTGAATAGAAAATACATCGGCTTATATTCAATATCAAATTCTACGATTAACAAATGTCGTATTGGAAATAACGATATAGATATATATCTTTCAAATTTCCATAACAACATCTGTATAATCACGAATTCCAACATCGAAATATTCCGAAGACAATTTCGATTCAAATCCACTCCAATGCAATCATTGGAAATTTTGGTTATTTTTAAAACCCTTTTTCAAATTCAATTTATTTATTTAAAAATAAATAGAATTATATTTCTAGTTCAAAACTAGTTCATTTCGATAAAAATCTATTTTTATCTTTTCAAATATGGAGTTTTTCATCCAAATTTTCCCCAAATCATTTCTTATGATTTTACACAAATTATTACTATTTTTAATAATTTTATCAAGGCCCGTACAGTCGATTTCCATCAATGGCCATCGAACTGCACTTACAACGACCTTTTTCGAATTTGATTTGGACGTATCTCCAAATCCAACCGTTAGATTTCAAATTTCTAATGTTCTTTAGAAAGCTCTTTTCGATACGAACCCAACGGTTCCAGTTTTAGGAGAATCCGACGGTCGGATCTCCCGCAATGTCCGTTTGAAATAAATGGTCGAAATTCAAGAACTGCCGCGGCGCGGCGCGTTCTATTCAGGCCGTTATATTATATATATATAATATATATTTCGTCGATTTCTATTTAAAACGAATTATATAAATAGTTTTAATATTCGTTTCAAAAGCAATCTCAACTTCCGTTTCAATTCAAATCAAAATTGAATTCTTCTTTATAAATTCGTTTTAAAATTCATTTCTATTCAATTCAAATTTCAATTCAATTTGAATTCATTTCAATTCGCTTTCAATTCAATTTGAATTCGTTTTCAATTCATTTCGAAATCGTTTTCAATTCAATTCATTTCGAAATCGTTTTATATTCAATTCATTTCGAAATCGTTTTCAATTCAATTCATTTCGAAATCGTTTTCAATTCAATTCATTTCGAAATCGTTTTATATTGAATTCATTTCGAAATCGTTTTCAATTCAATTCATTTCGAAATCGTTTTCAATTCAATTCATTTCGAAATCGTTTTCAATTCAATTCATTTCGAAATCGTTTTCAATTCAATTCATTTCGAAATCGTTTTCAATTCAATTCATTTCAAAATGAATAAAATCGATATAAATATCGTTTACGTCAAAATGGCGTCAATCTAATCAACACGGCTTCATAAATTTCTATTTCAAATATTTTATTTCAAATATTTCTTTTTCAAAATAGTTGTTATTATCAAAATATTTCGTTCAACACATGACCAATCTCAATGGATGAGTACTGTCAACACATGAACCGTTATTTTATATTGATAAAGATGTAAATTTTATTATTAAAATATTTCGTTCAACACATGACCAATCTCAATGGATGAGTACTGTCAACACATGAACCGTTATTTTATATTATTCTTTATTTTCTAAATTGGAATGAGGCCCAATCAATCACCATATAATGTTAATTATATGGATTTTCATACAACACATGTATATAATAGCATTGAAAAATAATCAACCATCAACCAAAGTGCACTACACTGTATAAGCATCAAATATAGACATTTAACGCTTATAGCAGCTTGTCAATCAATCGATCGACATATTTAATCAATCAGGATGAGTGAACTCCAAGTTTCATCCCAACACCCGTGTGGGGTTTCAAACAATCAAACAAATATTTTATTCGTGCAGTTGGGCGATGTGTAAAATTTATCGTCCCAATCAATGTCCTTCAAATAGGTGTACATAAACAAACCGTCTGGTTTGTAAATGAATATTTATTTATTCACATTCACGTTAAAAATTATATTTTTAACGATAAAACATTTTATTCCAACATATGAATTTCTATTAAGTTCATTCTTTAAATAAAATGATATTTTTGTTTTTCTAACACATTTTAGAAAATTTTGGCGGCATAACGGCACGATACTAGAAACGGGACGAGGCCTAGCCTTATCCCCGGTCTAGTGAAGGCCCACGCCATTCACACATCAATCATATCAATTTCATTTCACCAAACAATTCAAATCAACTCAAACAATCTAACTAACAACACAGCCAAACAAACAAGTCCATGGTCTGTGGACGATTGTGTCGGGTGCTACTAAGCACCGTCTGCATCCTAGTATATATATATATATATATAACTAGAAAAATAAATTGAAAGGTGAGAAATTCTCACAGATAGCTATCCAATCCTCTTGACTCTTCTTTGATAGAAATCTCCATCGTTATCGCATCTTCGTTGCTGTAGCCACTACATATGGAAAAATCGAATTTTTACTTCGTTATTCAATATATAAAAATCGAATTTTCACTTCGATGTTCAATATATAAAAATCATATTTTTAATTCGAAGTTCAATATATAAAAATCATATTTTTAATTCGAAGTTCAATATATAAAAATCATATTTTTAATTCGAAGTTCAATATATAAAAATCATATTTTTAATTCGAAGTTCAATATATAAAAATTATATTTTTTATCTCGATGCCATATAGACAAAAATTCCCTTTCACAAAAATATAGATTTCGCCTTTTCAAATATGAAGTTTTAAAAATATGATCTTTTCCTTTAAAAGTTCAAATCTTTTTCTTTTAAAAGTTCAAATCTTTTTCTTTAAAAAGATTAAACCTTTTTCTATTTAAAGTTTAAACCTTTTTTCTATTCTAAAGTTTTCAAATGTTTTTTTTTTAAAAAATAAAATAAAATTCGGTTTTCTTTTCTATTAATATAAAATAAAAATAAAATAAATAAATTAAAAAACGACTTACAGAGGGGGGGGGGGACTGTGCTGGTGGCGGCAGCAGGGTAGTGGGGGTCGGAGGGGTGGTGGGGCGCCTTGGTTGGTCGGCGGTGGCTCAGTTCGGGCTAGGGTTCGGTTTTCGTGCTCGACGCGGAGGAGAGAGGGGGTTGTGGCTTCGGAGGGAGGGCGTAGGTCTCGTCGGAGGTGGGGCTGAGGTGCGGTCGGAGGTGGGGTTGAGGTGCGGTGCCTGCCGTGGCCTCTCGCTGGCGATCGATGGTCTTCAGCGGATTTTTTTTTCTGAATCGTATTGGAAATGAGGGAGGGGGGCCAGAGCGGGTTTAAGGGGAGAAAGGGGTTTTATTTTTTTTATTATTATTTTTATTATTTTTTTATTATTTTTAATTTCAAAAAAGGTACTTTTCCATACGACCTCGAAACGCGGTCCACCGCCTGTCGTCCCTAACGTTTTACCCCCATTCCGAACACAACGGGATATGTATCGCAAGCTGATTCGACTGTTACAATCAGTTTCCGTTAAATTTACATTTAAATCTCTATATTGAATTTTAAACGTACATTTTATATTACCGGGGTCACATACCAACTAGAAAAATTCCAGAAAAATATTTTCTAGCTTCGTATTGACGATACGGTCCTAACAAAACTAGTTTCGACGAATTCTGAGATCGTTAGAAAAATGGCCATTTTCCAGTCGATTAAAATCAACTGAAACTGGTCAAACGCGTTTTCCTTTGCCGCGCTCACATATTGATTCGAAAAATTATGAAATTTGAAACCTAGCAATAACTTTACACCACGGACCCAACAAAACAGGTTTCGTCGAAATCCGAGGTCATTTGCAAAATGTCCATTTTTAAGGGCCTGAATTCCATAGCGACTATTCAGAATTTTCAACTGGACATATCTTTTGATCCCCGCTATGAAAATTTGATTATTCGGATTCGTTAGAAAGATATTCACTATTAGATTCCATTATTTTTGGTTTCACTAAAATCCGGATTATTTTGCACCCGGTACATTCAATTGAAGTTTGAAATCGAATTATCGAACTACCGCGCCATTTTCAATTCTATTTATAATTATATATAAATATTTATATTCTAACGACGACGCGTATAATATATACGTTCGAATTATATTCAAAATAAATTTCTCGTCGATATTATTTAAAATAATTCATTTTAAATAATCAAAATTCGCTAAAATTGCCGAAATAAAAATTTTAAACTGGCCCAGATTTTGCGGGTTATTACACCTTTCCTCGATATAGGCAAACCATCGATGAAATCCATTGAGATGCTCTCCCACTTCAACTATGGGACGTACAAAGGATGAAGCAAACCGCCAGGCTTTTTCTTTTCAGCTTTTACTTGCTGACAAACTAAACATCGATAGACAAACTCCACTATATCTTTCTTCATCCCAGCCCAAAAGAAAAGCCTCTTCATATCTCTGTACATCTTATCGCCGCCTGGATGAATAGTCATCCCAGAATGATGGGCGTCCTCAAGGACTGTCTTCAACAGACTCCCAACTCGAGGAACACAAAGCCTTCCAATTTATTGCAACCACCCTCTATCATCCGTGGAATATCTACTAAGGTGACTAGAAGTCTCCCCTCTACTGAGCCTGTCCAAGATGTCTACTATCAGTGGATCCTCTAGCTGTGAAGATCCTATTTGATCCATGAGAGTAGGTCGCACCTCTAAGGATGCCAAAAAACCAGGTATAAGATCTGTAGATGGCCTAAAATTGAGGGTCGATATGTACTCCAAGCCTCGCCTCTCTACGAATGGAGGACTCAAGGTCATCCTTTGCCTACTCAACGCGTCCGCCACCACATTACCCTTTCCATAGGTATAAGCATTTTGAAAATCATAGGATGCTAGAAACTCCATCCATCTCTGCTAGAGATCCCTCTGTGAGAATAGATACTTGAAAGATTTATGATCCATGTACAACTCGAACCTCTCTCCAAGTAGATAAAGTCTCCAAGGCCTATTTTCTTAATTCAGAATGCTAGTTTACGGTCTTAGTAGTCAATTCAATACATACTACGAATGGTGTAAAATGCGTTCTCACGCGTTTTCTATGCTGGAGAGAAGGGGCGAAGCTCTGGTTGCGCAGCTCTTGGAGCGATAGGGCTTTAGTTATATCAATCTATTACGGTTTCAACTTCTTATTATTCTTAGCGGCCAACCGTACTCATGGACTAATATACTTGGGACCGGCGATCAGAAGTCTGAAGTCCATGTAGGTGGTATGGGCCAGCAATATAAACATTGGCGACCAACGAGAGGAGACCGAAGGGAAATGGACGGATGGAAATATTCTAGTTCACTTAATATTCTGATCATAAGACCTAAAAGCCCAAGGGATTAGATAATCGAGAACAGTCAACTTCGTCCTTAATAGATGGGGTCTGAGACCACTGCTTTTGCTTCCATAGATCGATTGATTGATATTATACACAGACCCCTGCTAATCCTCAATGGAAACCTTTTTATGGTCCCTTCCTTTTCTTTGTCCAAGAACAAATCTTGAAACAACAAGGGAGACTTCCCATATTGATACCAGATCCATCCTCAGACCGAGGCGAAACGAATAAGGCACAAGTGAGACCAGAGTGTTCTCATTTACCTGACAAGCCCGATTGCGATTATGAGCCAGGAAATACCAGTTTACTTTGCTTTAGCAGAATGCATTCTATAACAGGAACCTTTATATACTGGTAGCCATTCGATAGACTGACCAGTCGGATTTGTTCAATCAACAGAAAGGATGGTTCACTTACTAGGGGATATGGAAGCAGCTTTGATGAATTGTACTAAATTGAAATAGTCCATTTCGCACTGCTTGAACTTCGGTTGGCTAAATTTGATACCTTTCATAGATTAGAGGTTGGGAATCGGGCATGATTCTCTTGCCTGTTCGCTTCCTAAAGGATTTTGTGTCTAATGGGACCCCGATTTATTAGAAGTCAACGACTTCCGTATCGTCAATAAATATGTTGAATTTGAACCCCATTCAATCTATTGTTTCTTGAAAATTGTCCAATAGGGCTGGGCTGGCCTATATTAAATAGTAGGATATGAGGTCTTCGGAACTGATAATATGAGGCTATGGACAGATTGCACCTAATTAGGAAACCTTGAACTCCTAGATCTTTTTTTTTGGGACGAGAATCAACATTTGGAGTGACTGATGCATCATGATGTAGCTTCCAAGCGTAGTGGGGATCTGCCTTTTTCCTGGGCTTACTAATAACTAACCTGCTTGCCTTCTGTTTTTCGTTGATCAATGCTTGCAAAGCGGAGAAGCATAGTCTAGGTTTTCCGGTGAATTAGATTCGCATCGGAAAGAGGCAGCCCTGATCACCGATAGGGTCATTTCCGTCAGCAGCAGTCTCTGTTGAGTCGATCTCATTTCCATTTCGATTTCTGCTCTTTCTTATTATTATCCGCCTTCTTCTTTCAAATACCGTATCTTTCCTCGCTTTAGGGAAAAGAAAGAGTAACCTGGACCCTCGCTTTCACTTGAAGTAAGCGCCCCTATTTTAAAGCAAGAACTCTCCTCTTGGGTTTCGCGACACCCTTCCCCCCTCGCTTTTCTAGAAAGGCTTTTCTTTCGGATACTTGCACACGCCCTTCATTCGCCAGTCGTTCGCTCCTCTTTACCTTTGTTTACTTTCTGGGTCAGACTTCTACCCTGTCCTAAAAAGATTCTGATTCGATTCGTTTTGAGTACTTATTTGCAATTGAGGCATATCTATGGTATGGAGGCTCTTCTACTAGCCCGGGTGGATTCCCTAGTTAAACTGATGTCTTTCCTATTTCAGCTTCTGCCTTCACATCAAACTTTCTTGCCCCCCTTAAACAAACATAAGAAACAAAGGTAGGAACTCCTAATAAGGCCCGGGAACTCCCCAATGTTTCAAATAAGAAAACGAACATGGGAGCATAATGATCAAGTAAGGCATAAATTTTTGGATCCTTCTGTTAAAATAAAATAGAGAGAAAAAAGATTAGATATCTTACCATAACGTTCGTGATTCTTAATTATATCCATAGAACCTTCGTACACATCACAGAAAATTATTTTGACATCAGGGAGATCCTGACCAAGCTCTTCAACCATGTATCTCATGACAAAGTTGAACTCCATGACATGAGCATGTCATTTATCTTCTCAACACATTCCCCCATTTTGCTGTTGTACTTCCACAAGTAGTAAGGAGCACAACCAATAGGTGCCCCGTGCTGCTGGTTTCGACGGCAAGCCAAGCTATGGATCGGCCAACTAAACAACAAAGACCGATAACAATACAAAATAGATTTAAGTAGCAGAATTTTGAACCCTACCTACCCTCTTCCTTTGGCGGCTGCTTTTGGTTGGTTTCATAAGGGTTTCACGCGGATACAGGATTCCACACATTTGATGTCAAGACCGTCCATTGAAAACCAGATTCCTCATGGTGTTTCTCCGCTTTTTATCCATACTAGGTTCTCTAGACAGGTCAGAGGGAAAATCGAAATATTATGTCCTTTCTATTTGTTAGCAAATAGAAATCTTATGTCCTTTCTTTTTGCTAACAAATGTTGTCTGTTGCATTTTTTTAAATCTTGATAGCTGAAGTGAGGTTAGGATCTACCTGGAGTTAAACAAAGACAACATTCACCTACAGTTGCAATTTCGAATTCCTAGATGATGTTCCTCTTACTATTAACATGCAGCTAGGTTTTTAAGAGGCTGTGAATCAAAGCTTACAGTTTCTCACATACTTTGGGGTGACTACTGCTGCTCCTGGACTGAAGTCACGTACGATCTCATCTCGTTGCACACCTGTCTTTTTGCTTGTCTTAGTGTGATAGCTACCCTAGTTTGATACCTTCCGCTAAGATAGGTGTTTGCCCCAGTATATTAATTGCGAACTCCTTCCTTAATCACCGGTATCGCAGCAAAGAGAAATAGGGCTCGGAAAAGAATGGGCACTTCAATTGACAATAGAAGGATCATTTGTTCATCTTTTCGTATAAGTGGCGTAGCTCCGGGAGACGCGACTAAAAGGAGCGGAGTTTATGCCAAAAATCCCAGGTTTTCTCAAACTTTGGAGATTGAGATGAATATTACTTACCAGTGGTCCGGTAAGAGGGTAAGGTATTGGTCTTGGTTTCTCCTACATATCTTTCTACAAGGCATCAACAAACCAAACCTCTTAGAGATGAGAGGAATTCCTTCTTCCTGTTGGAATTCATCATGCCCTTGAGATATTTAGTCACCCCATAGCGCCATTTCCAGATCAGTACGACAAAGGCCTCACCTATTATTACCCTTAATGTCCTATTAATTTCTCTATCATTCTATCTTAAAAGTGAAATTACGGGGACACCCGAAAGCCTTTCCCAATTAATATACTGGTGAGACCGGACTCATAAAATCTAGAAAGAGCAGCTCACTTGCGGTTCCCGACACTATACTATCTATCCATGGTATTAAGAAGACAATTCGATAGTGGAGTTGCTTCCAAATGAGCATCAAGGAAAGGCTCCCCCAGATGATTATTCACCAGAATCGGGCATTTTATTGAAAATAACAATAGGAATAGTAAAACTCAGCCGTATTACTTGCTATAATTAAGAAATAATCTGCGAACTCCACACATAGTTTCTAGTCCAGATTATTATGCAGAGGACTTAGCTTATTAGGATATCCGCTTCCGAATCAATAGTAGTGATCGTTATAGGGCTAGCGACAACCATCCCATAGAGATCAAAGCCCGGTCATTGGCATGAGTCAACTATTAGATGCTGCTTAGGCTGAGTAAGCTATTGGAACAAGGAGTATTGCTTTGTTCTGTCAGTAGTGATGGAATATACGGGTCTTTTGTCGGGTTCCCGATTCGACCAATCGAGGGAGGGGAACAACGCGACAACCAACAAGGCCACCCAGCAGGTGAGGGCAGTAAGCTGAAGTGTGAAAGGAAAATAGCGCACCCGAGAAATCAATAAGATGAGTAGTGATCCGAGAAGAACGCCAACCCATCCCCCGAAGCGAAGAAAAGTATTAGATCAGTCTATTGCAGAAGGTAGGTCAAATCAATGTGAAAGAAAGCCCGGCCAAACTCTTCTTTTCTTTTTAGTATGATCCCTGGACCTGAGGTCTTCACTTCAATTGCTCAATCCAAGTCCAGTATATTAATTAAAAGACTAAGCTAAGTAAGGAAGTGCTTGCGAAGAAAAGGTAGAAGAATGCACCCAAATGCAAGTGCTGCACCAAACGCTGGTGCTGGTGGTTGTTTCTTGTTGTAAGTGAATGCAATGAAAAGACCCGGAAATAACGAATAATGAGAGAATGAATTTATTGACATTTCATGCTCATTTCAAAATTTCTGCTTTGTTATTCCCATCATTTGGTAACCACAGGATGATCTCCTCTCCTTTTTGTAATAGATCTTTTTGATATGTCCTTTGTTTAATAGTGGAAGAGAAAATGCATCGAGTCGTTTATCAAGAAAGTGGACGAGCATGGCGGTCCCTATATCTCTGAGGGCACTATAGTCGTTTTCAAGTCAGGGAGAGCTCGGCTCAAAATATTAACTCTCCTTATTATTAGCTAGTGGAATTGAAGCTTCACTCTTTCCTATCCACTTTGCTGAGGAGAGAGAACTATCAGATAACTCAAGCTAGACAGAAAGGTAAAAAGGTCCAAAGTTTGGATCCTGTAAGCAAGTAGTGAAGATTGTTATTTAGCATCAATTTGTTTTACTTTGTCATGAGATATATGCGATCCGCATGCAACAAAAGAAATTGGATTAGCCTACACCCGCCAAGTATATTAATCCAGGCCCAGTATATTAATTGGCTCTTGACGTATAATAATTGGGTCCAGTGTCACCCAGTATACTTATGACACCCCAGCCTCTCTTATGAAGCTATAAGAGGAGCTCTAGTGGTATGTGCAGCCCGACTCTCTAATGATGAGTGCCTAACAGAGATTTTGAAAGGTATTCTCAATCGTTTGGCAAAAAGCTCAAAGCGAATACAACCTTTGAATAATTCAATAGAAGCCTCTCGCCACCATGAGTATCTTAGGTGCCTGGTCTTATACTATAGGTAGCCAATTGCCTAGGATTTTTCAATATCAAGACATTAGGGAATACACCCGAGTTCCCTACGATAACCCCAGAGGGCCCCTCAATCTAGCTATCTTTGCACTTGTTGAGATACGAAACCATAAACGAAAAAGAGTGGTTGACCCGAGCTGTAGATGCCACCCGCATCGTTCTCGACAACGATAAATATTAAGAGTAATGATAGATCCCCATTGCTAGCGAAAGAAAGGTGCTTGCGCAATTAAATCAGAGGGGAGCCCTGTTCTCTAACCATCCAATTGGTCATAGTCTGCAGTATATTAATTTGGGCACCTTGACCTAAGCATTTTCTGTTGCTTTCATTTCTTTTTTTTGTTTATATTAGCTTCATTTCATTTTTTAGTTGTTTTAACACCTTTAGGCCCAAATTAATATACTGGGGAGTTATTATTCTTTCATAAGAAAAGTCAGCAAGAATATTAAGAGAAATCTTGCCAGTAAACTTGAGTACCTTCACCCTCATATAATCATTGGCATACTCCATTATGGTTGTAACGGAGAGAGGTGGTCTACACGTTAGATAATATACTAAAAATAGTACGTCTATTTTAAATAAGCAACAACTATTGTTAAAGAATTATATAGAAATGATTATTTTTTGAAGTCTATGTTTAACAAAAAATAACTTATACAGAAGAGTGAGTGTGAAAGACCTCCTTTTAGTTTTAGCTAATCATTGTCATAAATTTTTGAGGTACCTGCAAAAGAATAGAAATTAAAATGGTACCCACTTCCTCCGTTAGGGTCCTAAGGGTTAAGTCTAAGGAAGCCAAACCCAAGAGGGTTCGGGTTCCTTTTTGAATAAATAATAATTATTATAATGAACATATTCTAAAATGTTTTTAATATATTTACTCCTAATAAGAACATTATTTATTTTCGGAATCCATATTCTAATATTTTCCGAGATTTTTTTCTTAGTAGAAATATTTGATTTTCTACTGGAAATTTCTGGTTTAGCATTATAATTTTTTGAATTGGATTTCCTGTTTGATTTAACTTTTTGATTATATCAAAGTCCTTTTTTGCAAAAAGTCAGTTGAGAATTTTCTAATATTTAAGATAAATTCTCTTTACCATTATTAAAATTGTTAATATTTTTAGAAATGGTTTTCTAACTTAATTTTTACACTAGAGTTTTCCAATTCTAAAATTTCAACTTTAGTAATTAAATCATGATTCTTAGAAGATAATAAATCATTTTTATTCTTTTGTGTCTCGATTCCTTGACTCAACATAGATTTCTGAGAATTTTCTACTGAAAGAGACTCTTGTAATTTTCTAATTTCATTTTCTAAAATTACTTTCTCATCTTTTAAAAGATCTCTCTCAAATTCTGCTTTCTTTCTATCATCGTTAGCTTGTTTAAACTTTTGCTTAAACATTTTTCTAGACTATAAGATTTCAGTATTATTTTCTACTAATTCATCAAAAGTAAAATCGCTTACATCATTATCCTTAGCCATGAAGCATATGTTTGCTTGCTCACTATCACTCTTACTTTTAGAAGATGAATTCGAGTTATCCAAAGTAATTGAAAATGCTTGTCTTTATTATTTTTCCTTCTTGCGATTTTTCCTTAATTCTGGACAATTCTTTTGATAATGTACGGTCTTATGATAATTAAAGCATTCTACCAGTGCAGGGTCAGGCTCTTTTGATGAATTCTTTTTCATAATCTTGCTTTGGCCCTTTCTGTATTTTAGAAAATTTCTAAAATTCTTTGCTACGAGTGCAATATCTTCTTCATCTAACTCGGAATCTTCTTTCTCAGCATGGAAAGCTAATTTTTTGTTATCTTATACATGTGCTTTCTTTGCCTGCAAGTTTACTTCATAAGACATTAGATTACCGATCTATTCTTCTGGCTTCATAGCAGAGAAATCATTAGCTTCTTCGATTGTTAATACCTTTCTCTCCCATTCATCTGTTAAAGAATTTAAATTTTTTTGACACCATATCAAAATTGGAATACTTTTCTCCTAATCCTGATAAAGAATGATAAATATTTTGAAAATGTGAATACATATCATTTATGGATTAATTTTCATTCATTTTAAAATTTTGAAACTAATTCTTAACCATAGATATTTTGCTTTGTTTCACTTTGTTGGTTCTATCACGAGTGACTTTGAGGGCTCTCCATATTTCATTTGCTGTGTTGGACATACAAATCCGGTTAAACTCGTTTCTATTTGAACCACAATGCAACATGTTCATAGCCATAGCATTGGCAGTAGCCTCTGCTTTTTGAGATGCAGACCATTCAGTGAATAGTGTAGTAGGCGGTGTGTACTCTTTTTGTGTGATATTAAATGCATCGTAACTATTTGCTTGCATATAAATTCTAATTTGTGTAGCCCAGTAGCTATAGTTCATGCCATTAAAGAAGGGTGGTCTAGCAGTGGATTGGCCTTCAGTATATCTAGTATTATTACTAGCACTAGTGTTATAATCCATATTGACTATGTATCAAATAACCTTTTTACGGTGAAATGATGACCTTGCTCTGATACCAATTGAAAAGTTGGTGTGTACGACTTTAAGAAAGATCTATATGGATATAGAGGAAATATAGATGATATACTAACTAGATAGTCTACAATAGTTATGCAAATAAATAAGAGCTAATATGATAAATCACAAGTAGACATAACCAATAAGTAAGTAAACTAACACCAGATATTTTATGCTGGTTCAGACTTCCCATCCTACGTCCAGTCCCGAAGCTCCTCTTCGGAATTCACTATCATGCCCTCTCTTAACCCAGAGGAATTGGTCAGTACGCCTGAGCCCCGACAAGGATGCCTCTTGCTCGAGCGACTACAAAAGACTTCAACAAAAACAAGGGTTTTGACTTCTACTTTGTGTTCTTGAATCAACACGGATAGATAACTGTTTAAGTACACTCTTCTTATAATCTTATCCTCAAGTATTTGAAATGAATTTGAAGATTTAAGAAAGTTCGTTGCTTGTCGAATCAAGATATATGAAATGTTATCAACGATTCAAAAGTAACTTGAATTTTGGAGAGCTTTATATTGCAAAGAATATAGAAGTGTAACTTGGGGCCCACAGTCCTAGCAACCCAGCATGCTCAAGTCCCTTCAGATCAGAATGCATACCAGCCAACTCAATTTCACCAGCCATTCCAAAACTAGGCCATCAATGTCGACGACATGGAAGAGGATGAGCCCAATGTGCATCATAGAAGCCGTCAACGAAACAGGACTCCCAAAGTCAACCAAATCCAATGGATTCCGCCAGAAGATGTCCAACTGGCATATCTCCCCGTCATGGTCCAAAGGATCATGAGAGATATGCGAAGGAACACCAACGACTCATGCGAAACCCACTTGAGGAGTAACCGTTTAACGAGGATTGTGCATGAAGCCGAGTTGCCCCGATGCTTCAAAATGCCACAGATGGTGTTCTATGATGGCATGACTAATCCCTGCGCTTTCCTAAACAACTATGAGTGGTAGATGGACTCCAGCCGGGCCACCGATGCAGTCAAATGTATGTGTTTCCCAGTTTTCTTGTCAGGCACAACTCTACTTTGGTTTTCTTGCCTTCCAATCCATTCTATTAGCAATTTCGGCCAACTGGCCATGGAGTTGGTTAAGCAGTTCAGGATGCATGTTTCGACTCTAAAGAACGCCCTCACCCTATCCAAATTTTACCAGGGTCCCGAAGAGTCCATCAAGAGCTACCTCGAGTGATCCAACACTGTCTTTTCTGAGTTCGACGACCCGGAACCTCACAGTGCATTCTTACATCTTGTCAAAGGTATCCTTCCTACCTCTGAATTTGGAGCTTGGATCGACAAAAAACAACCCAAAACCGTAGAAGTTTTCTATGAAAAGGCTGGGAAATTCTTGTCTCAAGAAGAAGCAAGGCGTAATCCAGCTTCTCAAGGCAACCACTCCAATAACCCACATGCTGGCATCGTCGACGACGGTGTCAAAGGAGAGCATGTCGGAGAATCCTCCGACAATGGTAAAGGAGAAACCCCTTTGCAAGCCAAAGCCAAACGGCGGCAAACCTGGCGGTCATAACAATAACCAAGCTCCTATAGATCCTAAGAAGCATGATCGCTACCAGAATTATAGGAACTGCACTTCCCTGAATCGAGATATGGAGACAATCTACTTAGAAACCTATAATACTCTCCATTACAAGAAGCCCAACAACAGGAAGTCCACCGACTGTGAGAAAAACTCCGGCAAATACTGTGGATTCCACGACATATACGGGCACAATACTAACAATTGTCGCCCCTCAAGGATGCAATTGAAAAACTCATCCATGAGAAATGATTAGAACATTACATTCAGGACCCCGCTCCTCCCGAAGCGGCTATGGGGCCTCCAACGCACGCACTTCCGACACCTACAAATGCGACCCCATGTCCATCCAACCAAAGGTCATGTGGTTTCGTGATCAATATTATATGTGGAGGGCCTTACCCCATACACGACAGCTTCCGCAAGATGAAGGAGTATGCCAACACTATAAAACATGCCACCTAAGAAGCTTGCTCTACTATGGACAAGTCCATCCCTGCCAAGCTCCATAAGACAATGCGGGGCGATATCATCTTCCGCGAAAGATATTCCATGGGAATCGAAATCCCAACCATTGACCCTCTTGTCATCTCTGCCCAGATCGAATCATCTTTCGTCCGAAGAATCTTTATCGACTAAGGAAGCTTAGTTAACATCATCTTCAATGCGGCCTACGGCCAGATGATACTTGAGGCTAAAGAATTGAAGCACATCCGTGCCATGATCAACGGTTTCAATGGATCAACCAATCACCCAGTGGGCATAGTCGGCCTCCCGTGTTGAACTCGGAGAAGGGGATCAGAGCCGGGTCTGAATCCTTACCTTCATGGTCACTAACGTCATCTCTCCATACAACATCTTCTTTGGACGTCCTTTCCTTTCAAAGTTCCAAGTATGCATGTCACCATGGTCCCTTCTAATGAAGTTGCCAATAGAAAATGGGATCGGCACCATTAAAGGCAACCAAGCAACAACTATATATTGCTACCTCATAGATTGGAAGAACGCGCGAATAAGGACAAAGGCAAGGTCTTGCCTCCACCTTCTTGCGCCAAGGCTGTCTCCGCATAGCAATCAAAGGCGTCTGAGTCTTGGCTTAGATTCCACTGCCATCTTTCTGATGATCTTGATCCAAGGGAGGACGAAGAGCCCAATTTTGAAAGGGCTGCCCCAGTAGAACCTACGGTGGATGTTTTGGTAATCCCCGACGATCGGATAAAGGTCTTGAAAGTTGGATTGCAACTCCATCCAACAATAAAGAAAGATCTCATAGAATTCTTAATGGCCAACCTTGATGTATTCACTTGGACCCACTCTGATATGTGTGGCATTGACCCTGCAGTCGCTTGTCACAGGCTAGCTATCAATCGCTTGCAACTTCTGGTCAAACAGAAACGCCTAGTCTTGGGAATCGAAAGATCGAATGCACTTAGAGAGGAGGTGAATAGGTTAATCAATAACAGTTTTATCCAAGTGGCCTTCTATCCTAAATGGGTCTCTAATCATGTCCTGGTCAAGAAAACAAACGACAAGTGGTGAACGTGCGTCGACTTCTTGGACTTGAACAAGACATGCCCCAAAGACAACTTCCCACTCCCGAAGATCGGCCAGCTCGTTGATTCAACCGTGGCATCCATCTTTTCTCCTTCATGGATGCCTACTCAAGCTATAATCAAATTCCGATGTACCTCCCGGACCAGGACATACCTCTTTCATAACCGACCTAGCACTACAAGAAAATATATCTTTAGTTGCTATTTTTGGCAGCGTTCATAGCTTGAACGCATCCACTCTATTTTTTTTTCAATTTTTTGTTTATTTTTAGTTAATTTTAGAGCCGCCAAAATTTCCCACCTTCACCGTCAATTAGTAAAAACTTGTCACGTTTTTCCTTTTCGTCTTCTTTTTCCATTCTCCTTCTTTCAGCGAAATTTCCCTCCTCTCTCTTACAATTCTGCCCTCCTCTCGTTTCATCTTCCATCGCACGCATGCTAGTTTGTCGGCCTGCTTCCAACACGCTACCTTGTCAATCCACTCCCTTCCACCTCATCGATAGGGATTCCCTTCGGCTTGTAGATATGCTCCACTCCGCTTTGTTCATAAGCCCTAGATCTACAAATCGAGGTAATCGCTATTTTTTGGATACAAATCGCTATTCTTTTTACAAATCAAGGTATCAATGGTTGTTAGTTAAGCTGTGAATCTATAGTAATTTTCGCTTTTGTACTCTAATGTCATGCCTGATGTTTTTAATTAAATTTAGAAAAAAAAACCTTATTTTATTCAATATGGGTATTATATCTGATAAAACTTGCTTTGATTTAGCAATTGCAGTGGATCTATTTGCAGTTTAAGATCCATTGCTGTGGTTTTGATTTTCTATGTTGCTTCAATTAATTCTCAAAAGGTATTCATTAGGATTTGTTTGATCAATTTGATTCAACATTTAAATATCTTAATTTTTAATTTGAGAATACAGTTATTCTACTTCTTAGGTTCGGGGAAATAAAAATTGTGATAATGTAGGAGAACCAGATTAATTTGGATACTACCCTAGGAGTTCAAGCACTGTTGATGGTACAATTTTATGGGTTAGGATGATAAGTAGACCTACAACAACAGTTGAGCAAGTAAAAGACATTTTCTACCTTTTCTTCTAGAACAGGGTGAGATTTTTTTTATGTTTGAATTTTAGTATGCAAAGTTCAAGTGTGCATTTTCTATGATTAAAAGCTTGTTTTGGAACCTGAAAGCGAGGAAGCTTCAGGTGAATGCAGATGAAGATGTTTAAAAGTTAGTCGATCCTCTAATGTTAAGGAAAAGATTAGAGCTGTTGTAAGTGGTTTTTTGGTTGAGTCTAATGTTATTAAGAGGTATATGTTTAATCTGATTCAATGTACTTTATTTGTTTAGCTTGAGCTATTTATTTTAACTGGTTAAATTTATAGGAGTGTGCATATGTTTAGTTTGATTTTTATTAATGTTTCATTAGCATATTCAACTTAAGCAATGTGCATGCAAATTACAGACACAAAGATTTTCTAACTTGGCATGGCAAGATAATTCAAAACACTATTTTACTGATTTCTTGATCAAACAACTCATCCTTCCATGCTGACCTGTTAAGTATATGGGTTTACAGAAGTCTGGTTTTTTTTCATTAGTGTGTTGAAAACTTGAAATACTACCTATTGTAATCAATACTAAAATTAATGTGACAACAGGATTTATTCACACATTTCATGCAAAAATGCAATAATCAATATTTGACTTAATGGATCTATACTATAGTATAATTACTGAGTTAGACTCCGAACGCTAAGATCTCTCCTCAGCCTTTTCGTCAATGTTAAACTGAAGCGTCGCGTTTAGCTTTCTTAATCTTCTTTTATACTGCCTCTTCTTATTTCTCTGTAGTAAAAAATTATTAAAAAAAGAAAAAAGAAAAACACGGAATTTCTTCTTCGTGCTAATGGCGTCCTTCGTCTCCTCCTTAAGAATCTATTCTTCGAGTTTGGTTTCTATAGCACCGAAGGCCCTAATTGATTACGTAGACAAATTATAAACTCAAATTCCCGTATCTTACCATCCTCGCTTTTGGTCTAAGCCATAAGTATTATTCTACCCCTGCTTTGTTTCTTTGCCCGTCCGTTGACGTCGACCTCTCCTAGGTTAATAGTCGCTGACACCTACATCTTCGGATCTCCATATCCGTACAAGCCTAGCGTTAATGCATCTTATAACCCCGTCGCCTCTTCCACCATCGTCGACTTCCTCTTCCCGATCCTAAGTTTTGACTATCCATACTTGCACCGATTACAGATTCAATCCAATTGCTCAGTCAAGGAAAATATCATTACTCTTTCTTCTAATTGCTCAGTTTTGATTGTCGATTGCAAATTCGGTCCACTACGCGAAGCAAAGAAACCTATTTTTTTGCACACAGGTTGTCTTTTTCAAGTTTAATTTTCGATCTATTGTCCTGCTTTGTTGTTTAGGCCTAACTTTTCTGAAGGTTCGCTTGACATTGTTTTGAGGTAACAATAAACTGGTCTTCTATTTAACTTTTATGTATTTTTGGTACTCTTTCTATAAGCAGTAGGAGTGCAGAGGTTAATGATTGCTAGGTTTATACATTGCAGTAGAAGAAATTCTGCTTTAAACCATGGATTGATAGCGAAAGTATGAGAGAAGTAATTCGTTGTTGCATCTTTGGTTGTATGCATCTTTGGTAGTCAAAGAAAATATCATATGATCTCTTCTGCACCGTATTTACCTTAGCCATGGAGTTAGTATGAACACGGGTTAAATCCTAATCTCTAGCTACTGATTTTAGAACTATTTTCTTATGCGGTTTTAAAGTAAGTACTAGAAAAAGAGAAGATGGTTCTTATCTGTTTATTAATAAATCGTCATCGATTCATACACTAAAGATTGGTTTGTGATTGATACATAAGAGGAAAGCCGTCACTGTACATGCTAAAGGATAGCTCCAAATCTCAATTTCATATGGTAATTGTCATCGATATGTATATGATTACCACTGTGAATCGTGAATTGCTTATTATGCTAAATGGAATTATAGTGAATTTGTGTCTTTGGATCTCCAGTGAATTTCTTCTTGTTGATCCGTGCTTATGAGGTATGCTTGAATCCCTATTTTCTCTACTCTATTTGAAAATAAAAAACATTATTTTTAATCAAATTTGCATTTTTTTGGTCCAGAAGAAGATTGTCATGTATGAGTTCCATGGTTGTTCAGTCCATAGTGGTAAAACTGTTCCAGGGTATCCTCTCCATGTAAGGATGTTCCTTTTACTTTGTTAATTTTGATATCCTGATAATGGAAAATTCATGTTACTTTTGTTCTCCATTGCAAATTATGATCTTACCATTTTAATGACTAAATTTGTTTTGTGTTAATTTTTTTTTTTAAAAAAACTCTTCAGATGTAATGATCTTAGTTTCATGTTTACTAGCTTGCACATTATGACAATTTCATATTACTTTTGTTGATTTAATTTCATTAATTTGTTTTATTTACTTGAAATTTGCAGACATTTACCACCATGGCCCTGTTGCCTTCAGAGTCTCGACCATTCATCCACCAGCTTCGCTAACAGCTGCACACTTTTCCCTATAAATTCCGTTTGATCTTTCCCATGCATAGATAGGCCATCGTGTTTTGGATGTCTTCTTTGCCCAAAAAAACAAGATCTATAACTAAAAAAAATCCTTTTCCCAGTGAAGGGACTGTCTAATTCATTGATTGCAAAAGAATTAAAAGTCTTCTTCTTCATGCCAATTCTCAGGTACCTGTTGTAACTATTATCTGTCATTTTTTCTATCAACTGAAGCATTTACATGCACATATTTCTTATGTCCTTTGAACTCAGTGTCATTTTTGTATTTTACCATTTAATTTATCTTCCCTTTAAATTGATAAGGACAGAATTTTCATTTTGGTTAACTATGTAAATCTGGTGTTGTATACGTGATTTGAATCTTGCCAACTTTTGGGAATATTCATAATTTTTTTGTTCTTTTGCAAAGTAATTTTCCTGAAATATTCATTTCAAAGTCAACTTAATAATTCATTGGTGTTTTATTTTTCATGTTTATGCGTAAGTTTATTTTACTAATGTGTAAACAGTTTAGAGTTCTACAACTGAAAATTATAAAGATTTTGTAGATGCAGGCCATTTTTTAGACTACCTACACCAAATTTTATTTGGCCTTATAAAATTGAATAACACTTATTAATTATTTAAGGTATATACCAAAACTTAATGATTTAACTATTATACATCAAAAGCACCAGATATAAAAATAGCTGCAGCAATAAATTGTTTTTTAGCCTCTGTTGTTTTTTGTTTTCTTCACAACTGCTTGGCTATACATTCATTGCTTCTAGACAACGAAAAATAATTTGACCAGCTAGCACTAAGAAATTTATTTTAACTACTGTTTCAACGTTGAAATGGACCCTCTTGGCTATTTATATACATATTATACTGCTGTTTTCCCCCTTATTTGGCATGTATGCCTTGAGAGTATTAGGAAATTTAGGGATTATCAAATTTTGGTTTTGGAAAGTTCAGTTGTCTATCTTATGTTTCTTTATTATTATTTCTCTTGCTACTATTTAAGAAAATAAAATAAAATAATTTTTTCATACAGGGTAACATTGAATTTTACATGACAAATAAAATATCAGTTATAAATAAAATTAGAATTGGACTTGGTTTCTTTATGCATTCAATGTTTTGTTATAAATACAAAATCAGTTATAAAAAATGGCGATTGACCTAGAAATTAGTTGTCGGCGTTATTTCACAGTGCAGTTATGGTGATTGGTCTTTGACGTTCATCACTTCCACGTCCAAGGCCGAAATAAAAGCTATTTTGATTACATGGATCTTCCTATTATATTTGGTCTTGGGGTCTGCGGCAGGCAAAGAAAATATTGTTTATGTTAAAACTTTCCTTTTTTCTTCCTATTCAACATGATATTAGTTGATTAGCATTTCAAGCTATGGGTTGTGAATTCTTTGTAATGCAGCATTTATCACATTTCATTGTTAATCACATCGACTGATAAGATTTAATTAATAAGTTAGGCTACATTAGACACATATCCAATTGTGATTATTGGTGATGTTCATGTAGAAAGATAAACATTGCATGTACACCTATTTTCAAAAGGTCTCAAGTCACAAACATGGTATTTCCAATTTTCCCGATGGCAATTTCAATTTCTTCTTTGACTTCCTGTGGTCCTTTATTTTATATTTTTTCTTTTGACAAATAAAAAGGTGGAACGGTGAGTGCATTTGATGCATGCTTTTTGTTTGAGTTTTGATTGTGACTAAGAGTAGTATTAAGTGAGTGCATGTAATATTTAGACATAGGTAAATTTTAGATGAAATTCAGTTGTGGTTTTCAATATATAATCACTTATAGTTATGTATCTACAAAATCTAGAATAAGTATTTATAATATTGTTTGATGTCAATTCTCTGAAATTTTTAAGTTTTTCGTCTTTTTTGGAATTGATTCAGATTTTCTACTCACATTATATAATTTGGTACTAAATTTCAAAGTTAATTTTTCTTATCTTTCAGGATTTTCAACCATAAATTTTCCGGGCATAAAAATCGTAGCTATGAGCAAACTTATTTTTTCAAACCATTGAGCTTAAACATTTTGAATGTCATAAATCTTCAACTATGACATTTTGAATTTTGAATTTTCAATAATACTTAAATTTTAAAATTGAATTTTTCATACACTTAGTACTTCGAAAAAAGGAAATAAAATATCATCCTTTGTGCGGTTCAATAATTCTGAGTCGAAAAATTATGAATTTTGTAATATGAGTGTTTTATTTTGCAGCTTAAAGCCTTTTTTATGTGATTCAAATGTAAATTTCAGTTTTATAAATAATAAGATTTTGTTTTAGATGTTACAATGTTATCTCTTTTGTACTTCAATTTAAATGTAGTACACAATCTAAACGTTGATGAGCACAAATTTTTCTCTAAAACACCAGAAATGGTTGTAAGGGAGTTGAGGATGGTTCTTGATTGATGTGAGAGTATGAATGCAAATAAATCAGATCATTAAATCACTGATCCAAATATCGTACTTATTTAGTTCAGTTATATTTGCTAGATTCCAATTACCTCGAAACCAGTTGATTCCCAGCCACCTGATCTGTCGGTTGACTACAGCCCAGATTCTTCTTTCCTCCAATCAGCGTCTCGAAGTAGTTTGAGATGCCATTGACTTTTTGAACCAGAATGGGTGGATCCTACCTTTAAGGTATTTTTCTTAGCAATTCTCTCCATAATGGCTACTTATTTACATTTTCTATGCTTGATGGGTTGCACTACTATTTCTAGATCCTCAGAATCTTGCATGGTTTAATCCAATTGTGCAAAATTTCACTGTATGGCTAGACCCTGTGGCTGTTAGTGCTTCCCTATAGTGGATGACTTTGGTCATGGTTATGGGTGTTTTTACATTACCTTTACTTTGATCCTGTGTATTTTTTGTGGGTGAGAATTGGTAGTTGGTCCAAATCATAGATATTTTTTTCTTATACGATTTATTACAGCCTAGTTCAGCATTGTGAGACTTGTGTTGTTATATTGTTGTGAGCCTACTAGTGCATAGGTTTGTCGGAATTGGTGGTTTCTAAAGTTTTTGTAAAGAAACCAAAAAAATTTGCCAAATAAACTAATAAAAGGTTTGAAAAATAAAAACTCTACTTAAAATTCACACACATGACACAAGAACAAATAATTCACTCAAAGGTAGTGTTTTTAGAAAGTAAAAAAATTACACTAAAAAAATTTAAAAAGAATTTTTTTTTTGGATATAACGTAACCTATAAGTTTACAACACCAAATATGTTACAAGCCCCTTTCCTCTGTTTAGAATAAAACGAAATCAAAAAAAGAAAAAATTGGAAAACAAAAAAGAAAATATTTAAATCAAAACTGTAAAATTTTGGATTATGAATATTTTGGTGATTCATTCAACGAAGTAGCGATGCAGTGAGGAAGTGGTGGACAGTGTACTGGCATAACATATGTAGACGATTTGTATTTGTGGATTGTGATTGTTTCAGGTAACAGAGGCAACGTTCAAATGGTATGTTTGATTCTGGTAGGCGATTTGGAGATTGCCATGTAAGGTGGTGAATTGGTGATTGTGGGTTGTTTGTGGGGCCTTATTGAATGTATTAGTTATGGCGGGCAAGTATTGTAATTGAAGGCGGTTAGGTTTTCTTGTTGTGCATGTTTATGAGAGGATGTTTCGAAGTAACTGGTAAAGGAGCTTGTCTTCGAGTAGTTATGTGTGTGGTTAGCTGGCTTGTTTGGCACCAGGAAATGAACCAGGAAAATCCAATAGTAGATAACCATACAAACAAAGACCTTTGATGTAGGGTATTCTCGATCAGTGCTATATGATGTAAAAAAAAGCATCAATGACATTTTGTATTTTCAACCAAATTTGGTGATATTATTTTACAGTTATCCGATCTTTATCAATCACTGAATGAAGCTGCTAAAGTTTTGAATATAGAGGCACCTGATCTGTATGTTTGCCAAAATCCTGTCCCAAATGCGTACACGTTGGCAATTAGTGGTCGGAAACCTTTTATTGTTGTCCATACAAGTTTAGTTGAACTACTAACAGGAAAAGAGCTGCAAGTAACTTTTGTTCCTACTTATATTGATCTGTATATATTTTTTATTTATTTTACCATAACCCACCTAGCTTTAATTTTCTTTTAAAGGTAACACCAAATAGGTTGGTCTGTTTCTTTCTTTATCCTTTATTGGACTTCTTCTGTGCATGTCTAGTATTTACATACAAGTGTGCTGGAATGAATGTTTTTAAACTATAAACTAGCACTTATCAATAATTAGTCTGTAAGAACAAAGATTAATTATTGATGAGTGCTAGCAATTTTTTGTATTATTAATGTGTACATCCCTTATTTCTATTTTTGAATTATTTGTACTTGACTGGTATAACAGGCCGTTCTAGCTCATGAACTGGGGCATTTAAAATGTGACCATGGTCTGTGGCTTACCTTTGCTAATATTCTAGCAATTGGAGCTTATAGTTTACCTGGTAATGTTTCTTTGCCTAAATATGCTTGTATTTATCTCATGTAAGGTCTACCAAAAATTATTGACAATCTTACGAACTAACTTTTAGGACTGGGTGGGTTGATTGCTCAAAATTTGGAAGAACAATTATACAAGTGATTCGATCCGCTGAGTTCACTTGTGACAGAGCAGCTTTCTTGTTGCTCAAGTTCCCAAGGTAAGTTTAATTCCTAAATAACATTTAAATTGATTTCCTTAATGAATTGTCGATGTGCAATGATTGTGCAGACTCGTAAGTTGTAGCTACACATCCAGATGCTTTACAACTGCTACCACATGTTATTTGCCAAAAAAATATATGCAGATACAGTCAAAGCCAACTGGATTGCCATTTTTTCATGTTATCTTTCCTTTCGAATTTGCTCGTCGCTTTTAAAATAAAATAAAAAACCAGTGATATTTTTATCTTCTTTTTAAAAAAATCTTATTAAATTTTGTTGTGTTAAGAGAGGAGCTTGTGCTTAAATCCTGGATAATGTACCTCAAGATTAAGTGAACAGAAGGTGGTGTATGCCAACTAATTAAAATGACTGATAAAACCTCGGACAGTGGGCAACAGTAAAAACTTATGTTTGTATTTGTGTTCGATCAAGAGGTGGTCGTTTCAGTACTGATGAAACTAGCTGGAGATTGCCCTTCGCTATCAGATCAGGTTAATGTTGATGCATTCCTAGAGCAAGCTCGCTCCTTTATGATAAAGCTGCTTCAAGTCCAATTGGATGGTATACCAGGTACTAAAAATAACCTACAAATTGTACATGTTTTGGAATATATAAATTTTCATATTATGATAAATCTTGCATTGAACCATGTAATGATTTCAGAAACGCTCAGACTAAGCAATTATCTCATCAACTTTCTGTGATGCGGGCTCGTGAGATCGACGACTGGTCCAGAAGCTACGAGTATAAATCACTTTTAATACGAGCCATATAGCTTGAATCTAATAGAAAAGCTTAGGATGTCTGATAATATATTCAAGTTAAATACTATTGACCTAAACATACAAAAATATCAAATGGTATGATCTTTACCAAAATTTTGTAGTTGATCAAATAATCAACTATCATTTATAATGAATATTGTGTATATTTACCCTTCTGTTTTTGTGCAGGAATGACTAGAGAATGGCTGAGACAGGGAAGGTATACATGGAAAGAGCAGAATGAAATATTGTGTCCGTACATGGAAAGAGCAGAATAAGTATTGTGTATGATGTGTTGGTGAGTACTTATTTCATCAGGCTGACGTAAGTACATGTACATATTAACTTCTTGTTAGTTTGCTTTGAATTATACTGTATGGATTTCTATTAACAAAATGTATACGGAGGACATCTCCATTAATATACTGATAAACATATGGATTTCTTCGAGTAGTCAATGACACCAGGAAAATCCAATAGTAGATAACCATACAAACTAAGACCTTTGACGCAGGGTATTCTCGATCAGTGCTATATGATGTAAAAATTATTCCATATGACTGAAATTGTTAGAAATAAGTTCATTTTAATTAAAAGTTGAACTAACAAATAAATTAGGCGAATGTTGAAGCGAATAAAGTTGTCAATCAACCAGATTGTGACACACGTTATGTTATGTTATTGATATTAATATGCGACATATGAATTGATATATTATATTGTTATGATATTATTCTGGTGGAAATGTTTTGTATATGCAGTGATTTATTTAAAAAAAATTACAGTTACTAAGAATTTATTATTGAGCCATTATTGCAATAGAGTTGTTGAATGTTATAACGGTAATATATGTCATATTTTGTTTATATGAATGTGCAAAATAAATTTTGTAATTGTAATAGAAGTGTAACAAAATAGATATATACCATTTATGTACTTGTTTTGGTTTTTTAATTACAATAGAAGTGTGCTTTAGTCTTTGAATGAGTAACTTAGCTTTTTGCTTTAGTTTGTAACTCTTGCTTTAGCTTTTAATTCTTACTGTTGACGGTTAAACTTATGTAACAACCCGCATTCTACGCATCATAGGATCGTAGAATATTTATTTCTTTCACGTACGAAGTCGTATGGTCATGTAACTTTGGGGGACGACTATTGGGGTCATTTCCCATGTTCATGATTTTTCCCGATTTTTAAATGACCATTTTACCCCTAGTTGGCACTGTTTTGGCCATAACTTTTGACTGGAAAGGAATTTTGACCTGAAACCACTTCCATTGGCTCCGGATGATGGTTTCTCTTTCCGTAGAGTGGTCACATTAGCCAAACGGACTCACCGTTTGGGAGATATGGCTGAAACAAGTTTCAAATGGTGAAAAACAGCTTAATTGGGCTTAACCGGATGATTAGCAGCTAGGCCCAGAGGAGAATTTCGGGTTTAGGGGTATATAGGGGCTGATTAGGGTTAGAAAACATTTCTTTAGACATTTTCCAGCCGCCACTTTCATTCCTCTTAACCTAGCCATGGCCTCCACTCTCTAAATCTCTTCAAAACACCCAAAATCACTTCCTAATCAAGGATTAAGGCTTAGAGGCATCAAATCAAGGAGGATTAGCACAAGGACCGAGGTAGAGCTGCTGTTATATATTGGAATTCGTGCAAATCAGAGGTTCACTTCAGATCTGAAAGTTTTATTGTGGCAAAGGTGAGTGATTTGCATAGTTTTTGCACTAATTACGGTAATTAAGGGTAATTAGTGAAGATTAGCGAATTTATACACTGATAAATTCTGGAAAAATATTTAGAAATTCGAAAATAATATTTTATGCTTCTGGTAGAAATTTGGTTTAATTTGATGAAGTTTTGTTAACCTTATGATTAGTTTTGTTTAAACATGCTTAGGGGAAAATAAGGAGTTTTGGCCACTTTTGATCCATTTTGCTTTATTAGAATTGTTGTTTGGTGTTTGTGGTTGCTATTACATGTTGTTATGACTTTATGGAGTGTTTTTTGATTGATTAGAGAAGTTAGATTGGTCAAAAACGCCATCGAATGGCGTAAGATAGTCGCTGGAAAACAAGTGCAGGAAATATACCGGATCGGATCGCCCTATGTACCACGATCCGCCCCATCTTCCACGATCCGAACCAATGGCACGACCCGATCCACCTATGGATGGTGACCACGAACCGATCCACTTCAGAAGCTCACGATCTGAATCGATGTGCATCCACGACCGAAGGGAAGCGCCACAAGCTATGGAGCACGACCCGAACCAGTGGGAGTACCTCGACCCGATCCGACCTGGTGAAGGCGATACGATCCGCGAACCGATCCGAGGTGGAGCACGATCCGATGATGGCGACCCGACCTGGAGAGTGTGCCACGATCCGAGCTGGGGAGGAGATTATTCACGATCCGACGGTGATGACTACGAACTGAATGAAGACCGATCCGGATAAAGATGATGACCAAAACCCGAGATGCAAAGGAAGTCCAAATGAGAAGCTAGAGCTCAAGATCCAGATGGGAATCAACGAGTTCGCTTCATGATTGGGCTTTGCTGCGGGACGCGTGTTAAGGGGTTATCGATGTCTATAGCTTTGGACTACTATGGTAGGAGGTACGGAGGCGGATTCAGGGCCATTATGGCATTGGTAGGACCAAGGACTACGACCAATGTGGTGGGTCATTGAAAAGTTTGGTCATGACTCCATGTGTTTTGCTTGGTCGCAGCAGGGTTCTACAAGTCGGGATTCGTCGTTACCTCAATTTGTCTAGTGTTCCAAAGTGGTAGATATCGTATGCTTTACGCACTGAGTGTGAGATGTGAGGATGGTTGCCATGGATGATTTGTTTGCTATCATTATGACATGCACACCCCACCCCGTATCCTTACACTATTTATTATGGCACCTTAGAGCATTGTACGGTATGTGGTACTAACTCTTTGGTTGCAGGTCCAGGTTCAGGTATGGTTTAGTATACCTGTTATTATTCTGTTTAGATGCTTATCGCTCATACCAGGCTTTATGTCTGACCCAGAGTTTTATGTCTCCTCTTATTACTCTGGGTGCTCACACGAGCAGACTAGAGACAGGTTAGCTGGTGATGCGCGGGTAGGTGATCCGGAGACGAGCAGGAGGCTTCCACGTAAAATATATACATAATACTCTCCCTGTATTGTTGAAGATCACTGCTTGGGCATTGGTGGTGTATCCTCTACCTTAGCTTTCTTTTGTTTGGAGACAGTAAATTGGAAAGTAGTAATAAGCTGTATTTGAATTTCCGCTGCTCTGATGTTGATGTCGATTTTAGTTATCAGCTTATGCACTGTCTCACCTGTTTTATGTCAAGTATGTTATTATTTTATTTTATTCCATGCGCTGTGAGACATTCTACAGGTCCCTTGATTAGTTCATTACCTTCCTTCCTTTCTTTGGCGACCGTCCCGTGCTAGTCGGGCATGTGTACAGCGCACTTTCGGAGGAAATGCAGGCTGGTGCGGGGCGGGCCGTCACACTTGGTATCAGAGCTCTAGGTTGCGTAGTTAACCTAGGGAAGCTATCAGGGAGAGATAATATACGTATACGAGAGAGCGTATTTGTGATTATTTTGATTTTTAAAAGCTATATATATACTATTACTAGTATAAGGATGAAGTCATACTGCACTAGCGCCACTATGGAGTCGTTAATCGTTTCCTTTTCCAGATTGACGATGAGCCGAGATACTAGAGGTGCTGGTAGAGGAGCCAATAATGGGAATGCTGCTGACATGAGGACGATGTTTACTGACCTCATGAGAGAGATGCTTAGAGATGTGCAGAGGGCAGCTCCCAATGGTGGAAATGGTGGTGGTCCAATAGTGCAGGCGCCGAGGGTCGACTTCGCCAAGCTAAACAAGGACTATACTAGCCTTGGTGGGAAGCCGTTCCACGGAACGGAGTCGGCCACGGATGTTCAGGATTGGTTGGATAGTTGCGAACGTATCTTCGAGGATTTGGGTATCGAGGATGCAATGAAGAGAAAGTTAGCGTCCCGTCAGCTGCAAGGGCGGGCAATGAATTGGTGGAATGCTATAAAGGCAGCTACTCCCGAAGATCAGATTACTTGGGAGCAGTTTAAAGCTCGCTTTAGCCAGAAGTTCATTCCAGCTGCTCAAAAGTCAGTGCTGTTTAAGAAATTCTTGGAGCTCAAGCAGAATGGCAGAGCTGTCTCCGAGTATATTGCTGAATTCGACACTTTGTCGAAATACGGGTTATCTCTTATTGATACTGCCGAGAAGAAGAATGAGAAATTCATAACCGGTTTGGATCAGTACTTGGGGGAAAGGCTTATTAACCACATCGATGAGTCGTTTGAGTCGACTGTGGGGAAAGCATTGAGGTCAGAAAGTCTCTACCCTAAGCCGAAAACTGAGGTTGCATCTGCAGAAGAGCCAAAACCATAAGCAAGTGGTGGGTGCAAGGGTGGTTCCCAGAATAAGAGAAAGCAGAATCAGACTAAGGATGGCCAGAAGAAAAAGAACAAGCAAGATGTGGAGTGCTTCAGCTGTGGTAAGAAGGGCCATTATGCTAGTAATTGTCGGGCCAAGCCAGCAGATAGGAAGTGCTTCAACTGTGGCCAGATGGGACATCACAAGGACAAGTGTCCACAGCCCCCTAAGGAAAAGCAAATGGTGAAAGCATATGCTCTTAATGCTATTCCTTCTTCGTCGAATGCCCCAACAGCGGCGGAGAAGGGAAAGAATGTCGTCATTCAAGGTATGCTTTCTGTTTATGATGTTCCTGTTAGAGTTTTGTTTGATACCGGAGCTTCCAGTTCTTTCATATCTAGTGACCTGGTAGGTAGGTTGGGATTGGAGCCCGAGATTGTCGATAGACCTTTAGTAGTGACGAACCCGATTGGTGGTTCGACTAGCCTTAGCATGATTTGTCGTAATGTGGTCTTATCGAGTCATGGATGCATGTTTGTTTGTGATTGCTTTGTTTTGGGCTTTACTAGGTTTGGCATTATTTTGGGAGTAGATTGGCTCCAAAGATACGGGGTGGTGGTAGACTGTGAGGGCTTGTTGGTGACAGCTAGAGCGGATGATGGGCGGAGGATAGTGTTTGGTGGTCTACCCAGTAAGGGGGTATTGGCTAGTTTTCTAAACTCCCTCGACATTCCGCATAGTGAGTTGTCAGGTTTGCCCGTGGTTGGCCAGTATCCGGATGTTTACGAAGAAGTGACCGGACTTCCACCACACCGAGAGATTGAGTTCCGTATTGATTTGGTAAAGGATGCCAGGCCTATAGTGATGCCACTTCGTCGTATGGCACCAAGAGAGCAGCGAGAGCTCGAGGTGCAAGTCAGCGATCTTTTGAAGAAGGGATTTATCAGAAGGAGTGTTTCTGAATGGGGAGCACCAGTTGTGTTTGCTACCAAGGCGGATGGTTCCCTTCGTTTGTGTGTAGACTACCGCGAGTTGAATAAAGTGACGAGGAAGAACAAGTATCCTCTACCGCGGATAGATGATTTGTTTGATCAGTTGAGTGGCGCGAGAGTATTTTCTCAGTTGGATCTCGCGACAGGTTTTCATCAGCTTAGAGTGGAAGCTGAGAGTATAGCTAAAACGGCATTTCGGACGCCGTCTGGGTTTTATGAGTGGTTGGTCATGCCATTCGGGCTGACCAATGCCCCTTCATACTTTGTGGATCTTATGAATCGAGTATTCAGAGATCAGTTGAATAAGTTTGTTCTTGTGTTCGTGGATGATATCCTTGTTTATTCAAGGACAGAGGAGGAACACAAGGGGCACTTGAGGATAGTGATGGAGGTGTTGAGGAAACACCAATTGAAAGCGAAATTCTCTAAGTGTCATTTTTGGAGAAGGGAAGTAAGATTCTTGGGTCATGTTGTTTCAGAGAGTGGTATTGCCGTGGACCCTGCGAAGGTGGCTACGGTACAGGATTGGCCTACACCCAAGAATGCTACAGATGTAAGAAGTTTCTTGGGATTAGCCGGATATTATCGTAAGTTTATCCAGGACTTCTCCAAGATAGCAGCACCGTTGACTCAGTTGACTAAGAAGAATCAGTCCTTCGTCTGGGACGGAGTGTGTGAGGATGCCTTCAAGAGTCTAAAGGAGAGGTTGACGCGTGCGCCAGTGTTAGTCATTCCTAAAGGGAATGAAGAGATGACGGTATACACGGATGCTTGTGGTACCGGACTAGGTGCAGTATTGATGCAAGGAGGTAGGGTTGTAGCTTATGCTAGTCGACAGCTAAAGCCGCATGAGAAGAAGTATCCTACCCATGATTTGGAATTGGCAGCGATTGTATTTGCGCTGAAGATGTGGAGACACTATCTCTTGGGAGAAAGATTTGAGCTGTTTACCGATCATAAATCGTTGAAGTATCTCTTCTCCCAGAAAGATCTGAATCTTCGTCAGCAGAGATGGTTGGAATTCTTGGCTTCGTATGATTTTGATATCGCGTATACACCTGGGAAGGGTAATGCGGTAGCCGATGCCTTGAGTAGGAGACATGCCAGCTTAGGGGCAATGTTTCTTGAATGGAAGCAACTGGAGTATATCGCGGGGTTTGATTTCAGACCAAGGTGCGAATTGGATCCAGTTATGCTAGCTAGTTTGACGATCAGACCCACTTTGATAGAGCGGATTGGTTCTAGTCAGAGGGACGATCCTAATCTATTGGAAATCATCTCCAAGTTAGAGATGGGTATTGATGAGGAGATGAATGTGTATGGGCTTGATCGAGAGGGATGGCTTCGAAAGAATGGAAGACTAGTTGTGCCCAACGTGAATGGTTTGAGAGATGAAGTGCTTAGAGAATGTCATCACTCAAAACTGACTATACATCCCGGTGGTAATAAGATGTATCGAGACATGAGACGGACTTACTACTGGGAAGGGATGAAAAGAGACGTTGGGAAGTTTATATCCAAATGCATGAATTTCCAGTTAGTTAAAGCCGAGCAAAAGAAGCCTAGTGGGTTATTGCAACCATTAGAAATTCCCGAATGGAAATGGGAGCAAGTCTCGATGGATTTCATTGATGGTTTACCAAGGATTAGATCGGGACATGATAGCATTTGGGTAATTGTGGATCGGTTGACTAAGAGTGCAAGATTCATACCAGTCAAATCGACAAGAACGGCAGCTAAGTTGGCAGAATTATATATGAAGTGGGTAGTGAGATTTCATGGAGTACCCAAAAGCATTGTGAGCGACCGAGACCCGTTGTTCACTAGTGGGTTTTGGAAGAGCTTACAAGAGGCTCTAGGGTCAAAGTTACATCTCAGTACCGCATATCATCCTCAGACCGACGGTCAGACAGAGAGGGTGAATCGTATATTGGAAGATCTCTTGAGAGCGTGTATATTGGATTTTGGTAGATCATGGGATGACCATTTGCATCTAGTAGAATTTGCATATAATAATAGCTACCAATCCAGTATCGGTATGGCTCCATATGAAGCTTTGTACGGAAGACCATGCAACTCACCATCATGTTGGATAGAGACTGGCGAGAAGTTTGTGCTTGGACCAGATGTGGTGAGAGAAACTTCCGATAAGATTAAGATCATTCAGCAACGAATGAAAGCTGCCCAAGATAGGCAGAAGAGTTATGCTGATAAGAGGAGAAGAGACTTAAAATTCTCCGTTGGCGACTTGGTGTTTGTCAAGATTTCTCCGTTGAAGAGCGTAATACGATTTGGCAGGAGAGGCAAGTTGGCACCAAGATTTGTTGGCCCATTCCCTGTTCTTGAACTAGTCGGGAATTTAGCATACAGAATTGACTTACCGGAGAAGATGGCGGGAGTTCACGACGTATTTCATGTTTCCCAACTAAGGAAGTTCGTTCACGACTCAGATATGACTATTTCACCTGATCAGTTATAGGACTTCGAAGTAGAACCCGAGGCGGTTGGGAACCGCAAGCCGGCCCGTATTGTCGGGCACGACATGAAGCAACTTCGAAGGAAGGCGGTGAAGCTAGTCAAGGTACAGTGGAGCGAGGACGAGAATGATTGTACTTGGGAGACAGAGGAGAACATTAGGAAGTCACACCCAGAACTCTTTGCCTGGTAAGATTTTGACTTCGATTTAGTTTTCCGCATGCTAGGATAGGCTTGTTCGCTTGTTTTGCATGATTGATTGTTGTATGTGGTTGTTAGGCATGCGGGGTCCTTTGTATGTTTTGGGTTAAGGAATTTCGGGGGCGAAATTTCTTAAGGGGGGGAGAGTGTAACGACCCGCATTCTACGCATCATAGGATCGTAGAATATTTATTTCTTTCACATACGAAGTCGTATGGTCATGTAACTTTGGGGGACGACTATTGGGGTCATTTCCCATGTTCATGATTTTTCCTGATTTTTAAATGACCATTTTACCCCTAGTTGGCACTGTTTTGGCCATAACTTTTGACTGGAAAGGAATTTTGACCTGAAACCACTTCCATTGGCTCCGGATGATGGTTTCTCTTTCCGTAGAGTGGTCACATTAGCCAAACGGACTCACCGTTTGGGAGATATGGCTGAAACAAGTTTCAAATGGTGAAAAACAGCTTAATTGGGCTTAACCGGATGATTAGCAGCTAGGCCCAGAGGAGAATTTCGGGTTTAGGGGTATATAGGGGCTGATTAGGGTTAGAAAACATTTCTTTAGACATTTTCCAGCCGCCACTTTCATTCCTCTTAACCTAGCCATGGCCTCCACTCTCTAAATCTCTTCAAAACACCCAAAATCACTTCCTAATCAAGGATTAAGGCTTAGAGGCATCAAATCAAGGAGGATTAGCACAAGGACCGAGGTAGAGCTGCTGTTATATATTGGAATTCGTGCAAATCAGAGGTTCACTTCAGATCTGAAAGTTTTATTGTGGCAAAGGTGAGTGATTTGCATAGTTTTTGCACTAATTACGGTAATTAAGGGTAATTAGTGAAGATTAGCGAATTTATACACTGATAAATTCTGGAAAAATATTTAGAAATTCGAAAATAATATTTTATGCTTTTGGTAGAAATTTGGTTTAATTTGATGAAGTTTTGTTAACCTTATGATTAGTTTTGTTTAAACATGCTTAGGGGAAAATAAGGAGTTTTGGCCACTTTTGATCCATTTTGCTTTATTAGAATTGTTGTTTGGTGTTTGTGGTTGCTATTACATGTTGTTATGACTTTATGGAGTGTTTTGTGATTGATTAGAGAAGTTAGATTGGTCAAAAACGCCGTCGAATGGCGTAAGATAGTCGCTGGAAAACAAGTGCAGGAAATATACCGGATCGGATCGCCCTATGTACCACGATCCGCCCCATCTTCCACGATCCGAACCAATGGCACGACCCGATCCGCCTATGGATGGTGACCACGAACCGATCCACTTCAGAAGCTCACGATCTGAATCGATGTGCATCCACGACCGAAGGGAAGCGCCACAAGCTATGGAGCACGACCCGAACCAGTGGGAGTACCTCGACCCGATCCGACCTGGTGAAGGCGATACGATCCGCGAACCGATCCGAGGTGGAGCACGATCCGATGATGGCGACCCGACCTGGAGAGTGTGCCACGATCCGAGCTGGGGAGGAGGTTATTCACGATCCGATGGTGATGACTACGAACTGAATGAAGACCGATCCGGATAAAGATGATGACCAAAACCCGAGATGCAAAGGAAGTCCAAATGAGAAGCTAGAGCTCAAGATCCAGATGGGAATCAACGAGTTCGCTTCATGATTGGGCTTTGCTGCGGGACGCGTGTTAAGGGGTTATCAATGTCTATAGCTTTGGACTACTATGGTAGGAGGTACGGAGGCGGATTCAGGGCCATTATGGCATTGGTAGGACCAAGGACTACGACCAATGTGGTGGGTCATTGAAAAGTTTGGTCATGACTCCATGTGTTTTGCTTGGTCGCAGCAGGGTTCTACAAGTCGGGATTCGTCGTTACCTCAATTTGTCTAGTGTTCCAAAGTGGTAGATATCGTATGCTTTACGCACTGAGTGAGAGATGTGAGGATGGTTGCCATGGATGATTTGTTTGCTATCATTACGACATGCACACCCCACCCCGTATCCTTACACTAATTATTATGGCACCTTAGAGCATTGTACGGTATGTGGTACTAACTCTTTGGTTGCAGGTCCAGGTTCAAGTATGGTTTAGTATACTGTTATTATTCTGTTTAGATGCTTATCGCTCATACCAGGCTTTATGTCTGACCTAGAGTTTTATGTCTCCTCTTATTACTCTGGGTGCTCACACGAGCAGACTAGAGACAGGTTAGCTGGTGATGCGCGGGTAGGTGATCCGGAGACGAGCAGGAGGCTTCCACGTAAAATATATACATAATACTCTCCCTGTATTGTTGAAGATCACTGCTTGGGCATTGGTGGTGTATCCTCTACCTTAGCTTTCTTTTGTTTGGAGACAGTAAATTGGAAAGTTGTAATAAGCTGTATTTGAATTTCCGCTGCTCTGATGTTGATGTCGATTTTAGTTATCAGCTTATGCACTGTCTCACCTGTTTTATGTCAAGTATGTTATTATTTTATTTTATTCCATGCGCTGTGAGACATTCTACAGGTCCCTTGATTAGTTCATTCCCTTCCTTCCTTTCTTTGGCGACCGTCCCGTGCTAGTCGGGCATGTGTACAGCGCACTTTCGGAGGAAATGCAGGCTGGTGCGGGGCGGGCCGTCACAACTTATCTTCCGGTAATTAGCTATTTCGGATTGAAGACTATCGACAACAAAGAATTACTGGTATCCAAGCAATGAACATGGCTTTAATTTATTTTTTATATGTTGTCATATTTTGTTAGTACTATTTATGTAAACTTGTTTAGTATGTGTCTTATTTTGTCAAAAAACTACTATCGGATTGTTATGAATATTTTATTTGATTATGTAATTTTGCATGTTATTTGAATTATTTGATTATGATGATGATATGTTTGATTAGTTGTTTGTTTGTATCTATTAATTATGTGATCTACTTATTGATTTGAATATGAAAATTATGATTGATTGGTTGTTTCAATGTGGATACTATACAAGCCTGTTGGAAATGGTATTTTACAACCAACTTTTAGTAGCGTTTTAAAAATGCTACAAAAGCAACTGTAAAAGTAATAAAAAAATTATATAGTTGCATATAAAAAACGCTACAGATTGCGTTTTGTAATCCGTATAGAAAAGCTTTAGTTGCATTTCAAAAACGCAACAATATGATATTTTTGGTAGCGTTTACTATAACGCAACATAAAGTTTCAGACTTCTAGTTGCATATCGTATCGCAGTGTTCTCTAAAACACTACTACAAGTTATGGTAGCGTTTTTTCAACGCTACCAAAAGCCATTCCTGGTGTAGTGCCAGGCTCTACTGCTATCTCGATATGCCCTTCCGTCTTAAGAATGCGGGAGCCACCTACCAATGACAAGTCAACCTCATGTTCTATAACCAGATCGGGAGATCTATGGAGGTATATGTTGACGATATACTCGTGAAAACGAGGGTATCGAACGACCACTCCCGAGACCTCTCTGAAATGTTCGGTGTCCTCTGCTAATACGGCATGAAACTTAATCCATTGAAATGCTCTTTTGGCATTGCGTCGGGATTTATTTTGGGTTTCATTGTTGATTCGTGGGGCATTTAAGCCAATACAGATACGATTAAAGCTATCTGGGATATTCAGGCCCCTCAGAGCATCAAGGATTTTCAAAGTTTAGATAGGAAGGTTACCTCCCTAAGTCGATTCATATCTAAAGCTACTAACACGTGCATTCCCTTTTTTGACTTGCTCAGAAAAGGGAAGTGCAACTTCACATGGAAATCGAAGTGTGTCGCCGCATTCAAGGACCTTTTGAATCACTTAGAGCGACCACCTTTCTTGTCCAAACCCATGGATCACGAGGACTTATACATATATTTGGTTGTTTCTATGCAGGCAATGAGCTCAGCACTCGTCCGCATTGAAGACCTTGTCCAGCGACCAATTTACTACATCAGTAAGAGGTTACCAGGAGAATAAAAGAACTATAAGCGTCATGAAATGCTTGCCTTCTATCTGTTGATTAACTCCTAGAGGCTACAACCATATTTCCAGTCTCACTCCATCAAAGTCTGCACTGAATAGTCACTATGATAGGTCCTGCAGCGACCTGAAGCGTCAGGACGACTCCTAAGTGGAATATAGAGCTAAGCTAGTTTGAGATCACATTCATTCCTCATCGAGCCATCCTCGAACCAGCCCTCAACGATTTCATAGTGGAATTCACCGTTCTAGAAGAGCTTCCTTCGGAATACATTGAAACTCCAGACATTCAATTGAAACTATTCATGGATGGATCCTCCAACAATTAGTGTTCTAGAGCCAGAGTCATGCTCACCATTCCTGAGGAACTCCCGATATGTTATGCTTTGAAGCTCAATTTTCCCGCTATAGACAACGATGCAAAATATGAAACCTTGATCGTAGGACTCAGAATTGCAATCAAACTTAGCATCAAGGCCATTCAGATTTACTCTGACTCACAACTCATCGTGCGTCAGGTACACGGAGAGTACTAAGTCAAGGGGGAACGACTCGATTCCTACCTTGCTCGGGTCACCAACTGCTCACCAACTTTGACCACTACGTCATAACGCATATCTCTGGAGGACAAGATGGGAAAGCTGATTCATTAGCCAAATTGGCGAGGTCCGGGGATGTGCACCTCATGGGACTAGGCCTGGTCGAAGTACTTGAATCTCCAAGCATCGATCAAATGCAGACTGATTCGATAACACTGACGGAGATTGGATCAGAGCTCGAATCTTGAATGACACCATTCAAGAACTATTTGCAGTATGGAATCCTTCCTGAGAGCTACAAAGACAGACAATCACACACCTGTAGATCATCTCGCCACATCGTCCTAGATGGGGTGCTCTACCGAAGATGATGCTCTATTTTACTTTGGTGTGTATCCCACAGAGACGTTAACTGTGTGTTGTTGGACGAGCACGAAGGCTAGTGCAGCGTCCACACTAGGGGGAAAACTCTGGCAAAGAAAGTTCTCAGATACAGTTATTTCTGGCCGACACTCGATTAAGATGTCGCGGACTATCCCCACAAATGTGATAGATGCAAGAGATTTTCAAAGATTCCAAGAGCCCCACCTTCCGAGATGACTCAAATAATCAGTCCTTGGTCATTCGCCATGTGGGTGATAGATATCATTGAAAGCCTTCCGATGGCCAGAGGTGGGGCACACTACGCCATCGTCGCAGTTGATTACTTCACCAAATGGGTAGAAGCTGAAGCTCTCGCTACAATCACTACTAAGAAAGTAACAATTTCGTTTTCCATAATTTCCTTACATGTTATGGAGTCCCCTAGGCCATCATCTCTGACTATAGGACCAAGTTTGAGAGCGTAGAGTTTAAAACTTTCTGCCGACTGCACAATATTGAAAAAAGATTCCCGACAGTGGCTCATCCTCAAGCCAATGGGCAGGTTGAGGCTGTCAACAAAGTGATCAAATCCATCATCAAGAAGAGGTTGGAAAAAGCTGGAGGTTTGTGGGCAGATGAGCTCCCTCTGACCCTATGGGCTTACCGGACAACCCATAAATCAATGACTGGTCATACTCCATTCGCTCTTGTCTATGAATCTGAAACCGTCATTCTAATTGAGCTAAAGCTTTAATCTCATCGAGTTATTTATTATGATCCAAAAACCAACCAAGACCTACTCTTAGAGTCACTCGACTTGCTCGAGGAAAAAAGAAACGAATCTGAACTTAGAGCTGCCGCTCAGCGCTAACAAGTTGCCCGATACTTCTGTTCTAAGGTCCGCCTCATGGATCTCAATATCGATGACCTCGTCCTGAAATGGATTTTGCCACACCAACTGGCTTCAATCCTCGCTTGTAACAACCCGAAATTTTGGCGATATAAATAAATTATTAGAATTTTAGAAATACGAATTTCTGCAAACTATGGAATTTGGCCACGAAACTTTAACCAATTCATTCGTCTCGGAATTCTTGTCAACTTTCATGTTTGGAGTTTCGCGAACGGAGTCCACATGAAAAAGTTATGAACGAAATATGAAAATGGACGGAAAATATAAATCAGAATTTAAATAAATATTTACCTTGTTTATCCAAGCCAACTTGGGAAATCTGAGGCTCAGGTTGTTGATCGTAGCGGTCGACCGCCACGGTTGACCTACGGGCGTCAATCTACCCCGTGACGGCTAGGTTTCTAAGGGTTTGGTTAATAATATTTATAAAATGGATTGACGGATATAACTTAAAACTAATCTAACGGTCCTAGGCCTTTTCCTATAAATAAAGGTGTAGGGCCTCATTCTTTTTCCACATAAATATTAGTGGCAGTGCAGCTCTGCCATTTTCCTCCTTCTCCAAACCTATTTTCTAAAATAAAAATATAGTCAAACAAATCAAATCCAATTCATATGAAATTGAGAGGACAATCAGATCTAACGGAAAAGAATGCAAACTAACGCTCCAAATCTAATTCTTCCCTCTCTCCTTGTTTTCTTATATCTCTACAGATCTGAAAGTTTCCTCTTTCTAGATTAATTGTAGATTTATAAGAATTTGGGGAATTTTAGGCATAAAGGGCACAAACTTTGGATTTGGAGGCTATAAGGTGAGTGGGAAATGTATATATACATTTATAATAATGTATTTATCTCGTTTGTAATAGATTCAATTTTTATGCCTATGCCTATCTGATCTGATAAATAGATTGTTGTAATTAAATTATCACCCAACAGATCTGGTTATAAAATGTGTTAAACTTGTGAATTGTCTGTTATGGCTATGCATAAAATAATTTGTAGGGTTTCTTAAACTTGTTTACATCTATTCCTACAACTCTGTCATGAAATACATTGCAGTTATGTTGTAAAATATATTTTGGACATTGCATAACACTGTAGATCTGGAAATTAGTCTTATCAAACACCAATTAGACGTAGTTACATTCCAGATCTTTGGTTCAGTGCTGAATATTAAAATATGTGAATTTGGGTAATAAGATGGGATTGGTAAATTGTGTGATTATAATGTTAAAACAAATATGCCTGTTTTTATTCAATATTGTTGGGTATAATTTAATTTTCGTAAATATGCCATTTTCCTCCTTTTGAATAAAAAGGCACTATTTTGAAATCACAAGAGATACGACAAAAAGGATTAAAAGGGAAAAGTGGTGCAAATGTACGTACACACACACACACACATATATATATATATATTTGTGCGTAATTTGCATCAACTATTCCAAATCATAAATTTACACATATTACTTGTGATTTGGAAATATGCCAATTCCACAAATGAGGCATAATGTACAATACGGCTAAAAGGTCCTTTTTGTAAGATTTAGAACCTTTTAAAAGCATTGAATACAAAAAGGAATGTTTGGTTGTAAATTTAACCAAATTACTTAAGAATAAAATAAAAATAATAACTATGTTGACTGCACGAAAACATAGAAATAAATATATACATACTATTTATCCAAATCAGCGTAAATTGGTAAAATATACATTTGTATGGAATGTTTGAATGTTTGGATAAGTTTAAATTATGGAATTATGTGTAAATAAAATCCATATCGAATTAATATATTTTTGGTGGTCATTTGTAGCAATCAATGTAATTAATTGCTACAAATAGGACCGTAAATCAGTAAACAACGATTGTGACCAATAAGGATTAGGGAATAATGGGTATAATTCCTAAAATTTATTAGGATAAATGTTGTGCACCCCAAATTAGAGATTTTGAATTATAACCGCATTTAGGCATGAGGTTAAGCTCAACTTGTGGTATAAGCCTGCTCGGAACCGACCGGCACATCCATCAACCACAGGTAGCCAGCTTAATGTTGGGGGTCTAATGCATAAATAAAAACATACTAAGGTACAAGGATAAGTTTAACTTGTGGTAGGAGTCTGCCCGGAACCTACCGACAAATCCAGCATCCAGAAGTTGTTAACTTAATGTGAGAGGCCTGGTATGTGAATATATATATATATATATCAGTCAACCAAATAAATAAACAAGGATGGTAATTGTCTATTGGGGTGCAATAAATAGATATCTTGGGATTGATAAATAGTTGCCTTAGGAAAAAATGACCGTTAGGGTCATAATGGGCAATAAAGATAAGAATAAAAGATAATGGGTGTCAAAAAGGGGTTACGTTGATTGTCGTTAAAATACTAAGTCCAAATTATGGAAGTAAATCAAATAAATATCATAAGGAAAAAGGGAATACAACCTTCCTTAATTAAATTAATGAATATAGAGCTTAAAAATGTAAAATATGGTCGGACTTAATAGATTAATAACGTAAAATGTTATTAACCATACGAACCCGTGACGATAATGAAGTATATACGTACAACATTACCGTAAAGAGGGACTAAATGAGAATAGCTTAATAACGTAGCCTACTTCATCCAAATAGATAGATACTAAAGGAAATGGGGTGCGAGTCTAATAACCTTCGCATGTAGTCTGCTTCCCGAGTCTTTATTGGCTAGAGTTAAGGAGTCCACATGCGAATAGGTCCTTCAGTTTAGGGTTATTAAATGGCATGTGTTGTATTGCCTACCCAAACTTGGGAACTTGATATATCGGATACGTCTACCTATCCTACAGGAATTAATAATCGACTAAAGGGGTTATCTAACTAGGTCAGCCAGAGGTATAACGAACAATAAAATACCATCTCTCACCATATACAGGTGTTGACATGCCTTTTTGTCAAAGAAGTCACACGTCAGGTTTTAGGTGAGCGACGCGCTCACACGTCAAAAAGCACAAA
Organism: Allium sativum; assembly: GCA_030737875.1. NCBI lineage: Eukaryota > Viridiplantae > Streptophyta > Magnoliopsida > Asparagales > Amaryllidaceae > Allium > Allium sativum. Next base: position 874,962,583 of record CM060909.1, read on the forward strand.
GCAGTTGGGTCGAAATCGCGTCGCAAACACTCTGAAACCCAAAGCCTCTATCAGGTGGCCCATGTCGGGCCCAATGGACTCTTAGTTAAGCCGTCACCCGAGCCAAAGGCCAGCCGCACTCCAAACCGAAGGCGAGCCGTCCAGCGGGTCCGGGCGCAGCGCCAGTGGGGGTCCGGGGCCCCATAGTCCCAGCGGCGATCGAACTAGCATGTTAGGTCGAAATTGTGGGCACCGCCCGATTCATCCGATTTTCTCCATTCCGGAAACTCATATTCCTTCACTCTGGACAAGCAAAACCGCGGATTCCTTCACTTCGTATCCAGGAGCTTCGATGCACTAAAACGACGAGATTCCAGCACTAAGAAGATCGCCTCTTTCCCCTCCTTAAATTTCGCACCCCCGGTGGGGTTCAAAATTTTGTACCCTTAAGGGGGTACGAAATTTCGAATCCCCTGGTGAGGGGTTTGAAATTTCGAGGCCCCCCAGGGGTTTAAATTTTCGAACCCCCTGAAAAGGGTCGAAATTTTGAGCCCCTCAATGTGGTTTGAAATTTCAAGCCCGCGTGGCTCTTGTGGGTCCCGTTGCTCACCTACTCCCACCTAACCTCCTTCCTATAAATACCCCAAGCCTTGGCCTTCATTTGGATCCTTCTCCCTTGGAATATTTGGACCTTAAGAGCTCCAAAAACTCATTAATAGCTTCCAACACCTCCACCATGGCCATGGGAGATGTGATAAAGACCTAAAACATGACATGCATATTTTCCTTCAACACTTGAGTAATAGAAAGCCTTGTTAAACCACCTCTAGACCTCTTGGACATTAAAGCCTACCTTTCCTATAGTTGACCAAGTCAACTCACTTCAGCGAAGAAGAAGGACGACTCATTCCAAGTTCATCATACATATAGCTTTGTACACAAATATTGTAACATCTCTTGTAATCGATCCAAGAAATGATGAATGAGAATTATAAAGTGGACGTAGGCATTTGTGCCGAACCACTATAAAAGCTGTGTCTCTCCGTATTTACATTATTTACTGCTTATTCTGATAATTGTTCACATGCACATATTGGGTGTTGGCATTCGACAATTTTTCCCGTCAACAACAGGGCAAGGGTATATGCGTGAATGATGGAAGTCTTAACTTGTAGGGCCCGTAGCTAGTGCCCTCTAACTTATAAATATATGAAATGAGTCATCGAGAGGTATTAAGCCACTTAGAAATCTGTAGACAAATGAATCCGCATAGGATCTTAAATGATCATGAGAATCCACCCTAACTATCATTGATGGAGGGATAGAAAATAATAAAGGGAAAGTGGATGGAAAGGTATATATGCATGTGAAAACTCCACATTTAGGGGTTCACTTCTCGGTCTAAAAATCAATAAAGCTACATTGAGAACGGGGGTTTCCAAAATATATGCGTAAACGTTCTATCTCGGTATTATACCCTCGAAATACCACTTTAGGAAGAGTGGTAGAGTTGTGCGTAAACAATTACAAGGTTAGGCTAGAATCACTAACCTTGATAGGCATACATCTTGGATTGAACTAAACGACATTCATCGGTGTATTATAATCTGCGTTATACATTTCTTAGTCACCAGAACTTGTTGTTCTGACCCCCTCCTCATTACAACCTCCTATGTTTCCTAGAGAAGGCCAGGTTCTCACAGTTGTTTAAGTTTGGCTCTTGATTTTCGTTCTCTCTCATGCTCGGTATTGGCTAAGTGACTTACTTTGAAAATGGTAGTTACTTAAAGTTAATACTATTTATCCTATTTTGTTTCCGCTGTGAGTTTTCTTTTATCGTACTCTGATTATGCTCATGCTCATTTATTGCAGGTACTAGATATACATGCCCTATGCTTAGATGTGTTCAAGTTTTGATTTTTGTCGAAATTTGGGCGTAATAAAGTATGGGGTGTTACATTTGGTATCAGAGCTTAGGTTAAACGATCAAAGGAATTAGTTAAACTAGGACTCGTAAGAGAACGTAATTCGATTTTCTTTGTTTTTCTTCATCTTTCTTACTTGACTTTAATTTATTAAGATGATGAATTAGTCACGGGCCTAACAATGAAAATGGGATTTAAGCGACTAAGGATTGAAATATGTTGAGTTCGGGTTTCTAGCCAATTCTGTCATACCCCACAGTACGTTGGTGATCACGTCGCGAAGAGCATGAGGATGACATATGGTGGAGTCCGTTGATTCGAGTTTGGAAATTGGAATAATATATAAGAAAAATTTAGCCACAACAGGAATAGACACTGTTTAGGTTGTGTCTTGTTTGGCGATTCCGGTTAAAACCATTCCTCTATCTGAAATGGGAAAGTTCACGTTATTATGTCGTATCATTTCAGAAATATAATTTCAAGGTATATCCATTTGTTACTTCATTGGATTTCCAAAATCTACCCATGTTGGAATATTCAATTGAGTCTTTGCCTGGTGTTTGAGGAGATTTTATTTTTAAAACTAATTGGAATTAAAATGGGTTTTAATGACGGTTTCAAAAAATGGTTTTGTAAAGATTTTTTTTAATCTATTCATATTCCAGAGTAATTAAAGTAATAGAGTAATTTTAATAAATATCGTTTGTCTGGTAGGAAAGACGGAATTGGAAAAGACAAGGAATGAGCCACTAAACTTAAGAATAATAAATATCTATTCCTTGTGATTTTTAGGACCCATTTTCCTATATATATTAGATAATTTATTAAAGTTATCAAAATCTACATTAATTGTTTTATGCTCCAATATTTTGAACGCGAAAAGGTTTTTCCAATTTGAAAAAATAAACTAGAATAATAATAATAAATTGGATTTATAAATACGAAAGCGTTGGATTATAATAAAAATTCCATTTGTGGAAAAGTTTTAAATTTTTCTTCGAAAAGGCTAAGAAAATCCTTCATCCTTATTTTGGGGTATTTAATATTGAATCGTTTATTCTAGGTCGGCTAGTAAGGGGGGAAAATCCGTTTTAAAGTTTTGTTTTGTATTTCTAGCTGATTTCCTGTTTTGAGTTCGTTCGTTCCGGTGGTCGTTAATCTTTTTGGAGGTAGGGAAAATGTGTTGGAATATTAAAATTCTTAACTCGATGAGTGGCGGAAGTCGATACGAGAATTCAGTTGGGAGTGGAAGTTGTTTCGTCGTAATAGAAAATTTAAATTTAATTTATATAATTTAAATGGGCCGTTTGGGTGAGGTTTAAACCGCGCCCACTATGGGGCATGTGATCGACCGCATAGCGGTAATCCGGCGTTCGACCACCCTCCTAGGGTCAGGTTGATTGCTACCCCACGGGTGAGCATGGTCTACCCGACCCAGTCAACTGAATGATATTATATATATCGTTCAGCCGACCATTTCTGCCCCAACCTAAAATTTTCACCGTACCCAAACCCTCCCTTTCCCAAGCTCCACTCCGGGCAACCCCGCTCCGTTTCGTCCCTAATTACCACCAAAAGCCTTCTCGTGCAGGTCTTTACCCAATTATACTTTGGATTTGCAATTTAAGTCACATGTTTCACCAATTGCTTCATGGCACCCCGCAACCAATACCCTGGTCTTATGCCTTAGGAAGCCGCTTGGCTAGACCTTGATGATGCTAAGATCAAACATGACATAGCCATGACCAGTTATGAGTTTCAAGTTGGTTGACCAGTGAAGTTCGCCGACTTTGCCATATTTGGACTGGAGGAGCTTTTTGTCATCGCATTCCTAGCACCGATCCTGTGCTTTGGCACCTTTGAGGGCGACTGTATCCGCATTGTGTCTGTCTATTTGATGCCCAGATGGATATTGACATTGATGACGAGTCTTATGTCATCAGATCTGAGGTCATGGGCACCCACATCTAGTTCCCCGATGACGACTTAGCTCTGATTTTGGGCATCTCAACAGTTGGAGCAAAGCTTGATGCTATAGAGACGGAGGACCCTCAGATCCTTCGGTGTATCTTTGTTGGAGAGCCTGGAGCCTAGACCACCACCAATCTGCGACCAGTAGCCTGTGTAGTTGTGTGCATCATACAACACAACATCATCCCGAAGATGGGAAGCTTGGAGAAGATTTATCCTTCTGTTCGTCGTGCCACCTAAGCTATTCTTGGCGGCATAGCAGTCAGTTAGGCGCGTGTGCTTGTGATCCATCTTTATGAGCCCTTTGTCGGCACCCTACGGAGCCATTTTCCTTATAGCCACCTTCTCACCCGTGTCTTCTGACACTGTCAGTTGAGAATTACTGGGGAGACAGCAGTGAGGAAGGCGCCGACCTCCATCAGTCATGCCACTCTCCAGAAGATGGGCATTTAGTTCCCCAATGCTCCTGCTTCCGCACCACCAGCTCCAGCTCAACAGCCTCAGCAGCCCCAGCAGCCCGGTCACAAGAGCATACAGCTCACTACCATCCGTGCCATGTAGGCCGAGCTCCGAGAGGTTCGCAAGGAGCAATGCTGACAAGCGCGTGAGATTGGCTGCATCTCCACTATACTATGCTCCTGGTGTGGACGTGGTATTGGATCAGGCTCTAGTCGCGAAGGCAGACCAACCTATAGTAGGTAGTTGCAGTCTTTGTTTTTGTTAGTGCATTCCGGTGCATGTTGTATCTTGTATCTTGTATCATGTGTTTCCCTTTCCAGCATTTTTATTTTTGTTGTAGTTGAGTACTTGTAACTGCTAGGTTTGAAAATTCGCATGACTTTAGTAATGAGATTTCTATGTTAAAAAACAATGTTTGGCGTTCACACATGATTATTTGAATGGAATCTCATTTATTTACTAGCACTTGTCCTAGAACTAGAAAGAATAGAATTTTTTGTATTGGATAAATTTTAGTAAAGGACTAGTATGACGTCGTGAGCATATAAATGAATAAATTACTATTCCTTGTTAAAACTAAAATTTATTTGTCTTTTGTGTGATTTCAATTTTTGCATTTTGGCATAACTGACTTCCTTCTTCGCCAACATGTGACTTGAATTGTTTAAGTTTCCACAAAAATACATTTTTAAAGTTTTTTTGGAAAACGTTGAACGTTGTTTTAACGAAAAAAAACTTTTTCTCATTTTCTTATTTTATAAGAAAATGAATGGTTTTGAAAAGAAATTTTCAAAATGAACATGACAAGTATTTAAGTGGAAATTTATTTTTATGAAAAAAAATTTGATTTTTGGTCACAATAATAGCGTAGGGAAGAATTTTGGATGCTTTGTGTGCCCTTGGTGGTGCAATTAATGGTAACAAAGAAAAGGTTGTTTTAACCTTGGAAACATTGTTTCCATACCTTGTCAATGATGCATGTGAGTTATTAATTAACTCATTCTTCGTTTTAGAGCTTGTTTTAAGCCTCATTTATAGTCTGCAGATGGAAATTTTCGGAGAAATATTTGGTAGCTAAGGTGAAAATTCCACTGTAAGGTGGGAAAGTGGAAGATTTGTAAGCGAGAAAAACGTTAAAATACTTTGCTTCGATCTCCTTTTTCCGGTTTAGGAGAAATTAAATAGGAAATGATTAGACTGCATGACGTTTTGGATGGTAGGGTTCGAATGCAAAATTGGCTTCTTCACACTTTTATTCTTAATTGTGTGGAGGTATTGGATGAAAAATAGTTTCCAAAATTTGAATTCATATAGAACTTCTAGTATATTTAGGATGTTTTGCATCATGTTTCCAAAATTATTACAAAATTTTAATGCAACCTATAGGAGGATCCCATTTAGAATCATCTTGCATGCATATTTTGTGGTTGAACTGCATTATGTACACCATGCAAAAATACACATGGTTGCAAAGTGGATGTACACGAATTTGTTGTGTAGAATAGGACTATAGGCGTTCGAATTTCGAGAAGAAATTCCTTTTTAGGAGGGAAGAATGTAACAAACCGGAATTTTGGCGGTATAAATAAATAATTAGAATTAAAAAATAGGAATTTCGGTAAACGATAGAATTTGGCCACAAAACTTTAACCGATGCATTCGTATTGGAATTCTGCTTAACTTTCATACTTGGAGTTTCGCGAACGGAGTCCGTATGAAAAAGTTATGGACGAAATACGAAAATGGATAAATAGAAATTTAAATAAACATTTACCTTATTTAACCATGTCAACTTGGGCAATCTGAGGCGCAGGCGGTCGACCGTAGTGGTCTGGCGGTCGACCTACTTGGCGTTAGGCTGCCCAGTGATGACTAGGTTTCTAAGGGTTTTGGTTAATAATATTTATAAAACGAATGGATGGATATAACTTAAAATTAATCCAATAGTCCTAGGCCATTTCCACCCCTATAAATAAAGGGGTAAGACCTCATTCTTTTTCCTCATAAATCTACAGTGACAGCGGAGCTCTGCCATTTTCCTTCTTCTCCAAACCTAATTTCTAAAATAAAATATGTTGAAACAAATCACATCCAATTCATATTAAATTGACAGAATAATCAAATCTAATGGAAAAGAATGCAAACTAACGCTCCAAATCAGATTCTCCCCTCTCTTCTTGTTTTCTTACATCTCTACATATCTGGAATTTTCCCATTTCCAGACAAATTGTAGAGTTATAAGTTTTTTGGGATTTGTAGGCTTAAAGGGTTCAAACTTTGGATTTGGAGGCTATAAGACCATTCCCAACCCTGGGTAGGGTTGGGGGTCCCATCGGGCTGGGTTGACACTAAACCCAGCCCAATGGGAAGAAACACAACAACCCTAATGTAGGTTGCTATGTGATTCTTAGCCGTCTTTCTAAAAGCCGGCTAAGTAAGTAATGCAGATTAGAATCCTTGACCATAGTATTGTAAACCGTGAGACGGTCTAGAAATAAATCTAGACCATCAGCTTAGTCGGCTTTTAGAAAGTCGGCTACGGGGCGGGGCCATAGCTAGCTATATAAAGGCCGGCTATGCGCTCATTCCACCATATCATTTCTCTCCTCCATTCCCCCTTTCCTCTTTCCTCCATTGCAAAATTTATAAAAAATGAGACGTTTCGAAAAAGAAATAAGAGCTATGCGAGGTAGCTGCAGGAGAAGTGGTTCAAATGTACCTCCTGAAGAAGAGCATGCTCCAGTTCAAGTTCAAAAGGTTGCTCATATGGAAGAAGAATATGTGCCACTGCCACATTGCGAAATCGCCAGACGGCGTCGAGCTACAGAGTAAAAGGATCTTGATCCGAACATCGACTAGAATCTAGGGCCAGGGAAAGTGCTCATCAATTTTCGTATACTACCAGGCAATCAGAAGCATGTTAGCACGCGTGTGGAGGAAGCTGTAAGTTTTCAAAATTTTAAAACGTTAGAAATAATACCAATATTCTGTAGCTTAGAAATAATATATCGACCCCTTTATAAATAGGGGCGACAAGCTAGAACCCATGGTTCATGGCCATCTATTATTCGCTTATATTCTAAGATTTGCGCATACGACACAGCTGGCATCATACACACATTCCTCGAGGATATTGGTCTTGGTGACTTCGTTAATACGTATTCACTTAATTATCATCAAATTAATTTGCATTGCTAAATATATTCATTGAATTATAAAATAATTTATTAATAAGTACTAGAAACTTGTAAAATTCAGATCTTCAGTTGATTGATGCGATAGCATCTTGTTGGTGGAAGACAACTCACACATTTCATTTTGGGTTTGGCGAGTTAGGCATCACACATATAGATTTCACAGTTCTTACTGGCATTTCGATAGGCTTGGGGGAAACACTACCTTATGTTGAGCAGTACCAGTGCTCAGACATATTAGCGAATTTATTTCCTCACCAAAACTTACAGCTCGCTTTGACTAGCGGGGCACAGTTGAGGACTAGTGCTATTAGACAAGCTATCACTGATATAATTGACACTCTAGGGCAAGGAAACAATCTTTTAGAAATTGCACGACTATTTCTTTTCTATTTGATGGGAACCTTTTCTTTTCAAATCCGTCAAACACCTTGCCTGTTGGGCATATTGTTGTGGCAGCTGATCTGACCTATGCTCACATAATAGTATATGATTGGGAGACTCCCATACTAGCTTATCTCTATCGTTCTTTAGACCTCTAGTGTGTTATCAGAGAGCGGGGAATGTCCATATGTGGGTTTTCGCAGATTATACTGTACTGGAACTATGAGTACTTCTACAACATGACTTACCTACACTAGATCCAGCATTAGGATTATTCTACCTGCGTGTGCGAGCTTGGGCTAGGAAGAATCGAAGACCTATATAGTGTGGCCAGGCTCGACATATCTTTGCTGTGGCCCGTAACCAGATTGAGTTACGCACAACTAGATGTAGTATTATATGGAATCCATATGAGGATTCTTCATTTTTGACATACGAGAAAGTCATCCATGCTACGATGCTATCGACGCGTTGTTTTCCTTTAGTCTCTTCTCCTCCTTCGGGGGATTATTGTTGGTTCCATGGGGAACGTTGTTGGAGCCATATTTTGGAGGGGGGTCGAGTGCCTGATGATCTACATCCTGATACACCATATTTAGTGGCATATAAGGCACAACAGCTAACGGATTCTCGTAACTTCGATTGGTGGCCATCTGACCATTTCGTTATTCCCACGCGTGATTACAGCCAATTTTGGGCCCATTTTTATGAACCAGCACACACGACACCCATGGTCCATGCTGCAGTTGTTGATTTGATTGGTCCTATAGCTATCAAACCTGACTTTATTCCACCTAGTTTGTCGAACCTTACTTAGAGTACACAACTGTACCCAGCTCCACCGCAACTGTAGGTTCCAAATGATTGGTGGAGGGTTGCGATTCCTATAGTCGGAGGTGGGGATATATATATATATATATATATATATATATATATATATATATATATATATATATGGATGTCCCACGCATCCCAGTTATTGAGTACCTAGATCCTGCTACTCTATCATATGGGGATTTATTCCAGATGCAGTTAGGGCTTCGTTAGGTACAACACACAGCATAGGCGTAGCCTGGATTATTTGATAGCTCGTATTAACAAGCTTACTACCGCTGATGAGGAGCGATACCTTCCTAGAACTCCGGCGGGTGTGGACGAGGACATAGCTGGGATTGATGATATTGACTTTGATCTTGACGGTATGTAGTAATGGTATTCTATGTAGTATGTATTATCTGGACAATGGTTTATCTACTGGTATTCTATGTAGTACGTATTACCTGGACTATGGTTTATCTTGTGGTATTCTATGTAATATGCATCATCTGGACTATGGTTTATCCACTGGTATTCTATGTGGTATGTGTTATTTGGACAATGGTTTATCTTGTGGTATTTTATGTAGTATGTATTATCTGGACTATGGTTTATTTTATAGTATTCTATGTAGTATGTATTATCTGGATTATGTACTGGTGGTATTCTATGTTATCTGCACTATGATTTATGTTGTGTTATTCTATTATATGTATTATCTGGACTACGATTTATCTTGTGTTAATATATGTTACCGTATAACATTCATTGAATTCTATATTTAAAAATGAGGATGACCCTAACTTTTTTAATTATTGTACTGGTAATAAAAAGGGATTTTTAAGTTGTATTTATTTAATTAAATGACGGTAAAACGTATAAATTATAATATACTTTAAAATGAGCTCATAATTATGTGGTAGTTCGTAATTTAACATTTTGAACTTGGTTCGAATATATAGAAATAAAAATTTCAAAAAGTCGCTACGGAATCGTTTATAAATTATAAAGATTTTTAATTTAAATACATCGATTTTAAATAATCCGAACTTTGTTTTAATTTGAGACAAATAACTTAACGATAAGGTTTTAGAATGAAGATATGAACCGTAATACATCTAACTTAATGATACAAGCAATAACACGGTTTAACGATACAAGCATTAATATGGTACACCTAACTTAACTACACCTACAACCAACTTAACAATACAATGGACTTAAAGATAAGCACATGTCCTCCTCTAAAGGTTTCAGTAACGCTTATTGTAGTCCTTGATTCTTTTTTCCATGTGTTTCCTCTGCAATGGATTGAGGTTATTCAAGTTGCAGCTAATATTCATAAAATCCTTTACCTCTTGTTGCGTAATCAAATCTAGTCTTCTTAACTCCAACTCTTCGGCACGCTCCATCTTTAATTGCTCGTGATCACTTTGGTGTTCTAAATCTCTTTGTATCTCCCTCTCAAGCTTCCTTGCTTCATTCGCTTCCTTTGCTTCCATATACCTTTGCGTAGTCTGTTCCATAGTAGACAGACTCTCACTAATTTGTTCGTAGTGTTGTGTATAGTCGGTTTATGTTTTTTCTTTCCTCTAAACTTCCCTGCAGGCCTTCTTTCGGCACTAGTAGTGAATGGTGTTTCCTTCTATCCAACCAAGCTATCAGGGTTAACTTCCTCAGCAATCTTCCGTGGTTGGAACATAAACGGTGTGTGTTTAACGATCCCAAGCAAAGGACTTGATCCCAAATGAAATCATCATGAAGTAGATAATTCCATAAGAGAGACTGATATTAGAGAAAAACTCAGGCTGACTCGAGTGAAGCATACGGGTCGGGCTAGTAAACTCATCACTGAAACTTAGCACTCGATAAGGTTAAGCAAATGAAAGACATGGTATCCTTTACTAAATCGTTTAATTCTCATTCTCATACGTCGAAATTCAGAAGAATAGACTAAAATATAATTTAAATAATTTAATGTAGAAAATAGGGCTTTTAAACGATTTTACGAAACACATATGTAAGCTTTCCAACAATATAATGATCATCAAAATCGGACTTAGTAAGAAGGAGTTACGATGAATACACTTCTCAGATTTCAAAATTCAATGTAGCTGTCATTTATTCTTAGGACAACGGTAAAGAAATAAGAATTCGACTACCTTAACTTCAAGATCTGTTAAAATGAATAAAAGGAAATTGTAGCTTAGGTTTCAAGCTTTCCAATTTGACCAAGGTCATCGAATTCCGATCAAAAACAAGAAAGATATAACAAAAACAATTTCAAATTAAAACTCAAAAAATTTCTGTCAAAGACAAAATTGTACATCCGTATTCAAACCTGTTTTAGGTCCTTCAAACTGCAGAATATCATAATATAATCTGAAGAGAAATCATTCCTTGTTGAATTAGCTTTCCAACAAAAAAATTTGATCCAAATCGGATAATAAACGAAGAAGTTAAGTCAATTTTACTACAGTTCATTTTCAGAAAAACGAGATTCAAAGAACTCAAACAAAAACAACTGTGGGATTTCATCAAATGAAATTAAAATTGACAAAAGCTTGCTTACTATAAGCATTCTTGTTGCACGCTTTCCCACTTGTCTTCCTGTGACACTATGTCATAGCTATGTTGCATGCTAAATGGTTGGCGGTTGTTGCCAGCCAAATATAACGCATGTGCCTGATTAAGCTGTGCATGAAAACAAACGTTACAACAAGCTAAGAATCCTAAGGAAAACTACTACTTTATAAAAAGCTATTACCAAATCGATGTCGTATGCCCCATTTTGTTGCCTTGAATGAAAACCCGCCATTATTTCTTTCCAGTGTTGACAAGTGGTATTAATTCTTTTCCATGACTGCTTCAAAGAATCAACCGTCCGAGTTGGCCATGTAAAACGTCGTTCGTTGAATAAGTTGCAAACAGAATTCTGGAAAGAACTATTGGTTTGGCTAGTTCCTTTTCTTTTGTCGTTCGAACATTCAACCTAACAGTAGGATAACTTAGCTTGCTCATCTACCGACCATTTACAACCTTTCTTCCCCTCAGTTGGAGTTTGCTGTCCATACTCCTCATCTGGCATTTCATTAATGTTTATTCCTGAATTTCTCCCTTCAACACTATCAAGTTGAGTTTCTTCAATACCTCACTCGCTATTACCGAATTGAGGATTCAAAATTCTCCTCAAATTGGGAAGCGAATATGGAGACATTATTTGATGTTGGCTAGAAAGCGAAATGTAAGCTTGGTCGAAATTGCAATTTTGCCGAAATGTTGCGTTCTAAGAGTAATTCGAATTTTCTGAGTTCTGATACATGTACAAATTTTGTTGAGAATTGTATTAATTTGGAATTTGAGGAGGTACGAATGAGGTGTTTTTAGATTGAGGCAGAATTTGACTTGGACGTCGCTGAGAGTAATTCTGCATTGTTTGTTGTTAAGATTGGAAATCGGGTCGGAGTTGCGGTGAACTTGCTTTTCCTTTCTATTGTTGAGACATTTTCTATATATTTTGATGTTTTTTATGATAGTTATAGAACTGATGAAGAAAAATATTTGAAAATTATGTAGGGAGATGGGAGAAATATATAGAGATGAGGAAGAAATAGGGCAACAGTCATTTGGAAGACTACTGTAGCCGGCTTTTATAAACCGGCTAAGGGTAATGGTTTTTTTTTTTTTTTTTGACCATTGCCCTTAGCCAGTTTTGTAAAAGCCGGCTAACTACAATGGTTAAAAGTTAAAATTGAGTCCTACCTAGCTGGCTTTATTAAAGTCGGTTAAGGCCAAGGGTGCCAAGCAACCAAATGGTTGCTCTGGCAACCTCGGGGGTTGCCAAAGCAACACCCTGGGCTGCAACTGACCCCCTGTTCGGCGTTAGTTTGCTCCCAACCCCACTCGGGTGGGGAATGCCCTAAAGTGAGTGGGAAATTTATATATACATTTATAATAATGTATTTATCTCGTTTGTAATAGATTCAATTTTTGTGCCTATGCCTATCAAATCTGATAAATAAATTGTTGTAAATAAATTGCCACGCATCAGATCTAGTTATAAAAAGTGTTAAAACTTGTGAATTGTACTGTGTGGCTATGCATAAAATGAATTGTAGGGTTTCTTAAACTTGTTTAGATCTATTCCTACAACTATGTCACGAAATATATTATGGTTACGTTGTAAAATGTATTGTGGACATTGCATAACATTGTAGATCTGGAAATCAGTCCTATTAAACATTAATTAGATGTAGTTACATTCCAAATCTTTAGTTCAGTGTCGAGTTTTAAAATATTTTAATTTAGGTAATAAGATGGAATTGGTATATTGTGTGATTGTAATGTTAAAACAAATATTCCTATTTGTATTAAATATTGTTGGGTTTGGTTTAATTTTTGTAAATATGTCATTTTCCTCCTTTTGAATAAAAAGAAACTATTTTGAAATCACAAGTGATACGACAAAAAGGATTAAAAAGGGAAAAGTGATGCAAATGTACGTATAAATATTAATATACATACATACATACATACATACATACATACACTGTTTCAAATCTTGCAAATATCACCTGAGATCTCCTATGAAATCTCGTTTTGGACTCCTTCCGAAACAAAACAACAAATATCACTCTAAATCTACTTTCGAATATATCGCCCGAGATATTGCAATATCGAACGATATATCGAACGAGACGAAATACTGGAATATCGTCCAAGATTTTAGTTTTTTGGTTAAAATTTAAATTTGTGCCTGAACTAGAACTATAATTAAAAAACTCAAATCTAGCCATATCAATCTTTTGTTACTTTACATTTTTCATGTTAAATGACTATATTGTATGTTCGTATATGTTTTACAATGCTTATGATTTTCATATTCGTCTTTTTACATACATGTTACTTATGAAATTATGTATTTTATGGTCTATTTATGCTGAATTTTTTAATATTTTGGATCCTTTTAATGTTTCCTGTCTAACAATATTTCTATTGTAAGCATATTACGATTTAGAGTATGAATGATCTTTTGTAAAATAAATAATAATAAAGTTATTTTGCATTTTAAGTTTAAGTTACTTTGTTTTTAATAACATTCATAAAAATCATTTTGTTAAAATATCATTTTTTAACATATCATGTACCCCGAGATTGTACCGACATGAACTTTCAGACCCAAGATGAAAATTGAGATGAACTCCTGAGTTAGGCTCATCTCGTCTGAGAACTCCCCCGATACGAGACCGAGTCTATATAATCCCCAAGATGAAACGCGACCGATATCCGAGATTTAAAACCTTGCATACATACACACACACACACACACACACACACACACACACATATATATATATATATATATATATATTTGTGCGTAATTTGCACCAACTAGTCCAATTCATAAATTTACACATAATTCTTGTGTTTTGGAAGTATGCCAATTCGACAAATGAGGGATAATTTACAATGATTACGGCTAAAAGATATTTTTTGTAAGGCTTAGACCCTTTTGACAGTATTGAATATAAAAAGGAATGTATGGTTGTAAATTTAAATTTTTTTACTTAAGAATAAAATAAAATTAAAAATAATAACTATGTTGACCGTAGGAAAACATTAAAATAAATATATAAATATTATCCATCCAAATGAGCATAAAACGGTAAAATATGCATTTGTATGGAATATTTGGATAAGGTTCAGTAATGGAATTATGTGTAAATAAAATCCATATTGAATTAATATATTTGTGGTGACCATTTGTAGCAATCAATATAATTAATTGCTATAAATAGGACCGTAAATCAATAAACAACAATCGTGACCAATATGGATTGTGGAATAATGGGTGTAATTCTAAAATTTATTAGGATAAATGTTGTACACCCCAAATTAGGAAATTTGAATTATAACTGCATTTAGACACAAGATTAAGCTTAACTTATGGTACAAGCCTACCCGGAACCGACCGGTAAATCCAGTAACCATAGGTAGTCAGCTTAATGTGGGGGTCTAATGCATAGATATAAACGTACTAGGGCATGAGTTTAAGTTTAACTTGTGGTAGAAGTCTGCCTGGAAACGACCGGCAAATCCAGCATCCACAAGTTGTCAACTTAATGTGAGAGGCCTAGTATGTGAATGTGTATATATATATATCAATCAACCAAATAAATAAATAAACAAGGATAGTAATTGTCTACTGGGGTGCAACAAATAAATACCTTGGGACTGATAAATAGTTGCCTAAGGAAAATATGACCGTTAGGGTCATAAAAGCAATAAAGATAAGAATAAAATATAATAGGTGTCAAAAAAGGGTTTTATGGACGTTGATTGTCATTAAAATACTAAGTCCAAATTAGGGAAATAAATAAAATAAATACCCTAGTGAAAAAGTGGACACAACCTTCCTTAATTAAATTAATGAATATAGAGCTTAAAAATGTAAAATATGGTTGAACTTAATTGGTTAATAATGTAAAATGTTATTAGCCATACGAACTGCTGACCAACTTTTTGGCAAAAGATGTCAGGGTTCAACGGGTTGAATACCATTGCCAAAAGACTCGCCAATTCAGTGCCGACCAACACCAACAGACAATCTATATTCCAGAAAACCCGAGCAAGAACTGGCTCGAGCCGATCTCACTCAAAGCAGCGACATATTACACTCAAGCATGAACGCTCTCCCGAACCGACTGAGTCAAGCAACTCCTTAAAGATCGAATTGATCAGATATTGCTGGATCAACCTGGAAATATCAAGATGAATCATTCATTGCTTAGCCTGATTCTCTAGGCATTAAAGGCGGTCAAACACTTCCAGCCAAAGAGCTACTTTTGATACACCAAATATTAAATGTCATGCCACAATTCTCAAGGTTATTATTGTTGAGTCAAGGAATTTTGATTTATGTCAAAGTAATGCGCGATGATTAACAAAAAGGCGACGTTCATTGATAAGGAGCTTCATATGGTATTAGTCCTTAGAAATTGATTATATGGTATGATAATAGTGTTCATTATTATTAAAATTTATCCTCAAATAATCAATGTTTATATATATACACTTATGTATATGTATGCAAATAAATTGTGTAAACTGGGTTATACCGGTCGACTGCCCAAAATAGACTGGTCGACCATTTTTACCCAGTTTGCACAATGAACGTGCATACATATACATATAACATATATATATATATGTATATATATATTTAAATTCCTGTCTACTAGTCCTTTTTGACTTTTCGACCATTTTTAAAGACAAACAACTATTTGAATAGTCACTTCCATTCCTCCTCCTTCCTTTCATCAATAATCATATCTATTGATTGTAACTCTTTACAAAAGGTTACAACTAATTATCTCCTATATAAACACTTTGCAATCATCAATTCTAATCACCAATTCTTTCTATTTTTCTCTACATTGTTGATTTCATTCTTGAACTCTCAAGCACTCAAACGCTCATATTCTTCACAATATCGTTCTTGAATCCTAGAATTTATATATCATTCTTTTGATTCAAACACGATATCATCTTCCAAATCTTCACAAACACAAATTCTATTTGAGTATAAGATTATAGGAAGGTTGTACAAGAATTGACAAATTCGTGTTATAGAGAACATATGTTGTCAAATTACAAGTCTACTCATCTTGTTTGAAGTCCTCCGTGTTGTTACAGGCAAGTATTGAAGTCCTCCGTGTTGTAAGAGGCAAGTTGTGAGGTCCTCGTGT
This sequence comes from Allium sativum, assembly GCA_030737875.1. Taxonomy (NCBI): domain Eukaryota; kingdom Viridiplantae; phylum Streptophyta; class Magnoliopsida; order Asparagales; family Amaryllidaceae; genus Allium; species Allium sativum. Next base: position 874,979,059 of record CM060909.1, read on the forward strand.
TGATAGAGGCGTGAAATCCTGTTCGGTTGCTCAGGTGTTGTGAACCTGTTTCCTCCGGGTTAAGTGAGGTTGTTGATTAGTGATATTCCAGATAGAAGTCTAGGACTGGATGTAGGACGGTGCTCCGAACCAGTAGAAAAATCTCTAGTGTGATTTTTCCTTTACTGCATTTACACATCTGTGATATCTTATTCTACTTTATATTTATTTGCATAACTATTATATTAGACAAGTAGTTTTGTATTATTCCATATTACACGATCCGAGTGTACTAAATTATACTTGGCAAGTACATGCACACATTTTCATTTGGTATCAGAGCATGGTCATCTTATAACCATAACACAGTTATTTGATATATTCTTATAATATAGCAAATAACCCAAGTTCTAGCACTCAAAACACCACCTACACGGAAGGTCAATCAACACAAAGACCTCCATTCTTCAATGGCCTTAATTATAGCTATTGAGCAATGCGTATGTCATTTTACATGCAGTCAAATAGCTATGATGCTTGGAATGCTACACAAAAAGAAATAGTGAATCCAACAACTGATTATTCATAATGGACACCGGCTGAAAAAACGGCAGCAGCTGTAAATGCAAAAGCAATAAATATGTTGTTTTGTGCATTAGACCAAAATGAATATAACCGTGTTAGTATCTGTACCACTGCATATCAAATTTGGCGAACACTAAAAACCACACATGTAGGTACTAACAAGGTTAATCAAGCCAAAATAGCCATGCTAAAAAGTCAGTTTCGAAATTTCAAAATGAAACCGAATGAAACAATCAATGACATGTATTCACGGTTTCAAACTATTCACCATGCACTTATTGGTTTAGGACAAAAATATTCAGATTTTGATGTTGTCTCTACAGTCCTACATTCTCTGACTAGTGAATGAGAAGGAAAAGTATTAGCGATTGAAGAAGCTAATGACCTTTCTGTCATGAAGCCAGATGAATTGATAGGAAATCTAATGTCCTACGAAGCAAATTTGCAGGCTAGAAAGGAATAGAAAGAAGAAAAGAAAAATGCAGCATTTCATGTCAGAAAAGATGAAGACGAACCAGAATCTGAAGACGAAGACCTAGCTTTTATGGCAAAAGATTTCAAAAAATTCCTGAAACAACGAAAAGCTAGTCGATATAACAAAAGGAAATCTAGTTCAAATAAACCTTCATCATCAGTTATAGAATGTTTCAACTGCCATAAAAAGGGGCCCATGCACAAAGATTGTCCGGAACAAAAGAAGAAGTCAGAAAATAACAAGTTCAAATACAAGAAGGATAAATCAAAGAAATGAGCTTTCTCAGTCACATAGGATGATTTAGACTCGTCTTCATCAGAAAGTGAAAGTGATTCAGAAGATGAACAAGAAAATGTTTGTTTCATGGCTATAGAAGATGAGGTACAAATTCCTCATTTGATGAAGTTCTTGATATTAATATTAAATTGATAGTTAAATTTAAAAATATGAAATGTCAATGGAAAGAAGCCAAAGCAGATTTAAGTAGAGCAGAGTTTGAATGAGATATGGTAAAGGATGAAAAAAAATATATTAGAAGAAGAACTTGAAAAGGTTCAAGAATCATCATCTAATATTGATTCTCAATTATCTCTTTTGAGTCAAGAAATTGAAACTCAAAAAGAGAAAAATGATGATCTCACTACTGAAAATCATGAGATTAAGGCAAAGTCAAAATTCTGGACCAAGAAAAAGCTAGTTTAAAAACTAAGTTAGATAATATTACTCAAAATGTTTCTAACTTCAATAAAGGTCGAGAAAATTTAACAAAGATCATTGAAAGTTCACAATCTTCTTCAAATAAACATGGCTTGGGATATAAGAAACAATAAACCCAGAAACATCTTAGTTTCAAAAGGAAAAATGAAAAACAAAATAAAGCTAAGAAAAATCTTAGTTTGTTATATTCCAAACCAAAACCAGTTGTGAAGTTTCAAAAGAAAAATATCAAAACTATCAAGATATAGGTTCCTAAAAAAAATCATAATTTTATTAGGAACAAATATATTCAGCATTTTATGAATACTGTGCATTATAATTCTAATTATGTATATAAAGGGGAAACCGGACCCGTATGGGTTTGGACTCCTAAGACCTAACTCTTAGGACCCTATAAAAAGGTGGGTACCATGGACTTAATATTATTTTTTGCAGGTCCCACTTAAGAAAAGAGGAAAGTGGATATTGGACAGTGGTTGCTCGAAGCCTATGACTGGAGACAAGAGCTTCTTGACAAACATTGCTTACTCAGATGGTGGCTCTGTCACTTTTGGAGATAATTCAAAAGGCTATATCATCGGCAAAGGCGATGTGAGCAATTGCGGTACATCTAACTTACCTCTTATTACTAATGTCATGCTTGTTAGAAATCTGAAACACAATCTAATTAGTATTAGTCAGTTATGTGACAAGGGTTTTACCATTTCCTTTTCTGATAACAAGTGTAGTATCTTAGATAATTATCATAAGTTAGTTTTCGAAGGATATAGAGACAGAAATATTTATATTCTGAATATGAATGTCAATTATAATTCAGATATGTGTCTTGTAGCAAATGATAATGGTACATGGCTATGGCACAAATGTTTCTGTCACATAAACTTTATAACTATCGACAAGCTATCCAAAAACGATCTAGTAAGAGGACTACCCAAAATGAATTTTACGATTGATAACATTTGTGATGCATCTCAATTAGGAAAATTGACTAAATCATCATTCAAATCCAAGAAAGTCATATCAACATTACAACCACTTGAGCTACTACATATGGATTTATTCGGCCAACACAGATTCAGTCAATAAATCATAGTCGATATGTCTTTGTAATTGTTGATGATTACTCTCATTATACTTGGGTTATTTTCTTGGAAAACAAAAGTGACACTTTCGAACATTTCAAATCTTTCGTCAAGAGAATTCAAAAATCAAAAGGACTTAAAGTTAAGACTATAAGAAGTGATCATGGCGGAGAATTCGAAAATAATGAGTTTGAACATTTTTGTACAAAGAAAGGTATGTATCATAATTTTTCATTTCCTAGAACTCCACAAAAAAATGGAGTTGTAGAATGGAAAAACCAGACTTTACAAGAATGTGCAAGAACATTATTAAATGGAACTACTCTACCAAAACATTTTTGGGCAGAAGCTGTTGCAACTGCGTGTTATGTTTTGAATCGCGTATCCATTTGACCTCTCACCAAGAATACATCTTATGAATTATTTAATCAAAGAAAGCCAAATATATCATACTTCAAAGTTTTCAGTTCTAATTGCTTTATTTTAAATACGAAAGACCATCTCGGAAATTTTGATCCAAAATCTGATGAAGGTATATTTGTCGGTTATTCGGAACGAAGCAGGGCCTATCGTATATATAATAAAAGAACCAAAACTATAGAAGAATCACTTCATGTTTCTTTCGATGAATTCTATAAACCATCTTATAACATATTAGATGATGATGATATTATAGTCACTAAAAATCCGATCATCACAAATGTTGATTCTAACTCAAAAATTATTGAGAATATTCCTCAACCGGTTGTGATACCTTCTCCACCAAGAATATGATCTCCTCCAAGGATACTAAGAGATCATCCAGTTCAAAATGTAATTGGAGAAGTAACATCAGAAATTAGAACAAGGAGTCAACTCAACCAAATGGGTCATGTTGCGTTTCTTTCAAATATCGAACCTAAGAATCCAAAAGAAGCTGCTACTGATGATTACTGGATCATTGCCATGCAAGAAGAACTAAATCAGTTCGAGCGCAATGATGTTTGGGAACTTGTTCCAAGACCAACTGATCAGTCAGTTATTGGTACAAAATGGGTCTATAAAAATAAGGCTGATGAACAAGGAAATATAACCAAAAATAAAGCAAGATTAATAGCACAAGGGTGTAATAAGGAAGAAGGTATTGATTATGAAGAAACTTTTGCACCAGTGCACGACTAGAAGCTATCAGAATCTTATTATCCTTTGCTTATCATCATAATTTCAAACTTTATCAGATGGATGTCAAAAGTGCTTTTTTAAATGGATTTATCAAAGAGAATGTATATGTCGAACAACCTCTCTTGTTCGTACATGAAAAACATCCTGATTACGTATACAAATTTAATAAAGCTTTGTACAGTTTGAAACAAGCACCTCGTGCTTGGTAAGAACGATTACGCAGCTATCTTACTGATTCAGGATTTCAAATTGGTAAAGTCGAACAGACTTTATTCATTAAACATTCTCGAAAAGATATATTGGTTATCCAGATATATGTAGATGATATTACCTTTGGTTCAACCAATGATAAACTCTACAAAGAATTTGCAGATATTATGACCAAAGAGTTTGAAATGTCTCATATGGGAGAACTATCATATTTTCTTGGTCTTCAGATTAGTTCAATTAGTTAATATAATAATAATTAAATGTTCAAATTTTTAAATTATTAATTAAAACTCAAAATCAAATAATAAGAGCTCATTATATTATAAATAATACAATAGTGTTTGCCTTTTTTATTATCAAAAATATCCTTATTTTTCGATGGAAAACAAAGACAAAGACTCGAGTTTCATGAAAAAAGCCCTTTATCGGATTTGAACCGCGTAACATTTAGCAAAAAACAAATCTTTAACCCAATAAGTGCTCTTCGAACCAAGCTAGATAGTCTTATATCACTAGGCTCGCCAACCAACCTGGACTTTGATTCTTATTTTTTTTTACCGGATATCAAAACAGATTGTCCATTAGTTCCCATATGAATTTTTGTCCAAGTCACTTCCCTTTTTGTCCAAATCACTTCCCATTTCCTTTGTGAGTATCGGGAATACCCCCATTCATAGGTCCGAGATCCACATCTATGAATTGAAAAGTCCGAATGATCAACCTTGCAATCAGTTGTCAGAATCAATAGGTGTTCAAATCGTTCATTTGAATAAATTGAAACTCTTCTTATTGGATGATCGTGATACTTCCCAAAGACCGAAATTCTTGATCAATGAAGGAACAATATTACCATTTTTGTTCAAAAAGATACCAAAGTGGATGATTAAGCATCTTTCCAACGGTATTTTTATTAATCAAGAAAAATACTGTGAAAATCTTATCAAACGCTTCGGTTAGAAAATACGTCTGGTAAACCTACTCTTATGAGTACAACTACACATCTTGAAAAAGATGAACATGGTAAGAGTGTTGACCAGAAATTATATCGAAGTATGATTGGTTCTCTTCTTTATCTTACTGCAAGTCGTCCAGATATAATGATGAGTGTTTGTCTACGTGCACGATTTCCAGCAAATCCTAAGGAATCACACTTACGAGCAGTAAAACGTATAATTCGTTATCTACCAATACCAAAAACTTCGGTCTCTTCTACCTAAAAATTGTCCATTCAAATTAGTATCTTATAGTGATGCTGATTTAGGAGGCTCTGGTACGGATAGAAAGAGTACAAGTGGTACCTGCCATTTTATTGGAAAATCACTTGTCTCTTGGTTTAGTAAGAAACAAAATTGCGTTTCACTATCGACATGTGAAGCTGAGTATATATCAGCAGCTCTTGCTTGTACTCAAGTACTATACATGCAACAAACACTTCATGATTTTGATATTCATTTATCAAATTCTATTATATACTGTGATAACACCAATGTGATAAACTTATCAAAAAATCCAGTAAATCATTCTCGAACTAAGCATATTGATATCCGTCATCATTTCGTGAGAGACAATATTGAAAAAGGAAACATATGTCTCAAATATGTCCAGACTAGTCATCAACTAGCGGACATTTTTACTAAGCCTCTAATTGAATCAAGTTTTATTTCTTTACGTAGAGAGCTTGGATTGATCTCTAGAACTAAACTTGATATGTAAACTCTAAGGTTATATAAATATGAATTATTAAGTTTTTTTTCTTATCCGGTGCTTTTAATTTTCAAAATTTTAGCTATTATGTAGCTACTTCTATTTTTAGTAAGAGAATATGAGTTATTCATCTTTGTATGGTAACTATTCCTTGAATGTTTTCAACCACTACTATATATATAGACAACTCTATATATATACAATTCATTCTCTTTCAGCATCTCCTCAAATCCGAGTCTATATTTTAAAGGATTCAACACATCAACATGGCTCATATCTACGATGAATGTGAACAAAGGCCACACATTTCGGTTACAAGTTCTGAACCTGAGGAATACTATTCTCCTGAAACACCGAAAAGCAGACCAAAATGCACTCATACCCCAGGAAATACGCCTATGTCTAAACGTGCAAAGAATGTACTATTTTGCTCGCCTCAAACTAGAGAAAAGATAAATGAGATTCATCACCATCAGAAGCATCAAATGGATCTTCAGAGACAACTCCGTTACGAGCAAAAACTTACTTCCGATCGATTATCACTTGTAGAATGCATGGCTTCATTTTTCTGTGGTGCAAACAAACCCGGAGTTTATGAACCTATTCCACATGCTCCTTCATCTTCAACGAGTCCTAACTCCTGGAATTGTAACTACAATCGTAATGAAGGTGCAAAATAGTCGCCATGGACATCTCGAATCAACGAGGTTAAGGAAGAGTCAACCGAGCATAATTCGGCAACATCTCATTAGTTTTGTTTTCAAATATATTATGATTATATTTAAGATTATAACATATATGTACTTCCTTTTTGAATGAGTTCAATAAAGTTCAGACCGCTCAAAACCAGAAGAAGAGCAAAAAGTTAGAAAACCAAAAATCTGGAAAAACCAGTCGACTGGTAGGAAAGGATCAGTCAACCCTTTTGCTCTCTGGACAAAAACGGTCGATTGGTCATTTCTCACCAGTTGACCGGTTGATCCTTCTTATGTTTTTATTTTTCAAACATGAACAGTCGACCGGTCAAATATCACTAGTCGAACTTTTGGTCTCTAGATGAAAACGGTCGACCAGTAGATATTAACCAATCGACCGGTTTAGATCTGAAGGGTTTTTATACTCATCTATATGGTCATTTTTTACCTATCTCTTCATTTTTAACTTTACCTTTTCCCTCTCCAAAAGCTCTAAAACACTAGGACTTCAAAATTCCAAAACTCTTTCATGGCTTCTCCACAATAGAAGACGAAGAAAGCTTCCTCCTCTTCTACTGAACTCCAAACAATAGATAGTTAAATTAAGAAATGGCTTGTTGATCCGGCTCTTATCAAGAGATGGAATCAAGTGAAGGATTTCAACATACACCCTAGTTCGTTTATCAATTTTCCTGATTTCTCAAATTATCGTGTTCAAAGATTAGCTAGAAATGCTCATATTGAATCTCTACTTGATTTTGATTGTAATAATGTTGAAATTAATCACGTTATGATCATGCTTTTCTATGCTAACCTTAATCTTGACAAATACAAACCGGAAAATCCTTCTCAATGTCTATGGTCAGTTGTATGTGGACAACAAGTTTTTATTTCTTGTGAAAAAATGGAAAATGTTCTTGGTTTGGAATTCAAAGGAGAAAAATTTTCAAGCAATTTTTTTACTTTTCAAATTCGAAATCAAATAAGTCATGAATTTATTGAGGATGATAAGGACAGCACAAAATCGATTAATTTATGTCCTACGGCTAGAGTTCTTCACCATACCTTAATGCATTCTCTTTTACCTCGGATTGGAAATTTCGATGCTGTTTATAAAGAAAATTTCAAAGCTTTATATGCAATTTATCGGGGGATTCACACAAACTGGATTGCAGTGATCTTCGATGAAATCTTACAAGTCAATGAGTTGAATAGGCCGCACTTTTCTATAATGAATATATTATGCGACTCTTACTTGATTGTGGAATCAATCCTCCTCCGTTAACCATTTCAAAGCCAAAATGCATAAATAAAGCTTCAATCAAGCGAATGAAACTTCCTGAACCTTATTTTAATATCATTCCTTTCGAACAATGGAAGGAACAAGGACACCAAGGAACCTCGTCTCAACCTTCTCATCCAAAACCCGAAGAGTTGAAACTTCTACGCTCGACTTCCTCCACAAAAGAAAGTCTTGAAACCATTGCTCAAAATCAATTTCTACTTGAAGCTAGACTTAAGCGTATGGACAAAAATATGGATAAGCATTTTAACAAACTTAAGTCATTCTTCGCGTTTATATGGGAGGCAATATCTTGTGGAACATCCTCTTCTTCCATGCAAGCATAGGACCCCGCAAATGTCTAGCTCCTCCATCCTTTACTTCGACATCTTCTGAGGAGGGCACTAACTCTGACACTAGTCACGGACAAGGTCGTGGTAAATCTCAAATGGTTGAAGTTGAAGAAGAGGAAGAAGAAGAAGAACGCGAGGAAACAAAATCTGAGAAGTTAGATTATTTGATTGTTTTATGAACTTATGCTTTTATTATTTCCAGACTTAATCCGACACTTGTACCTAAATAGTGTCGTTGTTTTTTATTTCGAACTCAGACCTATGTATGCTTGTACTCTATGCTCTATGTTATGTGTTGTATATTGCTTTAATCTCTGCTATTATTGCTTTCAATGTTTATGTGCTTATTTAGTCCTCTTTGTCAATGACAAAGGGGGAGAAATATGATACTAACATTATATATATAAGGAAAAGTTGTACTAACATTGTGTATGCAGGAATAACAGTTATTATACAGGCACAAATTCAGGGGGAGATTATATACAGGGGGGAGATTCAGAGATATATTGTCATCAATAAAAAAGGAGGAGAATGTTGAGTTAAGGAATTTTGATTTATATCAAAGTAATGTGCGATGATCAACAAAAAGGCGAGGTTCATTGATAAGAAGCTTCATATGGTATTAGTCTTTAGAAACTGATTATTTGGTACGATAATAGTGTTCATTATTGTTAAAATCTATCCTTAAATAATCAATGTTTATATATATACACTTATCTATATGTATGCACGTAAATTGTGCAAACTGGGTTATACTGGTCTACTACCCAAAACAGACTGGTCGACCTATGTTATGTGATGTATATTGCTTTAATCTCTGCTAGTATTGCTTTCAATGTTTATGTGCTTATTTAGTCCTCTTTGTCGATGACAAAGGGGGAGAAATATGATACTAACATTATATATATATATAAGGCAAAGTTGTACTAACATTGTGTATGCAGGAATAACAGTTATTATACAGGCACAAATTCAGGGGGAGATTACATACAGGGGGGAGATTCAAAGATATATTGTCATCAATAAAAAAGGGGTAGAATGCTGAGTTAAGGAATTTTGATTTATATCAAAGTAATGCGCGATGATCAACAAAATGGCGACGTTCATTGATAAGAAGCTTCATATGGTATTAGACTTTAGAAATTAATTATTTGGTATGATAATAGTGTTCATTATTGTTAAAATCTATCCTCAAATAATCAATGTTTATATATATACACTTATGTATATGTATGCACATAAATTGTACAAACTGGGTTATACCGGTCTACTGCCTAAAACAGAATGGTCGACCGTTTTTACCCAGTTTGCACAATGAACGTGCACACATAGACATATAATGTATATATATATTTAAATTCCTGTCTACTGGTCCTTTTTGATCTGTCGACCGTTTTTAAACAGAAGCAACTATTTGAATAGTCACTTCCATTCCTCCAAGGGTCGCTTCTCCTTCCTTTCATCATTAATCATATCTATTGATTGTAACTCTTTACCAAAGGTTACAACTAATTGTCTCCTATATAAACACTTTGAAATCATCAATTCTAATCACCAATTCTTTCTATATATTCTCTATATTGTCGATTTCATTCATGAACTCTCAAGCACTCAAACGCTCATATTCTTCACAATATCGTTATTGAATCCTAGAATTTATATATTATTCTTTTAATTCAAACACGATATCATCTTCCAAATCTTCACAAACACAAATTCTATTTGAGGATAAGATTATAGGAAGGTTGTACAACAATAGACAAATTCATGTTATTGAGAACACACATTGTCAAATTACAAGTCTACTCGTCTTGTTTGAAGTCCTCCGTGTTATTAGAGGCAAGTATTGAAGCCCTCCATGTTGTAAGAGGCAAGTTGTGAAGTCCTCGTGTTGATAGAGGTGTGAAATCCCGTTCGGTTACTCGGGTGTTGTGAACCTGTTTCCTCCGGGTTAAGTGAGGTTGTTGATTAGTGAAATTCCAGATAGAAGTCTGGGACTGGACGTAGGACGGTGCTCTGAACCAGTATAAAAATCTCTGGTGTGGTTTTTCCTTTATGGTATTTACTCATCTGTGATATCTTATTCTACTTTATATTTATTTGCATAACTATTGTATTAGACAAGTAGTTGTGTTATTCCATATTACACGATCCGAGTGTACTATATTATACTTGGCAAGTACACACACACATTTTCAATTATTAATCAGTAGTAGACCAGGTCCCATCACCGCAACTTTCCAAAGGATCGAGCTCCCTATGTCCAAATTCCGCAAAAGTGGTGGGCCACGTTGCATCTCGCTCAGCCCGCTTTTTCAACTATAAGTACCTCCATGCCCAGAATGGAAAGGGACTTCTTTTGGAAGCTCTTTAAATTTAAAACACCATGGCTAACTCCAAAAATAGCCAACTCTTTCTCGGCAACAAAGCAACTTTGTGTTCATCTCCCACTTTCTTCAAAAAGAAAACATATTTTACACATAATCGAAAGCAAATCAATATATATAAAGTGGACGTAGGCACCATCTTTGTCAAACCACTATAAAAATTCTGCGTGTTCGTTATTTTTATCTACTTTCTGCATTTTGTGATTATTGTTTGCGTGACATAAGCACGATTAAGGGTTGACTGTCACTAGTGACCAACTTTTAACATCAACACTTTGGCGCGCTAGGTAGGGGAACAATGCTCCCAGACATACTCTACGAGCTTCGACTGCCTTCAGCAATTTCCAAGCCGACTTTGGTAAACAAGCGGAAGAAGGATGCAACGTCTTCTCGTATCGCAAACGCTGACACAGCCAAAACAAATGATGCCGAAGCATGTCAGGAAGTCTCCTCTCTTGAAGACACGTCCTGGTATCTTTTTAGGGACGACATGGATAAGATTCTGGTCGAGTTCAGGGGCTAGATGACATCTCAGGGTAAACTCCTCGAACAACAATAGTTGACGAATAACCTCCTTGCTCAGATGGAAAAGGGGTCTAACGCTACAACATCAATTCCTCAACCGGCCGAGACTGGGGTAGCAACTGATCTTCAGTCTGCACAAACATAAGCCGCAGATCAGACCATATCTTTGCTTCCTCCTAGCTCGACATCACTTCTCGATCGACCATTACTAGGAACATCTCTTCCAGCGACCAACGCAGCCGCAAATGCAGATTCTCAGCAGGCCCGCGATCAAGATCTATGTCGTTTGACCATTTTGCCTCCACTTGAGGGGATAAATGGACTTTGTGGATCGACCGAAAAGCAGCTGGGTCAACTGAGATTAACACCATTTTCATTACAACCCAGCAATTTACCACAAACTCGTATTATATCGCCTTTTCTCCAACAAAGAGCTGGTGGCGCCTTCCCTTTGGACCAGAAAGACCACTCTACCATACTGGTTCCCAACATGACGAAGGAAAACACTATCACAGACCATCATAATGTTTCCATGGGCATGGGCCACATGGATCCCTGAACATCACATGTTATGTTGGATCAGTCGGGCCCCTCTATAACTGGCATGGCTCGGTCCAATCCTCATTCTACTCAAGCGGCATCAGTCTACCCAGAACCAGTAGTTGGGATACACCTTCACTCTCACCTTCACTCAACTCTCAGAGGACGAACCTAACCAATGGTTCCCCTTCCGACCATGCTTTTAGCGGATCCTAGTACTGAGATTCTCCCCACGCCGAGCTGGATCCATGGCAGCAACTCCTTGGAGATGGAAGCTAGCTTGCAAGTACTATAAGATGCTTTACCTATAACACCCCGCATTTTTAGTTAAAATGATAAAATGAGAATAACTTAATTTAATATTTAGAACTAAGTAAAATAGACTATACCATTGTGTTCGTCTCGGAATTCTAGTCTAGATAGACTTCGAGTTTGCATAAAAAGGATGGCGTATGAAGAAGTTATGGGCTTTAGAAGATTGTATACACATATGGTTCATTATATATATATATATATATATATATATATACACACGAATAAATAAATTAGAAAAATCAAATTTTCTAATGTGGGAACAATGGACGAGAAAAAGACCCGTTAGGGGTCGACCCCATAACAGGGGTGTCGACCCATGGGTCGACCCCGGGGTCGACCTCTCGATCTTGGGCAGATTCCTGTGCGTGAACGTGGACTACTTTTCGACCCAATTTGTTGCTGAACACCAATAAATAAACTTGTAGGGCCTAGCCTAAATCTCATATTTCTGAGAGGCTGTCTAAACTCTTTCATTCTTCTTCCTCCTCAAATCACTTCAGAAAAAATAGAATAATTAGTTTAGGAAAATTTTGATTCAAGGTCTGGAGGAAAAGAACGAAAACTAATAAAGAAGGTGTTCATAATTCTATTCCAAGTAAGGTAATTTCTTAGATATGGCCTATTTGAATTTCTCCTCTTTCTTCCCTTCTTCTTCTAGTTAAGAATTATGGATCCATGGTTGTTTAGGTTCTAAATCCAATTAGGGGAACCATGGAATGCTAGATCTGGACTAGATTCAGGATTTGGAAAGAAATTTAGGTGAGTGGATTTAAAATATACCTTTTTGATAATGATATATTTATCATTTGACATTCTCCGTTAATATGCAATGTAAATCTGTTAGAACAATCAATATGTTGAATTGTTTACCTGTGATATATTATGTACTTGAACCCTTAACTGTGGAAATTGGATTATTACATGTTAAATTATAATATTACGTGACCGATAGACATATGTTATTATTTTAGATTAAGTTAATTACTTGTTAGGAAGAACATGCGACATGAAAATAAGATAACGGACTTAATATGGTGTTAACTATGACACGTAAAATATAAATTACAGTAAAAACTTGAAAGAATGAATGTGCCTAAATTTATAGTAAATAGAAAACTGTAACCGCACTGAGATACGAGGTTAAATTCAACTTGTGGTAGAAGTCTGCCCAGAACCCCCCGACAAATCCAACATTCACAAGTTATTAATTTAATGTGAGGGATCTTATCGTAAATATACATGTAACGGTGCTAAGACATGAGGTTAAGTCTAACTTGTGGTAGAAGACTGCCCGGAACCGCCCGTCAAATCCAGCATCCACAAGTGGTTGGCTTAGTGTGAGAGGTCTAATGCATATATATATATATATGTATATATGTATATAAAAGGATAGAAATAAATGGCACCAACTGTTATTAATGGGAAATGAATGGAAATGAACGAGAATGATAATAACCTATTATAATTAATTCCATTAATGAGAATGTTATATAATAGGTAGGCTGGTACTAGGGACAAGTGGAAATTATAACTTAGGTTATAATAAAAAGAGGGAATGTGATAACTTATGTAATGAAATAAGTTGTACTTAATTATAAATTAAGTAACCTGTAAACTTGAGAATCTGAAATCTACTAATAAGGACAACATAAGTTATATTTATGGAAAGGAAACTTATTAGTAAACCTTAGCTAAGAGAACTAAGTTAATAAGTAAACAAAGATAAGATGTATTGATAATGTAAGAGGAAATTATGATTGAATAAGAAAGAATGAGGCAAAATTATGAAATGAAAAATGTTACATTTAATCATAAACAATAAGTGACATGTTAAACAGAAAACATTTGAATTGAGATACACTTAATTACAAATTAAGTAGAACATGTTATTGTAACAATGGAATTAGACAATGAAAAATATAAAGAGATTGTAGATTACAGACCTTCGATTACAATCTAGAGAATAACATGTTATGGGCTTATTAATAAACTTAATTGGTTAAATTATATGACTAAAATTAATAAGCACGAAGAACTTGGTAACTCGAATAAGAAGTTAAAGTAAATGGGAATAACCAAGTTAACTGGAAACCTGATGTGGTAGAGAAAGCGCATAAATGAATGTTAAAACATAGGGTCAAATATAAAATTAAACTGAGGCGCTTGGACCGCTCCATACATTTGAGGGTGAATAACCCAATAGGGTAGATCATTATGGTGTCATGAGGCACGATAGGAGAGCACGTCCATATGATTATCCTGTTATTATGCTGGTATTCTGCTGGCTCCGAAGGACTGTAAGGGGAAGCACGCGGCTTCTTGGGATGTGGAGGGTACTCCTAGTAGTCCTTTGTGCTGTGGCAGCGTTCTCCTATTCTCATAGAGGTTAGGTCTACACATTTCTACCCGGTGAGTATGCCTTAATTGCCATGATAATGGGCAATAAAAAGACTATAGGATGGCATAGTTGATTTGACACGATACGGTTGCATAGTTACTAGTGGGGTTACAACCACTCTTGTAGTACTGACAGGTCTAACCTTTATTGATAGCAAGACGTCGGGTACCTACCACAGATAGTCAGCGTGATGCGTGATACGGAAAGGCAGAGAGATAAACCAATAGACCATATACCTCATGATATCAGGGCTATGGGTGAGGGACATACCAATTAGGATTTATTGTTGTTGTGTGCTCTTGGGCCAGGTCATTGGTTCTTAATGTCAATCGTCATTCATTAGTTAAGGGAGGGGTCAGGTAGGACCATAGCCACTAAAAATGTACACCTTAGCATATGTGTATACAAATATCCAAAAAGCTCCTGACCGAGTTCTTTGTTTCTTGTACAGCCCTGCCACGGGACTCAGTGCACAATAGAGGATATGTGCGGTTCAGGCATAGAGTACGATTGACGATACGTACGTGGAAGAATCTTGATATATGCATGTCTACTCTAAGTGGTGTATCGTATACTCTAGGGCATTACTTTATGATTTGATTCGATCAAAGGTGGCAGTCCATACACTTATGTAGCATGGCGATGCCTGTTCTATGCGAAACATAGCGTTATGAAGAAATCTGTACGTCACTCTGACGTAGGATGAGGGACTGAGTACATTTCTGTGACGTTACAGCGGAGACCGCGTGAGTGGAGTACAATGGGGTGTAACTTAATATTAGGCTAGCTACATATATATATTGTATTTGGTTAATCCACTGGGAAGTAAATGGGTATGATGTGTGTGTAAGCCTTGAGTGCTGTTAACCTAAGTAACCTAATAAATAAGAAAATGTGATCGAACGATATATGTTGGGTTATCCAAAATGTGTAGTTTAAATCCAGTCACCAGAACCTGTGTTCTGGCCCCCTTCCACATCACATACTCGCAAGTTAGACTTGTGGCAGAGATATCATAGCTTTTGATACTGGTTAGTCAGTATAATAATTTGGGTAAGGCTATATTTTGGTTATATTATATTTTATCCATTTTGTTGTGAGATATTTTATAAGCTCTGATATATTTTATATCTTTGCCTTTTCTGCAGGATACCAGAGCAACCAACACAAGTTTCGATGGATTTGAATTTTGAAAAAAATTCCGTCTGTCAGATTTCGGGTTGTTACATCTAGTATCAGATCTTAGGTTTAGGATTCCTATATAAATAATGAGTGAACATATTTGTATGTGTAAAATATAAATATTATACATATACCTAGATCCATAGAGGAACCCATTAAATAAAAAGAGCATAATATAGTGAGAATTGGGACATATGTTTTGTACGCTAAAGGAACGAACATGGAAATCTAAGCCCCTTAGGTAATTTGGGTCGAAAGTGTACAATATACTTTGTATAGATGAAAGGTGAATCCCACGTGTCAGTATTTCAGGTTAGTGGGTTTAGTAGTAAAACCTTAAAAATTGGAAAATGTTAAAAAGAGAAATATGGATTAAGAATATATATAGTTGAGAGAATTGACCTTGTGGGAGTGTCTAGGAAAGCCTATTTAAGATTAGAAACCCACTTTCAGTCTATCCCCATTGTTCACTTTTAAGAACTTGAAATTGTAAAAGTTTTGGGAAAATGATTTATCGTGTTTTCAAGTTTTGATGTTAAAATTTATAGTTTTAAAAGATGTAAAAATATGTAAAGAAGTACATATTGAAGTTTGATGTATAATGGGGTATATTCTGTAAATGGTATTTTCTTGTGAAAATTTTATCTAAAATAAATTCTCTCAGAAAAAGGTGCGTTTTATAGAGCATGTATAGCTCGCTAGTGTTCTTGTTACATTACATCAAAGGATTAAAAAGAAAAACTTGGAAAATATTGCATTCTGTTGAAAACTAGAATTTTTAGTAAAGAAAGTTTTGAAATCTCTATTCTTTTGATAATCATTTTTGATAATTGTTTTAACAGAGAAACTTTTGTTAAGTGGACAAAATAAGTTGTAGAAATTAACCGACCTTATAGGCAAGAACAAGTCGTAAACCTGATTGAGAAATAGTTTCCCGTATCTATTCTGGTTTTTGTGATTTGAAAAAAAAAATGACAATTTACATTTTTTTAAGATGACATGTTTTGATGGTTTGGCAAAAGTAAGTTTTCATGAGGAAAATGAAGTTTCAACACATTTAATTTTCAAAAGAAAATCTAAATGAAAAAAGGTCAACCCGTGTTTAAAAAGTATGGAGTAAGTGAGGATTAGTGCCTAGGGAAGACGGAAAATTTTTTTGGGGCTATGGAGTAAATAGCGAGAATTATCTTGGAATAATAGTAAGTTCCTATATAATGCATAAGCATTGAAAAGCCTAGGGTATTGCTTAAAAATTTCTGTTAGTACACAGCAAGGACTAGTGGTGACTACTAGACAGTAGAGAGCAAGTAAGTATTTACATCCTGTTGTTTGAATTTTTATGAGGGGACACTGTCCTGAGATCCTTGGCCCTTAGCAGTAGTTGTGTATAGCATTTGTTTTTCCATTTTAGTTGAAGAATTAGGAGGCTTATTCGAAACTAAACTTACATCAGAAGATTAAGTTGAATAAGCTAAGAAAATAGAAATGGCATAACTGAAAAGGAAAAAACAAATTCAGTAAAGCAACCAAACACGACAGTTAAAGAAAGATGGAAAATTATGAGAAAAGATGGATAAGAATATTTTTTTTTTAAGATAAGTTGAAAAAGGAAGTCAGGAATAAATAAAATTTTCTTATGTGGGTTGTTCTTGGGTAGGGAATATATGGAATCTTTAGAAATAGTTTCGTAAAATCCAAGTACGGTTGGAAAAAAAGGATCAAAAAAGAAAAATGGCAGATGTGATGTTTTACATTTTCCACCTTTTTGTAACATAAGAAATCGAGTTTAGAAAACTAGATTTTTCTGATATTCGAAAAATAAAGTTGGTTAATAGGATTTCAGATGCAAAAAATTGGATGAACTACGCTCTTGCTCAGTAGGAGTGTGGGAAAATTTGATGAAAGTGTATTCTGATTTTCAAAATATTGCATTCCTGTAGAATTGCCAGTATATTTAGGATGTGCGCATCATGTTTTTAAAGAATTTTTGAAAAAATTGCATACATATAAGAGGTGCTACTTAGGCATACATGTATTACAATGTTGTATTACAATTTGCACAATGATTGCAAGAACTAGATACACACATGATGGAAGGATATTATGCGATGGGCTATTTTATTTTTCTCTTATCAAATTTCGGGGACGAAATTTCCTAAGGGTGGGAGAATGTAATACCCCGCATTTTTAGTTAAAAATGATAAAATGAGAATAAATTTAATTAGTATTCAGAATTAAGAAAAATAGACCGCACCATTGCGTTCATCTTAGAATTCTGGTTCAGATAGACTCCGAGTTTGCGTAAAAAGGACAATGTATGAAGAAGTTAGGGGCTTTAGAAGATTGTATACACATAAGGTTTATTATCTATATATATACGAATAAATAGATCAGAAAAATCAAATTTTCTAACGTGGGAACATTGGGCGGGAAAAATACCCATTAGGTATCGACCCCTGCCCATGGGTGTCGACCCCTTGGTCAACCCCATAACGGGGGTTTCGACCCATAGGTTGAATCCTTCGATCTTGGGCAGATTCCTGTGTGTGAACGTTGACTACTTTTGACCCAATTCGTTGCTGAACGCCTATGAATAAACCTGTAGAGCCTAGCCTAAATCTCATATTTCTAAGAGGCTGCCTAAACACTGCCATTCTTTTTCCTCCTCAAATCTCCTCAGAAAAAATAGAATAATTAGTTTAGGAAAATTCTGATTCAAGATCTGGAGTAAAAGAACAAAAATTAATAAAGAAGGTGTTCAAAATTCTATTCAAAGTAAGGTAATTTATTAGATTTAGTCTATTTGACTCTATCTTTCCTTCTTCTTCTAGTTTAGAATTATAGATCTATGGTTATTTAGGTTCCAAATCCAGTTAGGGGAACCATTTAATGCTAGATCTGGACCAGATTCAGGATTTGGAAAGCAATTTAGGTGAGTGGATTTAAAATATACCTTTTTGATATTGATATATTTATCGTTTGTCATTGCCCGTTAATATGCAATGTAAATCTGTTAGAATAATCAATATGTTGAAATGTTTACCTGTGACATATTATGTACTTGTACCCTTAACTGTGGAAATTAGATAATTACATGTTAAATTAGAATATTACATGACTGATAGTTACATGTTATTATTTTGGATACAAGTTAATTACATGTTAAGAAGAACATGAGACATGAAAATAATATAATGGACTTAATATAGTGTTAACTAATGACATGTAAAATATAAATTACAATAGAAACTTGAAAGAATGAATGTATCTAAATTTACAGTAAATGGAAAACTGTGACCGCACTCAGACACGAGGTTAAATTCAACTTGGGGTAAAAGTCTTCCTGGAACCGCCCGGCAAATCCAACATCCACAAGTTGTTAGTTTAATGTGAGGGGTCTAGTCCAAATATATACATGTAACGGTGCTAAGACACGAGGTTAAGTCCAACTTGTGGTAGAAATCTGCCAGGAACTGCCCGACAAATCCAGCATCCACAAGTGGTCGGATTAATGTGAGAGGTCTAGTGCATAAACTTATATAAAAATATATGTATATAAAAGGATAGAAATAAATGTCACTAATTGTGATTAATGGGAAAAGAATGGAAATGAATGGGGAATGATATAAAGGGATTGTAGATTACAGATCTTGGATTACAATCTAGAGAATAACATGTTATGGGCTCGTTAATAAACTTAAATGGTTAAATTATACGACTGAAATTTATAAGCACGAAAAACTTGGTAACTTGAATAAGAAGTTCAAGTGAGTGGGAATAACCAAGTTAATTGGAAATCTGATGAGTTAGAGCAAATGCATAAATGAATGTTTAGACATTGGGTCTAATAACAAATTAAACTGAGGCGTTTGGACGAGTCCGTACGTTTGAGGGTGAATAACCGAATGGGGTAGATGATCGTGGTGTCATGAGGCATGAGAGGAGCGCATGTCCATCTGATTATTCTGATGGCACTGAAGAACTCGAAGGGGACGCACACGACTTCTTGGGACATGGAGGGTACTCCTGGTAGTCCTCCGTGTTGTGGCAGCGTTCGACTGTGCTCATAGAGGTTAGGTCTACATGTTTCTACCCGGTGAGTATGCCTTGATTGCCATGATAGTGGGCAATCAAAAGACTGTAGGGTGGCATAGGTGATTCAACGCGATACGGTTGCCTAGTTACTAGCAGGGTGGTACGACCACTCTTGTAGTATTGATAGGTCTAACCTTTATTGATAGCAAGACATCGGGTACCTACCATCGACAGTCAGCGTGATGCGGAAAGGCGGAGAGCTAAACCAACAGACCATAGACCTCATGCTATCAAGGCTATATGTGAGGGACATGCCAATTAGGATTTGTTGTTATTGTGTGCTCTTGGGCTAGGTCATTAGTTCTCAATGTTGATCGTCTTTCATTACTTAAGGGAGAAGTCAGGTGGGACCATAGCCACTGAAAATGCAGAACTTAGCATCTGTGTATATAGATATCTGAAAAACTTCCAACCGAGTTCCGTGTTTCTTGTACAGCCCTGCCATGGGAATCGGTGCATAATAGAGAATATGTGTGGTTAAGGCATCGGGTATGATTGACGATACGTACGAGGGAGAGTCTGGATACATGCATGTCTTCTCTGGGCAGCGTATCGTAGACTCTAGGACATTACTCTGTGATCTGATTCGATTAAATGTGGCAGTCCGTATGCTTACATAATGTGGCAATGGCTATTCTATGTGGAACGTAGCACTGTTATGTAGAAATTTGTACATCAGTCCGACGTAGGATGAGGGACTGCGTACATTTCTGTGATGTTACGGTGGAGACTGTGCGAGTGGGGTACAATGGGGTGTACCTTAATATTGGGGGTACCTGCATATATATCGTATTTGGTTAATTTACTGGGAAGTAAATGCGTACAACGTGTGTGTAAGCCTTGAGTGTGGTTAATCTAAGTAACCTAATAAATAAGAAAATGTGATCGAACGGTATACGTATGGTTTTCGAAAATGTGTAGTTTAAATCCAGTCACCCGAACCTATGTTCTAACCCCTCCTCATCACATACTCGCCGGTTAGACTTGTCACTCGCGAAAATGTGTATTTTAAACAGAGTGCACTTTCCACTCGCCAAATTTCACAATACTCAAAAATTACTTATGAAAATATGGTTGGTGCTTGCCACCATAACTAAGAATACGATCGATGTCCACCACCATAACTGACTCCACTAATCAAACATAGACAAAATTGTATGAGCCGAGCATGATCCACACTTGTCGTAAGCCGAGTATGGTTAATACTTGCCACCTCCGTAAGTCGAGTATGGATAATACTAGCCACTTCCATAAGCCGAGTAAGGATAATACTTGCCATCTCTGAAAGCCGGGTATGGATGATACTAGCCACCCCTCTAAGCCAAGTGTGATTCGACTCTTTAAGCCGAGTATGATCAATACTCACTCGATCAAATTCAAAACCATCTCTAAACCAAGAATGGCCTACACAATTTTTGCAGGTATAGGATCCTACCACAAAAATATTTGACTACATTCATAGAACTCTCGGCCTTAATATAGTCTTAGATGTTGTCGGTTTTCTAACCTTAATACGATCTGCATCGATCATCGATCTCCTAGACTTAATGCAACCATTGAGACTATCAGATTTCTAGCCTTAATATGGTATGTGTGGCCATAGCAACCCGTGCATTGAGTTCCGGTACAACATCTAGAACACACCTTTCTTCACCAAGAAATATGTACTTTGGTGGGAAAAGTGTTTACCAACTTTTTTGCAAAAGCTGTCAAGATCCAACGGGTCGAAGCCCAATGCCAACCAGCTCAGCGCCGATTGGCACCAATAGACGACCAACATCCAGAAAGCCCAAGCAAGAATTGGCCCGAGCTGACCTCACTCAAAGCAGCGGCTTATTACACTCCAGCATAAACGCACTTCCAAACCGATAGAGTCGAACAACTCTTTAATGATCGGATCGATCAGATATTCCTGGATCTACCAGGAAATATCCAGATGAGTCATTCATTGCTCAGCCCAATTCTTAAGGCATTAAAGGCGGTCAAACACTTCCAAGCAAAGCGCTACTTTTGATACACTAATTTCTAATGCCATGCCAGCCACAATTCTCGAGGTGTTAGTCCCTGAAAATCTACATACATTGATGAATCAAATTCATGAGATTGTTGTACCCACCTCGCCAGCATACATACAGATCGTACATGTCTAGGTCGATCGCATACAATAAGGGTCAAGCAGAAACTCTGGGGTCGAGCGCGGCATGAGATGGACGGTCGTACAGGGCAGAATGAAGCACTATAAAGAGTCGATTGCTCACATTGCCATGATCGGTCGTACATATCTCATGGGCAAGTAACCCAAGATACTATAACTCTGGTTGAGCGATCATCCCCTAGACAAACACCGCTACATCATTCAAATACTAGCTCGTTTCGTGGAATGATCGGTCGCACATCTGAAGATCAGGCACCATCTTTTGATTAAAGAAAATGAGGCTCGCACGTATGGATCGAGCCAGTCGATCGGTCTCTAGTCCTCCAATCATTCTCTGGTCTGGTTGCTCGCCCCAGTCTCGATCGCTCACACACTTCCAGGTCATGCGAATGAACAAAACAATTGGCAAAAATTGTTTACAGCTGTTGACAACTGGAAATGGCCTTTCTGTAAATAACTGCGTGAGCGACCCAAAACCTGCAATATGAATTTCAACTCATTTCTTCCCGGGAGCTCACCTATAAATAGGCCATGGCTTCCATACTTTTGGGGATCGATTTCCACCACCCCGAAGGGCTGCCAAATTGCTTCCTCTCCCATTTTAAAGTGATCCTAACATCATCCAACACTTCCAAGTAAAGATCCAGAGCCTGTCATGATTTCGATCGAGATCAACCAAGTGTCTTAGAGATTGAAGATCATCCTTCATCTTCCTCGCATTTGGAGATTTCTTATCGTTCCTCCACTGATTTTTCCATTTCTCCGCTGGTCCAATCATTTTTCCACCAATTTGCATAGATCTAAGTGAGATTTACTTGTAATAAGAGAAGATGAATGTACAAAGAGAGATTCCATGTCTTGTAACCATTGATGTCATAATGAAATCCTTGCTAATGCGGATGTAGATGTATCTAAGATTGAACCACTATAAATTCTCTTGTCTTTTATTTTTCTATTAAGTGATTGTGGCCCTATTACCTTAAATCCAACCGTTTGGTGAAGTGGTTCCGAAGCACCCTTGGTGGTTGAGCCAATTTTGACTCAAACATTTGGCGCCCACCGTGGGGCCGCATACGCTTCTCCTACCTTCACACTTCTCTCAAGCTCAAGAGCCTTGCCTTGAAGTTCTAAGCCTGCTTCTATTGTAGATCCACTAAATCTAAGATCCAGGCGAATCATCAAATCTCTTCCAGACTTTAAACCTTGCTCGAAGTCATGGGTAGACCAAAGGAGACTACTAGTAAGACCGTCCAAGAGACCAACAACCTCACCAATAGTGCTAACAATGTTACAACACCCACTTCGAAGTTGATAAATCTTCTAGAGCTAGAGCGGCTGTAACAAGGAGAGATTTAGATGAAGTTGTTGCAGGTCTAACGAGTCAAATATATATTGCAAGTAATGTTATGCTGAAAAAACTTGAATCTATGATTGCTATTCAAGCCGCTACTGGGAAAATTACCTTAAATGATACCCATCTTCATCCTGCTTGAACTACTTATACGGATAATGCAGGTTCCTCATCTTCAAGTCCAAATCGAGAAAACTTTGTCCAAGAAATTACAGACCCTGATAATTCTAACCACAAAGAAGCAAAACTGCATACACGCAACCATTCCGACAAGGCAACTTCTCTATTGATGTTTGTTTCCACCAAAGGGGCACTTCCCCAAGGGGGAGGTCCAGGGCCTCGGATTCTGAACCGTGATCGTTTGCTTGGGCAAACATTCGGTTAGGATAATGGCATCTACCCAACGAACTAGTACAACAAGGAGGAGTGCATATTAGACATGGTACGCGAAATCATGGAGGATAGCTCGAAGAAAGAGGATGACAAAAAAGAGTAGGGATTTTATCCTATTAAGACCCTACTCACCGAACGGATCCAGATAGCTACATATCCACAAAAGTTCAAACCCCCAATGATGCAAGCTTATGATGGGATGAGTGATCCCAACGCGTTCTTGTGAAAATACGATCAGCATATGGATGGGGCATATGCCATAGACGAGCTCAAGTGTCTGTACTTCCCAACTTACCTAGAAGGGGTGGCCTATCTCTGGTTTACAAAGCTACCACTAAAGTCTACGGACGATCTTGCTACCCTGGACAAGCTGTTTAGGAAACATGCTAGGCTCCAAGCAACCGAGGTTCGGGATGTTATGGAACTAAATGAGCTAGAGTAGAGGCCAGAGGAATCCATCAAAGCTTTTCTCACACGTTTCAATGCGGCGGCAGCCAAAGCTGAAAATTATGAGCCCCGCTTGGTTTGGATGGCTTTGAAAGGGGCCATATGCAAGAAAACCAAGTTTAGACGATGGATTAAGAAAAAGAAGCCATGTACACTCGAGCAACTGCTTGATAAAGCTAAAGAATATATGAGTATCGATGAGGACCCGGCCTATGCCTTGGATGTTCCAAAAAGCAATGTACAGCCTGAGAAAAAGGGTAATATACAAAGTAGCCAAGAGAATCTTGGTGGGCGGAAGAGGGGAAACAAGGGAAAGGATAGCTAGACCAATAAGAAAATCTACATTTTAAAGAATTCTAAGTTCACTCCTCTCAATGACACCGTGGGGAATATATTCATGGCGACTAAAGATACTGAGAAATATCCAATGCCAAGGCAGATAAAGTTCAGTGATGCTGCAGTAAAGTCAGGTAGGTTATGTCAATTCCACAACTAGCTAGGTCACAATAACAACGAGTATAGGCATCTAAAATCACTCATTGAGGAATTGATCAGGAAAAATAGGCTGCAACAGTATGTAAAGAATCCACAAGCCGTGAATCCTTCTGCAACTCCCTAAGGGCAGGGGCATCAAATGATTAGTCTGGTCCGAATAATGGAGCTCCTGCTCAAACCAATCCAAAATTGAACGTCAACTGATAGCCATTGATGGTGCCCCAATTTCGGTAGCTCAGAATAAGCAATCAACATCGCCACTGCTCCACTTTATGCTCTATTTCCTACTTTATTCATGCTTTACTTCATGTTTACTTTCTGTTATATTCAAAGCTTCTAGTAAACAGTCTGTAATAATCTACAAGTGATGCACTAAACACTGTCTCTACGATTAAGAACATATTTGTATGAATGAATTTCTAGCTTGCAAAATTTAATGTCAAATCAAAACTTGATTAAAAATGGTGTCATATTGCAGGTCATCTGTCAAGCGCTTGTTCCTCCAGAATCTAAGGAAACATAATGACCCCAATAACACTAATTTAAGGGCTAAAATCTATAAATATCAACATGCATAATGCAAAAAAAAGAAGGAGAAATCACAAATATTCAAACAATGAACAAGCGCCACGACAAACGAACAAGGTAACTTTCATGGAAAAGGCACCCCCTAAGTGAGGGCTTCAAAGCTATGGTTCCTAATCTGAGATAACTCGCTAAAACAAGCAGCTAGCAAAGGAATTAGAGCCAACCTAATCTAGCCAACAAGAAAATGATTGCAAGTTCCACCATAGAGGCACCTTCTTAAATGAAAGATCCAGGATGCCATTTCTATAAATCGAGGCAATATTTGATGAATAAACTAGAATCTGCCTTGTGGATGAAGCAACATGTTGGAAGGATGGAAAAAAACTATGCTGGAAGTACCAGTCCTAGGCCGGAAGGACCGATAACCCAAGCTGGAAGGACCAGCACCATGTCGGAAGGACCGACAAAACCTAGGCTGGAAGTAACAGTCCTAGACTAGAAGGACTGGCAACCCAAGATGGAAGGACCAACACTATGTCAGAAGGACCGACAAAACCTAGGATGGAAGGACCGGCAACCCAAGCTAGAAGGACCGACGAACCTGATGTTGGAAGTACCAGCATTAGGCCGGAAGGACCGAAAATCATGCTGGAAGGACCAGCACAAACCAAAGACCTCTCCCGGGGCACCCAATTGATCGTCAATATCAGGAAGTACATGATCTAGCTACGACAAACATTGGGGTTTTAACCAAAGACCCATTCGGCGGCACCCAATTGATCGTTAGTATCAGGAAGGACCTGATCCGGTTACGACAAACACTGGGTTTTAACCAGAGACCTCCCCGAGGGAAACCCAGTTGATTGCCAAGACCATTAAGACATGGTACGATTAAGACAAACCATGGGCCTATAAATGCCTCTTCGGAGGCATAAAAACCAAGACCTTTTCAAGGGCATATACTAAAATTTGATCTCCAAAGGGCTTGGATTGCCAGATTAGCAAGAAATATGTTGAATATGAGACCTCTCAAGCAAGGGCACAAAAAAATTCCTCTGCATTAAAAGACATGAGCAGGATCGACTAGACTGGAAACCCTTGGATCATGAGCAAGCCAGCAAATCTTAAATGTGATTGCAAAAACACATGACCAGGAGTTTCCAAGTGAAGTCAATCACAAATGTTATGCCTAGCCTTTGAAATATTTGACGAATTTTGGTATGGGGGAATTAACACCGCATTAAGGAAATCTAATAATTCTCACTTTAACATACCATAAGCTCATCACAATTTTACATTTAAAACTCGGCATTTATAAGGATTGCTCTATCCAATAAAATGAATTTCCTTAAAACGGTTGAGGCAAACTTGAGAACTTCGATATAATGTTAAACATAGGAAGTGGTTACTCACTAGAAAAGAAGTCTCAAATGCTGCCCTAGTCAAAATCAAGAAAATTCAGTAAAATCAGTTAAGTAAATCTGAATAATAACGGTCTATGGTTACAATTGAGAAATCATTGTGTACAGGTGCGTACCACGAGGTCATTATAGTGCCAACCATTGCAATAGCAAATGACTTGTAATATAAAAGAATATGTGTTGTAAACGGACATGTATGGAATGCAAAACAAGAAAGTACCACAAAGCTAAAATAAAAGCTTAAGTACAACAAGCACAACACAGTTTTGTCACAACAACATAAAACCATATCACAGAATCACAAGTCAAGAGTATTAGACAGAAATGTGTGTAAAGTAACAAGCATAAAGCGAGGGCCGACACTCGCATATACAGCCGGTCTGAGTACAATAATCAGAAACTAAAGCATGAAAGTCACAAATATTACTTCCTTTTCTTCTCGCTACTAGACCTCAAAGACTTTTCGATAGAGGGAGGGGAGATGTATTAACTTCTTGGTTTCCATCTTGCGCCTATTTACCTACATAGGGACTCTCGAGGGACGATAAGTTAATAATTCCTGACTTATTCACAACAGGCCTTCTCCTGCGTTTCAAAGTAGACACAGCTTTATTGTTCCAAACCTCGTCCTCATCATTACTAAAATCATAGTCAATAGCTTCTAGATCAGATGCAGCAAGTAATGAATATCACCTAGAAGAGGAGTACTATGCGGGCCAGTGCGAGGTGACACTAAGATCGAGTCGGTAGTAGCAGCTTAAATGGTGGTGACACCAATAAGAAGTAGAGGTGATGAGGGAAAACCTATTACAATTGAATAATGAGCACATAATTTGGAAAACCTAGTCGAAGAAATAAGATAATCCAAATCTGGTATGGTTCGATAAATATCAGTTTTACCAGGGATGTGCGGGTTTATGAGCTAAATTTCATAATCGTTAACATTCAACGGGGAGTCATTATTTTTGCCATTCCCTGCACATTGCTTAACAATAGGCTCCTCAGCAGTAGGAACTTCAGTGGCATTCTCGTCAGTATGGAGAGCCAAAGGACCCATAGGAGGATTTTGTAAACTAGAAGCTTCAGCATTGGCAGAGCAGGTTGGAGCATGAATAGTGGTAGAATCCGAGGTTTTATCCCCGAAGGATCGAGCTTTCTCTTCTATTAGTATCTTTCTACCTTCAGCCAAAGCATCACAGTCCTCTACTTCCAAAAGAGCATCCTGAAGGACATCATCTTCTATACCATCTGTATATATGAGCACTTGTTCCAAAACAAGAGCTAGAGTTCCCGGGAAGTCAGCTTTCAAATAAATCAAACTTCCACGATTCATAACACTATAAACATAAAAATGGAACAAAGTATCATCGGTCTTGGCCTTGGCCTGTTCAAGAGCACTAGTCAGCTTAGCGTTATCTTCTTCCAGAGCTTTGAGAGCCTTGTTCTGAGAAGTAATCTTGTCGTCAAGAACTGCTTTTTCTTGTTGATAAATAGTTGAACTCGTTTTCCAAAGCCAATTGAGATTCAGCAAGTTCTTGAGCAGATTGAGCTTCCTAGACTTGTTTTCTTATAGATTCTAGCTCTTTTTTAAGTATCTCATTCTTGGCTTCCAAGCTAGTTACCCTGGTACTATACCTTTAGAGATGCAATTTCGGACTCTTGGGATCTGATCCAGTAGACTAGTCCATCTTTATAATTCTCCAAGGTTTCAATATGATCAAGGTGTTGGGCGTACAACCTTTGAAACGTGTAGCCAAATTTGGCCCACTTCTCTAATTGTTGGTCAGTACTGCTTATGGCCATGTTTAACTGTGTTACAAGTTGACTCTTAGCAGTATTGAACTGAGTAATCATACAGCTCTTCATAGTACTCGGGCCCTCGACAGCATCTCGCCTGTTATTCGGATGTAAATCCAAATCAAAATACATTCCTCTTAAGTACCAACCTCTAAAAGGATCTCTAAGCTTCAAATTTCCAGGCAAAATTCTGTAAGGAGGCCTATAAAAAATCATATGGATTTGTGTAGAAGTTGGAACAATGGATTATTCCAGAGGAATGGGAATGTCAGGATCCGGAAACTCAGTTGATTTATGACGTTTCTGGATCTCACTCTCGCCTCAGTCATCTCTGCTTCGCTTCTTCTCTCCTTTCTTCTGGTGTATGCTCTTATCGCCTTTCTATGTTATCTCAACATGATCATGCTTTCCCCTTCTTTGAGGATCAGCCACTGAAGGCTCAAAATTATGTTGAGGTTGAGAACCCGAAGATGGTTGAGAGCGCTTCGAGTGACGAGAAAGGCGGGATTATAAAAGGCTTTATGGGTCAGTAGAACCAATATATCGAGAGAAGCTGTCTGATAACGAGTGCTTCATTCTAGTATTTAGAAAAAAGGAAAGTGCAAAAGTTTTAGTGCCTAAGATAGAAAATACTGAGGTAAAACAAGAGGAGCTTATGCGGAGTATTAGAAACATATGGTACAAATAAAAGTGAAAAAATTTGCTCGTGGATGTTTGATAATGAACCGATCTCAAGAGGCTCGTCTAAAAAGAGTCCTTTATCAATAGCCGTTTTCCCAGGACGTTGGAAAAGTTCCCAAGCTATACCAGATTATACTTTTTGGCTGGAGTTACAGGATTAGAGGTCAAAATGTCACCCTGACTAAGATATTTGGCAGTGTCTAGATCACCTAAACCTCTGAAAGTTCTCGTAGATCCCTCTTCTTATATGACTGGGACGATGGGATTCTCAACAACTTTCTCAAAAATTATTTCATCTCTCACATCAGTTCTGCCTCCCTCAACTTCATTACCTTCACGATGAGAGTTAACTTCTTTAAGAATTGAGATAAATAGAGATTTTGGAAAAACTTGGCCACTACCTCCAAGATCGGAATATTTCTTCAAGGGAGCCTTTTTAGTAGGAGATTTTCTAGTAGTGCTTTTCTTATAAGTTGGGGTTTTCTCAATAGACCGTGAAGGGTGAAGTGATAACGACGGAGGGTTATTCCCGTAAGTAATAACTTTCTGCTTCTCTCGGTCTTATCAACGGCTGTCAAAGAATCAAGAAGGGCTTGGTCAAGAACAACACCTTCATTGGAAGGAATTACTATAAAGAAGAGAAGGTGTTAAGAATCAATGTCTAAAAAGAAGACAGAGAGCTTCAAGCAAGGGTGATTACCTCCTACCATCCATCGACCATAAAAGTTACCGGGGAATTAAACATAAAAGTATTGATCCAGGAACCCCCTAACACTGTCTACTAAGCCAGCAATAATTCTACAATACTTGCCTTCCATAAAAATAAAAGAGGGACGATCTGTCTTCATTCTTTTAAGGGCATACAAAGAACAAATATCTTCGAATGTAGCTGCTCGCTGCTTGACACTCATGAAAAGTACATAAAGTCCCATTATAATATGGTAGCATTGGGGTGCAATTAGTATGGAGAAATAGCCAAACGACGTAAAATGGATTCTAAATAGGAGTTAAAAGGGGGGACTGCTCCGCTTAAAAGCATATGTCAATTGACTGTAACATACCCAGGGGGTGGATGGTCAAGCAAATCGTCCATCCCCGAAAACTTAGTTTCGTCTTCTGAAAATCCAAACCGAGCACACGTTTGTTAGTATAAAGCCAAAAGGGAGTGTTGGTTTAGGACTGCTGGAATGCACTCTATCAAGAGTTGGGGTTTGGGAAAAACCTGATGAATGTTTTCCCTAGGGATCATAGTTAAGGTAGTCCTAGTTACCTGAATAGAACTTCCAGCCTCGCTAGACATAACTGCTTCTTCAGGATTTTGACGAGATTGGTTTCTAGTTTGCATTTCTACATAAATAGATATGTTTAAAAAGAAAATCACAAGTACGCGCTTCTTAGTTAAAAGAAAATAACATACGAGGCTTAGGATTCACAATCAGCATGTACTGATTAAACTAGTTCCAAGTCTCGATGATTCTAGAATGGTAATATTTGTGCAAAGAATGTCTGATTAGATTATAAATGGTTAAATAAGAGCAATCCTTTATAGATATGCCATTGAAGCTAAGTTGTAAGTTACCCTGTTTATCTTAGACTAATCTACCGTTGGTGTGAGCGGCCAATGGTAAAATCATAAGCTGAAAAATGTGTGCGAATGTTTGTCATTACAAAATAGCACTACAAGAAAAATTCAACAACCAATAGAGGCCTCAATATAAAGAATCTTCCAAGATATATGAACATGCCACTTAAACTAGGTCGAGCATAAACGGCCTAGACATAATCGGGCACACAACCCATGCTCGGTCATACATGAAGAGCTCCAGTCCGGTCGTGCATGTTTAATCTGAGTCTGGTCGGCATGTTCAATCAAAATCTCGTCATTCGTATTCAGTCAAGAACTATACTCAACTCAAGACAGTAGCTCAAATCCTGAACTAGTGTGTATAGTCAAGTCCTAGTCATTCACACTCAACTCAAGGAAGTCGGTCGCTCATGCTCGATCAAGTCAGGCTCGTTCGTGACCAACCCTATACAGGAGTCGAGCAGGAACGACCCTTGCCAAATCAAGCATGAATGACTATAGGTGGTTGAGCAAGAGTATTAAGGTGTTGCGAAACCAAAGGCGCCCAAATTGAGCATGGAACCAAAATAGATATAAAGAATAGGTACAACAGTGAATCTAAATATGCGTAGAATATTTCCAAGCACTTATATTGATACAAATTCAGAGGTAACATGTGCTTGAACATGGCAAGGTCATGCATGACCGATCCCGTGTAGGAATCGAGCAGTAGCAACCCACATTAGTTCGAGCGAAGCAAACCTATAGTAAGTTAAAAATACACATGAAGCTGCTACTGGTTTGGCACTATATAAACTACTCCAACTCAAGTTTGGAGAAACCAACAAGCCAATTGTAATACTATAAGTTCTGCGTACAACAAAAAGGTGGAAACGTGTGAAGTTTCAGGGCCTCGTGTCTTAAGCATTTCAACAAATAACTCACATACATTTGGTTCAAAACAAAAATTCAGAGGACCTTACATGATCCGAGATCCTCAATCACTCATAAAATCAAGTTACAAAGCAAAAAATCCAGATTTACAAGAAAATCAGAAAACGAGCAGGATTTCATGTTTCAAACATTTTGCCGAACACATTGTGTGCGCAAGATTCAAATCAAAATGTAAGGAATGTCGTGTACCTAGACTGCATCAAACAATTACATATACAAACCAAATCGAATTCATTCCAAATCTTAATCATTACAATCCCAAATAATTCTAACTGAACTCAAGTTGTTATCATTCAAAACCCCAGAGCAACTCAAAGAAATCAAAAAAAAAGAAAAAAAAAAAAGGAAAATTAACCTTTAATAATTTTGAATACTTCTGATTCAAAGAGAATTTCTCAAATGCATCGCGATGCTTAACCCAGCTTTGTTGGAGAAGTAGAGCACAACAATGAACCCGAGAGTTTTGAAGGGCGATTGGACTGAAGTTTGATTAAGGATTGAGGATCGAAATCTTTAGAACGAGGCTAACACCACCATTAAAGAATTCTTCAAGACTTTCTTCGAAAAGAGATAAACGTGGAAAAGAATACAAAGGGACAATATATTGGGAAGACCAGAAGGCACGTTCAAAGCAGCATGGACACGTCAACCTTATCAAGACCAAGTGGACTGCTTAACCGTATCATCTTGCTCGGTCGACCCTGAATAAGTACGACCACAATATGAATGACCTGGGGTTTGAATGATCATGTATGCGTGTGTGTGGCACTTAAATGCATCCAATACATAAGGAAGTTTGACTTATTGAACATTGTAGCATTTAATTATTTTGGAGCATATGATTTTTCACAAATAAAAATTACAAACTTCGAGGGGCAAATGTTATTCCCTTAAAATCTACATACATTGATGAATCAAATTCATGAGTTTGTTATACCCACCTCGCTCGCATACATACAGATCGTGCATGTCCAGGTCGATCGCACAAAATAAGGATCAAGCAGAAACAAGGGGGTCGAGCATGATAGGAGATGGACGGTCGTACAAGGAAGAATGAAGCACTATAGAGAGTCGACTGCTTGCATTGCCGTGATCGGTCGTACATATCTCATGGACAAGTAACCCAAGATACTACAACCCTAGTTGAGCGATCGTCCCCTAGACAAACACCGCTGCATCATTCAAGTACTAGCTCGTTCCATGGACTGATCGGTCGCACATCTGAAGATCAGGCGCCATCTTTTGATTAAAGAAAATGAGGCTCACATGTATGGATCCAGCCGGTCTCCAATCCTCCAATCATTCCCAGGTCTGGTCGCTCGCCCCAATCTTGACCACTTCAAAATTTCTAGGTCGGACGAATGAACAGAACAATTGGCAACAATTGTTTACAGCTATTGAAAACTGGCAATGGAATTTCTGTAAATAACTGCGCGAGTGACCCAAAACCTGCATATATGAATTTCAGCTCATTTCTTCTTGGGAGATCAACTATAAATAGGCCATGGCTTCCATACTTTTGGGGATCGATTTCCACCACACCGAAGGGCTGCCAAATTGCTTCCTCTCCCATTCTCAAGTGATCCTAACATCATCCAACACTTCCAAGCAAAGATCTAGAGCTTGATCCACCATGATTTCGATCGAGATCAACCAAGTGTCTTAGAGATTGAAGATCCTCCTTGCATTTGAAGATTTCTCACCATTCCTCCACCGATTTATCCATTTCTCTGCTGGTCCAATCATTTCTCTACCAATTTGCATAGATCTAAGTGAGATTTACTCATAATAAGAGAAGATGAATGTACAATGAGAGATTCTATGTCTTGTAACCATTGATGTCATAATGAAATCCTAGCTAAAGTGGACTTAGATTTATTTAAGATCGAACCACTATAAATTCTCTTGTCTTTTATTTTGCTTTTTAGTGCTTGTGGCCCTATTACCATAAATCTAACCATTTGATGAAGTGCTTTCGAAGCACCCTTGGTGTTTGAGCCAATTTTGACTCAAACATTTTTGGCTCAAACACGAGGATACTATTAATCAGTAGTAGACTGGGTCCCACTGCCGCAACTACTCCAAAGAATCCAGCTCCACGTGTCCAAATTCCGCAAAAGAGGCGGGCCATGTTGCATCTCGCTTGTAACTGCCCGCATTTTACGTATCAGAAGATCGTAAAATATTTTTATTTTATTCCCTGAGGGTTGGATCATTCTCATCTTTTGATATATTGCTTATGGGGATGTGTGACATGTCCATAATTTTTACCGATTTTGTTTGTGACCATTTTTCCCCTGTCAGTCTTGTACTGGGCATAACTTTTGACTCAGGTCGAAACAGAGGGTGAGACCTGTGCCATTGGAAAGGAATTGATGATTCCCTTTCCGTAGAGTGGTTACATTAAGGATTTGGTTCAGCGGTTTGGGAGAAATCGCTGTTTTAAGGTTTTTCAGTTGGCTGTTCAGGTTTTGGAAGGCTAATGGGCTGATTTGGAGAAGGCCCATTAGAGGTGGGTGGAGACTATAAATAGGGGGTAAGGGGTATGGAGAAAGGTTGGCATTTTCCATTCTCTTATAGGGAGGCTTTGATCTCCTTCTTCCTCTAACATCTTTCCACCATTAAAATTCCAAAATCCAAGGAGGGAAATCGAAGATCTACACCATAAGAGGCTAGATCTACATCGTCTCAAGGGCGAATTCATCGGATTGAAGAGTTTGATTCGAAGTGTTCGCTGTCCGGATTGTGTTTTCATTGCTTTTGCTTAGATTTGGATAATTGGTGAGTGATTTACATCTCTCATTCGGATGCATGCAAGTATATGGGTTTTATGTTGTTAATTTCATCATTTCCATGTTATTTTCCTTAGATCCACACCATGCTAAGTCCATTTTATATATGAATCACCTTAAGATCTGATCTAGATAATTTAAATGGTTAATTTTATGATTTCTCTCAAGATTATGCAAGTTAGATCCGTTTTTATGTTCATATGATTCACTTATCATGTTTTGGGAAATTTATGTGTTTTGATGGAAATTGTTAGATTGGTGATATTGTTGGTTGCATAACATGTTTGTGGTTGCGTATGGATGAATTGGATGAGCTGGTTTCGTCGGATTCGTCGTTTGGCGAAGTTTTGGTCGAAATCGAAGTCGAAATGGAGCTATGCTGGTTTCTGGTCGGTTTTGGAGCTAGTCGGGTCGGTTGAGGCGGTCTTATGGCTCTGGTCGGTCCAGAAGGGTCTGGACTGAGGTGGTCGGTCACGTTATAGCTTGGAGAGCAAGTCAGGGAGCTAGTTGGTTGGAATGGAGGCATCGGGGTCGGTTTTGATTTGTCGTTCTGGAGCAATGTTGGTCAGTTTTGATTGGTCGTTCTGGAGCAATGCTGGTCGGTTTTGATTGGTCGTTCTGGAGCAATGCTGGTCGGTTTTGATTGGTCGTTCTGGAGCAATTCTGGTCGGGTTTAACTGGGTCTTGGAGCTGGTCGGTTGGATCGGTCCAGAAGGCTGAGGAGGGAGTCTGGTCGGCTCAGGAGGGTCCTGGTCGGTCCAGGAGGAGCAAAGGGAGGTCTGGTCGGTCCAGGGGGTCTGATCGGTCCAGAAGCACCGGAAGAGGTCTGGTCGGTCCAGGATGGGTCTAGTCGGCATTTCTAGTGGAAATATATGATCGGACACTTCTAGTGATGACGTAACTTCGAGGTGATTCAAGTAGGAAGGCTCGAAGTGATGAATGTGTTCGTTGATCAAGGTGGAACAACGAATGCGGAGACAACTCAAAGGTCATGAGTTGGTGGATAATGGCTGCTCGAGAAGGTTGCTTGAGCTATGAAACATCGTCAAGGTTGGACGATTAGAGATATGAAGGCCGAGAAGTCATCATTGTCGTAAGTTCTAGCAGGCTCAAAGCATGGGTACGATGGGTATCGTTGAAAGGCCCAAAAGACCAGTTGTAGGTCGAGTACCCTGGGTCTCGGGGAGAGGTCTAGTGTCAAGGTTGGACATTGCCAAGGTTGGGCATATGGAGTTCATGCTAGAACCGGGGTTATCATTAGCCCTTGACATATGGCAAGGTTGGTCGTCATACGATAATGATGGTTTCGAAGCAGGGTTGGCGGTGATAGCCAGAGTTGGTTATGGATGATTGTTTGTTCTGTTTGTACTATCTCACATAGATTATCCGAAGTCGAGGGAGATGTTCTTTTAGTGCCTAAGTGATATTGGTTTAGGCCTCTGGCGAGGGTACTTGAGGAATGTTAAACTCGATTAGGGTTGTCTGTGTGAGACCTATATAATCTGGATGTTATGTGTGTTCTCTATGATTGAATGGGTGTTCTGGTTTCTATGGATGAATGGTTGAAATGCTTGGTGTAAAGGCTATCACTGTCTGATGTGGGGAAGATAAGGTTGAGTTCTTCTCTGGTGATGTGGGTAGATAAGTTGTTCATTACCCATTCTCATATGCTTTCTTGTTGAAGTTTGTTAGCTATATTATCGCTCACTAAGACTACTGTCTGACTCAAGGTTTTATGTCTCCTCTTATTACCTTGGGCTGTTCATCCGGTTGTGGATGGGCAGACTAAGTAACAGGTTACAGGTAATGGAGCTTAGTGACACGAGGAAGCTGAGCGATGACGAGCAGGAGGCTGGCGTACCAGTTTTATTCTATCTAGTATTTTTGTTTCCGCTGTTTGAGCTGCTTGAGAGTTGTAGTGAGGCCTTATGTACAAACTTGGATATCAGTTGGATAATCTTTCTGGATGTTGAAAGAGTTTCAAAAGTTTGCTATATGATACCTCATTACTATCACCTGTTGTATATGTTCTATTATATTTTATCCTTGCGCTGTGAGTTCTACGACAGGTTTCGATGTGTTCACTTACTATGATGATCGTCCATAGCAGCCTGGCATGCCTTTCAGCGCATTATTCCTCTTGTTTAGTGCGGGGGTTATGGGCGGTCGTCACATTTGGTATCAGAGCTCTGGTCAACGATTTTGGCCAAAGTTCAAAGATGTAATTGCGTATGAGAGACATATTTGTAGATTTCAGTTGGATGTTTACTATATATATTAGTATATATAGTAG
The DNA here is from genome assembly GCA_030737875.1 of Allium sativum. Taxonomy (NCBI): domain Eukaryota; kingdom Viridiplantae; phylum Streptophyta; class Magnoliopsida; order Asparagales; family Amaryllidaceae; genus Allium; species Allium sativum. Next base: position 875,015,615 of record CM060909.1, read on the forward strand.
TAGCGGTTGTATCTCTTTAGCAGTTTTCTTGGAAGTGGCTAATTATTCTAAATTGCAGATTTAGAATGAGTAGACGACCGTCAAGACACGCTGCTAGGGGAGCTAATACTGGAGGGGGAAATGGTGGTGAACCAGATTACCCGGCCATGTTTGAAGCCATGGCAGAAGCAATTATGCGAAGGGTACCCGCTCCAGTGGCGGCTACGGTAGATGTAGGTGTGCGAGTTCCTAGGGTAGATTTTGCAAAGATGTGCAAGGACTTTACATCTCTAGGAGGGAAACCATTCAAGGGAACTGAGCCAGTTGAAGAGGTTCAGAGGTGGATGGATTCATGTGTTCGAATCTTTGGAGACTTGGATATTGAGGATGCAATGAAGAGAAAGCTTGCATCAAGGCAGCTGCAGAGCAGGGCCATGGAATGGTGGAATTCTGTTATACTCGAGACTCCGGAAGAGGAGATTTCATGGGAGCAATTCCAAGCTAAGTTTGAAGCAAAGTTTATCTCCACTTCTCAAAAGTCTGTTCTCTTCAAAAAGTTTGTAGAGTTGAAGCAGAATGGCAGATCAGTTCTTGACTACATTTCTGATTTTGAGGCTTTGTCTAGATATGCTCGTTCATACATTGATACACCCTATCAGAAGAACGAGAAGTTTGTCTTGGGTTTGGATGCTCATATTGGAAAGCCGCTTGTGGACCACCTTGATGATTCATTTGAAAAGATTGTGAAAAAGGCTATTCGTCATGAGAGCTTGTTTCCCAAGGAAGCAAATGTTGTTGCTGCAACCAAGGTGGTTCAGAAACCACAGCAGGGTGGTAATAATAAAAAGAGGAAGCAACAACAACAGAAAGGAAAGGATGGCCATAAGAAACCCAAGAGTGAGGTGGTTTGCTTTAACTGCCAACAGAAGGGTCATTATTCAAATGAGTGCAAGAATCCCAAAGTTGAGAAGAAGTGCTTCAAGTGTGGAAAGCCTGGGCATGAGAGGAAAGAATGTCCAGAATCAGCTAAGGGCAAGCAGATTGTGAAGGCATATGCTTTGGACGCTGTGCCATCTTCTTCAAGAGCTCCTACTGCGGAAGAGAAGGGAAAGGGTGTCGTGGTGCAAGGTACTTTTTCCGTTAACGGTGTTTCAGTTCGAGTTTTGTTTGATACTGGAGCATCACATTCATTCATCTGCAATGAGCTTGTGTGTCGCTTGGGTTTGGAACCCGAGATTTGTGATAGACCATTGATCGTGACTAATCCAGTTGGGGGTTCGTCCAGTTTGTGCATGATTTGCCGTGGTCTAGTATTATCGAGTCATGGTTGCTCTTTTATGTGTGATTGCTTTGTTCTTAACTTCGCTGGGTATGGGATCATCTTGGGCATGGATTGGCTCAAGAAGTATGCGGCAAGGGTGAATTGCGAGAAGCTAGAGGTGAGGGTCGGGGATGTGGAAGGGCGAAAGGTGTTGATTAGATGTAAGCGCGAAGACGGGGTCTTCGTGAGTTATCTATATTCGCTTTCGATTCCACAGGAAGACCTATCATCAGTGCTGATCACTAATGAGTATGTTGATGTCTTTGACGAGGTCAAAGGGTTGTCGCCGCATCATGAGATCGAGTTTAGGATCGATTTGGTCGAGGGTGCGAGACCAATTGTTATGCCACTTAGGCGGATGGCGCCTAAGGAACAGCGAGAGTTGGAGGTGCAAGTTAGAGACCTTTTGGGAAAAGGTTTCATTCGGAGGAGTGTTTCCGAGTGGGGTGCACCAGTCGTGTTTGCAACTAAAGCAAATGGCTCGTTAAGGTTGTGTGTGGACTATCGTGAGCTGAACAAGGTGACTAAGAAGAACAAGTATCCGTTGCCAAGGATTGATGACTTGTTCGATCAGCTTCACGAAACCAAAGTGTTTTCTCAGATGGATTTGGCAACAGGATTTCACCAGTTGACAGTAGCTAAGGATAGTGTGCCAAAGACTACTTTTAGGACACCGTCCGGATTTTTCGAGTGGTTGGTGATGCCATTCGGGTTGACTAACGCGCTAGTGTATTTTGTGGATCTTATGAATAGAGTGTTCAGAGATCAGTTGAATAAGTTCGTGCTTATGTTCGTGGATGATATACTGGTTTACTCCAGAAATGTGGAAGAACATAAGACGCACTTGAGAGTTGTGTTAGAGATCTTGCGAAAGCATCAGCTTAAAGCTAAGTTCTCAAAGTGTCACTTCTGGAAGGATGAAGTGAGGTTCTTAGGTCATGTTGTTTCTGGAAAAGGTATAGCGGTTGACCCCGCTAAAGTTGCAGCAATCCAGGACTGGGATAGACCTAAGAATGCAACGGATGTTCGGAGTTTCCTTGGATTGGCTGGTTACTACCGAAGGTTTATCAAGGATTTCTCTAAGATGGCTGCACCATTAACAGGATTGACGAAGAAGAACCAAGTGTTCGCATGGAATGCGAAGTGTGAACAAGCGTTCGAAATCTTGAAGGAGAGATTGACGAGTGCACCTGTGTTGACCATTCCAAGTGGGAATGATGAGATGGTGGTATATAATGATGCATGTGGTACTGGACTTGGAGCAGTGCTAATGCAGAAGGATAAAGTAGTGGCTTACGCAAGTCGACAGCTAAAGCCACATGAGAGAAACTATCCAACTCATGATTGGGAGTTGGCAGCGATTGTGTTTGCTCTAAAGATGTGGAGACATTACCTGTTGGGAGTACGATTCGAGTTGTTTACGGATCACAAGTCGTTGAAGTATCTTTTCTCCCAAAAGGATTTGAATCTTCGGCAGCAACGATGGTTAGAGTTTCTGGCATCGTATGATTTTGGGATAGCCTATACTCCTGGCAAAGGCAATGCAGCTGCAGATGCATTGAGTCGAAGACACGCAAGTTTGGGAGCGATGTTTTCGGAATGGAAGGGCCTCGAGTATTTTGCAAGGTTCGATTTCAGGCCAAGGTGCGAGTTGGAACCTGAAAGGTTGGCAAGCTTGTCGATAAGGCCTACTCTTATCGAAAGGATTGGCGAGAGCCAAAAGAAAGATGTGAAGCTTGTCGAGTTCATTCAGAAGCTGGAACCAGAGAATAAAGAATTCGAGGTTGATCGAGAAGGTTGGCTTCGAAAGCAAGGCGATTAGTTGTTCCTGATATCGATGGATTGAGAGATGAGGTTCTGAGAGAATGTCAACACTCAAAGTTGACAATTCATCCCGGTGGTAATAAAATGTATCAGGACATGAAGCGAGTCTACTACTGGGAAGGGATGAAAGGAGATATTGGAAAATTCATTTCCAAGTGTATGAACTGTCAGTTAGTGAAAGCTGAACAGAAGAAGCCGAGTGGTTTACTTCAGCCATTAGAGGTTCCTACATGGAAGTGGGAGCAGATATCGATGGATTTTATCGATGGACTACCTAGAACTAGGGCAGGGAATGAAGGGATTTGGGTCATTGTGGATCGTTTGACCAAAAGTGCGAGATTTATTCCTGTCAAGACGACTAGGACAGCGTCAAAATTGGCTGAGCTTTATGTGAAATGGATAGTTCGATTCCATGGTGTCCCAAAGAGTATAGTAAGTGACCGGGATCCATTGTTCACGAGTGGATTTTGGAAAAGTTTGCAAGAAGCTTTGGGAACCGAATTGTGCTTAAGTACGACATATCATCCCCAAACTGATGGTCAGACCGAGAGAGTCAACCGAGTTTTAGAAGATCTCCTGAGGGCTTGTGTGATAGACTTCGGAGGATCATGGGAAAACCATCTGCATCTGGTTGAGTTTGCGTATAATAATAGCTACCAGTCGAGTATTGGGATGGCACCATACGAGGCGTTGTATGGAAGGCCGTGCAATTCTCCAGCTTGTTGGTTAGAAACTGGAGATAAGTTGGTACTTGGGCCTGAAATGATTAGAGAAACCTCGGATTGTATCGAGATTGTTCGACAACGAATGAAGGCGGCCCAAGATCGTCAAAAGAGTTACGCCGATAAGCGTCGTAAGGATTTAGAATTCGACGTAGGTGATATGGTTTTTGTGAAGATTTCACCGTTAAAGCATATGGTTCGATTCGGAAGTAAAGGGAAGTTGGCTCCTAGGTTTGTTGGACCATTTCCGATAGTCGAGCGAATAGGAAAGCTCGCATATAGGTTGGAGTTACCCGAGAAGATGTCGAGTATGCATAATGTTTTCCATGTGTCATTTCTACGGAATTTTTTGCACAACTCGAGTGTGGTGGTATCTCCAGAACAGTATGAAGATTTAGAAGTTGAGACCGCAGTTGCGAAAACTCGCAAGCCACTTCGTGTTGTGGGGAATGACATGAAACAGCTTAGGAGGAAGACGGTTAAGCTAGTCAAGGTACAATGGAGTGAAGATGGCGATGATTGTACATGGGAAACGGAAGAGAGCATGAAGGCGACTCATCCAGAACTTTTTATCGGTAGGACCCTTTGATTGTATCATCGTTATATCGTTGTATCTTGTTGTTTGATAGAATTCCGCGTGCTAGGATAAGGCTATGGATGTATGGCTTGATGGTTGCTAGTTTGGATGACAGGATTGGCTTCTCATGAATGATAGGCATGCGGAATTGTTGTGGTTGCTTGAGTTTGCTTGGAATTTCGGGGGCGAAATTCTTAAGGGGGAGAGAATGTAACAGCCCACATTTTACGTATCGGAAGATCGTAAAATATTTTTATTTTATTCTCTGAGGGTTGGATCATTCTCATCTTTTGATATATTGCTTACGGGGATGTGTGACATGTCCATAATTTTTACCGATTTTGTTTGTGACCATTTTTCCCCTGTCAGTCTTGTACTGGGCATAACTTTTGACTCAGGTCGAAACAGAGGGTGAGACCTGTGCCATTGGAAAGGAATTGATGATTCCCTTTCCGTAGAGTGGTTACATTAAGGATTTGGTTCAGCGGTTTGGGAGAAATCGCTGTTTTAAGGTTTTTCAGTTGGCTGTTCAGGTTTTGGAAGGCTAATGGGCTGATTTGGAGAAGGCCCATTAGAGGGTAGGTGGAGACTATAAATAGGGGGTAAGGGGTATGGAGAAAGGTTGGCATTTTCCATTCTCTTATAGGGAGGCTTTGATCTCCTTCTTCCTCTAACATCTTTCCACCATTAAAATTCCAAAATCCAAGGAGGGAAATCGAAGATCTACACCATAAGAGGCTAGATCTACATCGTCTCAAGGGCGAATTCATCGGATTGAAGAGTTTGATTCGAAGTGTTCGCTGTCTGGATTGCGTTTTCATTGCTTTGGGTTAGATTTGGATAATTGGTAAGTGATTTACATCTCTCATTCGGATGCATGCAAGTATATGGGTTTTATGTTGTTAATTTCATCATTTCCATGTTATTTTCCTTAGATCCACACCATGCTAAGTCCATTTTATATATGAATCACCTTAGGATCTGATCTAGATAATTTAAATGGTTAATTTTATGATTTCTCTCAAGATTATGCAAGTTAGATCCGTTTTTATGTTCATATGATTCACTTATCATGTTTTGGGAAATTTATGTGTTTTGATGGAAATTGTTAGATTGGTGATATTGTTGGTTGCATAACATGTTTGTGGTTGCGTTTGGATGAATTGGATGAGCCGGTTTCGTCGGATTCGTCGTTTGGCGAAGTTTTGGTCGAAATCGAAGTCGAAATGGAGCTGGGCAGGTTTTTGGTCGGTTTTGGAGCTAGTCGGGTCGGTTGAGGCGGTCTGATGGCTCTGGTCGGTCCAGAAGGGTCTAGACTGAGGTGGTCGGTCACGTTATGGCTTGGAGAGCAAGTCAGGGAGCTAGTTGGTTGGAATGGAGGCATCGGGGTCGGTTTTGATTGGTCGTTCTGGAGCAATGCTGGTCAGTTTTGATTGGTCGTTCTGGAGCAATGTTGGTCGGTATTGATTGGTCGTTCTGGAGCAATGCTGGTCGATTTTGATTGGTCGTTCTAGAGCAATTCTGGTCGGGTTTGACTGGGTCTTGGAGCTGGTCGGTTGGATCGATCCAGGAGGAGCAAAGGGAGGTCTGGTCGGTCCAGGGGGTCTGATCGGTCCAGAAGCACCAGAAGAGGTCTGGTCGGTCCAGGATGGGTCTAGTCGGCATTTCTAGTGGAAATATCTGATCGGACACTTCTAGTGATGACATAACTTCGAGGTGATTCAAGTAGGAAGGCTCGAAGTGATGAATGTGTTCGTTGATCAAGGTGGAACAACGAATGCGGAGACAACTCAAAGGTCGTGAGTTGGTGGATAATGGCTGCTCGAGAAGGTTGCTTGAGCTATGAAACATCGTCATGGTTGGACGATTAGAGATGCGAAGGCTGAGAAGTCATCATTGTCGTAAGTTCTAGCAGGCTCAAAGCAGGGGTACGATGGGTATCGTTGAAAGGCCCAAAAGACCAGTTGTAGGTCGAGTACCCTGGGTCTCGGGGAGAGGCCTAGTGTCAAGGTTGGACATTGCCAAGGTTGGGCATATGGAGTTCATGCTAGAAATGGGGTTATCATTAGCCCTTGACATATGGCAAGGTTGGCCGTCATACGATAATGATGGTTTCGAAGCAGGGTTGGCGGTGATAGCCAGAGTCGGTTATGGATGATTGTTTGTTCTGTTTGTACTATCTCACATAGATTATCCAAAGTCGAGGGAGATGTTCTTTGAGTGCCTAAGTGATATTGGTTTAGGCCTCTGGCGAGGGTACTTGAGGAATGTTAAACTCGATTAGGGTTGTCTGTGTGAGACCTATATAATCTGGATGTTATGTGCGTTCTCTATGATTGAATGGGTGTTCTGGTTTCTATGGATGAATGGTTGAAATGCTTGGTGTAAAGGCTATCACTGTCTGATGTAGGGAAGATAAGGTTGAGTTCTTCTCTGGTGATGTGGGTAGATAAGTTGTTCATTACCCATTCTCATATGCTTTCTTGTTGAAGTTTGTTAGCTGTATTATCGCTCACTAAGACTATTGTCTGACTCAAGGTTTTATGTCTCCTCTTATTACCTTGGGCTGTTCATCCGGTTGTGGATGGGCAGACTAAGTAACAGGTTACAGGTAATGGAGCTTAGTGATATGAGGAAGCTGAGCGATGACGAGCAGGAGGCTGGTGTACCAGTTTTATTCTATCTAGTATTTTTGTTTCCACTGTTTGAGCTGCTTGAGAGTTGTAGTGAGGCCTTATGTACAAACTTGGATATCAGTTGGATAATCTTTCTGGATGTTGAAAGAGTTTCAAAAGTTTGCTATATGATACCTCATTACTATCACCTGTTGTATATGTTCTATTATATTTTATCCTTGCGCTGTGAGTTCTACGACAGGTTTCGATGTGTTCACTTACTATGATGATCGTCCATAGCAGCCTGGCACGCCTTTCAGCGCATTATTCCTCTTGTTTAGTTTGGGGGTTATGGGCGGTCATCACATCGCTCACCCCACTTTTTCATCTATAAATACCTCCATGCCTAGAATGGATGGGGACTTCTTTTGGAAAACTTGCTCTTTCAAGTTAAAACTCGATGGCTACCAACTCTTTCTCAGCAACACAACAACTTTGTATTCATCTCCCACTTTCTTCAAAAAGAAAACATATTGTACTTGTAATCGAAAGCTAATCAATATATATAAAGTGTACATAGGCACCATCTTTGCCGAACCACTATAAAAATTCTATGTGTTCCCTGTTTTTATTTAATTTTCTGCATTTTGTGATTATCGTTTGTGTGATCCAAGCACGATCGGGGTTGACTGTCACTAGTCACCAACTTTTGACGTCAACACAACCCGTGACGATAATGAATTGTATACGTATAATATTCCCACATAAAGGGACTAAACGTTAATAGCTTAGTAATGTAGCCTGCTTTATCCTAATAGGGAAAGGTACTAAAGGCAATAGGGTGCGAGTCTAATAACCTTCGTGTGTAGGTCGCTTCCTGGGACTTAAGTGGTTAGGATTGAGGAGTCCACCTGGGAATAGGTCCTTTTGTCTAGGGTTATTAAACGACATGTGTTGTATTGCCTAGCCAAACCTGGAAACTTGAAATGTCAGATATGGATATCTATCCTACGGGAAGTAATACGTGACTAAGGGGATTATCTAATAAGGTCAGCTAGAGGTATAACGAATGCTAAAATACTATCTCTCACCTTATACAGGGAAAGGGTATATGGTGTATGACAGAAGCCTTAACTTGTAGCGCCTATTGCTTGTGCCCTCTAGTTTATAAAAATATGGAATGAGTCAACGAGAGGGATTAAATCACTTAGAAGTCTGCCGACAAATGAATCCGCCTAGGGTCTTAAATGATCATGAGATTCCGCCCTAACTATCATTGATGGTGAGGCGGAAAATAATAAAGGGAAAGTGGATGGAATGGTATACATGCATGTGAAAACTCCACAGTTAGGGGTTCACTTCTCGGTCTAAAAATCAACAAAGTTGCATGTAAAAGGGGGTTTCCAAAATATATGCGTAAACATTCTATCTCGGTGTTATACCTTGGAATGCCTCTTTGGGAAGAGTGGTATAGTCATTCGTAAACAATTACAAGGTTAGGCTAGAATCACTAACCTTGTTAGGCATACATCTTGGGTTGAACCAAACGGGATACATCGGATCTGTGTTATACATTTCATCACCAAAACTTGTTGTTCTGACCCCCTCCTTCATTACAATTTCCCAGGTTTCCTAGAGAAGGTCGGGTTCTCACAGATGTTTAAGTTTGGCTCTTGGTTCTCGTTCTCTCTCATGCCCAGTATTACCTAAGTGACTAACTTTGAAAAAGGTAGTTACTTAAAGTTAATACTATTTATCCCATTTTGTTTCCATTGTGAGTTTTCTTTTATCGTACTCTGATTATGCTGATGCTTATTTATTGAAGGTGCCAGATATACAAGCCCCATGCTTGGATGTGTTCAAGTTTTGATTTTTGTCGAAATTTGGGTGTAGTAAAGTGTAGGATGTTACATCGCAGGGAGAGTCTGTACGCCATACAACAAAGGCTCGTAGATGGAATTTTCAGCGACCTTGAATGTGTTCCGTATTCGTAGTTATGTGAAGTATGTGAAGTAGCGTCATACAACGAAGGCTCTGCCACATCAGCAGCTTTTTTTTTCTGGCCTCTTCAGTGCTCCCTTCCTTCTCTACCTCAACGCCAACCTTCTTCTCCACCACAGCAACAGCTTTCTCCTCAACATCTTGCCTAGCCTTTGCCTGTTCCTCCTGTACCGCACCCTCATCATATTTCCTCTTCTCCTCCTGTTCCTCAGACTTCGCCATCATCTGGGCTTTCTAAGCTTCCACCATGTCGGGCACTATTTGCACACTCGCATCAATTGTACCCGTCACTTGGACAATTTGGCCATCCATTACCTCTCCCTCCTCAAGCAGATTCTTATAAACACTAGATGCCAAGTCAATGTCCAAAAACATATCCACGTGTTCTCCTACCTCTCCAAATTGTATTCCCTGCAACCCTAATCTAGGATCAGACGTTTGAGGAAGCATGTGGGCAAAGCCTCTTTTTCCTTCCACTCCAAGGGGGCAGCACAACAAAAAATGCAACTGTTTAGTTTCTAAGGATTTAGTACTCTCATCCTCTTTGGGTATTCGCGGTAATGAAACTTTACCTCCATGAAAGTTTTGCGGGGGTATGGTAGGAAGGATGCTCGCTGTCACAATAAAAGTGGATCCCGCCAATCCCAACCCTAGATGTGCGGGGTCATACTCAGCTGAGACATGAGCTGGGACTGTGGGACTGCTAGTCATGGTAGATGTTGGAACTGGTAGTAGGTAAGAACTTCCCTCTGCAAATTCCTAGCGACGATCACACTCTCAGTAGGCACAAACTATCCCATTTTGGTGGCATGCTTCGTCAATCTCTCCCTCTCAGCATCCTCATGCAAAAATATCATTCCTTCCTTTAACACCTTGCGCTCAGACTCAGTCAGAGCTCCCTTATAAGCTTATTTTCATCCACTGACTCCACCTGTCGCAACTTAGCCTTAGGCGACACAAACCTTTCCCATGTCTGAGCTAACACTCAGGGATAGTTCCTAAACCATAGGATTCCACAAAATCTCAAAGCCTTAACATACATGCCTTAGATAATATCCTCCAGCAATTCCTCCACCCTAGCCTAGGTGTCCTCAATATCATCCCTAAGACTGTCCACCCCTCTTTGGTGCTCAGCGTTTAGCTTTTCAAGTGAGCTTAGTATATCTCGATTGTTGGTCTCGGCCTTCTCTTTCTCCTCCTTGATTGCCTCCAACTGTCTCCTCAACTCATCGTTATACCGTTGCAACCGTTGTACCTCCTCATTCTCAGTTTTCAGCGTCTCCTTCTCTGGCATAAAGCCTCATTGTGCTTTTGGAGTTGATGTAATTTCTCATTTTCTGTGGAAAAGTGGATATTCACCTCCGCCGGCTGAGAGTTTTCCTTCTTCAAACGAGCACTTTCAGTCGACACCGAGGCCACTATATCTTTAAAGGTCGAAGCAGCATGCTCTAAATCCCTCACCAACTTGTCATACTTCTCCTTTAGCTCACCTGTTTCGATAACATAGTGTTAGCATACAAATATGCTACATGAATACATAGAAATAGATGCAGCATAGTGTCTTACACAAAGAGTCTTCTAGATTCTGGACAGTCAGTTGCTCGTCCTTGACCTCCTATTTTAAGTTGGAGATCTCCCCATTCTTATTAAAAGTACGCTCCAAGAGATTCCCTGAGTACTTGTAATGTACATTGATAAAAAGCAGAGTACACCTACTGCTACACCATCTCTTTTTCCTCACAAGGAATCGGATTAAGATCCAGAAGCCACATGATTTCTTCAAAATATTTCTTGGGGAATTTCTTTTTCAGTAGGGCCTTACTCTCTTCTACGCTAAGTTATGGATCTTAGGGTGGCTCAGACAGTTGCCCCTTCTTCTTCCATATTATCTTGTTCTTTCGGCAAGCATGTGCCACCTCTTTTCCCTTATAAGAAACGAAAAGCGGCGCAGGCGGAATATAGTAAGCAGTCGTCGAAGAGGGGCGCCAAGCACTAGTGGAAACATGCCTTGTGTTTGTCCCCAATGATTGGGTGTACTAAGTGGGAGATTTGGAACGCCTAAATTGTTCTCTATGACGATACTCGTTGCTACAGTCATGAGAGGGCAGGGGCTCGTCACCCAAAGAAGCGTCTCTTCTAGAATTTCCGAGAAAAACATTCCTCGAAGGTCGTAACTTCCGAACCCATGACCGCGGCATCTACCTCATTTAGCCATTTCACCTACGAAAGAAACAAATACAAAGTCAGCATAAATCACCCTGTGCACACAAACAAATGCAGTTTCATGCAGCGTTTATGAATGTGCATCCTAAGTGCTCTCAATAGACTAGATAGCGGTACGCTCGAAGGAGTGATCACCCCCACAACTTTAGCTAGTTCTTCTAAACTTGTGGCACTAGGCTAGGGAAACATTGCTTGTGGGAGTTTGTTTATCTCGTCAAACTAACCTTCTTTCTTAAATGAGACAGCGATCTCAGAGGGAGTTACTGAAGACTGTGATCTAGTCGACGTTTCTATCCTTGCCTCATCTACTGTAACACCCCACCTCCGCTAGGGTCACTCACAAAGGGAATGCACTAGGTTTGGTGAAGCATTATCGAGGTAAACATGCACAAAAATATTACAAGACAGAACATATATAAAACAACGGAAGTAAAACAAATTTCATTACCTTATAAAATAAGGTCTAAAGCCTTTTACATCAGAATACATCAAAAAAACTGTCTTGCAATAGTAAAGAAGCATAAAACCCTTTCATAAATTATTCTCCAAAATAAAGCGGTGAAGCAGCCATAGCCAAAAGAAGACCAAGCTATACATGATGACCTTCAAGCATAAGAAGTCCAAACTAACCAACATCATTTCCTCCCTGAAACCTGGGGGAAAACGGAAGACAAAGAGGCGAAAGAAAACGGGGTCAGTCATAAAGACTGGTAAGTCCTATCTACTTCCAGTATAAAAACAGATAAAGGTAACATGACATGCATAAACTGAAAGTAAACATAAGGATGACGAAAAGATAGATAAACTAAACCAGGGTAATAGGCTTTAGACCTTATTTTATAAGGTAATGAAATTTGTTTTACTTCCGCTGTTTTATATATGTTCTGTCTTGTAATATTTCTGTGCATGTTTACCTCGATAATGCTTCACCAAACCTAGTGCATTCCCTTTGTGAGTGACCCTAGTGGAGGTGGGGTGTTACATTTGGTATCAGAGCAGAAGGTTACCGGACTGGGCAAAAGTTTTTAAAACCTTCTGAAAACTATTTGAAAAACCGTTTACAAAGAAGCATTTTTCAAGAAAAGTTTTTAAAGGCTATTCCCCAAAAGCCATTAGCACTATCCTTTGATTCCTGGATTGAATCTCTTTTCCTTTCTTTCCTCCATCGGTAGTCACAGTAGTTCTAACTGTGACTAATCTTTGTCTAGCCACGTAGGTGTTTTCCGTACGATGGAGGTGGTTCTCGAGAGACCTGTTGCCGTGGTACAAGGAAGGATAATAAGAGTAAGGATAAAGGACGCGAGCTAAAGGATAAGCAACTGTTGCTATGGCTTAGTCCATCAAGGAGGACAAGGACAAGATCATTGTAGAGGGAAATTGTACTCTCCCATTTCTAGGGTACCTAAAAGAAATGGTACCGTTTCTGGTAAAGGTTTAGTCGTTCTATCATCCCGTCCAGACTTTGTCTTGATCATCGAATCGTTTAAGTCTGCTTGGATAGTAGAGTCTCTGCACCTTAGTACTAGCACGATAGAGGATCCCAGTTTTTGTCCCAAAAATCTGATTGGAGAGTTGGTCCATTTCTTCATGACTTATTTGGATTTGAGAATGACATGTCTCGGCTACGGATGTATTCTAGGGCTAAAGTGGTCACCTAATAAGGGGTGCCATTCTCGGTTTTGGAAAGAGGGTAGTTAGACTCTCGACTCACCTTGGTAATACCCTCGAAGTCTCGTATAACCTTTTGGGTTCTGTCATGGTTAGTTACCTAGAATCTCTTGATGCATTTATCGTAAATCTCTGATCCAATCGAGTAACGTCCGCCAATAAGACGGATGGTTCATTCCGCTTAAGCATGGGTTATAGGAACCACCCTAGTAATTGCACGTGGTAACATGGATTGGCATCGGTAAACGAGATCCAGAATTCACTAGTGAATTTTGGAGAGCTTGCATAAGTACGCAGATATGTTTGAACCGAGCATACTAGAATAAGTGAAAGTGAAACGAGAAGCGACAGTGAAATGAGTTCCAACTCATACCTTGGAAATAGGAATCAAGGAGCTACGAAATCATGGAGTTAAAAAGATGGTCAAGGCACCAAGGAATTAAGCTCAAGGAAACGCGACTTAGAAGACGTAAGGCTAGACACGCACATCGTACCTCTTTTTAAAGAGTGTATCCTTGATCCCTGGTTTTTCCTGTAGAGCTTGCTCGCATGTTATCTTTTGGTGAATAACCTCTCGGTCCTGTTTCTGTCCTCGATCCTATCGTGAGAACCTTAGGTAGAATCCTATGGATGTAAACATGTATTTGAAACATGTTATGATTGATATGGTTGCAAATGGTTGCAAGTGGTTGCTCGTGGATGCGCGAATACACATTAGATACTAGATTGGCGCGGTCACGTTTCATGTTGCATATGCACGAGTATTTATACTTGTTTATGGATGAAATTGAATGTGTTATCATGTGGATGTTGCATATGAATGAATGTTTGTGCACGCATATAGTACTTATATGACTAGGACTATTTGCATACATGTTGGACTCATGGCACTAAACATATTTTGCATTAGAAGGATTACTCAGGCCTGATCATTAGCATTAGCTAAGGAGCATGTACACACACGTTTTGCATATGTTCATATGACATTAGAAATCGTCTAAGGACAATGGTTGCCTGTGGATGATGTTTTGAGTAGATGGATGGTAGGATGCGTTCTTCCTAACTTGGAGATTTCGGGGACGAAATCCTTAAAGAAGGGGAGAATGTAACAACCCGAATTTTAACAACATGTTAATACAAGAATCAAGGCATAAATAAATGTTAAAATCTGAATCAGGAGAAACGGGCTGTGCCATTGCGTTCGTCTCGGAAAAATACGCGAAATAGAGTCCGAAATTTCGTAAATCGGAGTCCGTATGACCGAGATATGGCCTCGCGAAGTTTCACGAAAAAATTCAAATTCAAAACAGATTCAAATTTCAGAAAATCAGGGTAGGCGGGGAAAATCCCGCCCAGACCAGGTCGACCAGGGGGTCGACCTAGGTGTCGACCTGGGTGGGACCAGGTCGACTGGGGAGTCGACCCCAGGGTCGACCTGGGGGTCGACCTGCCTGGTCGGACCCAGGCAACCTGGTGCACCTGTTTTGCTGTTTGGCTCGGTTTTGGAGGCTTGTGACGATTTTTGAGGGCTTGGATCTATCCTAGGGTTAATCTAACGGCCTAAACTACTCCTAATCTCTATAAAAAGACCCCTAAGCCTACCCTAAACCCTCACAAATCACTTATGCCACGAAGTGCTGCCCAAATGCCAAGTGATCATGGCCTCCATCTCCAACTCCAAGAGACTATGCATGCAAATCGGATCCAAATCGAAAGGTGCAAGCTTGCTACACCAAATATAGGCAAAATCAACGCTGCTATGCGAGTTTCATGACGATTCTTCGATAAAGGAGCCACCTTTCTTCGTCAAATGATGAATGATCCTTTTCCTAAGCCTCGCTATGTAAGTTCTAGCTACTTCGAGATGTTAACGGTAGTTTAATGATGGCATGGAATAAAATGCGGTTAAACATAAGTGTTATAACCTATGTGAACCTAGTTTTGCCTCTTACCTTGAATATATGACTTGGAACTATGTTTTAGCGACTATATCATGTCACTGATGTTATGTTTAGCCTAGTCTATCATGAAAGATTGAACCTTTAACTTGTGAATGTGGGCATAAGACCTTAGAACCACTTTGGGCTTGTGAAATATGTGCATGAACTTAACTGGGGCTTATGCAAGTATATGAACCGAAAACCCCTTATGATAATATGCAAGTTTGTGGCCAATCGTCTCTTTATGTTATGCATGCTTGTGGCCAACCCCTTCTTGATTTGTCATGCATGCTTGTGGCCAAATTCCCTTATGATACTATGCATGTTTGTGGCCAAATTCCCTTATGACACTATGCATGTTTGTGGCCAAATTCCCTTATGACACTATGCATGTTTGTGGCCAAATTCCCTTATGACACTATGCATGTTTGTGGCCAATATGTTGACATTACACCCTACTATGTGACTCGCTTCCACTTGGGTTGGAAATACGTTTGGGTAGCTTAGGAAAAAACATGGTAATGACATGAAAAACTTGACATGAAGCTTACATGAGAACATGACATTCATGATACATTTAAATATGGTAATGACGCGTGGGAAAACATGGAACTTGAACTAGACATGGGTGGGTTGTAAGTGTAAAAAGACACTAGACGAAACATGAAAGTGGCCAACTCGAGGTTGGGTTGAGTTTGTAGCATAAATCTACCCGGACCCGCCCGGTTTAACTAGTGGCTACAAACAATAGGATCCAATGTGAGAAGTTGGTCATGTCACGCTTAAGACCCGAGGTTAGACTAGGTTGTGGTGTAAAACTACCCGGACCCGCCCGGCTTAACTAGTAACCACAACAAGGTCTAATGTGAGAGGTTGAGAGTGCATTAATTAAATTAATGCCACATGATAAGGTTAAGTAAATTTTACTAATGACACTTAACTGATATGACATGAATGGGTAGGTTAAGTGGGACCGGGCTTGATTTCTTAATGACACTTAACCATACAAGACAATTAGGGGATGGGGTTAAGTAATTTATGCTTAACTAATCCGACTTGGTAATTAGATGGGGTTAAGTAATCCACACTTAACTAATCTAAACACGGTAAATTCGATGAGGTTAAGTAATCCATACTTAACTAATCTAACACGGTAATTGGATGGGGTTAAGTAACTTAGACTTAACTAATCTAAGGCACGGTAATTAGATGGGGTTAAGTAACCTTCACTTAACTAAACTAAACACGGTAATTTGATGGGGTTAAGTTAAACACTTAACCAATCTAAACTTGGTAATTCAATGAGGTTAAGTAACCAATACTTAACCAACTTAACACGGTAATTTAATGGGGTTAAGTAACTTATACTTAACCAATTATACACGATGATTTGATGAGGTTAAGTAACCTATACTTAACCAATCTAATAGATGGACCTGATAGGGTTAAGTCACAAGACCTTTTAAAATTAGGCTTAACCATTGTAATACGATTAGTGGATGGGGTTAAGCTAACCCATATTTAACCAATCCGACTCGATAGTCTGATGGGATTAAGATAATCTATGCTTAATCAATCTAACATGACAATCTGATAGGGTTAAGACAAATAAATACTTAACCAATTTGACTTGATAAGGTTAAGTCATGAGCTTCTTGGTACACTTAACCAACCTATAGGACTAAGCCTTGAACTTGAGTACTTAGCCAATCTTGACATGATTCGTAGGCGAGTTAAGTCATGAACTTGGATAACAACACTTAACCCATTGGACAAAACCCTAGCTCAGGGGACTAGGTTGGAAATCGTAGTTAACAAGGATAGCGGAAAGAGGAGCTAAGTGGTAAACCTTAGTTAAGGGTAACTAAGTAATAATTCTTAGCTAAGGACATGGGACCAGTTCACAGATAGATGAGTAACCCGAT
This sequence comes from Allium sativum, assembly GCA_030737875.1. NCBI lineage: Eukaryota > Viridiplantae > Streptophyta > Magnoliopsida > Asparagales > Amaryllidaceae > Allium > Allium sativum. Next base: position 875,032,410 of record CM060909.1, read on the forward strand.
ACGGTAGGTCATCGCTTAAACACACGTGGAGGATCGAATTATCTGACTTGGATAAGGGCTCCAACGAACTGGGTGAAAAAGCGGTAGCTTCGGGGGACGTGAGGGTACTCTTGGTATCCCTCTGTGAGGTGGCAAGTGGTCCATGAAGCCCGGCCTCACAGAGGTTAAGGTATGCGGTAGAAGAGCCAAGAGTATGCCTTGGTTGCTATGCGAGCGACCTAAAGACTGGGATGGATTAGCGTGGAGTCGATGATACTTGATTTTGCCCTGGATAGCATGTCGCCGACTACCTACCATCTTTAGTAAATCGTGTACGTACGAAAAGGCAGGGAACTCCCAACAAACCATATACTGGCTATCGAGTTATGGGTGAGGTTGGCTATCTGGAAGTGGGCATCGATGGGCCGTAGTGTAGTTCTCATACATGATTTTTCTTGGATTGCCTTTCAGTAGTTGAGGGAGGGGTCACGTGGGACCATAGCCACGGGGACAAAAACAGACCTTGATATCTGCGTCAGCAGACGACTTAAAGCTCCCGACCGAGTTCCGTATTTCTTGATTTGCCCTGGCACGGAACTCGGATGGCACATTGAGGAACATGTGCGTCTAGACATGGAAAACGGTTCACGATACATATGTGGGATAAAAGGGCGCGGTTGGCGGGTGGCATAATCCCTAGTGGTCCTAGGTGGCCAAAACCCAAACCGAGACACGGAAACGTTCATTAGGTAGCATAATCCCTAGTGGTCCTAGGTGGCATAAATCCTAAGTGAACAAGCGATAGTTCATGGTAAGAAAACATAACTAGATCAAGGATAGCAGTCCAAAATAACCTCAGGGATAAAACTTTTACATGGGAAAGCCCGTACGGCCTACGGCAAAGGACTGAACTTATACATGGAAAGAAACATACGAGTGGTAAAACCTACATATAGCTATATATTAGGTTGACATGGACCATTACATGACATTGGGCAAAGGACATTCATAGTTAACCCATGACGCGGGTTGGGATACTAGTACGAGAGGTGCAGAGCAAATATACAAGTTAGAACCAGGAGAAATATACATGATAGATACCATGGGATGTTATACAGGATAGATACCTTGGAATGGTATACTTGAAAGAAACCTGATGATGTGATACCTTGATTTATCATGACCCCGTAGTTTATCATGATATCTTAGTTTACCTTGCTACAGTAGTACAGCCTGTTACCCTGGTTTAGTTTATCTATCTTGTTATCATCCTTATGTTTACTTTCAGTTTATGCATGTCATGTTACCTTTACCTGTTTTTATACTGGAAGTAGATAGGACTTACCAGTCTTTATGACTGACCCCGTTTTCTTTCGCCTCTTTGTCTTTCGTTTCCCCCCCAGGTTTCAGGGAGGAAATGCTGTTGTTAGTTCGGACTTCTTCTATTGAAGGTCATCTTGTATGGCTTGGACTTTTCTTGGCTATGGCTACTTCACTATTTCACTTGGGGAATAATTTATGAAAAGGTTTTATGCTTCTTTATTATTGCAAGACAGGTTTTGATGTATTCTGTTGTAAAAGGTTTTAGACCTTGTTTTGTAAGGTAAATGCAATTTTTTTTACTTCCGCTGTTATATATATATGTTCTGTCTTGTAATATTTCTGCACATGTTTACCTCGATAATGCTTCACCAAACCTAGTGCATTCCCTTTGTGAGTGACCCTAGCAGAGGTGGGGTGTTACATCTACCGCAGGCTGGACAAGAGCGATCGACTGTCCCTCATCTCTGACTTAGACCCGATAGAGGACTCCTTCAATTTTCAACTCAGAGAGCCTCCTTCTTTCCAAGCCTTCGTCTTCTTTCTACCTCCGCTGACGGGCGGTCTGATTATCGCACGATCAGCAGGTTAACAAACCTACAAGTTTCAATCTCAAACTCAGAGCAATTGGGAATACTTACTTCCTTCCACACATCTCCACGCGAATCCGGGAGGACGGCGCACGAAAAACTAGTCATGCTTATACCCAGTTAGCTTGGGCCACTTCCCATCAAAGAACTTAGTGTTAGGCAGAGCTTCCAAAATATACTAAGACGGCACAACATTGGCCCTCCTCTTTAACTGAAAAAGATAATGGATGTCCTCTCTGGTGGGTTCTAAGTGCAGGTATTCTCTGTATAGAATGCTGGTATCCAAGAGGGAAGCATATACATTTGGATGAAGCTACCATGGCGCAAGGCGGAAATAATGCAGCATATCCAAAATAAAGTTGTTAGCCGGGGGTACGCAACCAAGCATGCGTGCAACACCCCATGATTTTAAATATTAATAATTAACGAAGTTAAGAATACTTAATTTCAAATGTGAGAATTAAGGTGTTTGTCTCGGAATTCTGCTTGAGATAGAGTCCAAGTTTGCGTGAATTGGACTCCGTATGAAGAAGTTATGGCCTTACGAAGTTTCAGAATTTAAATAAGTTAAAAACAGCTGAATGTCAGAAAATTTGAAATTCAAAAGTCAAACAGGGGAGCAGGCTGGGAGGGAATTCTCCTGCCCTAGAGCTAGGTCGACCTACCCATAAATGTCGACCAGGGGGTCGACCTAACCCCCGAGCAGATCTGAAATGTGACGATGTTTTGACTCACAGCTGAGTCATTGGGGCTGAGGTGTTTATTCTATCTTGTCTGCATGGTCTTGATTGCTTCTAGGTTAATCTGACGGCTCTTAATTAATTAAAATTCTATATAAGCAACCTAACCCTCAACCTAAAATCACACTAATTCATACCAAGAGCCATCATGCTGTCAATAGTGAACCTAGAGTAGTCGTCGTTCCCTTTCAACTCAAAAGCAAGATAGAAGCAAGAATCAAAATCAAATCAAATCTAAATTAGAAAAACAATTAGTCAACATCAAAGGCGAGCAATTCAGTTTCAGAATACATATCCCAGAAAAACAAGACTGTTCTTTTGTTTGTGAGTACCATTTCTTTCACAGTATAATTATTAAATTAATTATGATGGGTTGTAATTGGATTACGAGAACATGTCTATTGAATCGCATGATGTTGTTTAACTTTGTAGATCCATTTCATATTTAACTTGATTCATTTTATGCAAGTTTGGGATGTTAAACCATATGTTAATTCATATGTGAATCTTACGCAAGTTGGGTTGTTAAATTATATGTTAATTCATATGTGAATCTTATGCAAGTTTGGGATGTTAAATTGTATGTTAGTTTGAATATGAATCTTATGCAAGTCTATATGTGAATTGTACACAAGTTTATATGTGAATCAAGTATATACATATGCTAGTTTATGTGCAAAATCATATGATAAATTCATATGCAAGTTGTAGAAATTCATATGCAAGTTGTAGAAATTCATATGCAAGTTGTAGAAATCCATATGCAAGTTTAGGTAAAAACTAAATTCACATTTTTGGGTGAAAATTATATTCACATATGCAAGTTAAGCGAGACCGATAATTTATATATGCAAGTTCACAATTTCATGTTTAGATCTATATTTAGATCCATGGTAGCTTATGCAAATATATGATTCTTTATGACATTGTCTATGCAAATTGTTGGCTATGCAATTTTATTCCTATTTGCAAGTTAGATCTGTTTTTGTGTGTTATGCAAGTTGTGATGTTCTTTTTTTTATATATAATTTAGACTATTTGCGAGTCTAACGTATTTCATATTTGAACATACGAATAGCGTGGGGACAAACAGGAAAATACTAATTATGTAAATTGTGAATTGGCATAAAATGGCTTTAAAAGCATATAATTAAATTGAGACTTAACTGGTATAATTTTTAGTGCATATTAGGCTCACATCCCAATTTTGAAACTTAATTAGGCTCACATCCGGTCATAAACTTAATATAAATTAGGTCCCTGTTTTCAAAACTTATAAAATAATAATTAAAAAAATAAAAAAATTCGTAAATTAGTAATAAAATATATTATGCATTATACAAAAAATTCAGTTAAAAAAACAACAAAAATAATGTCAGAAAGAAGAAAACAACAAAAAAACAGAAAAAACTACAGTTAAATGCATAATATTATGCACGTTTTCGATTTTATTGCATGCATATGTGCAATTATTGCAGTTCTTCCAGCGCATAGAATTAAGTTAATATTTCAGTTCATTTTTATTTGCATCCAAATGTGCAAATTTCTCGAAAAACATGCACACATGTGTGCAACATTTTTATAGGATAACACACTGGCTAAAAGTAGGGACCTAATTTATAATAAAAAAATTGAAAATTTTAAACCCGCCCCCTATTTTATTACTTCCGCCTTTTTTTATTATTTTAAAAAAATGTGCTTTCGTTCATAAAAAAAGAATTCAAAAATCTGGAAATAATGTCAGGATTGTACGGAAATAAAAAAGAAATAGTTGCATACATTTATGCAATTATTACTGAAAATTGCATATATGTATGCAACTTTTCCGTAAGTGTGTTCGGATTAAAATCTGAAAATAAACCTACACAAATGTGTGCAAGTATTTGAAATATTTGCACACATGTATGCAAGTATTTGCATGAAGAAAAACCAACGAAGATGAATGTAGTGAAAAATAAGCACGGATGTATGCAGGAAAATGATATATGTGCATACTATTATGCATTTAACTGGAAATTTCGTTTTTTTTTTTTTTTTTTTTTTTTGATTTTTGATGCCTTGTTTGATGATTTTTTGTTCTGAATTTTTTAGCGTTTACATGTTTTATTTAAATACGAATTTACATGATTTTTTTATATTTTTTTTATATTTTTTTGATGAATTTTCAGAAAATAGGGACCTAATTTACAATAAGTTTATGACCAGTTTTTTTTTCTATTTTGAAACTATAACAGGGACCTGTAAAAAACGCACCCTAATTTTTATACCTAAAAAGCATGGACATAATTTAGGTGACAATTATGGACATAACTAATTTGGAAATTATTGAAAATTTGAATAGGGATAATTAATTCATATTGGGGTGAAATAATTTTGTAATAATAAACGCCTAAGACATGAGGTTAGACTCATTTGTGGTGTAAGACTGCCCGAACCCGCCAGGAAAATCCAGCAACCACAAACGGTAGTCTAATGTGAGAGGTTGAATGCATAAATTAAATGCGTAACAGTTGTAATGACACGAGGTTAGACACATTTGTGGTGTAAGACTGCCCGGACCCGCCCGACAAATCCAGCAACCACAAACAGGAGTCTAATGTGGGATGTCTTACTAGGTTACGGTTATAATGAACTAAGTAACACTTAACCAAGATAAATATGTGGTGGGACATGGGGGTTAAGTGGGTGACATGGGTGGCATGTGAAATACGATTAGAAACACTTAACCAAATTGAAACATGTAAAGAAGACATGAATAAGAGGGGGTTATGTGGAAAATTCTAGTAGGGTCCAAGCATAGGTGGAAAGCTTGTGTCAAGCATAAGGACCCATTTCAAACTAGTAACCCATTAAGTATCTTTGTGAGCTCGAGTTAGATCGAGGACGGGACACGTTTACTGTGGGGTTTGATTGTAAGAGGTCAAAACGGGTTAACGGTGGCAACGCAAGTCCAATGGGGTCATGTTCGTGCGTGGGCCCCGGCTGGTAGGTAAGACGTTGCATCGTGTAGATATAAGCCGTGCATCTTTAGTGGTATCGGGTTGCCCCTTTTGGGAGTGATACACCCCACTGTCGGACCAGCACGGGTATCAACTAGTTAGGGAGCCGATCGCATGGGGGTAGTGGGTAAAACTAGTGGAGATAGGGGCAGGCGGCACCTATGAAGATAGCTAGAGGTACACGAAACTACCATTATGATTATTGTGTTCAGTAGGCGGGATCAACTTTTAGGGTGGCTAGTAGTGGTGCAGTATAGCAATTATCCTATACTGAACAGAAGCGAGATTAACGCCAGAATATTCCTCCTGTTTGTTTTGCCCTATCCACTTGTTTCACAGTCATTCCTTATTTTTCTAGTTTATGCCTTATCCTGATTACTTTCATAATTGTTTTGTTAAAGTTACGGTACTCGCCATACTTTATGTCTGACTCCCTTTGTTTTCGCCTCTTTCTTCCTCCCCCTCCCCAAGGTTCTCAGGTTGGGACTAGTACTAGTGGAGCTTGATCAGGATCTTTCTCCCTCTTTTGGAAATGCTTGGATTACTGGAAGTAAAGTTCAGCTCATCTCTTTTATCGCTATTTATGTTGGGGTTATGCTTTTTATTTATGTACTTAGAAAATAATTTTTCAAGACGGTTACTAAGTGTACTTGGTTTTTCTGTTGGTTTATGATGTTGTTGTAATCAAACTATTTCTTCATTGCAATGAATGTTGATTTGAAAATTTTCAAGTACCAATATATGTATCTGTCTTGTTATATTCTGTTCTATTCACAAATAATACTCCATGAAAGTTAATGCATTCCCTTTGAGAGTGACATTAATGGACGTGGGGTGTTACACTTGGTATCAGAGCGAGGTTAACGGAGCAGATAAGAGATTTTGAAAAACTGTTTTTCAAAAGCGTTTTGTAAAGAAATACTTTCAAAAGAATGTTTTAAGGAGAGTATTTTCAAGAGAAAAGTTTGTTTTAAAAACATAACCCCAAAGAACCATATATCTTTCTTTCGAATTCTCCATTTTGAATCTCTTCATTTTCATTTCAGCATGTCCGGTTTACCCAAGATACCCGAGGGAATACCGATACCAACGTGGTCCTGAAGGTATCTGGAGGCTAGGGCCACCGCCGCAGGCCCAACAGACATCCCTTCTCCCCCAGCTGCAACCGCTCCTCCTCCTCCCCCTCCCCGTGTTGATACTTTTTCAAAGATATGCAAAGACTTTCGAGCAATGGGCGTAAAACCTTTTCACGGATCAGACATGTTTGTTGAAGCTCGAAATTGGCTTAAGGAGGTAGAAGACTTGTTTGGCATCTTCGAGGTAGAATATGGAAGGAAGGTCCAATTGGCCGCTTGGTTAATGAAGGACGAAGCCTCGTTTTGGTGGGAGGTCACGAATGGAGAGCGTCCAGTAGAGACATGGATGGATTTCAGACTTAGGTTTGAGATGAAATTTCTCTCACGAGAAGAAGAGAATTTATACATGGAAAGATTCTTAGTATTGAAGCAAGGGAATTTATCAGTAAAGGAGTACATCAACAATTTCAATCAATTGGCGTGGTTTAGCTTAGACTTGGTTAACACACCTGAAAAGAAGGCCCTGAGGTTCATTAAAGGTTTGAATGAGCCCCTACATGGGTTAGCTATGACCCACATTCCTATGGGGCTACCTTTGAGAAACTAGTTGACATGGTGCTTATGCATGAAGACGAGAAAGACGCTAATGCTAATAAGGCACCAGAAAAGAAAGGGGATCAAAAGAAGTCATGGCAGAAACCTAAGAAAGGTGGTAAGGATAACAATAGTAAAGGAAAGAAAAGGTGCTTTAATTGTGGAACACCAGGCCATCTGAGCAAGGACTGTAGGAAGAAGAAGACTGGCTGTTTCCACTGTGGAGATGCAGGGCATCTAATTAAAGACTGCTCGAGGAAACAGGGGCAAGGGAAAAGAGAAGCGTTCACTTCTGGATGGCAGATTTAGGCTCTCATGGCACCAGGGCAGGCAAGATGGCAGATTCAGGCTCTCATGGCACCAGGACAGAAAAGAGGTAGAAACATTTATGTTGAAAGTTTGGTTTTTCTGTTTGATCATCCTATTCGTACTTTATTTGATTCTAACGCTTCACACTCGTTTGTGTCTGCTTCGTTAGTTGAAACACTGCACCTAAATACTAGTCTATTTATGATCCCATAGAAGTCTCAAACCCTATTGGTGGTTCAGCTCATCTTTCAATGATTTGTCGGCATTTGAGAGTGTCTATTTTGAGCATTGATTTTGAATGCAATGCCTTCGTTCTTGGCTTCATGGGCTTTGGATTGATTTTAGGCAAGGATTGGTTATCCAGTAATGGTGCCATCCTCGATTGTGAAAAGAGAGTGGTTAGACTTATGACTCGCCTTGGCAACACTCTCGAAATCTCTTGTAACCCCATACATTCTGTTATGCTTAGTTACCTAGAATCTCTTGATGCGTCTGTTGAAAACTTGCAGTCTATTAGAGTAGTCCGTGAATACTAAGATGTATTTGAAGAGGTGAAGGGCTTACCTCCAAAGCGGGAGATAGACTTCCGCATATACCTTGTTGATAATGCAAAACCCGTAGCTCTACCCATTAGACACATGGCTCCTAGGGAGAGAAAAGAGCTCAGTAAGCAACTCAAAGAGCTGCTCGGAAAGGGGTTTATAAGGAAGAGTATTTCTGAATGGGGTGCTCCAGCAGTATTCACTACCAAAGAGGATGGTTCACTTTGCCTATGCGTTGATTATAGGGAGCTAAACAAGCTAACCAAGAAGAATAGGCACCCACTTCCTAGAATAGATGACTTGTTTGATCAGCTTGTAGGTGCATTTGTTTTCTCCCAACTAGATTTGGCTACTGGGTTCCATCAACTAAGAGTGGCTGAAGACAGCATTGATAAGACCGCGTTCAGAACCCCAGATGGTTTCTTCGAATTGCTTGTCATGCCTTTCGGCTTGACAAACGCACCCGCTTACTTCGTTGACTTGATGAGTAGGGTGTTTAGATAATTCCTTGATAAGTTTTTGGTGGTCTGCGTAGACGACATTTTGATCTTCTCGAAGAATGAAGAAGAGCATGCTTTGCATTTAAGGGAAGTCATGGATACTCTTCGTACACATCAGCTGAAGGCCAAATTCTCCAAATGCCATTTCTGGAGAGAAGAGGTGAGTTTCTTGGACATGTGCAAAGAGGGGTTAGCCATGGAGCCGCAAAAGTAGTTGCGGTGCAAGATTGGAAGGTTCCACGGAAAGCAACCAAAGTCCGAACTTTTCTTGGGCTAGCGGGCTTTTACCGAAAATTCATTTAAGACTTTGCAAAAATCTCAGCCCCACTCACAAGATTAACGAAGAAGAACCTAACTTTCGCCTGGGATTTGGATTGCGATATTGCTTTCCAACGTTTGAAAAGGGCTCTAACAACAGCCCCAGTTCTGTCACTGCCGGATGGGAGCAAGATGTTTACCGTATACACGGATGCATGTGGTACGGGACTAGGTGTTGTCTTGATGCAAGAAGGGAAGTTAGTAGCTTACGGAGGCAGACAATTGAAAGTACATGAGAAAAACTACCTAACCCATGATCTAGAGTTGGCTAGTCTTTGCGCTTAAGTCTTGGCGCCATTATCTCCTAGGTGAGAAGTTTGAATTGTATACTGGCCATAAATCATTGAAGTACCTTTTCTCATAGAAAGATCTTAACTAAAGACAGCAAAGGTGGATGGAATTTCTGGCCTCTTATGATTTTGAGATTTCCTATACCCTAGGCAAAGTTAATGCTGTAGTAGATGCCTTAAGTAAGAAGAAGCTAACCTTGAGTCCTCTCTTTATAGAAAGGCAAAGCTTGGAATATATAGCAAACTTTAATTTTAGACCCTCCTCTGAAATTGTGCCTGGTCTGTTAGCATCACTAGAGGTGCGGCCTACTCTTTTGGACTCAATAGGAACCGTGCAACGAGAAGACCCTCAGCTAGTTGATGTGATGAAAATCTAGTTAGGGGTGAGACTTCTAGTCACCTTAATGGATACTCCATCGATGATAGGGGTTGGTTGAGACGGGATGGAAGGTTAGGCTTCCCACAAGTAAGGGATTTAGTGAAGACGGTTCTCGAAGAGGCGCACCATTCCAAACTGACCATACACCCAGGCGGAGATAAGTTGTATAAAGATATAAAAAGGGTTTTCTTTTGGAATGGCATGAAGACAGATGTAGCTGAGTTCATCGCTAAATGTTTGATATGCCAGCAAGTTAAAGCGGAGAAGAAGAAGCCCGGTGGTTTGCTTTATTCTTTCGAGGTCCCACATTGGAAGTGGAATAGCATTTCGATGGACTTTGTTGATGGGTTGCCTAGGTCAAGAAGGGACAATACCAGTATTTGGGTAATAGTGGACAGGCTCACTGAAAGCGCTCACTTTATACCTGTTAAAATTAGAAGGATTGCCTCGTCCCTTGCATCCATTTATCTCAAAGAAATAGTTCGATTCCATTGGATACTCTCCACCATAGTGAGCAATCGAATCCTATCTTTACGAGCGAATTTTGGAAGAGTTTGCAAGAGGCAGTAGGCACCCAATTATGCTTAAGCACGGCCTATCACCCACAAACCGATGGTCGGACGGAAAGGGTGAACAGAGTATTAGAAGACCTCTTGAGATTGTGCATTCTTGACTTTGGAGGGACATGGGATGATCATCTTCCTTTGGCGGAATTCGCCTACAACAATAGCTACCAAGCCACCACAGGAATGGCGCCCTTCGAAGCTTTATATCGAAGACCGTGCCGATCACCAACTTGGTGGTGGGAGTCTACAGACAAGCTCTTACTTGGGCTAGACATGATTAGAGAGACCTCAGAATAGGTGGACTTGGTAAGAAGACGGATGAAGGCTGCACAAGAAGATAGAAGTCCTACGCAGAAAAAAGAAAGACCAACCTTGAGTTTAAGGTTGGAGATAGGGTGTTCCTTAAAGTATCTCCTTTGAGGAATGTCATTCGCTTTAGTTCTGTAGGAAAGCTAGCACCAAGATTTGTAGGTCCATTTCATATCATTGAAAGGATTGGGACGATGGCTTACAGGGTAGAGCAACCCGAGAGACTGGCTGGAGTTCATAATGTTTTACATGTTTCTCAGCTACGAAAATGCTTACATGAATCCGCGGAAGTGGTGGAGCCAAGTATACTAGAGGAAGTAGAAGTGGAACGAGAAGCGACTGTAATAAGAGTTCCAACTCATATCTTGGGTACGGAAGTCAAAAGGCTACGCAACCGCAAAGTCAATCTTGTTAAAGTTCAATGGAGTGATGCTGAGGAAGACGCGACTTGGGAAACTGAGACATAAATATGCACAGCCTACCCTTTTCTCTTTGAAGGTACCTCCTTGATCTCTTTTTCCATAAGTTTATTCATGCTTATATCTACCTTTTTAAGTATATCTCCTCAGTCCTATTCTTTATCCGTAGTTAGAAACCGATGGATGTAAACATGTGTTTGAAACATGTTATGATTGATGGTTGCAAGTGATTGCAAGTGGTTGCTAGTGGTTGCCCGTGGATGCATGTACACACACATTAGGCACTAGATCGGCTCAATCACCTTCATATTGCACATAAATGTGTGTGCATATTTAAATTAATGGATGTATAATGGTTGTGTTATCATATGAATGTTGCATTCTGATGAATGGTTGTGCACATGTAGAAATAATATGTATCGTTAGGATTTTTTCGCATACATAATGGATGCATGGCACTATCATGATTTGCATTAAGGAGGTCAATTGAATCAGTAGACCGCCTGATTTTGCATTAGATAAGGAACATATACACACACTTTTTGCATATGTTCATATGACATTAGAAATCTTGTAAGGACAATGGATGCCTGGGTTGAGTAGATGGATGATTGGATGTTAGGATATACATTCTCCTTAACTTGGAGATTTCGGGGGCGAAATCCTTTAAGGATGGGAGAATGAAACACCTCGTGATTTTAAATATTAAAAATTGACGAATTTAAGAATACTTAATTTCAAATGTGAGAAATAAGGGAAACGGGTTACGCCATTGCGTTCATCTCGGAATTCTGCTTGAGATAGAGTCTGAGTTTATGTGAATTGGACTCCGTATGAAGAAGTTATAGCCTTCCGAAGTTTCAGAATTTAAATAAGTTAAAAACAGCTCAGGTTCAGAAAATTTGAAATTCAAAAGTCAAACGGGGGAGCAGGCTAGGTGGGAATTCTCCCGCCCAAGGGCCAGGTCGACCTATCCCTAGGTCGACCTGGGGGTCGACCTACCCCGGGAAGATCTGAAATGTGACGATGTTTTGACTCATAGGTGAGTCATTAGGGCTGAGGTGGTTATTCTATCTTGTCTGGATGGTCTTGATTGCTTCTAGGTTAATCTAACGGCTCTTAATTAATTAAAATTCCATATAAGCAACCTAACCCTCAACCTAAAATCACACTAATTCATACCAAGAGCTATCATGCCGTCAATGGTGATCCTAGAGTAGCCGCCGTTCCCTTTCATCTCAAAAGCAAGATAGAAGCAAAAATCAAAATGTAATCTAATCTAAATTAGAATAACAATTAGTCTACATCAAAGGCAAGCAATTCAGTTTCAGAATACAGTTCCTGGAAAAACAAGACTGCTCTTTTGTTTGTGAGTACTATTTCTTTCACAATATAATTATTAAATTAATAATGATGGGTTGTAATTGGATTATGAGAACATGTTTGTTGAATCGCATGATGTTGTTTAACTTTATAGATCCATTTCATTATTTAACTTGATTCATTTTATGCAAGTTTGGGATGTTAAACCATATGTTAATTCATATGTGAATCTTATGCAAGTTGGGTTGTTAAATCATATGTTAATTCATATGTGAATATTATGCAAGTTTGGGATGTTAAATTGTATGTTAGTTTGAATATGATTCTTATGCAAGTCTGTATGCGAATTGTACACAAATTTATATGTGAATCAAGTATATACATATGCTAGTTTATATGCAAAATCATATGATAAATTCATATGCAAGTTGTAGAAATTCATATGCAAGTTATAGAAATTCATATGCAAGTTGTAGAAATCCATATGCAAGTTCACATTTTTGGGTGAAAATTATATTCACATATGCAAGTTAAGCGAGACCCATAATTTATATATGCAAGTTCACAATTTCATGTTTAGATCTATATTTAAATCCATGGTATTTTATGCAAATATATGACTCTATATGACATTGTCTATGCAAATTGTTGGCTATGCAATTTTATTCCCATTTGCAAGTTAGGTCTGTTTTTATGTATTATGCAAGTTGTGGTGTTCTTTTATATATACATATATATATATATATATATATATAATTTAGACTATTTGCGAGTCTAACGTATTTTATATTTGAACGCACGAATAGCGTTGGGATAAATGGGAAAAATACTAATTATGTAAATTGTGAATTGGCATAAAATGGCTTTAAAAGCATATAATTAAATTGAGACTTAATTGGTATAATTTTTATACCTAAAAAGTATGGACATAATTTAAGTGACAATTATGGACATAATTAATTTGGAAATTATTGAAAATTTGAATAGGGATAATTAATTCATATTGGGGTGAAATAATTTTGTAATAATAAACGCCTAAGACACAAGGTTAGACTCGTTTGTGGTGTAAGACTGCCCGGACCCACCCGGCAAATCCAGCAACCACAAACGGTAGTCTAATGTGAGAGGTCGAAGGCATAAATTAAATGCGTAACACTTGTAATGACTCAAGGTTAGACACATTTGCGGTGTAAGACTGCCCGGACCCGCCCGACAAATCCAGCAACCGCAAACGGGAGTCTAATGTGGGAGGTCTTACAAAGTTACGGTTATAATGAACTAAGTAACACTTAACCAAGATAAACATATGGTGGGAGATGGGGGTTAAGGGGGTGACATGGGTGGCATGTGAAATACGATTAGAAACACTTAACCAAATTGAAACATGTAAAGAAGACATGAATAAGAGGGGATTAAGTGGAAAATTCTAGTGGGGACCAAGCATAGGTGGAAAGCTTGTGTCAAGCATGGTGACCCATTTCAAGCCAGTAACCCATTAAGTATCTTTGTGAGATCGAGTTAGATCGAGGACGGGACACGCTTACTGGGTTTGATTGTAAGAGGTCAAAACGGGTGAATGGTGGCAACGCAAGTCCAACGGGGTCATGTGCGAGCGTGGGCCCGGCTGGTAGGTATGACATTGTTGCATCGTGTAGATATAAGCCGTGCATCATTAGTGGTATCGGGTTGCCACTTTGGGGAGTGATACACCCCACTGTGGGACCAGCACAGGTATCTACGAGTTAGGGAGCCGATCGTATGGGGGTAGTGGGTACAACTAGTGGAGATAGGGGCAGGCGACACCTATGAAGACAGCTAGGGGTACACGAAACTACCATTATGATTATTGTGTTCAGTAGGCAGGATCAACTTTTAGGGTGGCTAGTAGTGGTGTAGTATAGCAATTATCCTATAATGATTAGCAACGAGATTAATGCCAGAATATTCCTCCTGTTTGTTTTGCCTTGTCCACTTCTTTCACAGTCATTCATTATTTTTCCATTTTTTGCCTTATCCTAATTACTTTCATAATTGTATTGTTAAATTTATGGTACTCGCCAGACTTTATATCTGACCCCCTTTGTTTTCGTCTCTTTTCTTCCTCCCCCCCTCCCCCAGGTTCTCAGGGTGGGACTAATTCTAGTGGAGATTGATCAGGATCTTTCTCTCTCTTTTGGAAGTGCTTGGATTTTTGAAAGTAAAGTTCAGCTTATCTCTTTTATGGCTATTTATGTTGGGGTTATGCTTTTTATTTTATGTACTCAGAAAACAATTTGTCAAAATGGTTACTTAGTGTACTTGGTTTTTCTATTGGTTTATGATGTTGTTGTAATCAAATTATTTCTCCACTGCAATAAATGTTGTTTTGAAAATTTTCAAGTACCAATATTTGTATCGGTCTTGTTATATTTTGTTCTATTCACCAATAATACGCCATGAAAGTTAATGCATTCCCTTTGAGAGTGACATTAATGGACGTGGGGTGTTGCAATGCGTGACTGCCTGTTTCAGGTTGTGTACCCTTCCGGGGTGCATAAGCCCTATTGTCCTTCCCGGGCACACGAATATCTTTTTGGGGATGCCGAATCATATCGCTATGCGCCTCACCGCCGCCTCATCAATATGCGATTGCACTGAATTCAACGTGTTCTCAAGAATAACTGCGCCTGCCACCATGTCTGGCACCACCAAGAACTTCCCCCAACAATATCTAAATGCTCCTCCCCTTCATGCTCACCATGGGTCGGCCTAAGCCTTCCCAGCGCTAGTATCTCTATCGATGTTCGAACGACGTTTGTTGTCCTTTCGGCGGCACCCCACAATCGGACTTTTTCGGTGAGCGTGTTGCTTGAGAAGGAGTGGATTCTCTGGAGGTCTCAAGCTTGCTGCACTTCGAGATAGCATCGCTAGTTAAACCAGATGGGGACGGTGAATGTTGCGAAGCTTCGGCCTCCAAAATCTGTCGTGCTTTCGATCTCGTGTCCATTGCAGTTATACTTTCAAGATAGTTGCGTTAGACATCACATTGTATAGCTAGTGTAACACCCCACTTTTTTAAGATAATAAAATAGGGGTAACTTAATTAAATAATGAGAATTAAGTAAAAATGGACTACGTCATTGCGTCCATCTTGTAATTCTGGTCAAGATAGACACTTGGTTTGCGTAAAACAGACATCGTTTGAAGAAGTCATCAAGCCAATAAATTTGTATACGCATAAGAGAAATATATATATACACACACATAAACAAATCAAAATATAAAATAAAGAATAAAATTAGGATTGCATGTAATAAATACATGCACTGAAAAAATGTAATACATGCACTGAAAGAAAGAAAGGATTGGTTACATACAGTGTAAATATGTTTCTTGCACTGATTTGCAAACATAATGCATTAATGTTAAAAGAGAAATAAAAGAAAAGATTCATGCACTGGTTTAATTTAAAGATTGTAACAAACATGAAAAAGAGAAGTAAGGAGAGAAAAATAATTATCACTGTTCTAAGACTTGTTAAAGAAAGCCTTATTAGTCCAGTTGGTTAGAACATGTGACTTGCATACAAGAGGTACAGAGTTTGATCCCCATCAATGGCATATTTTTGTTTTAAGGAAAACAGCTAAAATAACACATGTTCATGAGAGAAAATACATATAAACACACATATAAGGAAAAATATACATATAAGGAAGTAAGGAAAATATATGTATATATATGTAGGAATATATATATATATATATATACACACACACACACACACAAGAGATAAAATTCAAGATAAGGCTAAAATCATAGAAATATGGCAAGAATCAAATAGTGGTGCATTACAGTTTGAATCTTGAAAACAAAACAAAAGTTATGCGTATATATATGTGTGTGTGTGTAAAAAGGTCGTTAGAAGAATTGTATATGTATAAGAAGAATATATGTGAATATAACTGTTAAATAAATTCCAAAAATTCAAAAGTTCGAAAATCAAATTTTTGTGTCAAAACAATTCAAACATTCGAAATTCAAACTTTTGCGCCTAATTGGCACATTTCATTGGTAGGAAGTGACAATGCATTCCTTGTTGGCTTTATTCTATTGGTCCAATTCAAAATTATTATTGACGTGGGAAATTCCTATTGGCTATATGACATGGAGATAATAAATTTCGTCAGGGAAAATAGACGGTTAGCATCGATTTAAGCTTTATATATAAAGGACCATATAGCTCTCAATTCTCATTTGTTGTTTCTTCTCTCTCTTCTTCTTCCTCTATATAATTTCTGAATAAAATTATTAATTATAATATTGGAACAATGTCTAACTAAAGATTAAAAAAATCGGTCCGTTGGAATTCGGGTTGTTACATCTAGTATCAAAGCTTAGGTTTAGGATTCCTGTATAGATAATGAGTGAACGTGTCTATATTTTAAAAAAATAAAAATATATCTATTGTATATACACACACACACACACACACCTAGATCCACAGAGGAACCCACTAAATATAAAGAGCATAATATGATAAGAAATGGGTCATTTGTTTTGTACACTAAAGGAATGAATGTGGAAATTTGAGACCCTTAGGTAATTTGGGTGGAAAGTGTACAATATATTTTATATAGAAGGAAGGTGAATCCCATATGATTAGTATTTTGGGTTAGTGGGTTTAGTGGTAAAACCTTATAAATTGGAAAAGATTAAAAAGAGAAAAATGGATTAGGAATATATATAGTTGAGAGAATTGACTTTGTGGGAGTGTCCAGGAAAGCCTAGAAAAATTGGAAACCCGCTTTGAGTCTAACCCCATTGTTAACTTTTAAGAACTTGAAATTGTAAAAGTTTTGGGAAAATGGTTTATGGTGTTTTCAAATGTAATCTTAAAAGTTATAAGTATGTAAATTACACATATTGAATTTTAAAGTAAAATGAGGTATATTTTGTAAATAGTGATTTCTTGCAAAAATTTTGTCTAAAATAAAATTCTCTCGGTAAAAGGTGCATATTATAAAGCACGTATAGATCGCTAGTTTTTTTTTTGTTATATTGCATGAAAGGATCTAAAAGCAAAACTAAGGAAGTATCGCAGTTTGTAAAAATTCTCAATAAGGAAAGTTTTTAAATCTCTACTCTTTTGACAATCATTTTATGATAAATTGTTTTAAAAGAGAAAATGTTGTTGGGTGGACAAAATAAATTGTAGAAATTAAAAATAAAGTAGATGTTTACACCTTGTAAGAAGTAATCGAACGGACCTTATGGGTAAGAAAAAGTTATAAACTCGATTGAGAAATAGTTGTCCTTATCTACTCCAATTTCTGTGATTTGAAAAAAAATGATTTACATTTTTTATATAAAATGACATGTTTTATGGTTTGGCAAAAGTAAGTTTTGATGAGGAAAATAAAGTTTTGATACTTTTTAACTTTTGAAAAAAAAGTAAAATGAAAAGGCCAAACCTTTTTTTTAAAGTATAGAGTAGGTAAGGATTAGTACCTAGGGAAGAAGGGAAAACTTTTGA
Source organism: Allium sativum (assembly GCA_030737875.1). Classification (NCBI taxonomy): domain Eukaryota; kingdom Viridiplantae; phylum Streptophyta; class Magnoliopsida; order Asparagales; family Amaryllidaceae; genus Allium; species Allium sativum. The sequence continues at coordinate 875,050,175 of CM060909.1, forward strand.
GGCTATGAAGTAAATAGCGAGAATTATCTTGGAATAATGGTAAGTTCCCGTAGAATGCGTAAGCATTGAAAAGTCTAGGATGTTGCTTGAAATGATTATTGGTATAAATCTAGGATTAATGGTGACTACTAGATAGAAAAGGGAAAGTAAGTGTGACGACCGCCCACAGCCCCCACACTACACAAGAGGGATAATGCGCTGATAGATGTGCCCGATAGTTATGGACGGATCATCAAGGTATGATACATATGCGGAACCTATCGTAAACTCACAGCACAAGGATAAAATATAATAGAACACATACAACATGTAGTGATAGTGAAGAAGAAAACACTAAACTTTCATGACAACTAGAAAGTATTTCCCATACACATGGATATCAACAACATTGTTTGTACAATTTTCCTCACTGCAAAACTCAAAGAAATAGCGAACAACAAAAACAAATACTATATAGTAGTAAAACTGGTACGTGACCCTCGTGCTCTCCATTGATCGGCATTGGTGTTCTCACTAAAGCATCACCTGTCACCTTCTACTCAGTCTGCCCACCCACAACCGGATGAACAACCCAAGGTAATAAGTGGAAACATAAAACCTTAAGTCATACAACAGTATTAGTGAGCGATAAAACAGATAACAAACTTCATCAATAAACTATATGAGAATGGGAAAATAAAAATTAATCTACCAAGCCCCAGAGAAGAACTTACATCTTTCTTTCCCACACCTGGCAATGACAGCCTTTACGATCCATACATCCAAAGGAATAACAATTCAACTATGGCAACCAAAATAATCATTCACACATAGCAAAGCAATTCAGCCACGACAAGCATTCAAACATCCATGACTAACTCTGGCTATCACCGCCAACCTTGCTTTGGAACCCTCATTATCGTATGACTGGCTAGCAACTTGCCGTCAATTGTCAAGGACAATAAACGACGCCCCGGTTCTAGAAAAACACCACACGCCATACACAACACGTGTCTAGCCCATACATGAAGTCCAAGGCACTCGACCTACAATTGGTCTTCAATCGTGCCTCTGTTTTGAGTCCGCTAGAACTTACTAGAAAGACAATTCCTCGACCTTCGCATCTCTAGTCGTTATCAATTATGACTGTTTATTAGCTCAGAACGCTTTAAAGCAATCACTTCACACGAAGTCAATACATCCTTGAGTCATTTCCACATTCATCACATCCGTTGGACAACTCACCTCACCTTGTCATTCCTCTATGGAATTCATTTCGAAGTCACACCATCGCTAAGCCAATTACATCACTGCATTGCAACTAGTGTTCGGTGGGTTGCCCCCGAAAAATATTTTTTTCATCCATTTTTATTCAAATCTGAGTCGTGTCCAAAAATAATAATTTTCAGAAAATGTCCATGTTCAACCGACCCCCCTGGTGCGACCGATTCCTTCTGCTCGACCCAACCCTGCTCAAGCCAACCCTACTCAACCCGGAATGTGCATGACCGACCATCTGCATGCACGACCCAAAGTCTCCCTCCTCGTACCCATCTGACCCACCTCAAGGCTGAGTCGGAGTAACTGGCCCGACCCATAGTGACCGACCCGACCCAAACTTCCTCCAAAACCAGAACTCCCAGGTCTGTTCGACCGTCCTAAACCAGACCGACCCGACCCAAATGTTCGACCCAACCCAGATGAGACCGACCGACTAGGGCTTGATTTCTGACTTGTTCTCCAAGACAACTTTATGGGACCGACCCACCATGTTCGACCGACCCACTATGTTCGACCGACCACCATGTTCGACCCAAAACCTACATCCTCCAATGCAACTCAAATTTCGACCAAAACTTCGTCAAAACGATTCGTTCGACGAAACTATCTCATCTAATACATCCAATATGATCACAAGCATGATATGAAATCAGCAATAACACCAATATGACAATTCCATTAACAAACATGTAAATTCACCAAAATCACCATAAATGTACATATGAGCAAAACCATGGATTTAACTTGCACATTCACATGAAATGTCATATAAATTACCTATCTAAACTTGCTAGGTTAGATCATAGGGTGATATATATGGAAATGAACTTATCAATGCATAGATCTAAGGAAAAACACTTGAATTTGATGGAAAACATGATCAACTACTCATACACTTCATTGAATCCATGTGAGAGATGTAATCCACTCACCGATTCTCCCAAACAAGAAAAAATCAATGAAATAGGAATCCGGACTGCAAGCACCTCGCACCAAACACTTTGATCTGATGAATACTTGCTTCAGCTGATGTAGATCTAGCCTCCAATGGTGTAGATCTTTAATTTCCCTCCTCGGATTTTGATTTCTAATGGTGAAAAGGTGTTAGAGGAAAGAGGAGCACAAGGTCTCCAAATGAGAGAATGAAAAACTGAAACCATTTTCCATATCCATTACCCCCTATTTATAGTTTCCACCAACTCACTAGTGGGCCTCCCCCAAATTAGCCCATTAGACTCTCAAAACCTGAACATCCAATTGAAAAAGCTTAAAACAACGATTTCACCCAAACCGTCGAGCCAAATCCTTAATGTAACCACACTACGGAAAGACAATCATCAATTCCTTTCCAATGGCACATGTCTCATCCTCTAATTCGACCTGAGTCAAAAGTTATGACCTATGCAAGACTGGTAGGGGCAAAATGGTCACAAACAAAATTTGTAAAAGTTATGGACATGTCTCACATCCCCATAAGCAACATATCAAAAGATGAGAATGATCCAACCCTCAGGGAATAAAATAAAAAGAAATTATGATATTCTAATACGTAAAATGCCGGCTGTTACATTCTCCCCACTTAAGAATTTCACCCTCGAAATTCCAAGCAAACACAAGCAACCACAATAATTCCGCATGCCTATCATCCATAGGAAGCCAATTCTACCATCCAAACTAGCAACCATTAAGCCATGCATCCATGGCCTTATCCTAACATGCAGAATTCTATTAAACAACAAAAAAGTACAATGATATAACGATGATACATCATAGGGTCCTATCGGCGAAGAGTTCTGGATGAGTCACCCTCATATTCTTTTCCGTCTCCCACATACAGTCGTCGCCATCTTCACTCCATTGTATCTTGACCGGCTTAACCGTCTTCCTCCTAAGCTGTTTCAGGTCATTCACCACAACATGAAGTGGATTACGAGGTTTCACAACTGCGGATTCTACTTCTTGATCTTCATATTGCTCTGGAGATACCACCACTTTCGAAGCGTGCATGAACTTCCGTAGAAACGATACATGGAAAACATTATGCACACTCGACATCTTCTCATGTAACTCCAGCCTATATGTGAGCTTTCCCATTCACTCAATAATCGGAAATGCTCCAATGAACCTTGGAGCTAACTTTCCTTTACTTGCAAATCGAACCACATGCTTCAACAGTGACATCTTAACGAAAACCATATCGCCAACGTCGAATGCCAGATCCTTACGATGTTTATTGGCGTGACTCTTTTGACGATCTTGGGCTGCCTTCATTCGTTGTCGAACGATCTTGATACAATCCGAGGTCTCTCTTATCATTTCAGGCCCAAGTATTAATTATCTCTAGTTTCTAACCAACATGCTAGAGAATTACACGGTCTCCCATACAATGCCTCGTATGGTGCCATCCCAATGCTAGACTGGTAGCTATTATTATATGCAAACTCAACCAGATGTAGATGGTCTTTCCATGATCTTCCGAAGTCTAACACACAAGCCCTCAGGCGATCCTCTAAAACTCGATTGACTCTCTCGGTCTGACCATCAGTTTGGGGACGATATGTCGTACTCAGGCACAACTCAGTTCCCAAAGCTTCTTGCAAACTTTTCCAAAATCCACTTGTAAATAATGGATCTTGGTCACTTACTATACTCTTTGGAACACCATGGAATCAAACTATCCATTTCACGTAAAGTTCAGCCAGTTTCAACGCAGTTCTAGTCGACTTGACAGGAATGAATCTCGCACTTTTGGTCAAGCGATCTACAATGACCCAAATTCCTTCATTTCCTTCCCTAGTTCTAGGTAGTCCATCGATAAAATCCATTGATATATGCTCCCACTTCCACGTAGGAACTTCTAATGGATGAAGCAAACCAATCGGCTTTTTCTGTTCAGCTTTCACCGACTGATAGTTCATACACTTGGAAATGAACTTTCCAATATCTTGCTTCATCCCCTCCAAGTAGTAGACTAGCTTAATGTCCTGATACATCTTATTACCACCAGGATGAATTGTCAACTTTGAGTGATGAAATTCTCTCAGAATCTCATCTCTCAATTCGTCAATATAAGGAACAACTAATCGTCCTTGGTTTCGAAGCCAACCTTTTCTATCGACTTCGAACTCTTCATCTCTTGGTTTCAGATTCTGGACAAATTCAACAAGCTTCACGTCTCGCTTTTGGCTCTTTCTAATCCTTTCGATAAGCGTAGGTCTTATCGATAAGCTTGCCAACATTTCAGGTTCCAATTCGCATCTTGGCCTGAAATCAAACCTTGCCAAATACTCAAGTCTCTTCCATTCCGAAAAGATTGCTCCCAAACTTGCGTGTCTACGATCAATGCATCCACAACTACATTACCTTTCCCAGGAGTATAGGCTATACCAAAATCATACAATGCCAAAAACTCTAGCCATCTTTGATGCCGAAGATTCAAATCCTTTAGGAGACAAGATACATTAACGACTTGTGATCCATAAACAAATCGAATCGAACTCCCAACAAGTAATGTCTCCACAAATTCGGAGCAAACACAATCACCGCCAACTCTAAACATGAGTTGGGTAATTTCTCTCAGGAGGCTTTATATGTCGACTCGCGTAGGCCACAACCTTATCCTTCTGCTTCAGTACTGCTCCAAGTCCAGTACCACATGCATCGGTGTATACCACCATCTCTTCGTTCCCACTCGGAATGGTCAACACAGGAGCACTCGTCAAATTCTCCTTCAGGATTCTGAATGCTTGTGCACACTTCGCATCCCATGTGAACACTTGATTCCTCTTTGTCAATCCAGTCAATGGTGCAGCTACCTTGGAGAAATCCTTGATAAACCATCGGTAATAACCAGCTAACCCAAGGAAACTTCTCACATCTGTCGCATTCTTAGGTATATCCCAGTCCTGGATTGATGCCACTTTAGCAGGGTCAACTGCTATCCCTTTTCCAGAAACTACATGACCTAAGAACCTCACTTCACTCTTCCAGAAGTGACACTTTGAAACTTGGATCTCAGCCGATGTTTTCTTAAGATTTCCAACACGATCCTCAAATGTGTCTTGCGCTCTTCCTCATTCCGTGAGTGGACCAAAATGTCATCCATAAACATAAGTACAAACTTATTCAGCTGATCTCTGAATACCATATTAATAAAATCCACAAAATACGCTGGTGCGTTAGTAAACCCAAATGGCATCACCAACCATTTGAAGAACTGGGACGCTGTCATAAAAGCAGTCTTTGGCACACTATCCTTTGCCACCCTCAGCTGGTGAAATCCCATTGCCAAATCCATCCGAGAAAACACTTTGGCCTCGTGAAGCTGATTGAACAAGTTATCAATCCTTGGCAACGGATACTTGTTCTTCTCAGTCACCTTATTCAGCTCACGATAGTCTACACACAACCTTAACGAGCCATCTGCCTTGGTTGCAAACACAAGTGATGCACCCCATTCGAATACACTCTTTCGAATGAATCCTTTTCCCAAAAGGTCACGAACTTGCACTTCCAACTCTCGTTGTTCCTTAGGCGCCATCCAGCTAAGAGGCATGATGATTGGTCTAGCACCCTTGACCAAATTGATCCTAATCTCGATCTCACGATGCGGCGGTAACCCTTTGACCTTGTCAAAGACATCCTCATACTCATTAGCGATCAGCACGAATGACAAGTTTTCTTGTGGAATCACAAACGAATATAGATAGCTAACGAAGACACCCTCTTCGCACTTACACTTTATCAACACCTTTCGCCCTTCCACATCCTCGACTCTCACCTCTAGCTTCTCGCGCTTCACCCTTGCCTCATACCTCTTGAGCCAATCCATGCCCAAGATGATCCCAAACCCAACGAAGTTAAGAACAAATCAATCACACACAAAAGAGCAACCATGACTTGACAACACTAGAACAGGACACAACATGCACAAATTGGACGAATCCCTAACTGGATTAGTCACGATCAATGGTCTATCATAAATCTCAGGTTCCAAACCCAAGCAACACATAAGCTCATTGCAAATAAATGAATGCGATGCTCCAGTACTAAATAAAACTCGAACTGAAATACCATGAATAGAAAGAGTAACTTGCACCATGACAACCTTTCCTTTCTATTCTGCGGTAGGAGCTTTCAAAGAAGATGGTACTGCCCCTAAAGCATAAGCCTTGACCACTTGCTTCCCTTGAGCTGATTTTGGACAATTTTTCTTCTCATGTCCCGGCTTTCCACATTTAAAGCACCTCTTTTCAGCTTTAGGATTCTTGCATTCACTAGCAAAATGGCCCTTCTGCCAACAATTGAAGCATGCCACTTCTCCATTCTGCTTCTTTTGGCCATCATTACCTTTCCGTTATTGTTGCTTCCTCATCTTGTTATTACCACCTTGTTGTGGCTTCTTCTCATTTTTAGCTGCAACAACAGACATCTTCTTAGGAAACAGACTTCCATGCCTCAAAGCCTTCTCGACGATCTTCTTAAAGTTGTCATCGACGTGATCCACAAGCTAATTCCTAAGATATTCATCCAATCCCAAGACAAACTTCTTGTTCTTTTGATAAGGAGTATCCATATATGAATGAGCATACTTTAAAAAGGCCTCGAAGTCAGAAATATAGTCAAGAACTGGGCGACCATTCTTCTTAAGCTCCACTAATCTCTTAAACAGAATAGACTTCTATATGGTGGACATAAATTTTGCTTCAAGCTAGCTTGGAACAATTCCCATGAAATATCCTCTTCAGGAGTCTCAAGTGTGACAGACTTCTACTAGTCCATTGCTCTACTCACTAGCTGCCTTGATGCAAGTTTCCTCTTTGTTGCATCATCAATGCCCAAGTCCTTGAAGATTCGAATACAAGTATCCATCCACCTTTGAACCCCTTCAACTGGTTCAGTGCACTTGAACTGTTTCCCTACCAATGAAGTGAAGTCTTTGCATAGCCTTGTGAATTCTACAGCTGTAGGCACTAGAACTCCAACCTCAACCATAGCTGCCACTGGAGCGGGGTTCCATCGAAGGCATGCATCCGTCATAGCATGGCCGGGTAATCAGGTGCCCCGCCATTACCCCCTCCAGGTACAACTTCTTCCCTAGTAGAATGTCTCGTATAGCATCAACTCATGCTAAATCTGCAAATTAGATTGATTAGCCATTTTCAGGAAAACTGCTAAAGGAATACAACCGCTACTACTATATATGTTAATATATGTAATAAGCATCTAGCTGAAATATACTAGTAAGTCTCTCATACGTAATTACATCCTTCAACTTTGGCTAAAAAAATCGATAACCAGAGCTCCGATACCAAATGTGATGACTGCCCACAGTCCCCGCACTATACAAGAGGGATAATGCATTGATAGATGCACCAGGCAGCTATGGACGATCATCAAGGTATGATAAAAGTGGAACCTGTCGTAAACTCACAGCGCAAGGGTAAAATATAATAGAACATGTACAACAGGTAGTAAAAGTAAAGCAGAAAACACTAAACTTTCATGACAACTAGAAAGTATTTCCCATAAACATGGATATCAACAACAGTGTTTGTACAATTTGCCTCACTACAGCACTTAAAGAAATAGCAAACAGCGAAAACAGATACTATATAGTAGTAAAACTGGTACGTGAGCCTCCTGCTCACCATCGATCAGCAACGTCGTTCTCACTTAAGCATCACCTGTCACCTGCTACTCAGTCTGCCCATCCACAATCGGATGAACAACCCAAGGTAATAAGAGGAAACATAAAACCTTGAGTCAGACAATAGTCTTAATAAGCGATAAAACAGCTAACAAACTTCATCAATAAACTATATGAGAACGGGTAAATAAACAATTAATCTACCTAGCTCCAGAGAAGAACTTACACCTTCCTTTCCCACACCTGACAATGATAGCCTCTTATGATCTATACATCCAAAGGAATAACAATTCAGCCATGGCAACCAAAAAAATTGTTCACACATAGCAATAGCAACTCATCCATCAATACGACAAGCATTCAAACATCCATGACTGACTCTGGCTATCACCGCCAACCTTGCTTTGGAACCCTTATTATCGTATGACTAGCTAACAACTTGCCATCAATTATCAAGGACCACACACGCCTCCCTGGTTCTAGCAAAACACCACATGGTATACACAACACGTGTCTAGGCCATACACAACACCCAGGGCACTCGACCTACAATTGGTCTTCAATCGTGCCTCTGTTTTGAGTCCACTAGAACTTACAGCAACAACAATTCCTCGGCCTTCACATCTTTAGTCGTTATCAGTTATGACTATTAATCAACTCAGAACACTTTAGAAAAATCACTTCACAAGAACTCAATACATCCTTGAGTCGTTTCCACATTCATCACATCCGAAGAACAATTCACCTCACTTCGTCATTCCTCCATGGAATTCACTTCGATGTCACACCATCATCGAGCCAATTACATCACTGTGTTGCAGCTAGGGTTCGGGCGGTTCCCCCCGAAGAATATTTTTTCATCCCTTTTTATTCAAATCTGAGATGTACCAAAAAACAAAATTTTCAAAAAATGACCATGCTCGACCGACCCCCTTGGTGTGACCACCCGTTCTGCTCGACCCAACCATGCTCGAGCCAAACCTGCTCAACCCGGAATGTGCACAAGCGACCACCTACTTGCACAACCCAAAATCTCTCTCCTCGTACATGTCTGACCCACCTCAAAACCAAGCCGAAGTAACCGGCCTGACCCATAATGACCGACTCGACCCAAACTTCCTCCAAAACCAGAACTCTCAGCTTTGTTCGACCGACCCAAACCAGACCGACCCAACCCAAATGTTCGACCCGACCGAGATGAGACCGACCGACCAGGGCTTAATTTCTGACTTGTTCTCCAAGAAACATTTATGGGACCTTCCCACCATGTTCGATCGACCCACCATGTTCGACCGACCACCTGTTCGACCCAAAACCTGCATCCTCCAATGCAACTCCAATTTCGACCAAAACTTCGCCAAAACGATTCGTTCGACGAAACCAGCTCATCCAGTACATCCAATATGATCACAAACATGATATGAAATCAAAATAACACAAATATGACAGCTCCATCAACAAACATGCAAAATTCACCAAAATCACCATAAATGTACATATAAGCAAAACCATGGATCTAACTTGTACATTCACATGAAATGTCATAGAAATTACCTATCTATACTTACTAGATCAGATCATAGGGTAATCTACATGAAAATGAACTTACCAATCTTAGATCTAAGGAAAAACACTTGAATTTGATGAAAAACATGATCAACTACTCATACACTACATTGAATCCATGTGAGAGATGTAACCCACTCATCGATTCTCCCAAACAAGCAAAAATCAATGAAATAGGAATCCGGACCGCAAGCACCTCGCAGCAAACACCTTGATCTGATGAATCCTTGCTTCAATTGATGTAGATCTAGCCTCCAACGGTGTAAATCTTCAATTTCCCTCCTTGGATTTTGATTTCTAATGGTGGAAAGGTGTTAGATGAAGGAGTAGCACAAGGTCTCCAAATGAGAGAATGGAAAACTAAAACCATTTCCCATATCCCTTACCCCCTATTTATTGTAACAACCCATATTTTGATAACGTGTTAAAACCATAAATCAAGGCAAAATTAATTTTTAAAATAAGAATCAAGGGAAACGGGTTGCACCATTGCATTCGCCTCGAAATTCTACTTGAAACCAAGTCCGACTTTTCGAAAATAGGAGTCCGTATGACCAAGTTATGACCTCTAGAAGTTTCACGAATTTACAGAATCAAAAACAGCTCAAAAATTCGAATTCAAATTCGAATTCAAGACCCAGAAGCAGGCTGGGCAGGAAAATTCCCACCCAGAGCCTAGGTCGACCAGAGGGTCAACCTGGGGGTCGACCTCCCTGGTCGGCTTGGATGTGACTGGTTGGCTGGGTGGGTCTGTTTGCGGGCCTGTGACGTTTTTGATGGCTCAGATCAGTTCTAGGGTTTATCCAAGGGCCTAAACTAGTTTCTTACTCCTATATAAACAGCCTTATTCTCTTTACAACATTCTTCTCTAACCTTATGCTACATAAACTCTTGATGATCATGGCTTCTTCTTCTTCCTCTAAATTAAATTAAGATAAATTAAATAAAACGCGAAGATTATTTTTTGAAGACTACGACTAGGAATTGGGGATTTGCTTCTACAATCAAAGCAAGATTCAATGATACAACAATTCAATGAAAAATTTCTACACTTGAATTCTTCATCTCAATTTCTTAGACCACGATCTGCAAGTTCCAATTACTCTTAGATAAAAACTATAAACTTAATATGGGCATGTTATAAATTGGAATTGATTTACTCTTGTTTTCTTCTTGGATCTTGACTATTGGGAATATTGCCTATGACGTTGAAATTATTGTTAATGGCATAAGACTATGCCTATGCTTATGACTGTGAACATAAGACTATGCCTATGACTGTGAACATAAGACTATGCCTATTCCTATGACGGTGAACATAAGACTACGCCTATGCCTATGAATGTGAACATAAGACTATGCCTATGCCTATGACTGTGGACATATGACTATTGCCTATGACTATGACAAGGATAATTGTGGCTAATCACCTATGATAAATGACCATGAGGTTATTGCCTAGGATTATGACTATGAAATTGGATCTAAGCTTGATTTTTCTATTCAGACCTATTTTCTTTATTTGTCCTTGGATCTTGATTTTGGGGATTTTTCTATTTAAGTTAGATCTATCCATGTTCTTGAACCTAGAATGTTATTCAAACCTTTTCATGTTCATAATGTTATCAGATCTATATGCCTGCAATGTTTTACTCAATTTACTCAGTTATATTATGCCTTGGAAATAAATTGATAATAGAACAACATTTATTATGTTATATGTGAAATTTAATGATATTCTATTTTATTATCATGTTGAATTGGGAATTAATGAATAAGTCTATTCATATGTATATTGGAGTATAACCTGTTATGACAAGTTGTGTAGTTTGTCATGTTATGCAAGTTTTCGGTTGTAAAATCATATCACATATGTGACCTAATGTTAGATCTACATGTTTATGTGTATATGTGAAACCTATGTCATATTTCAAGTTCACACATGTTCATATGTTCGTGATTGATTTGCAAGTTCACATGTATGTATGTTGATTTAGTATGCATTGCAAGTTCACACCTATGACATTCATGTTGATTATTTTGCATGTACACACCTATGGTGTTCTTATTGACTATGCCAAAAATGCTGAGTTTACAAATATGTCATGTTTATGTTAATGAATTTCTTTATGCAAATTTTGTGAACGTTAAATTAGGCTAAGTTTTTAGCCTAATATTATATGTCAAAAATCATGCGGACGGAAAATTAGGCTAATATTGTTAGCCTGATATTTAGACGGGGTAACGTTGGGAAAATTGGTAATTATAGGAAACTTGGCATGAAACTCGCCATGAAACTTGACACGAACTTGACATGAATCTTGAACATGGACATGACACTAGAATGAACTTGAAAATGGCCAACTCGAGGTTGGGTTGAGTTTGCAGTGTAATTCTTCCCGGAACCGCCCGACAAATCCAGTTACCACAAACAATAGGATCTAATGTGGGTAGTTGGTCATATCGCACTTGAAAACCCGAGGTCAGACTGAGTTGTGGTGTAATTCTGCCCGGAACAGCCCGACATATCCAGTGACCACAACAACAGGTCTGATGTGAGAGGTTGGGGTGCATTACTGAATTAATGCCACATGATAGAATTAAGTCATGAACATGAAAGACAACACTTAACCAACTTGACACATGATTCGTAGGGCTAAGTCATGAACTTGAATGACAGCACTTAGCCAATTTGACATGACACGTAGGCGGATTAAGTCATGAATTTAAATGATAACACTTAACCTATTGGACGAAAACCCTAGTTACGCGGTCCATTTATGTAGTAACCCACTAGATGTATCATGGTACCCTGGAACTAGGCAGGGTGGGGCACGATTACTGGGTTGATTGTAAGCGACCAGAACGACGGCTGTGTTGGTGCGCCAGTGTAGGTTCAGGCGGGCTATGGTCGTGCACGTGGTCCGGAGTTGAAAAAGCAGGCATTGGGCATCAGTAGATTTATCTGTGAATGCTTGATTCGTGTCAGTGGTTGGCATCCTAGGGCTTGATACACCCTATGGTGGACCTAGCACAAGTGACTACATTCGTGATAGGGCCGTATGACACAGACACATGACAAGCTAGAACTTGTAGGGAGTCGATCGAAGAGTGGATCGTTTCGTTGGACCTAGAAATAGGTCTTTTCATGATATTTGGCCAAGGTATTATGTCATGATTAATATAAGACATGGGTTGGGATTCTAGTACAGTTGGAGAAGCGAACCTTGAATATGTGATACTATACTTGATTACACTTGAATTATCATGCTATCTTAGTCTATCTTGCCAATCTTGACAGCACCCTTATGTTTACTTCCAGTTTATACATGTCATGTTATCTTTACCTGTTTTTATGCTGAAAGTCCCTAGGACTTACCAGTCTTTATGACTGACCCGTTTGCTTTTGCCTCTTTTTCTTCCGTTTCCCTCCCCCTCCCCAGGTTCTCAGGGAGGAAACTCTAGCACTTAGCTTGGATTTCGCTTGCTTTCGGTTTAGCTCATGTATGGTTTGATCTTGAGCTATGCTATGGCTGCATTTCTGCTACCTTTGGGGAATTAAGCTACTTTTGTTGTTTTAAGATTTTGCTTCTTTATTTATGCAAGATATAATTTGTTGTAATGGAAAATAATGACCTTGGCTATTTGATGTAAAAGGTTTTGACTCTTTTTGAAAGTAATGAAATTTATCTTTTGATTCTACCGCTATTTTATCTATGTTCTGTCTTGTAATATATCTGTGTTTGTTTATCTCGATAACGCTCCTCCAAAACTAGTGCATTCCCTTTGTGAGTGACCCTAGCGGAGGTGGGGTGTTACATGTGGTATCAGAGCAGAAGGTTACCAGACTGGGCAATAGTTTTTAAAAACCTTCTAAAACTATTTTCAAAACTGTTTACAAAGAAGCATTTTTGAAGAAAAGTCTTGTTTTATTTAAAGGCTATTCCCCAAAAGCCATTAGCACTATCCTTTGTTACCCCGTTTGAATCTCCTCTTTTTCATTTCAGCATGTCTGGGAATCTTAACTTTCCAGAGGGTGTGCCAATACCTGGCTGGTTCAGGAGGTACTTAGAGGCTAAGGCCAACGATGCAGGCCCAGTAGATATTCCTCCTCCAGCTATAGTAATTCCTACTCCTCCGCCCCCTCCTTGTGCAATTGCTTTCTCAAAGATCTATAATTTTTTAGGGCCATGGGTGGAAAGGATTTCAAGGGAACTGAATCATTCGTAGAAGCGAGGAACCGGCTCAAAGAAACTGAGGATCTGTTCGTTATCTTCGAGGAGGACGATAGGCAGAAGGTACAGTTGGCGGTATGGTTGCTTAAGGACGAAGCTTCCTATTGGTGGGAAGTCACTAACGCCAAGAGGCTGGTTGAAACATGGATGGATTTCAGAATAAGGTTTGAGACGAAATTCCTCTCGCATGCTTAACGAAGTCTACAACTGGAAAAATTCTTATCTCTTAAGCAAGGAAGTATGACGGTCATGGAGTACGTCAATCAATTCAATCAGCTGGCCCGATTTGGACTATACTTAGTGAATACCCCTCATAAGAAGGCTCTCCGTTTTATCAAAGGATTGAATGAGCCACTTCACAGCTTGGCTATGACCCACGTACCTATGGGGCTACTTACGAAAAGTTAGTAGACATGGCGGTCTTAAATGAAGAAGACAAGAATGGCAAGAAGGCGGTCAAGGCGAATGAGTCTCCAAACAAGAAGGTAGACTCCAAGAAAGGAGGCAAGAACAACAACAAAAATAATGATAACAAGACACGTGAGAAAAGAAAATACCACTTCTATGGTATTGAGGGGCATATAGTCCAGGATTGTAGAAAGAAGAAGATGAAGATGGGAGCATGCTTCCAGTGTGGTGAAACTGGACATATCAGCAAGAACTGCCCTAAGAAGCAAGGGCAAGCCCCGCAAGCAGGATCTTCTGGGGGTACATCTTTAACTTCTTCTCCTTGATGCTTTGTTTTATCTTGCTTATCTTTGCAATCCTATCTTGAGAACCTTAGGTAGAACCCTTTTGGATGTAAACATGTGATTGAAACATGTTATGGTTGATGTTTGCAAATGGTTGCAAGTGGTTGCTCGTGGTTGCATAACACACATTAGGCACTAGATCGGCTCAGACACATTTTCATAATGCATATGCATGAGTGTTTACACTTGTTTATGGATGAAATTGAATGTGTTATCATGTGAATGTTGCATATGGATGGATGTTTGTGCACACATATAGTGTTTATGTGACTAGGACTATTTGCATACATGTTGGATTCATGGCACTAAACATATTTTGCATTAAGAAGATCAATCAGGCCTGATCATTTGCACTAGTTAAGGAACATATACACACACTTTCTGTATATGTTCATATAGCATTAGAAATCTTTTAAGGACAATGGTTGCTTGTGGATGATGGTTGAGTAGATGGTTGATTGGATGGTAGGATACATTCTTCCTAACTTGAAGATTTCGGGGACGAAATCCTTTAAGGAGGGGAGAATGTAACAACCCGTAATTTGATAACGTGTTAAAACCATAAATCAAGGCAGAATTAATTTTTAAATTAAGAATCAAGGGAAATGGGTTGCGCCATTGCGTTCGTCTCGAAATTCTGCTTGAAATCGAGTCCGAGTTTCGAAAATTGGAGTCCGTATGACCGAGTTATGACCTCTAGAAGTTTCACGAATTTACAGAATCAAAAACAGCTCAGAAATTCGAATTCAAATTTAAGACCCAGAAGCGGGCTGGGCGGGAAAATTCCCGCCCAGAGCCCTGGTCGACCAGGGGGTCGACCTGGGGGTTGACTTGGCCAGACCAGGTCGACCATAGGGTCGACCTGGGGTTCGACCTCCCAAGTTGGCCTGGATGTGACTGGTTAGCTGGGTGGGTCTGTTTGCGGGCCTGTGACGTTTTTGATGGCTCAGATCAGTTCGAGGGTTTATCTAAGGGCCTAAACTAGTTACTTACTCCTATATAAACAGCCTCCTAGCCTAATTCTCTTTACACCATTCTTCTCTAACCTTATGCTGCCTAAACTCTTGATGATCATGGCTTCTTTTTCTTCCTCTAAATTAAATTAAGATAAATAAAATTAAACGCGAAGATTATTTCTTGAAGACTACGGCTAGGAATTGGGGATTTGCTTCTACAATCAAAGCAAGATTCAACGATTCAATAATTCAACGACAAATTTCTAGACTTGAATTATGCATCTCAATTTCTTAGACCACGATCTGTAAGTTCCAGTTAATTTTAGATAAAAACTATAAATTTAGTATGGGCATGTTATAAATTGGAATTGATTTATGTATGATTCATATCTATTCTTTTTTTCTTGTTGGATCTTGACTATTGGGAATATTGCCTATGACGTTGAAACTATTGTTAATGGCATAAGACTATGCCTATGATTGTGAACATAATACTATGCCTATGACTGTGAACATAAGACTATGCCTCTACCCATGACGGTGAACATAAGACTATGCCTATGCCTATGATGGTGAACACAAGACTATGCCTATGCCTATGACTGTGAACATAAGACTACTGCCTACGACTATGACAAGGATAATTGTGGCTAATCACCTATGATTCATGACCATTAGGTTATTGCCTAGGATTATGACTATGAAATTGGATATAAGCTTGAATTTTCTATTCAGACCTCTTTTCTTTATTTGTCCTTGGATTTTGATTTTGGGGATTTTTCTATTTAAGTTAGATTTATCCATGTTCTTGAACCTAGATTATTATTCAAACCTTTTCATGTTCATAATGTTATCAGATCTATATGCCTGTGATGTTTTACTCAATTTATTCAGTTATGTTATGCCTTGGAAATAAATTGATAATAGAACAACGTTTATTATGTCATATGTGAAATTTAATGATATTCTATTTTATTATCATGTTGAATTGGGAATTAATGAATAATTCTATTCATATGTATATTGGAGTATAACCTGTTATGACAAGTTGTGTAGTTTGTCATGTTATGCAAGTTTTCGGTTGTAAAATCATATCACATATGTGACCTAATGTTAGATCTACATGTTTATGTGTATATGTTAAACCTATGTCATATTTCAAGTTCACACTTGTTCATATGTTCGTGATTGATTTGCAAGTTCACATGTATGTATATTGATTATGTCCGCGTTGCAAGTTCACACCTATGACATTCATATTGATTATTTTGCAAGTACACACCTATGGTGTTCTTATTGACTATGCCGAAAATGCTGAGTTTACACCTATGTCATGTTTATGTTAATGAATTTCTTTATGCAAATTTTGTGTACGTTAAATTAGGCTAAGTTTTTAGCCTAATATTATATGTCAAAAATCATGCGGACGGAAAATTAGGCTAAGATTGTTTGCCTGATATTTAGATGGGATAACGTTGGGAAAAATTGGTAATTATAAGAAACTTGGCATGAAACTCGCCATGAAACTTGACACGAACTTGACATGAATCTTGAACATGGACAAGACCCTAGAATGAACTTGAAAATGGCCAACTCAAGGTTGGGTTGTGTTTGCAGTGTAATTTTGCCCGAAACCGCCCGACAAATCCAGTTACTACAAACAATAGGATCCAACGTGGGTAGTTGTTCATATCGCACTTGAAAACCCGAGGTTAGGCTGAGTTGTGGTGTAATTCTTTCCGGAACCGCTCGGCATATCCAGTGACCACAACAACAGGCCTGATGTGAGAGGTTGGGGTGCATTAATAAATTAATGCCACATGATAGAGTTAAGTCATGAACATGAAAGACAACACTTAACCAACTTGACACATGATTCATAGGGCTAAATCACGAACTTGAACGATAACACTTAGCTAATTTGACATGACACGTAGGCGGGTTAAGTCATGAATTTAAATGACAACACTTAACCTATTGGACGAAAACCCTAGTTACGCGGTCCATTTCAGTAGTAACCTGCTAGATGTATCATGGTACCCTGGAACTAGGCAGGGTTGGGCACGATTACTGGGCTGATTGTAAGTGACCAGAACGACGGCTATGTTGGTGCGCCAGTGTAGGTTCAGGTGGGCTATGGTCGTGCACTTGGTCCGGAGTTGAAAAAGCAGGCATTGGGCTTTAGTAGATTTATCTGTGCATGCTTGATTCATGTCAGTGGTTGGCACCCTAGGGCTTGATACACTCTATGGTGGACCAAGCACAGGTGACTACATTCGTGATAGGGCCGTATGACATAGACACATGACGAGCTAGAACTTGTAGGGAGCCGATCGACTAGTGGATCGTTTCGTTGGACCTAGAAATAGGTCTTTTCATGATATTGGGCCAAGGTATTATTTCATGATTAACATAAGACATGGGTTGGGATTCTAGTACAGTTGGTGAAGCGAACCTTGAATATGTGATATTATAGTTGATTACACTTGAATTATCATGCTATCTTAGTCTATCTTGCCAATCTTGACTGCATCCTCATGTTTACTTTCAATTTATACATGTCATGTTATCTTTACCTGTTTTTATGCTGAATGTCACTAGGACTTACCAGTCTTTATGAATGACCCATTTTCTTTCGGCTCCTTTTCTTCCGTTCCCCCCCCCTCAGGTTCTTAGGGAGGAAACTCTAGCACTTATCTTGGATTTCGCTTTCTTTCGGTTCAGCTCATGTATGGTTTGATATTGAGCTATGTTATGGCCGCATTTCTGCTACCTTTGGGGGATTAAGCTACTTTTGTTGTTTTAAGATTATGCTTCTTTATTTATGCAAGACATAATTTGTTGTAATGGGAAATAATGACCTTGGCTATTTGATGTAAAATGTCTTGACTCTTTTTGAAAGTAATGAAATTTATCTTTTGATTCTTCCATTGTTTTATCTATGTTCTGTCTTGTAATATTTCTGTTTTGTTTTCCTCGATAACGCTCCTCCAAAACTAGTGCATTCCCTTTGTGAGTGACCCTAGTGGAAGTGGGGTGTTACATTTATAGTTCCACCAATCCACTAATGGGCCTCCCCCAAATCAGCTCATTAGACTCCTAAAACTTAAACAACCAACTGAAAAACCTTAAAATAGCGATTTCTCCCAAACTGTTGAGCCAAATCCTTAATGTAACCACTCTAAGGAAAGCAATCATCAATTCCTTTCCAATGGCACAGTTCTCATCCTCTAATTCGACCCAAGTCAAAAGTTATGCCCTATGCAAGACTGATAGGTGTGAAATGGTCACAAATAAAATTGGTAAAAATAATGGACATGTCTCACATCCCCATAAGCAACATATCAAAAGATGAGAATGATCCAATCCTCAGCGAATAAAATATAAATAATTTACGATCTTTCGATACATAAAATGTGGGTTGTTACATTAAGCATTTACATTCTTTCTTTGAATTTTTCTGAGGGGAACATATTCCTGAGATTCTTGGCCCATAGTAGTAGCTGTGTTAGCGTCTGTTTTCCTGTTTTTGTTGAAAGACTAGAAGGCTTATTCCAAACTAAACTTAGATCAGATGATTAAATAAGTAAGAAAAGAGAAATGGAACAATTAAAAAGGAAACAACAAATTCAGTAAAGCAATAAACATGACAGTTCAAGAAAAATGGAAAAATTATGAGAAAAGATGGATAAGAATAAAAATTTCCAAGATAAGACGAAAAAGGAAATCTGTAACAGAGAAAAATAGGGGATCTTTATAGGAAATTTTCATAAAATCCAAAGTATGATTGGGAAAAGGTAATTAAAAGAAAAAAAGATGTCAAGTGTTCCGTTTTCAACCTTTTTGTAAAATAAGAAATCGAATTCAGAAAATTAGATTCTTCTAAAATTCAAAAAATAAAGTTGCTTGTTGGGTTTTGGACGTAAAAAAAAAACTGGATGAACTACGCTCTTAATCAGCAAGAGTGTGGGAATTTTTTATGAAATAGCGTTTTTGATCTTCAAAATATTGTATTCATGTAGAACTGCTAGTATATTTAGGATGTGAGCATCAATTTTTAAAGAATTTTTGAAAATTTGCATACACATATGAGGTACCGCTTAGGCATACATATACTATTATGTTATATTTCACTATGCACAAGTGCACAATGTTTGCAAAAATTGGATGCACACATGATGGATGTATATTATGCGAGGGGTCAACTGATTTGTTCACTTATCAAATTTCGGGAACGAAATTTCCTAAAGGTGGGAGAATGTAACAACCCGCATTTTTAAGATAATAAAATGTGAGTAACTTAATTAACTAATGAGAATTAAGTAAACGGACTACGCCATTGCATTCGTCTTGGAATTTTGGTCAAGAAAGACACCTTGTTTGCGTAAAAACGGACATCGTATGAAGAAGTCATTAAGCCTAGAAGTTTATATACGCACAAGATATATATATATAGCAAATCAAAATATAAAATAAAAATGAAATAAGGATTGCATGTAATAAATAACGCACTGAAAAAAATGTAATGCATGCATTGAAAGAAAGAAAGGATTGGTTGCGTGCAGTGTAATTATGTTGCATGCATTGATTTGCAAACATAATTCATTAATATTAAAAGAAAAATAAATGAAAAAGATTCATGCAATGGTTTAATTCAAATATTGTAACAAACATGAAAAAGAGAAGGAGAGAACAATAATTATCATTATTCTAAGAGTTATTAACAAAAGCCTTAGTAGTTCAGTTAGTTATAACATGTGACTTGCACACGGGAGGTACAGAGTTATATCCCCGTCGACGCAATATTTTTGTTTTAAGGCAAATGGCTAAAATAACACATGTTCATGAGAGAAAATATGTATAAACACATATATAAGGAAAAATATACATATAAGGAAGTAAAGAATATATATGTATGTATATGTATATGTATTTGAGAATACATGTGTATGTATGTGTAGGAATATATATATATATATATATATATATATATATATATATACAAGAGATAAAATTCAAGATAAGAATGAAATCCTAGAAATATGGCAAGAATCAAATAGTAGTGCAATACCATTTGAATTTTGAAAATGAAACAAAAGTTTTGTGTGTGTGTGTGTGTATATATATATATATATATATATATATGTGTGTGTGTGTGTGTGTGTGTGTGTGTGTGTGTATACACGTGTAAAATGGTCGTTAGAAGAATTGTGTATGTATAAGAAGAATACATGTGAACATAACAGTTAAATAAATTCCAGAAATTCAAAAGTTTGAAAATCGAATTTCTACGCCAAAACAATTCAACATTCAAAATTCAAACTTTTTCGCCTAGTTGGCACATTTAATTGGCAGGAAGTGACAATGCATGCCTTGTTGGCTTTATTCTATTGGTCCAATTAAAAATTATTGTTGACATGACAACTTCTTATTGGCTATATGACATGGAGAGAATAGATTTCATTAGGGAAAATAGACAGTTAGCATCGATTTAAGCTTCATATATAAAGCACCATATAGCTCTCCATTCTCGTTTGTTGTTTCTTCACTCTCTTCTTCTTCGTTCATATAATTTCTGAATAAAATGATTAATTATAATATTAGAGCATTGTCTAAATGAAGATTAAAAAAATTGCCAACGACGACAAATTCAGAAAATATGGCGTTTTCAACTGCAACAACAGTACAAACTCATGACTCACCTTCTGCAACCAATCCGAAGAGATTCTTTTCTAGATCGGCATGTCAAGGTGAGTGGATTTAAGTTATATCATTTTTTATAATGATATATTATCATTTAACATTCCCCGTTATTATACGATGTGAATGAGCTAGAATAATTAAAAAGCATTGAAATGTTATATATGACATGTTGAAATATGATATGTTGAAATGTTTAAACATATGTTAAAAAGATTAAAGTGACGAATATGACATGTTGGAATATTAATATGTTAAGATTTTAACATGTTGTAAAAATTCATATGTTGAAATGCAAACTTGTCAAAATATGTGTAACTATTATTATTGTAATTACATGATTCACTTGTTGCATATTATTAGCTGTAGAATTGAGAAATTGACATGTTAACTTGTTAGATTTGAACAATTACATGATTAAACGATTATATGTCAGAATAGAAATTATTGTATGTTAGAAAGAACATGCGACATAAAATAGGCACAATATGATGACATGTAAAATAGGTTACGTTAAAAATGTGAAAAGAATAATATGCCTAAATTTACAGTAAATAGGAAACTGTAACCGCACTTGGACACGAGGTTAGACTACACTTATGGTAGAAGTCTGCCCAGAACCGCCTGGCATATCCAACATCCACAAGTGGAAAATCTAATGTGAGGGGTCTAAGTTCATAAATAAAACATGTAACGGTGCTAAGACATGAGGTTAAGTCAACTTGTGGAAGCGGTCTGCACCGAACCACCCAGCAAATCTAGCATCCACAAGTGTAGGCGTAATGTGGGAAGTCTAGTGCATAAATAAATAAATATATGTATGTATATAAAAGGATTGGAATGAACGGAGAATGATAAAAACCTACTATAAATAAATTACATTAATGAGGATGTTGTAGCACTGCACGTCCATTAATGTCACTCACAAAGGGAATGCATTAACTTCCATGGAGCGTTATTAGTGTATAGAACAGAATATAACAAGACAGATACAAATATTGGTACTTGAAAATTTTGAAACAACTTTTATTGCAGCGGAGAAAAGGTTTGATTACAACAACTTCATAAACCAAGTACACTTAATATCCATCTTGACAAATTGTTTTCAGAGTACATAAAGTAAAAAGCATAACCCCAGAGATTCAAATCAAGCTCCGCTAGTACTAGTCCCACCCTGAGAACCCAGGGGGGGAGGAAGAAAATAGGCAAAAACAAAGGGGGTCAGACATGAAGTCTGGCGAGTACCATAACTTTAACAATACAATTATTAAAGTAATTAGGATAAGGCATAAACTGGTAAAATAAGGAATGACTGTGAAGCAGGTGGGCAAGACAAAGCAAACAGAGGAATATTTTGGCATTAATTGCGCTCCTAATCACTCTAGGATAATTACTATACTGCACCAATGCCAATTACACCACACCATTTATAGTCACCCTAAAAGTTGATCCCACCCACTGAAATAATAATAATGATAATAATAAGAATGGTAGTTTCGTGTACCCCTAGCTGTCTTCATAGGTGCCGCCTGCCCCTATCTCCACTAGTTGAACCCACTACCCTTCCCATTCTAATTACAATGTTTATTCATAATGTGGTAGTTATACTCCTTGCTGTCTTCATAGGTGCCATCTGACCCTATCTCCGCTAGTCGTACCCACTACCTTCCCCATTCGATTGGCTCCCTAACTCGTAGATACCCGTGCTGGTCCCACAGTGGGGTGTATCACTCCCCAAAGTGGCAACCCGATACCACTAAAGATACACGACTTATATCTATACGATGCAACGTCTTACCTACCAGTCCGGGCCCACGCATGCACATGACCCGGTTGGACTTGTGTTGCCACCGCTAACCTGTTTTGACATCTTACAATCAAACTCAGTAAGCATGTCCCGTCCTCAACTTGGGTCGAGCTCACAAAGATACTTAATGGGTTACTAGTTTGAAAAGGGTCCCCACACAAGCTTTCCACCTATGCTTGGTCTCCACTAGAATTTCCCACTTAACCCCTTCTTATTCATGTCTTCTTACATGTTTTCAACTTGGTTAAGTGTTTATAATTATATCCCACATGTCACCCATATTATTCACTAAACAAATCAACATGTGTTATTGGTTAAGCTTGTCTTAACCATATCTACTTATTTAATCAATATATTATTGGTTAAGCTGGTCTTAACCCCATCCACTTATATCTTATTGGTTAAGTTAGTCTTAACCCTATCCGCTTATCAAGTCAATATACATTATTGGTTAAGTTTGTCTTAACCCTATCCGCTTATTAGATCAATATATTATTAGTTAAGATGGTCTTAACCCCATTCACTTATCAGATTAATATATATATATATATATATATTATTGGTTAAGCTGGTCTTAACCCTACCCACTTACCATGTTTTTTATGATTAAGTACATCATAGTTCACAGATACATTGGTTAAGAGAATAGCTCCCTGAGTACCAACCCTGAAGGCCGAAATCAATGTCAGATTGTTACTCAAAGAACTAATCACTCAACCAAACTTCTGTTTGTCATTCATATTCATCTTTGCTCAGCATTAATTAATTATTAATGCACAGACCTCTCACATTAAGTCGATTGCATCTGGTTATGTTGGGCGGTTCCGGGCAGACTTCCACCACAAGCAAGACTTAACCTCGTGTATAAGCATCTTTTAATTTATGCCTTTGACCTCTCACACTAAACTACCATTTGTGGTTGCTGGATTTGCCGAACGGGTCCGGGCAGTCTTACACCATAAATGAGTCTAACCTCATGTCTTAGGCATTTATTATTACACATTATTATTCAACCCCAATTTTAATTAATATCCCTATTTCAAATTGCGAATAACTTCTAATTTTAATCCATGTCCATAATTGTTACTTAAATTATGTCCATAATTACTATGCATATAAATTGGGCCAATTAATGTCTGAAATTAATTATATGCCTTTATTCCATTTTATGCCAATTCACAATTATGCATATTTAATATTTTCCCATTATCCCCACATCGTTCGTACGTTGAACGTAAAATATGTTAGACTCGCAAATAGTCTAACTCATAAAAAGGGAAGAAACATCACAACTTGCATAACACACAAAATAGATCTAACTAGCATAACATGGATCAAAACTGGCATGATTATGATTCATATTAATATAAATTTGCATAATCAACACTTGCATAGGCAATAGTCATAAAACATAAATTTGTATAAACAATGTACTGTCATAGATCTAAATGTATAGATATAAACATGTAATTATGAACTTGCATATATGGATATGGTTTTCGTATGACTTGCATATGAATTTCATACAAACTTACATTCAAAATAGCATATGATTCACATACAAAACTAGCATAGGAAACATAAATTTGCATAAGTATGTTACTGCCTTGGATTTAAATATAGATCTAATATCAAAATGTGAACTTGCATATGGATCTAAACATAAAAATGTGAACGTGCATACGGATCTAAACACATAAATTAATGTCACACTTTTTGCTTATAAACTAGCATATGTATATACTTGATTCACATATGTTTTACATTCCAACTTGCAATCCTAAACTTGCATACATATGTTTTAATATCGCAAACTTTCATAAGATTCACATATGATTTAACACATAAATTTGCAAAAGATTCACATAACATAAACTTGTGTATGATTCACAAATTAACATATGTAAACTTGCATAAAATGAATCACGTTAAACATGTATAATTGTACATATAAATAGTTCTACCAATCATACAACAACAAAACTTTCATATGTTCACAAATAGACAATAACATCACATGTTTCAATAAATATGTTCTCATAATCCAATTACAACCCATCATAATTAATTTATTAATTACATTGTGAAAGAAATATCACTCACAATCAAAAGAACAGCCTTGTTTTTCTGGGATCTGTATTCTGAAACTGAATTGCTCGCCTTTGATGTAGACTTATTGTTATTCTAATTTGGAATTAGATTTGATTTTGATTCTTGCTTCTATCTTTCTTTTAAGTTGAAGAAGGAATGGTGGCTAAACTAGAACGATCATGGATGGCATGGGGGCTCCTTGGAATGAATTTGTGTGATTTAGGATTTCAGGATTATGGTTGCTTTTGTAGAAGTTAAATCTTATGTGAGCCGTTAGATCGTTTTAGGAGCAATCAGAGCCATCCAACTAAAGCAAGTGTCACTCAGCCAATCATAGCATGACACATAGGTCCTAACACCTCAGAATTTGTCACAAAGCCAATCAGAGAAGGCCACGTAAAAAAGACAATCCTTGACCAACAAAAAATGCGCCATGTGCGCCACATGATGCGTACACGTCTTATACACATATGTATATGTATATGTATATGTATATTTCTTTTTATCAATCTTCCCAATTAACCATTTTCACACTAAACCACTTTTTGAACTGCGTTCACACTAAGCCTCTTTTTAGCCATTCCCCTAAAACAAAAATATGACGCTAGCGGGGATCGAACTCTGTACCTCTTATATGCAGATCACATGTTCTAACCAAATGAGCTACTAAGTCTTTTGCTTACAAAACTTAGAACAATGCTAACATTTTTCTTTTCTCATTCTTCTTTTTCATGTTTTGCTGCAATATTTAATTTAAAGATATCTTCTTCATACAGAGTCCGATTTATGCAAACTCGGACTCTATCTCAAGCAGAATTCCGAGGTGAATGCAATGGCGCAACCCATTTCCCTTAATTCCCACATTTGAAATTAAGTATTCCTTAATTTGTTAATTTTAATATTTAAAATCATAGGGTGTTACATCTCCCCTCCTTAAAGGATTTCGCCCCCGATATCTCCAAGTTAAGGAGAATGCATATCCTAACATCCAATCATCCATCTACTCAACCATCAAACACAGGCATCCATTGTCCTTACAAGATTTCTCATGTTGTATGAACATATGCAAAAAGTGCGTGTATATTTTCCTTATATAATGCAAAATCAGGTGGTTTACTGATTTAGTTGACCTCCTTAATGCAAATCATGATAGTGCCATGCGTCCATTATGTATGTGAAAGCATCCTATCGATACAAATTATTCCTACATGTGTGCACAACTATTCATCAAAATGCAGCATCCATGTGATAACACAACCATTATACATCCATTAATTTAAATATGCACACACATTTATATGCAACAAGAAGGTGATTGAGCTGATCTAGTGCCTAATGTGTGTGTACATGCATCCACGAGCAACCACTAGCAACCACTTGCATCCATTTGCATCCATCAAACATAACATGTCTCAAACACATGTTTACAAACATAGGGTTCTTCCTAACTAAAGATCGAAGATGTCATCACAAAGATAATACTAAATGATAGGACAAGTATCAACAAAGCGGTAGAAAAAGGAGAAGTTAAAACACACCCTAAAAAAGGAAAGGGTACAACATACGCATCTTGTCTTCCGTCTCCCAAGTCGCGTCTCTTTGATCATCTTCCCATTGCACTTTGACCAACTTTACCTCTTTGTTGCGTAGCTCTTATACCTCCGACCCAAGGATGCATGCAGGAGCTCGTCTAATTGTGGCATCTCCCTCTACTTCCACTTCTCTAAGCATGTTCGGCTCCACTACTTCCGCGGTATCTTGTAACACTTCCGCAAATATGATACGTGAAAACATGTCATGAACATCACTAAGCTAGTTGCCTCTTCTCATGTCCTTCCAAAATCTTGGATACATAACCTCAAAAGATCTTCAAGGATTTTGTTCACCGCTTTCTGTCTGTTCACCCGTCTGTGGGTGATAAGTGATACTCATACTTGCCGCCTTTTGCATATCACCTTTTCCTCTTGCACCGAAAACTGCTGCAAACCCTGTCTCACAAGCACCGGTATACACTGTGAATGGCTTACTTCCATCTGGCAAAACTAAAACCGGAGCGGTCATCAAAACCCTCTTTAAACATTGGAAAGCATCGTCGCAGTCACAAAAATCAAGTTCTTCTTCGTTAACCGAGTAAGTGGGGCTGATATCTTCGCGAAGTCCTTAATGAGCTTCCTATAATAACCAGCCAGCTCTAAAAGGCTTCTTACTTCTGTTGGGTCCTTAGGAATCTTCCAATCTTGGGTTACCGCCCCTTTGCGGGATCCATAGCTATCCCTTCCTTAGAGACCACGTGTCCTAAGAACCTCACTTCTTTTCTCCAAAAATGGCACTTAGAGAACTTAGCTTTAAGTTGATGCGCTCGTTGGCTCTCTAAGACTTCCCTAAGATGTAGGGCATGCTCTTCTTTACTTTTAGAGAAAATCAAGATATCGTCCACAAAGACTATCACAAACTTGTTTATAAACTCACTAAACACCCTACTCATTAAGTCAACAAAGTATGTGGGTGCATTCGTCAAACCGAAAGGCATGACGAGCCACTAGAAGAAACCGTCAGAGTTCTAAATGCAGTCTTATCTATGCTATCTTCAGTCGCCCTTAGCCGATGAAACCCTGTAGCCAAATCCAGTTGCGAAAAAAACGAAGCACCCGCTTACTGATCGAATAAATCATCTATCCTTAGCAATGGGTGTCTGTTCTTCTTTATTTGCTTATTCAGCTCTCTATAGTCCACGCACAATCTAAGTGAACCATCAGCTTTCGTAGCCAAAACGACGGGAGCGCCCCACTCCGAAATACTCCTTCTATTGAACCCCTTCTCAAGCAATTCTTTCACTTGCTTACTGAGTTTTATTCTATCTCTCGGAGCCATGTGGCGCATTGGTAATGCAATTGGATTTGCATTATCTACTAGGTATATTCGAAAGTCTATCTCGTGCCTCGGGGGTAAACCTCGAACTTCATCTAAGACATCACTATATTCACGGACCACACGAACAGATTCCAAATCATCATTGGATGCGTCAAGGGATTCTAGGTAGCTAAGCATTACCGGAACTCTAGGGTCACAAGAAATATCGAGGGTCTTTCCACAACGAGTCAACAATCTAACTACCCTTCTTTCACAATCTAGGATGGCACCGTATCTAGCTAGCCAGTCCATACCTAGAATCAAGTCGTAGCCCATGAAGCCAAGAACGAAGGCGTTGCATTCAAACCCAATGCCCAAGATAGACACTCTCAAATCCCGACAAATCATTGAAAGATGAGCCGAACCACCAACAGGATATGAGACTACTATGGGACCCGTAGCTAGACTAGTATTTATGTGCAGTGTTTCAACTAACGAAGTAGATACAAACAAGTGTGAAGTGCCATCATTCAAACAAGGTTCGAACAGGATGATCAAAAAGAAAAACAAAATTTCCAACCAAGATATATTTCTACCTCTATCAGGTACGTCAGTCGTAAGGGAACGAGTCTGCCCTCCAGAAGATCTTGTACTTGTCCTTACCTTTGCCTTTTGCTTCTTTGGACGATCCTAATAAGATGTCTTGTAATGATAACAACTAGTCTTCTTCTTCTTTCTAACGCCTTTATTTAAGTAGTCAGGTATTTCACAAGTGTGTCCCTTCCTTTTCTCTTGGCCCTTGTTATCCTTATCGCCTTTCTTTGGATCTACTTTATCGTGTGTCCTTTCCATGTCTCTCCTGCACATTCTCTGTTCGTGGCCTCCTACCAAATGAGGCTTCATTCTTCATTAACCAAGCAGCTAATTGAACCTTCCTTCTGTCGTCTATCCTAAAGGTAACAACAAGTCCTCCACTTCCTCCTAGTTTTGACAGATGTCCCAATCCCATGAAGTGGTTTTCCACCCATCGTACGGAAGTTCTTACATATCTTAGAAAAAGCGTCTATATGCGTGGAGGAAGAAATTCAAAAAGGAAAGAGGAAGAGATTCAAAACAAAGAATCGAAGGAAAGATATATGGTTCTTGGGGGTTATGTTTTTAAAACAAACAAACTTTTCTCTTAAAAATACTCTCCTTAAAACATATTTTTGAAAGTATTTCTTTACAAAAATGCTTTTGAAAAACAGTATTTTCAAAATTCATATCTGTTCTGGAAAACTTCAGTTCTGATACCACATGTAACACCCCACGTCCATTAATGTCACTCACAAAGGGAATGCATTAACTTCCATGGAGCATTATTAGTGTATAGAACAGAATATAACAAGACAGATACAAATATTGGTACTTGAAAATTTTTTAACAACTTTTATTGCCGTAGAGAAAAGGTTTGATTACAACAACTTCATAAACCAAGTACACTTAATATCCATCTTGACAAACTGTTTTCAGAGTACATAAAGTAAAAAAGCACAACCCTAAACACAAGTAGCCATAAAAGAGATGAGCTGAACTTTACTTTCAGCAGTCCAAATACTTCCAAAAGAGAGAGAAAGAGATCCAAATCAAGCTCCACTAGTACTAGTCCCACCCTGAGAACCTAGGGGGGAGGGAGGAAGAAAAAAGGCGAAAACAAAAGGGGTCAGACATTAAGTCTGGAGAGTAACATAACTTTAACAATACAATTATTAAAGTAATTAGGATAAGGCATAAACTGGTAAAACAAGGAATGACTATGAAGCAAGTGGGCAAGACAAAGCAAACAGAGGAATATTTTGGCGTTAGTTGCTCTCCTAATCACTACAGGATAATTACTATACTGCACCAATGCTAAATACATTGCTCCATTGCTAGTCACCCTAAAAGTTGATCCCGCCCACTGAAAATAATGATAATAATAATGGTAGTTTCGTGTACCCTAGCTGTCTTCATAGGTGATGCCTGCCCCTATCTGCACTAGTTGTACCCACTACCCTCCCCATTTTAATTACAATGTTTATTCATAATATGGTAGTTATACTCCTAGCTGTCTTCATAGGTGTTGTATGCTCCTATCTCTGCTAGTCGTACCCACTACCTTCCCCATTCGATCGGCTCCCTAACTCGTAGATACCCGTGCTAGTCCCACAGTGGGGTGTATCACTCCCCAAAGTGGCAACCCGATACCACTAAAGATGCACGGCTTATATATACACGATGCAACAACGTCATACCTACCAGCCCGGGCCCACGCACGCACATGACCCTGTTGGACTTGCATTGTCACCGCTAACCCGTTTTGACCTCTTACAATCAAACTCAGTAAGCATGTCCCGTCCTCGACTTGGGTCGAGCTCACAAAGATACTTAATGTGTTACTGGTTTGAAAAGGGTCTCCACACAAGCTTTCCTCCTATGCATGGTCCCCACTAGAATTTCCCACTTAACCCCTTCTTATTCATGTCTTCTTACATGTTTTCAACTTGGTTAAGTGTTTATAATTATATCCCACATGTCACCCATGTTATTCACTAAACAAATCAACATGTGTTATTGGTTAAACCCTATCCGCTTATTAGATCAATATATTATTGGTTAAGTTGGTCCTAACCCAGTCCACTTATATCTTATTAGTTAAGTTGGTCTTAACCCTATCCGCTTATCAAGTCAATATACATTATTGGTTAAGTTTGTCTTAACCCTATCCGCTTATTAGATCAATATATTATTGGTTAAGCGGATTTTAACCCCATCCACTTATCAGATTAATATACATATATATATATTACTGGTTAAGCTGGTCTTAACCATACCCACTTACCATGTTTTTTATGATTAAGTACATCTTAGTTCACAGATACATTGGTTAAGAGAATAACTCCCTAAGTACCAACCCTGAAGACCGAAATCAACATCAGATTGTTATTCAGAGAATCACTCACTCAACCAAACTTCTGTTTGTCATTCATATTCGTCTTTGCTTAGCATTAATTAATTATTAATGCACGGACCTCTCACATTAAGTCGATCGCTTATGGCCGCTGGATATGCCGGGCGGTTCTGGGTAGACATCCACCACAAGCAAGACTTAACCTCGTGTCTAAGAATCTTTTAATTTATGCCTTTGACCTCTCACATTAGACTACCGTTTGTGGTTGCTGGATTTTCCGGGAGGGTACGGGCAGTCTTACACCATAAACGAGTCTAACCTCGTGTCTTAGGCATTTACTATTACACATTATTATTCAACCCCAATTTGAATTAATATCCATATTTCAAATTGCCAATAATTTCCAATTTTAATCCATGTCCATTATTGTCACTTAAATTATGTCCATAATTGCTATGCATATAAATTAGGCCAATTAATGTCTCAAATTAATTATATGCCTTTATTCCATTTTATGCCAATTCAGAATTATGCATATTTAATATTTTCCCATTATCCCCACATCATTCATATGTTGAACGTGAAATATGTTAGACTCGCAAATAGACTAACTCATAAAAAGGAAAGATACATCACAACTTGCATAACACACAAAATAGATCTAGCTAGCATAACATGGATCAAAACTGGCATGATTATGATTCATATTAACATAATTTGCATAATCAACACCTGCATAGGCAATAGTCATAAAACATAAATTTGTATAAACTATGTACTATCATGGATCTAAATGTATAGATCTAAACATGTAATTATGAACTTGCATATATGGATATGGTTTTCCTATGACTTGCATATGAATTTCATATAAACTTACATTCAAACTAGCATATGATTCACATACAAAACTAGCATAGGAAACATAAATTTGCAAAAGTATGTTACTGACTTGGATCTAAATATAGATCTAATATCAAAATGTGAACTTGCATATGGATCTAAACATAGATCTAAACATAAAAATTTGAACTTGCATACGGATCTAACACATAAATTAATGTCACACTTTTCGCTTATAAACTAGCATATGTATATACTTGATTCACATATGTTTTACATCCCAAATTGCATAATATTCACATATGTTTCAACATCCTAAACTTGCATACATATGTTTTAACATCGCAAACTTGCATAAGATTCACATATGATTTAACACATAAATTTGCATAAGATTCACATAACATAAACTTGCATATGATTCACAAATTAACATATGTAAACTTGCATAAAATGAATCAAGTTAAACATGTATAATCGTACATATAAATAGATCTACCAATTATACAACAACAAAACTGTCATATGTTCACAAACAGACAATAACATCACATGTTTCAAAATACATGTTCTTATAATCCAATTACAACCCATCATAATTAATTTATTAATTATATTGTGAAAGAAATAGCACTCACAATCAAAATAACAGTTTTGTTTTTCTGGGATTTCGTATTCTGAAACTGAATTGCTCGCCTTTGATGTAGACTAATTGTTATTTAATTTGGATTTAGATTTGATTTTGATTCTTGCTTCTATCTTGCTTTTAAGTTGAAGAAGGAATGGTGGCTAAACTAGAACGATCATGGATGGCATGGTGGCTCTTTGGAATGAATTTGTGTGGTTTAGGGTTTCAGGATTATGGTTGCTTTTATAGAATTATATCTTATGTGAGCCGTTAGATCATTTTAGGAGCAATCAGAGCCATCCAACTAAAGCAAGTGTCACTCAGCCAATCATAGCATGACACATAAGCCCTAACACCTCAGAATTTGTCACAAAGCCAATCAGCGAAGGCCACGTATAAAAGACAATCCTTAACCAACAAAAAATGTGCCACGTGCGCCACATGATGCGTACATGTCTTATACATACATACATACATATATATTATATTTTTTTTCTTTTTATCTATCTTCCCAATTAACCATTTTCACACTAAACCACTTTTTTAACTGCGTTCACACTAAGCCACTTTTTAGCCATTACCCTAAAACAAAAATATGGCGCTGGCAGAGATCGAACACGGTACCTCTTGTATGAAGATCACATGTTCTAACCGAATGAGCTACTAAGTCTTTTGCTTACAAAACTTAGAACAATGCTAAACATTTTTCTTTTCTCATTCTTCTTGTTCATGTTTTGCTGCAATATTTAATTTAAAGATATCTTCTTCATACAGAGTCCGATTTATGCAAACACGGACTCTATCTCAAGAATAATTCCGAGGCGAGCGCAATGGTGCAACCCGTTTCCCTTAATTCCTACATTTGTAATTAAGCATTCCTTAATTCATTAGTTTTAATATTTAAAATCACAGGGTGTTACAAATGTTATATAATAGGTAGACTTGTCCTAGGGATAATTGGATATTATAACTTAGGTTATAATAAACTAGTGAGAAAATGAGATAACTTGTGTAATGAGGTAAGTGGTACTTAATTGAAAATTAAGTATCAGTAAATGGGGGGAAAATTTATGAAATGAAATAAGTTGAACTTAAGTATAAATTAAGTAATTTGAAAACATGGAAATCTGAAATATGCTGATTAGAATAACATGTTAAGGTTTGTCCTAGGGATAAAAAGAAAATTATAACATAGGTTATAGAACGAAGACTTATTAGTGAATCTTAGTTAAGAAAACTAAGTTAATAAGTAAATAATGATAAGTTGTAGTTACATGATAAGATGGAATTATGATTAAATAGGAAAGAATGAGGTAAACTTATGAAATGAAATAAGTTATATTTAATCATAAATAATGAGAGACATGTTAACAGTAAACATGTGAATTGAGATATACTTAATTACATATTAAGTAGAAAATGTTATTGTAACCATGAAATCAAACAAGAATGTAAGGGGATTGTGGATTACAGACTTTGGATCACAATCTAGAGAATAACATGTTGTGGGATTATTAATAAACTTAAATGCGTTAAGTTATATGACTGAAATTAACAAGCAAGAGGAACTTGGTAACTTGAATAAGAAGTCAATGTGAATGGGGATAACCGAGTTAAATGGAAAACTGATAAGGTAAACTAAGCGCAAAAAAATGTTTAGACATAGGACCTAATGACACATTAGACTGAGGCGCTTGGAGCAGTCCGTACGCTTGAGGGTGAACAAACCTACGCGGTAGATCATTGTGGTGTCATAAGGCACGAGGGGAGCGACGTTCTTTTGATTATTTTGTTGGCTCTGAAGGACAGAAAGGGGAAGCACGCGGCTTCTTGAGATACGTAAGGTGCTCTTGGTAGTCCTTTGTGCGGTGGCAGATGTTTAGGCTGTGCACGCAGGGATTGGGTCTGCGCGTAACTACCAGGTGGGTGGGCCTTGACTGCAAAAGTAGTTTTGCAGTCGGAATGCTATGACGTGGTGATATTAGGGTGATTCGGCGGTTGCCACAACGGTGAGGCAGAGGTCAGGACCAACAGAGATAGTAGATCGTCGGGTACCCATTATCGGCAGCCAATGGGATGCGAAAAGACAAGAGCTAAACCCAATAGACCATTCACCTTTCACTCTCGGGATACGGTGGTTGAGGGGTGATGCCAATTGGATGTTTAGATTATTTGTTAGGGGAAAGTCGCTTAGCTCTTGTAGTCTTTACTAGTTGAGGGAGGGGCCGAGGTGGGGCCATAGCTACCATGAAAAAAAAAACAGACCCGAGGGATATTTGTATTTTGAGGCCCCTAAAGTGGGCCTGTACAGATATGGAAAAGCTCCCGACCAAGTTCCCTGTACAGATATGGAAAAGCCCCCGACCAAATTTCGTGTTTCTTGTACAGCTCTATCATGAATCTCGATGCACATTATGTTCAGTTAAGGAATCAAATATAGTTGATACGTACGTGGGAAAGTCTAGATGCACGCATGTCGGCTCTAAGTGGTGTATCATAGACTTGAGGGCATTACTCTGGTATGGAATCCGATTCAATCGAAGAAGGCCGTCCATACGCTTATGTAGCATAGTAATGACAGATATATGTGGAATGTAATAATGATATGTATAGATCTGTATGTCACTCCTGTATAGGATGAGGGATTGCATTTATTTCTATGACATTTCAGTGGAAACCGTGCGAGTGGGGTTCCATGGGGTGTACCTCAATATTGGGGGAGGGGGGAAGTTACATATTCACTGTATTAAGTTAATCCACTGGGAAGAAAATGGGTTCGATGTGTGTGTAAGCCTTGAGTGTTGTTAACCCAAGTGAACAATTGGTTCTTCTTTGTCAATCCTGTTAATGGTGCAGCTATATTGGAGAAATCCTTAATAAAACGATGATAATATCCCTCCAACCCAAGGAAACTCCTAACGTCCGTTGCATTCTTGTGTCTATCCTAGTCCTGGATTGCTACCATCTTAGCAGGATCCACTGCTATTCCATTTCCCAAAATAACAAGGCCTAAGAACCTCAATTTGCTCTTCCAGAAGTGACACTTTGAAAGCTTAGCTCTCAGTTGATGCTTTCGCAAGTGCATCTTATGCTTTTCTTCATTCCGAGAGTAAACCAGGATGTCATACACGAAATCAAGCATGATCTTGTTCAATAATCTCTGAAATCCCTATTAATAAGATCCACGAAATACGCTAGTGCGTTGGTCAATCCAAATGGCATCACCAGCCACTCAAACAAAGCAGATGGTGTCCTAAAAGCAGTCTTCAGCACCCTATCCTTCGCCACTCTCAACTGGTGAAATCCTGTCGCCAAATACATTTGAGAAAACACCTTGGCCTTGTGAAGTTGACCAAACAAGTCATCTATCCTCAGCAATGGATACTTGTTTTTCTTGGTTAGCTTGTTCAGCTCATGATAATCCACACACAATCTCAAAGACCCATCAGTCTTGGTTGCAAACACAACTAGTACACCCCATTCGAAACCGCTTCGCCGAATGAATCCTTTTCCCAAAAGGTCAAGAACTTGCACCTCTAACTCTCGCTGCTCCTTAGGCGTCATCCGCATAAAAGGCATGACGATTGGTCTAGCACCTTCGATCAAATCGATCCTAAACTCAATCTCGCAATGCGGCGGTAACCCTTTGACCTCTTCAAAGACATCATCAAACTCACTAGCGATTAGCACAGATGACAAGTCTTCCCGTGGAATCACAAACGAATATAAAAATATTACAATGACCCCGTCTATGAGCTTACATCGAATCACAACCACTCGCCCTTCCATATTCCCGACTATCACCTCGAGCTTCCCGTAATCCACTTTAGCTGCAAAATTCTTGAGCCAATCTGTACCCAAAATGATCCTAAACCCATCGATGTTCAAAACAAAGCAATCACACACAAAGCAGAAACCATGAATCGACAATACTACTCCACGACAAATCATACACAAGCAGGATGAACCACCTACCGGATTAGTCACAACCAATTATCTATCGCTAATCTTGGGTTCCAAATCTAAGCGGTAGACAAGCTCATTACAAATGAAATAATCTGATGCTCCAGTATCAAAAAATACTCGAACTGAAACACCAATAACTGAAAGCGTACCTTGAACAACAACACTCTTCCCATTCTCCTCTGCCGTAGGAGCTCTTGAAGAAGATGGCACAACCACCAAAGCATACGCCATCACTACCTGCTTCCTCTTTGCTGGTTCTGGACAATCCTCTTTGTTATGCCTAGGCATTCCACATTTAAAGAACTTCCTTTCAACTTTCGAATTCTTGTGATCCTTGGAGAAATGGCCATTATACTAGTAGTTGAAGCAAATCACCTTTCTTTTTGGTTTCTTTTGTCCATTCTTTACTTTCTATTGTTGTTGCTTCCTCTTCTTATTATTACCACCTTGTTGTGTTTTTGGTTCCTCTTTGGCTGCAACAACAATTTCCTCCTTCAGAAACAAACTCTCATTCCTTAAAGCTTTTTCAAACAATCTTCTCATAAAGGTCATTAAGATGATCAACCAGCTGATTCCCAAAATACTGATCCAAGCCCATGACAAACTTCTCATTCTTCTGGTAAGGATAGTCAATATATGAACGAGCATACTTGGAAAAAGCTTCAAAATTAGAAACATACTCCAACATTGGTCTGCCATTCTGATTCAGCTCTATAAACCTCTTGAACAAAACTGACATCTAGGCGATAGAAATGAACTTCGTATCAAACCTGCCTCAAAACTAATCCCAAGTGATCTCATCTTCTGGAGTCTCTAAAGTGACAGAGTTCCACCAATCTGTATCTTTTCCCTGTAGCTGCCTTGATGCAAGCTTCCTCTTAGTCGGATCATCAATGCCCAAGTCTCCAAAAATCTGAATGCAAGTATCAAGCCACCCTTGATTCTCTATTGTCGGCTCTATCCCCATGAACGACTTCCCACCAAGAGCAGTGAAATCCTTACATAGGATCGCGAAGCCCACAACCTTCGGTACCTATACCTGAACCCCAACATCTACCGTGACTGTTCCTGGAGAGGGTACCCTCCTCATGATCGCTTCCATCATAACCTCGAACAGAGCTGGGGAATCTGGTATACCGCTATCTCCTCCTCCAGGAACAGTCTCCTCCTTAGCAGTGTGTCTTGACGATCGTCGACTCATTCTAAATCTGAAAAATAGAATGATTAGTTCATACACGAGAAAAACTGCAGTTGATGTCAAGCGCTATTGTATCATACACTAATATATAGTATACATCCATCAGAAAACTACAAATACAACTCTAGTACGTCATTATGTCCTCGAACTTTGGCTAAAATCGATTAACCAGAGCTCTGATACCAAATGTGAAGGCCGCCCTTAACTCTAGCACTTAACAAGAGGAATACTGCGTTGAAAGATGTGCCAGGTAGCCATGGATGATCATCAGGGTAGAATAACACAAGCCGAACCTGTCATATAACTCACAATGGAGAGATAAAATATAATAGAACATTATAATAAGCATTAAAGTGAAGCATTATATAACTGAATCTCAACACTTTCATATCATTCGGAAAGTAATATCCATACAACAACTAGAATACATCATAAGAGTATGTACAAAATGCCACACTTCAAGTCACTCAGAGAAACATATCAATTGAAATAGAGGAAATAACAAATATGTATAGTAGAACATAATATATAAGCCTCCTGCTCATCATCCCTCTATAGCATCATCCTTATTTAGATCTATCACCTGTCACCTGCTACATAATCTTCCCATCGATAACCTCAATTAATGAACAACCCAGGTAATAAGAGGGAACATAAAACCTTGAGTCAGACAATAGTATTAATGAGTGAAAAACAACTATCTAACACCATTTATAAAGTATATAAGAAATAGGTAGATCATTCATCTAATCTATCAACATCAACAAAGAAGAAACCCAAATTCGTCTCCCTCACATCCGACGGTAATAACCTTTACTAAAATCAGAAACCAAATAGTAGCAGACATAACAACTAATTATCCAGCGTAGACCATCCTAATCGAGATCAACATCCCCTAAGCACAAGCCTAGAAGGCCTAAACCAACATCAGACAAGCACCTAAGAGATGTCTCCCTCGATGTTGAACAATTTACGCAAGACGATACAACCAAAAAAATCAACATCCATGACTCGGGCTATCACTGCAAATCATGCCTTGAAACCATTGTTAATTGTATGACTGGACTAACTTGCCATCCCTCAAGGGATAATGGCAGCCCCGGTTCTAGCAAAACTCTGTACGCCTATCAATGATACGTATTTAGGCCTTTCAACTATACCTAGGGTACTCGACCAGACAACTTCTAGTCTTTTAAGTGTCCCCATTATACCCTTGCTTTGAGCCAGCTAGAACCTACGACCAACGATAATTCCTCAATATCTCTAGCCGTCCAACTTGACGACTATTCATAAGCTCAAGCAACTTATCAAGCAACTATTATCCACAAACTCTAACATCTTTGAGTCGTCTCCACATTCGTTGCATTTTGTCGATCAACGAACACATCAACACTTCCAACATTCCGTCTTGAATTCACATCGAAGCTACATCCAATGTCGAGCCAAAAACAAGCTTCATTTGGCCGATAGTTGGTACACAACATTCATCTTTTGTTATGTAATGGTCCATCACTTTTACATAGGGTTTTAGCCAAATGCTATTGTTGATCAATTACTCGATCAGACGTTTAAACTTGCATGATCCCTCATAGATCAGTCTCCGATCCATTCTTTTGCGCAGCGCCAGACTACCACGATCCACAGCATTTTATCCTTCTTTTCACAACATTTCCAAAATGCTGCGATCCACCAAATCTGCTACTGATCCATTAGCACTACCGACCCATCCAACCTGGTACTGATCCATCTGATCACACCATTGATTCATCCACCAAAACCATGCCCGATCCATCATCAAAATCGTGGCCGATTCATCGAAAAATGTGATCGATCCATACATTGAAACCATGACCGATGCATCCAAAAATATGACCAATCCATCCCTTTTTGCACAGCGCCGACTCATACTTTCATGAGCGTTGTCGATCCATCCCTTTAAAAGCAACCCATGCAAAATGCTGCTGATCCATGCCAAATGATGACGATCCATTACCATTTGCATTGTCGATCCATCACCATTTGCATTGTCGATCCATCAATATTTGTCAAACCAAATCCGATTCCAAACTGTGCAATTTCAAACAACTATTCAATCGACATTACTACAACCAATCCTCCTATAAGTAATAATCATGCAATCACATAGAAGTCACCCAAATCATGATAAAACAATTAAGCGAATGAATGAATGAATCTAAACATATCACATTTACATACGAATTAAACTTTATAATCTTATTGGATTAGATCCCAAGGTGATTCAAAATGAAAATATACTTACATCGATTAGATCTAGGTGAACTTGAAATGACAAAAATTAATATCAAACAACCTACATACTTGATTGAACCCATGTGGGAGATGCTTATCACTCACCAAATCCATAAAATAGCTTGAAAACGATGAATCTCTAATTCGAACAGCAAAGAACAGCGAAGAACAACCTTAAAATCACACAATTTGATGCAATATACTCTTCCTTGATGTTGATATTCAATCTTCTAATGTAGATCTAAGAATTTAATGGAGTGGAGATGTATTTTATTGAGCAAGAAGGATCGCGAGCTCAACCAAATGAGAGAAATGAAGAAACTGAACCATCCTCTTTGCCTCTACCCCTCTATTTATAGCCATATCCCCTAGCCTTAATGGGCCTTACTAACCATCCCACTAATGGCTAATTAGTCTGTCTATAAATTGTGTAGCACTAAAACATTGATTCCTCCAAAACCTCTTAACCAAATCTTTAATGTGACCAATCTATGGAATTGGAAACATCATTTCCTTTCCGGTGAAATCAATCTCAGAACCTGATTCTATCCCAGTTAGAAGTTATTCCCTGTACAAAGCTGATAAGGGTAAAATTGTCAAAAATAAAATTGGTAAAAAATATGGACATGTCTCACATCTCCATAAACAACATATCAAAATATGAGAATGATCCGACCCTCCAGGAATTAAATAAAAAAATTTATGATCCTCTGATACGTAAAATGCGGCTCGTTATAAAACTTAAGACAGGTAAAGATTTAATGAGTCTGACTCGAGAGGTAGAAACATTAAACAAATTCATATCAAGGGCAGCTTCTAAGTGTATCCTTTTATTCGATGTGATTAAGAATATGATAAATTTTGAGTAGGGAGAGGAGTGAATGTAGGCTTTTTAAGAATTAAAGGATCATATCATAAAAGCCATCAATTTTATCTAATCATATAAAAGGGAAAACCTTATACCTTTTTTTAACAATATTAGACTATGCAATTAGCTCTTTCAATTTAGAATAGAAGATGGTGTCCAATTGCTGGTACATCACATAAGCAATAGAGTGAAAGATGTAGAAATTTAATATCCGATAACCAAGAAGTTGACTTACTACCACAATAGGAAGTTAAGTGCCTATTTCCAACACCATCTAGTTTGGATTTTAACTAGCTTTCCCTTAAATTAGATGTTTTGTAAACATGAGACTTCTGGAAGGCTAGTAGAGTGGTAAACAAAGTTAAGTCAGTATGACATAG
The DNA here is from genome assembly GCA_030737875.1 of Allium sativum. Taxonomy (NCBI): domain Eukaryota; kingdom Viridiplantae; phylum Streptophyta; class Magnoliopsida; order Asparagales; family Amaryllidaceae; genus Allium; species Allium sativum. Next base: position 875,091,124 of record CM060909.1, read on the forward strand.
TCACCAATCGGAACAATCGGAAAAGGATAAAGATTCAGATGGCAATTATTTGTTAATGGAGCTTTAAATGAGAAAGGAGCTAGAGTATGTTACATTTTCCTATCCCTTAATGGATACCACTTATATTATGTAATGAAACATGGGTTCTAGGCCACTAATAATATGGATAAATGTGGATCTGTGGTTTCTGGAATAACATTAACCCTATTGTTGGAAATTCTTAGAGTCGAAATCTTTACTAATTCACAACTGATGGTAAATAGTTAAAGCAAGCTTTTCAAATAAAAGACGTGAAGTTGACACAATATGTAAAAAAATATGTGAAAGATATCGGATTAATTTAAAGATTTCTTAATACATCAGATGCCTAGGGAAAGGAATCAACAAGCAGACTTCCTAGCTAAGTTGTCTATCTTAAGAAGTGTGCCAAAAACCAAAATCATTTTGATAGTTTACAAAGCATACCCCAGTATTGATGAGGAAGTGTTAGGAAAATGAGCTAAAGGTATTAATATGATGTCAAACATTTGGGGAAAAGAGGGTAATGGAACCACTCTTCTAGACGAATCATTAGTTACATAAAAGGATAAAAGCTATAAGGATACTTGAATTGCACCCATTGTCAGATATTTGATTAACAGAGAATTACATCCAAGAAAAATGAAGCAAGGAGGGTAAAACATCAAGGACTAATTTTTGTTATCATGAATGGAATATTATGCAAGAAACCATACTCTATCCCTTACCTATAATGTGTAAATCCAGAAATCGTACTACTACAACTAAAGGGAGTTCATGTAGGATTTTGCAGTGAACATTAAACAAAGCTGACCAAAAAATTAATGAGGTAAGGACATTATTGGCGACGAATGACTGAACATGCGATTGATTATGTGTAAAAATGCGACGAACGCCAAAATTCTCTAAAATTCCCGGTTTACTATCAAATGAGTAAACTCCAGTTTTGAGCCTATGACCTCTCAGAAAAATATAAGCTTAAAGGCTATCCCTGCACATTTATTTATACAGGAAACTGCTTACAAGGACAAATGGTATTAATATTTTATCCATAAGGACACGCGATTAAAATTTTATCCAAAAGGACATAACCTTAAAAATTTCCGTCGCCCCTTTCTCTCTTCTCTGATTTCTTCTTCCGCTCCTTTCTCTCTTCTCAGATTTCTTCTCCCACGAAATCAGAAAATCAAAATTAACGAAATCATCTCAACTGGAAATCAAATCAAATCAAATCAAATCCGCCTACTATCTTACAGTCGAACCTCAATCATAAATCGAACAGCAAAATTTAGGGCACGAAATCGATCTCAACAATCAACCTCGATTGAATTTTTTATTTTTTTCCTATAATCATTATAATTTTTGTTCATTTCTGCCGATTAGTTTTTTTTATTTCGCAAGGTAATTCATGTTTTTTTTTGTTCTGCAATTTTAATGTTCAACTTTTCTGTGGTTGGATATCATTTTATATTTTTCTAGGTATCATTTTTGTTTAGTTACCACTGTTTTATATTCGTTTGATGTGTTTTTAATGTTGTGTTTATTTTGTAGTTGTACAGTTGCATTATCTATGTATTACAGTCGAACCTATTTCATTTAAAAAAATCAAATTGTGATGAAAACATTTTTTGCATTAATTTTTCTTTAAAACATTGCAGCAGTTTTAAGGTATCATTTTTATATTTTTTAAGGTATCATTTTTATTGTATTAATAGTGTTATGCTGTTTTGTTTATAGTTTTGGTGTTATTTTACTTTTGTTCTTGTACCGATGCATCAGTTTTGCTACTCAAACGAATTTATTTCATTTTAAACAATCATATTGTGATTCGAACATTTTCTGTATTACTTTTATTATTAAAATATTAAAGCAGTTTTAAGGTATCATTTTTAAATTTTTTTAAGGTATCTATTTTATATTTTCTAGTTGAATTTACATTGTGGCAGTTTTTAGGTATTTTTATATTTTTTAGTTATTAGTTTTATATTTTCTAGTTTAGTTTACATCATAGCAGCTTTTATGTAGATTTGTGTTGTTTGCTTGGGCAATTGACTTTTTTTGATACACAACATTAATTTTAACTGATAGCCACTAATAAAAAAAACACCTACCTACTCAATTCAAATCTCACAAAAATAATATTTATTCGCAATAATACGTACTGATTAAAAAAATAATAGCAATCAATTCAATTCAATTGTCACAAAAATGAGATTATTCTGAGTAATACACAATAATACCCACTTGTATCATATGATACTTACGATGATACATAACTGATTTAATATGATACATTTTTCCCCTACATAATCGACGTACATAGAACACTGCTCCCCATTCCAAGCATGCATTCATGCATTTACTTTTACTTGTATGCAATCCAGTCTTGAATTCAAGTAATCTCCAGCAACATGCAGTATCTGCAAGTATTTCATACACAATCAAAACTTACACCAACATAATACTGTAAATTCATGTTGAAAATATAAAACTGATACCTAAAAAAATATAAAAATAATACCTAAAAACTTTTATGATGTAAATTCATGTTGAAAATATAAAACCAATACCTAAAAAATATATAAAAATGATACCTAAAAACTGCGATGATGTAAATTCATGTTGAAAATATAAAACTTATACCTAAAAAAATATAAAAATGATACCTAAAAACTGTTGTGATGTAAATTCATGTTGAAAATATAAAATTAATACCTAAAAATATATAAATGATACCTTAAAACTGCTATGATGTAAATTCATGTTGAAAAATATAAAACTGATACCTAAAAAAAAATATAAAAATGATACCTTAAAACTGCTTTGATATTTTAAAGGAAAACTAATGAATAAAAATGTTTACATCCTACTTTGATTGATTAAAATGACATAATTTCGATTGAGTTGCAAAGTTAATGCAACAGTACAAGTACAAAACTAATATCACGAAAATAAATTAACACAGAAGCATAACACTGTAATAACAAGAAAAATGATACCTTAAAAAATGGGAAACTGATACCTATGAACTGCTACTAAATTCACTATCCAAAAAAATAACTTCCGTCGTTCATCTCTGTCGTTCGCCTTTCTCATTCGATTTTCTACGACGAATTCACAAAATCAAAATCACGAAATCATCTTTACTACCTATCGAATCAAAATCAAAATCCGCGGCACTTTAGACAGATGTCGAGATCAGATCTGATCGAGAGATCAATACGCTCGAGAGTGATTTTGCAATTTGAATCAAAAGAAAAAAACGCGCTGGAGAAGAGAATTAGAGATCGAGAGAAAAAAATTGCGTTCAAGGAAAGTAGAACGAGAAACTTGCGAGATAGGAGCGTCGAAGATGAAATAGGCATGTGACTTAGGGAGTTAAGCTATCATTGCGTATTGTCCTTTTGAGTAAAATTTTAGTGGGCTATCCTTATGAATAAAAAATCCCTTAATTTTGTCCTTGTCATTAATTGTCCCTTATTTATATATATCTAAATGAACCCTGTCCTTCCGGTTTAAAATGAAATAAATCTCACAGTCCAAAAAAAAACTGTCATTATTTTGTGGATGGGTCCGCAAACTCTTAGACTGGTCAACCCTAGGTCGACCCGACCCTTTATGGGTTGATCTGTAGGTTGGTCCGATTGATATGGAGGCCAACACCGATACTTTGTTTAAGATGTGATTTTCTTAAAATTTGAATTTTTATACATTGGTTTTAAATGTTGATAAACTTGCTTACTTTTTTGATTTAATTCCTTTTTATTACTGATTAAACTTTCTTTTATAAAGGTGTCTATTTAAACTTTTAAACGCACGTTATTTTTGAAATTAAAGCACGCATATATTTATATAAAATAAATATACAACACTTGTATACACATATCTTCCCTGAATTAATTCTCTTGTAATGTTACGTTGTATTTATTAATTTATAATGTTATTCTTAAGTAACATTAGCCTTTAGTAAACCTTAATTTATTACTTTATAACGTTAAATTCGCCTAATGTTAACATTTTTAATTAATTCCATTTATATCTTTATAACAATATGTTTATATTACATTAACTTTCCTATTTGACTCTCAGTTATTTTGCACGTTCAAGTTTTCAAATTAAACATGTCTATTTTCAAAATTGCAAGCTTATATATTATTAAAATAATATGAATAAAATATATGCATTTTTTTTGCATATAATTATTTTCTGACACGACATTTGAACATCAATAACTTCTCCATAAGAACTCCGTTATGAACAAATTATATATGTAAATTGATCAGAAAATCGCCATGAACACAATTGTATAAGTTTCGAGACCAAATTCCGGCAATTAAAAAAATATTTATTTTTACTACTCGTTATTATTGCAACTTATTTAGTTATATAAAGATGCGGTGTGTTACATTCTCCAACCTTTAGGAAATTTCGTCACTGGAATTTTTCAAGGGTGAAATTATGTGATCCCTCGCCTAATTTACATGCACCACATGTACACCAAAATTTGGAACCACCTATGTCAACTTGCAAAGTACAGTACATCATAAAATATATGAATGCAATTGAATTTCAAAGCGGTACCCCCTATATGAATGCTCTTTTCTTTTAAAAATTACCACTCAAAACATGATGGCACAACCAAAATACACTTGTAATCTGTATATGAATGGAGCAACTTCAAAATCAAAATATCTTTTCATCTAGTTTTCCCCATACCTTTACTGAATAAATGCACAGTTCAACAAAATTATTCGTGCAAACCATATTAGATAACCTTAAAATTTCAAATTTTAGAAAAATCTAATTTTTGAAACTTGATTCTTATGTTAGAAAATGGTAAGTTCTATATTTTTCACTTCACATTTACGCACTTTGTTTCTAGTACTTGGATCTTTTTATTGTTATTTTACAAAAAATCCTATTTTTATCCCCAAGCACTATTTACATAAGAAGAACTTCTTTTCAAATTCCCCAAATTATTTTGGAAGAATTTATTTTCTCTTGCTATTCTTATTTATTACAGTTTATTATCTTTATCACTTTTTGTAACATTTGTTGTCTTTATCTTAATTATTCATGGTTTCGTTTTTTAAAATTTTATTTACAATAGTCTATGTCTTTATTTTTTCCTGGTTATCATCACAACAACCTAGAAAGAGAATGTTATACTAAACAACTCTTTTTTCAACAGCAAACAAAGTACTATATAGGAATACAAATCCAAACTAAAAGAGATACAACCTCCACTACAACCAATAGTGGTTAAATAATGCAAAAGCTAAATATGACTATTCTTTAGGATCAGGAAACCTAGGACCATGTCCTAATTTGCTACAAGAATCCCAAGCTTTCTCTCACAGTCCATTTCCTTCTTGTTTCCTACATAGGTTTTTGGTTTTCACTCAAAAATTTAGTCTTTCACCATTATATTACTAACTTACATGGGATCTCAATTCTCATGCAAATTAAAATATCTTTTTCACTTAATTTATACCTATTATTAAATCTATATTTACACAGAATCCCTCTCTATGCCCTTTCCATATAACTTATAGAAGTTCTAAAACTACCTTTACTCTTTTCAATTAAAACATTGACCACTTGGAAGACAACTTTTCCAAATTTCTCTTTTCTCAATCCTTGCACACTATTGTATAACTTTTGAGCATTGACCATTTTCCTCCTTTCCACTCTTAAAGCTTTCTAAAATTTCTGCTTAAATTTTATGGTCTATTCAAATACCAAAATAATTCCTCTAGGTTTTACATAGTGTTCCAAGCACAGTACGAGAATCTTTTACTACCATTAGTTTTATCACAGTGCTGATTCCCATCTACACTATATTTTAAGTCTTGTCTGCTTTCCTTTCTCTCTCTTTTTGTTCAAAAGTTTAATTATACCACCAGACCATCTTTAATTATCTAAAATTATATTTTCAAAATCCTTCTTAAAACTTAAAAACTAGTATAGATAGGATTAGCTACTATCCGTTCAGTATGGTTTTTATTTTAATGTTTTATACACCCTGATTCAATTGAAGCTGCTTGTCTATTCTATTACAATCTTTTTTCAAGAGGAACTATTAAGATTAAATATCTACTAATATTTCTTAAGGAGGGCTTTGTAATCTACATAAAATACCAAGAAAAAATTATTATTAATAATATTTCCTTTGTTGAATATGTAGCACAAAATATGGTTTTTTACCTATATTTTGTACACTTCTTTCAACATAAATTTCTTGTTACTTTAACAAAACACGTTTACTTACAAACTTATTGATTTTGTAATGATCCAACTTTTCCGCACCATTTCAGCTGACACACACATGTCGAACTCAAAGGAACAGAAAAGCGGATAGTTAGGGGAAAGAAGTTAGAGGGTGAGCAGAATAAAGAAATGTTAGAATATAAGAAAAAGAAGAAGAAGAAAGATATTAACACTATGGAATATGAGTAAAATAGGATCTCACAGTGGAACGATCAAAATATAATATCTCAATACTCTTTACACAAAGCAAAAATTGCAAATATATATATATATGATTACATGATTAGAGCATTGTAACACTTCGAATTTTAATAAACAATAATAAAATAGAAAAGGGTAGTAAAATAAACATTAATCAGAATCAACTTAAATTAGACAATGTAACTAGCACCATTAGGTCCATTGTAATTTTCTTATGAAAATAGGCACTTGGTTTGCTAAAAATGGATAAGTTATGAATTAAAGAAGATAAGTTAAAAAAATCATTAGTTATATAATAAAAAATATATATAGCGAAATAACCAAGTGGGACGGCCCGTTCCCACTTGGGTCAACCTAGAGTAGACCCATTGGTCCTTGAGTCTGTTGGATCTAGATTAACCCTAGAGGGGGGTGAATAGGGTTTATTTAAATAATTTGAGATATTTTAATAGATCACCGAACAGATTGTAACAGATAAAATAAATGCAGAAAATAAATAACAAAGAGATTTTACCCAGCTTCGGCAAACCCTGCCTACTGTTGCATTCCCCAAGGTTTCAACTAGATATAAGTCAACTATTACAACGCTTATAACACTTGTAAACTCACGACAATTCCTAGCCTAAATGTCCTAACCCTACGCCCAAAACTTATCCCCAAGTTTCTACTAGGTGCTGTACAAAAGGCCTCACAATCTCGCTCTAGTTGCACTAATTCTACGCTCAAAATCCTATACCGATTTTAACCCCAAAATCGGAATTTTTTCCCCTTTACAAACCCATTAACAAAAACCCTAATTTTACAGACAAACTAGAAAACTTAGATTTGTTAAATTTAAATTCAAACAAAACAATTAAGACAAAAATAGAAAACCCCCTTTTTATAAATTAGAACTAGGTTGGCCCCTCTTTAATTTCTTTATTCTTCTTTGCTTCAAAATGAAAATCGGCCGATCCCTAAAAATGCCAGAGTTTTCCTCCTTGCTCCAAATTGAATCACGATTTCAATAAATATGATGCTTTAATGATTTACTCTGGCTCTCTCTCTCTCTCTCTCTTTTCGATCTAGAGTCGATCGAAAAACTGAAGTGAGTGATTTGATTTGAATTGATTTCTGCCCTTGAATTTTTTTCTCTGGTTTTTCAACGATGAGCCTGTGATGAAAGCGGTGTTATATTGGATTATATAATCCTAAAATCATCGCTGATTTCACTATATGTCTTGACTTGATTTCTACGATATTTGGCTTTAATTTTCCCCTTTTGTTGTGGTGTTCGAATTGCTATATTTTTGGAATGCTTTTGAAATTTGAAATTTATGCTTGTCCACGATTGCCGAGTTGAATTATTGCCAATCACTTGTTGAATTTTGGAAACAAATAAAAATTGTTTCTTGCCAAAAAACGTTGCCTTCGATTTGTTCTATTATTGTTTCCTAGACTAAATTGATTCTCCACACATATGAATAGCATTGAATAATGGAGATATGCCATACCTAACGTTGCTGATTTCCTGGAATTGCATTTGTATTGCAAAAACTGATTTGCCATTGTTTTAAAAGAATGATTGTTTCCTGAAAATACTTTGAATTGTAGAAATCACTTCTTTCCCAAACATATATTTTCTAAGTTTGTAATGAATACAAACTTTCCAGTTTATCCTTGCATGTAAGGATTTTCTCACGCCAAATATAATTGTACGCAATCATGCATACTTGAATTAATATTTTACCTGAGCAAATATTGCATGCATATACACTGGCCAAAAATACGTTCATTTTTGGAAAGTAATAATTAATTTTTTGCTCAACCTTAAATACCAACTTGCTGAAATGTTTCTTCTTATATCATGAATTGAAAAACACTTGCATGCTGACTTTAAACACCTACCAAATATGCTTTTACCGTGAGCATTTATCATAGAGTTTTGTATCCTGGTGTACATTCATTTCTCTATCCTTTCTTGGGCTTGCATTTGTCTTGAGTTATTTTGCAGCACATTATGTTGTAGCTGAGTCACTTTGTCCTATATACACATGATTTATGTTTTGCAATAGGTCTGTTAAGTTGCATTTGAACTTGAAATGCATTGTGCTTGCACTTCTCAAACTTGTATCCATTTTTAGCTGCCATGACACTGCTTTTGTTTATGCATCATCCTGTGCTTCTTGCCTTGCTTACTGAACATACTACCATGTATATCCCATGCTGCCATGATTTCATGCTTCTTGAATACACTTGGAATGCTCGAACACTTGACTTGTTGCACTCATGTAGTCCATGCTGCTCTTAAATGGTCTGATCATGTTGGTGATTCATTCTTTGTTGTATTTATTTGACTTCACTGTTCTGATTTCTGAAAGCATATGGTAGTTAAAGCATTTGGTACTTCCATGTTGGTGTGGTCTTGCTGCACTTGACTCAAAAGTTATGCATACTTACTTGTGTTTGAGCTTTTGCTTTGATGGGCAGTGCATAACCATACTTGTTGCACTGTTTCACATTAGCATGGTTAATTGTCATGTACACATTTGTGTTAATCTTTCTTGAGTATTTGTTGTCAAATGTACATCCAGTCTTTGATGCACATGTATTTGGGATGTTCCATATATTGTTGCAATTTTCATACATGTTGTTGCTTGTTGTGTATGGATTTTAAACTGGCTCGACCTTTGACTCTTGCTCTCGAGCATGTGCACTGTGTATGTGTATCCATGTGTACAAATGTGTATATATACACGCATCTGCATATATATATATATATATATATATATATATATGTGTGTGTGTGTGTGTGTGTGTGTGTGTGTGTATGTGGCTATTCAAATGAGAGTCATGAATAATATTATCAGCAGAACATTATACCTAAGTTGTGGTTGTTCAAAATCAGCTAATAATGATGTTGGTTCCGCCTAGCAAACCAGTATAGTGTGCTGAGGTTGATCTGTGAGCACTAAAGTATACAGTCTGCCTTGTGGTATTTATAGTGTATCACTATGAATATCACAAGCTGTCTAGACATAGATGGATGGATAAACAAATCAAACCAAGTCATGAAAAATGATTAGAAACACACCAAAATTTTGAGGCAAATAAATTTTTAAAATAAAAATTATATTTGCTAGAATTTAAAATTATTTCTTTTCCAGATTACTCTATGTGTGTTTCTGTGATAGGTAAGCAGAAGACTGGACTGACTAAGATGGTGTGAAGATAGAAGACTAGGACAGTGTAAGTGAAATGTATGAACATATATATAACAAAGAATGAAGTGAATGTGTATGCAACTGTGTAAATGAAATGTAACATGAGCGACTGAGTGAATTAGTGGCGAAGTGAGGAACTGATATATACATGAAATTGAATATGAAATGTATTGTATTACTGAGAAATGTACAAATAGTGGAGTTATAAATTTGTACTTTTGAGATGTTGAAATAAAATTTTATATTTAAATAAAATACTGTTTGAATATTTGAATTCTCATGCACTAGTATTCCATTTAAATATAATTATTATATTCCTGTATGTGATGTAGTATAACAGTACAATAACAAACACATTTACAATAATAAATATATGTTTGTTATCATCAAATCATAGAATTATTAGATACAACAATCTACCCCTTTTGATGATGATAAACATAAAATAAGATTTTGAATATAATATTTTAATAAATGAGTTTAACAGTGAATTATTGAACTCCCCTAACTGCTCCCCCTACAACAAAACACCCCCTAAATATGTGCATGAGTGAGAAATAATAATTAAAACTTCAATATTAAAATATTCAAAGAATATCCACTCATCGATCAAAATCTTAACATATTCTCCCCCTTTTGTTATCATCAAAAGTATACAGAAATTAAAACAGTGACGAAAAATGGACTAAAAATATAATTCGGCTTAAGAGGAAGACCAATTATCACAAATCTCAATCAATCAAACAAAAATCATAATATTCTAAGAACTCGTGGCAAATTTTACATTTTAGAATGATGAATTTACAGTGAAATTTATATAAATGGAGAGATTTTTTAAACAAATTATTTCCAATTATTTTCAAAGAAGATAAAAAAAATTGAGCATAAAAATAGTGATGGATTTGGAATGATTATAAATTCAACTTAAGTGACAAAATCAGTTAATCTCAAATCCCAATAGCCATCAATCAACAAATCATAATATTTCATAAAATATTAACACATTTCACAGATTAGAAAAAATGGATTGATAGGCTGATTTTTACATACCAAGGAGAATGGTTTTTACATACCAAGGAGAATTTCATAAAAAAGTATTTATTTATTTCCTTTTCTTTTTCCTTTTTATTTAAGAGCACACTGAACATGCATAACCAGATCTTGGATTTTTAAATGAGGTAAGTTGCAGCTTAAAAATAAGTAATCTCATAACCATGCATGACTAGAGCTTGGATTTTTAAATGAGGTTAGAGAAATACTTTTGAATATTATATTTTTATTATTTTCTGTTTCAAAAATAAAAAACTCCTCAGTATATAAAAGCAATATGGATGACAGAATTATGGTAGGTATAGAAATGTTTTGTGAAATAAATTTCTAAATTAATCACATTATGAAATATGCTCAACTGTATCGAGATTCTTGAAAATTTTCAATTCTCACTAATTCAGAAAAATAATATAATCACAATTCCATCACAAATATTTACACCAATTTATTCAAGATGATTTTCAAAAATATTAAACTCTCCACATTAATATAAAATCATGATGGATGGCAGAATAATGGTAGATAAGGAGATGTTCGTGAAATAAATGCCAATTCAAAGATATTATAAAAATTGTTTAGTCATTATGAAAAAAATTAAATAAAATTTCCTCTCGTTGTGAAATATACTATAGTCACAACTCATCACAATTTCAATAATCTGATAATAATTTTGATGAGTTCTAAATACAGTTCTGTTTGGTTATTGATTTCAATCTCTGAATAAATAATCAATAAATAATTTTAAAATTGAAAAATCAGTTACAAGGGGGAATTTAAAAGATTTATACAAGACAAGAGAAATTTAAATAGATCTATAAAAGACAAAAAAGGTATAAGGAACTATATAAGATGAGAATCAGAATAAGGAATCAAAACAGACGAGTGAGAAAATTTCAAGCACTTCTGATGCCACTTATTGTATCCGCTAACGGGGATTTCAATACCACCCTGGAGGCTAACAAACGTACCTTAGACAACAATATCTAATTATCAAGCCCAAGCATTTAAATCTAACTAGCCAATCTCATAATTAGAGTAGCAAACATTTTTTTCCAAAACAAGCAGTCATCATAACATTTTCAAAACAATTTCCTTTTATCATAGCAGCATAACAACCAATTTCAAAGCAGACTTTTCAAGAGAATTTTTCACAAATATTTCTTCCAATCACAAAAGATGATTCATTGCCCAAGATTAAAAATACAGTTTATTTTAAATCATTTGAAGGAATATGAAAATCTCAAGATTCAGTGAATCGATCACACCAGATTGTAACTTGCAAACCAAGATTTGTGTGAGATTCACGAATTAATAATTTCAAATGATTTCAAACAAACAAATATTCAAATCAAGTGATAATGAAATAATAGTGAGTTTCAATACAAGATCTTCAAAGAATTTTCAATAATTATTTCTAACAAGCACAAGAATATTTTTCAGAATATTTACATCAAGCATGAGAGATATTCATGATCCAAAAATAAAATGATTTATTTGAAATCACTTAAAATAAATGTAAATTTATAGATACAATGAATCAATCACACTAGATTAATAATTTCAAATCTAAGAGGTGAGTGAGATTCAAAATATCAAATATTTCAGATGATTTCAAACAAATAAATGTCCAACCAAACTAATCATTAAAAATGATGAATTTCAAGATTCAACACAACGGTTCAAGTAAAAAAAATCTCTTTAGAAATAATCAAGCCAATCCAAAAACTAATGAAATTATCACAACTGGAAAATTGCAGTGTGCTGTAATGAGTATAAATTTCAAGCCCTTCCAAAATGAATTAGAAGAAAACTCATAACAGCAGAGGTGTGTGAAATTTCATTAATTTTCTAGATCTTCAAAAATTTAGAATTCAAAATAATAGTGTTCAAGATATAACATGAATGCTTCAGCACTGTTAGGAATTTAGAAATAAGAAAAGAATTAAACTTCAAAATAATTGCAAAAATTTACAATTTTTAATTCAAGATCTGGAAATGATTAAAACATGAGAGTTTTATTCAAATAAAGCGAATTGACAGAAAACCATGAATTCTGCATTTTGTTGTCAAGAAAGCTCAAGAAGAAACAAAAATATATGGTAGTGTCAAATCAAAACATAAATATAATAATAATAATAAATAAAAGGGGTAGAAGGAGGAATAAACAAAGAAGAATAAAAATAGAGAATATTAACAGAGACGAGTCTACAGATTATACCTGAATTCAATGTAAGCAAAAGAATATCTAACTCAACAAACTTGGCTAAGGAACTGTGAATAATTCAATGATATGAAGCAGTTTGAATTTAGTTTCTCTTTTGTAAAGCAGTTCCTCAGCCTCCTCTGGTACCTAACAATTTAAGGGATTGAGTGCTTTAACAAAATTAGTGAAACCATTCACAGTTTTGTTATGTCTTTTGGTACTCAAACCTATTTGTATAACAATCCATTCAAATTTACCTTTATACCTTTTGGAACCCAAATCTGCTTGAATTTAGTTGAATTTTCTTTATTTGTTTTCAAGGTCCAAAATGGATAATTAGATTGTTATCAAACAAAATCTTATCTCATTTGTGATTCAAAAATCCTTTGAAATTTAAATTTCAAAAAAAAATCCGTTTTAAAGCAATTTGTAGAATTTTAAAATCGCAAGAATTTAATTTTTCAAAATCATTTGTTGTTCCAAAACCAAGACCATTCCTGTTACCAAAAGAAAATTAATTTGTCAACATCATATTCAAAGGATTTTCCTCTGATTGAAAAACGTTGTAAATTTAATTCAAGTTCATTGATTTTGGATTTAAGATTAGAATTTTCGTTCATCAGATTTGAACAATGATTAATGCTGATCCTTCTCCTTTTAGTATAATTTTGTTTAAAAATCAAATTTTTGTTTTCAAGCAGTATGATTTTGGTCTTGGACTCAAAGATTTCAGATTCAAACTTAATTTGTTTTTCAAATTCAAGCTTCTTGAAATTTTAAATCTCCTTTTCAAGCTCATTTAAAATCAAATCACTTTTCAACAAGCTTTATTTTTCAGCAAATTCATGTTTGAAATTTTTGATGGCCTTAAAATTATTAAATTCTTTTTGTAAAGAATTATTTGTACCTTTTAAGTCAGTTTCATTATCTTTTAAAATCAGAATTCCTTCTTCAAGCTTTTGAATGTTTTTATTGAGATGAACGAGATCAATTTTCAGTTTCAAACAATTTTCGTAGTCAGAATTTTCTAATTTCATGACATTTGAAAGTTTTGATTCTAAACAGTTATTTCTTCTCTTCAACTCATGATTTTTAGATTTTAAAGACTTGTTTTTCCAATGGATATTATCAACATTTTTTGTTAAATCAGCACAGATTTAAACCAAATTTTCTTATGAGAAGCTTTCAATCTAATTGTCTGTTGAGTCTCTATCGTCTGATCTACTTGAATTTTCATCAGTTTCTTCTTCCAAGCATAGATCTAAATCTGAGTTGACCATTTTGTGTTTTGAGCTGCTGTTGTCAATTTTTCCATACTTTGTATCGAGAGTATTCTAGATTTCCTACGTAGTTAAACAATAAGAGACAAGGCTATATTGAAAATCATCAATATCAGAATATAAAATGTGAACAACACGAGAATTAAAGCCAATATCATTCCTAATAATCATATCATACCCATTTATAATAATATTCCAATATTTAATATCAATAGATTTTAAATAGGATTCCATTTTTGATTTCCAATTTAAAAAATATGTACCATTAAAAATAGCTGGAATACGATTGGACTGACCCTCTATGGACTGACAACTAGGGAACACCATGACTTTAGAGTTAATGAATAACCTTCTTTAATAACACTTTTTGGATCTAAATTATCCCTAAAGGGGGGTGAATAGGGTTTATTAAAATAATTCGAGATATTAAAACATATCACAGAACATATTGCAGCAGATAAAATAAATATAGAAAATAAATAGCACAGAGATTTTACCCAGCTTCGGCAAACCCTGCCTACTGCTGCATTCCTCAAGGTTTCTACTAGATATTAGTCAACTATTACAACGCTTACAACACTTGTAAACTCGCGAAAATTCCTAGCCTAAATGTCCTAACCCTACGCTCAAAACTTATCCCCAAGTTTCTACTAGGTGCTACACAAAAGGCCTCACAATCTTGCTCTAGTGCATTAATTCTATGCTCAAAACCCTGTACAGATTTTAACCCCAAAATTGGATTTTTTTTTCCTTGATACAAACCCTATGACAAAAACCCTAGTTTTACTGACAAACTAAAAAAACTTAGATTTGTTTTACAAATTTAAATTCAAACAAAACAATTAAAACAAAAATAGAAAACCCCCTTTTTATAAAATAAAACACGGTCAGACCCTCTTTAATTTCTTTATTCTTCTTTTCTTCAAAATGAATATCGTCCGATCCCAAAAAATGCTAGGGTTTTCCTCCTTGCTCCAAACCGAATCGCGATTTCAATAAATATGATGATTTGATGATTTCTTCTGGCTCTCTTTCTCTTGTCGATTTGGAGTCAGTCGAAAAATTAAAGTGAGTGATTTGAATTGATTTCTGCCCTTGAATTTTTTTCTCTGGTTTTTCAATGATGAGCCTATGACGAAAGCAGTGTTATATAGGTCATTATATAACCCTAAAATCATCTCTGATTTCACTATATGGCTTGACTTGATTGCTGTGATAATTTGGCTTTGATTGTCCCTCTTTGTTATCCTGTTCGAATTGCTTGATCTCTGGAATGCTTTTGAATTTTGAAATTTATGCTTGTCCACGATTGTCGAGTTGAATTCTTGCCAGTCACTTGTTGAATTTTGGAAACAAATAAAAATTGTTTCTTTCCAAAAACTATCCGCTATTCGTAAATAGTATCCTCAGAAGTTGCGGCTGACTTGGCCTCCACGGAAAGGTATATCAAAAGTAGAGCTTTTTCCGGATGTGGTTTGACCGCTTTTATTGCCTTGGAAGTCGGGATATACGGTGGAATGGCTCTGTAGAAGATTTCCATGCTAGCCCGAGATAACCGGTCGATGTGTCTTTCACGGAAGCTAGATACTCGGTCGACAGGGAGAGCGATACTTCCTGATTGATTTGTCGATTGACTAGGCTAGACTCGGGCCGATATATGACTGCTTCGGACCGTGCGTCTGTTGGGCTTCCTGAAGCGCGGCTTATATCCATTTGAGCGTTTGGGCTTTGGTCTGGCTCATTGAGACTCTTGCCAAAAAGAGGGTTAACACTTCGCCCCTCAGAATGCATCTTCATCGGTAGAGGGAGGTGTGTACTGAAATTTGAATCGAAGCATAAACGCTCGAGCAGCTATGGTCACGCCATACCATATTAAGGCCAGAAAACCAACGGTTCCGATGTTGTATTAAAGCTGGAAAACCGACGACCATACTAGGTTGTATTAAGGCCGGAAATCCGACAACAATCAGGAACCGTACTAAGGCTGAGGTGACGATCGCCATTTGTGTGAGAGTTAGTTCCTGCAAATACAAAATAATTCATTCTTGTTTTGGAGAAGGCTAATGTGTCGAGCATTTTATTTCACTTGGCTTTGTAGGGTGGCAAGCATTAACCATGCTCGGCTTAGTAGCGAACATTGACCATGTCCGGTTTAATGGAGAACGCTTAACCAGGTTCGGCTTAGTGGCGAGCATTAACCATGCTCGGCTTAGAGAGGTGGCGGGTATTAATCATACTCGGTTTAAGGCAAGTGTGTTTTTATGCTCGACTCATGTTCAGTTAGTTTGTCCAATGAGCTATGAATGCTCGTGGTGTAAAAATAAAAGAGGGAGTATAATCTATACTTCGTATTTAGAAAACATGGCCTCACTCGATTAAGGAAGTAGGCGTTTAGAAGAAAAGAAAGGGTGGTGGGCTTTCACGCTAACCACATAAAACAAGGGGCGAGCGTTATTCATGCTCGGCTTAGAGGTTTCCAAACATGATCGATATTTGGAAAAATAAAATTCATAACTGTTAAACAACTATTACAAAGAAAAGAAATTCTAAGGGGACATCAGTTGATCTCAGAGCATGCCTAGGAGCTAAATCCTAACCCCATACATGTGTATATCAAGGTGTCCTTATTATTGAAAGGAATACATCAAAAGAAAAGAGATCTAATTAATGATAATGTCGCGAGTGCTAGTCTCTGGGTCCTTTCCGTTTCTAGGAGGTCGAGGACCGACCTGAGGAGCTTAGGCAGAAGATCGCGGCAGCATGGCGGGGGCGCGATCTTTGACATATTCGGGGAGCTCTCCTTTTCTGACTCGCCCTTCAATGAGATCGCGCAGATGTCGGAATTCATTTGTATTATGTCCAGCTACGTCGTGGAATATACAATGGTTGCCATAATCGAGTTCCATCTGGGTCGGCTCTCATCGAGGTGGTCTTGGAGTTGGTAAGGACTCGCGTATGTCGAGATAGATATCGAGCACAGAGGAATTGAGCTTGGTGTACTGATCGTATTTATTTTCATTTCGAGGTCGCACATTGGGCTCGGTTTTCTCCGGGGCCTTTCCTCTTCCTTTATTCTGGCTGTTACCATTGAATGGACCTTGTCGTTTGGCTACTAAAGCCTCGAGGCTCTCCATTTCAAGGATGGAATCTTCTTGTTAGAGGAATCTTTTGGACTCGGAGTAAAAGTCATATATATCCTTAGGAGGATCTCTGGTTAAAGAGATTGAGAATTCTGATCGATTTTGAACTCCTGCGATGGCGGCCATGAGTACCATCGATGGTTCGGGCCGATCGACAGATGCTACGGCCGCATTGAATCTTTCTAGGAAGGACCCGAGCGTCTCTCTGGATCACTGCTTGATGGTAGACAAGGACATAAAATTTATTGGTCGGGAGATATGCACTCCGAATTATTCGATGAAGTGGGTGACCAGGGTGTTCCAACTGCTGATCGACTCCGTTGTTAGCTGCCGAAACCACATGCCGGCTATAGCTATGAGAAAGAGGGGAAAGCACTTAACCATGACATTGGTCGATGCACCCAGTACTTCCATATGTCGCATATATCGTATGAGGTAAATGGTCGGGTTAGTGCGACCATTATATGGCTCGATAGCTGGGAACTTGAAATCCGGAGGGTTTCGAGAATTTCTGATTTCCCTGGTGAAGGGGCTGCGATTGACATTGTCTATGTCTTGCTGCGAATAGTTGCCCCGTGTGAAGCATCGAATAATGCTTGCAAGCTGGCTCCCATCTCCAAGGAGTCGTTGCCATGAATTTAACTCTGCATTTGGAAGAGTTTCTGTGCGGGGATCTGGCAAAAGCATGCTCAGAAGCGCTGCCGTTAGTGAGGCTCGGCTTCTGAGAGTTGAGTGAAGGTGTGAGGGAAGGTGAGCCACAGTATGTGGTTTGGGGTAGAATGACCCCTCTGGAACCTGATGAGTTGTTGGTCGAGCCATACCTGTAACAAAGGGTCTAGGATGATCCAGCATAGCATATGATGTTCGTGGCTCGAGGTTGCACCGTTTCGAGCGAGGTTAGTAGGGTCAACGGTAGCGTTTTCTTCTGCCGCGGTGAGGACCGGTATAGTTGGGTGGCTTCCCTCATTCGAGGGGAACGTTGCACCAGCTCTTCGTTGAAGGTGAAGAGTGGTTAGACTGGTCTGTGGTAAAATTCCGGATTGTAATGGGAATGGCATTGATTCTGAGGGAGCCAGAGGTAGCTCGACTGGTTCGATAGGTTGAATTGCTCCCAAGATTAGGGGCAACTTTGCCAGACGAACTAGATCTCGATCGCCTACCTTATGAGCTTCTGCTACTGCACCTACGCTGGTTAGTGGAAGTGATACTCCTGGTTGTGAAGGATTGGTTGGTGGGACCAAACCAGGATGAAATAAAGGTGTAACCTGATCAGTGGCCTAATTCTGTGCAGGCCGAAGATCAGTTGTTGCCCCAATCTCGGCCAGTGGAGGAATTGATGTTGAAGCGTTCAATCCTATCTCCAGTCGATCGAGAAGGTGATCCATCAACTGCTACTATCATTCGAGAAGTTTACCCTGAGATGCCATTGTTCTCTGAATTCAACATCTTATCAATGTCATCCCGGGTAAGGAATCGAGACATGTCGTCATGAGATGAAACTTCGTGACTTGCTTTCGCAGCATCTGTATCGGTTGGATCAGTATTTTCAGGACGAGAGGATGTTGCATCTTTCTTTCGTTTGTTCTCCATAAGCAGAAGTGAGCATGGGCTCTAATGGAATATCAGTACTTAGCCCCTTCCTGGCACGCCAAAAGTGTTGACATCAAAAGTTGGTTACTAGTGACAATCAACCTCAAATCGTGCGATCAACACACGAGTAAAGATTATAAAATGCAGTAAAATCAAAAAGAATGAGGAGCACACACAGAATTTTTATAGTGGTTCGGCAAAGACGGCGCCTGTATCCACTTTATATATTATTTCTCTTTTTTGATTACAAATATAATGCTTTTTTTGTTTGAAAAAGAAAGAGAAGATGACTATTTTCCTTTCTTATTTTTGAGAGAGGTTATGAGGAATGAACTCTAGAATCGAAGTGCAAAAACAGTTGGTGGAAGAGAAGAGTCTCCTTTTCTCCTTTAGCTTAGGGGTATTTATAGGAGGAAAGTGAAGCTTGGGCTATTGCAATATGATCCATCCATTCCGGGAAAGCCTGGACACGTGGAACCCATCAGTTGGTTTAAATAGAGGCTGGGGACTGATTCCGCTGTTCGTAAATAGTATCCTTGGAAGTTGCGGCTGATGTGGCCTCCACGGAAAGGTATATCAAAAGTAAAGCTTTGTCCGGATGTGGTTTGACCGCTTTTATTGCCTTGTAAGTCGGGATGTACGGTGGAATGGCTCTGCAGAAGATTTTCTCGCTGGACCGAGATAATTGGTCGACGCGTCTTTCACGGAAGCAAGATACTCGGCCGATTGGGAGAGCGATTCTTCCGGAGTGAGCTGCCAATTGACTAGGCTGGACTTGGGTCGATATGTGATTGCTTCGGACTGTGCGTCTGCTTGGCTTCCTGAAGCGTGGCTTATATCCATTTGCGCGTTTGGGCTTTGGTCTGGCTCGTTGAGACTCATGCCAAAAAAGGGTTAACATTATGTCTGACCCTTTTTGTTTCTCCTTCTTTCTTCCGTCCCCCCCCCCCTCAGGGAGGAAACACCCAGGCTTAGTCAGGATTTAGATATCACCTTGCTAGTGAGTACTTCTGAAGTATATCTGTAATGGCCCGAAAATCCATACTATCTGAGTTGACTAATACAACACACATCCAACCCAAATAATACAGAAATATGAGTCATTAAGGTTAAAGAAATAGAAATAGATAGACTAAAAAACAGAAATAACAACACAATCTCATAGCGGAATGAATAAAATATAATATCATAAATCTTAACTTTTAAATACAAGTCTGGTTTGTATACACATGCCATATCAGAGTACAACACGATATTTGATACAGTGGAAATAACTCTAAATAAATAATGGTGAAGCCTCCTACTTCCAGCTCCTCTAAGTGTCCTGAAACACTTGACTGCCCATACAAATTTGGACACCCAAGAGTTTAGGTAAAAAAAAAACTCTGGGTCAGTCATGGGACTGGTGTGAGCAAAATCCAACCAATTTGTTTAACTTTGAAAAAAATCCTTTGAAAGAAAAGGTAATAGTAAGACCAGCCCACACATAAACACGGACGGTTTTTACCTTACTATAACCGAACCATTTTTGATATCAAAATCCAGTGATATTATAATAATGTATAATCAAATAAATAACTAAATAGTAGAACGCTTGCATCTCACACTCCACATATATAGTATAAAACCAAAAACCGCAGGGCGCTTATTGGAGATTGGATTCCTACTATGAAAAGGTATGGGACCACCTCCCAATCGGTGTACTCTTGAGGGGATACACTGGGGTTCAACAAGAACATCTTGCAACCCGGCCCACACATGACTGCCCACACATTTAGGTTGAGTGTAGCGAATATATTGTCACCCACGGTTGTCGGTCGTCCAACCGTAATTTGTAAGATACAGAATCGAAAGAAAAATAAATAATGAATTTTCTCTAGGTCGGTGACAAATATACCCTGCTTGGGAATGACCCACCTAGCCATGCTTCCTGCCCGATTTTTGTCATTTCCTGGTTGTGAGGCTTGAGGCTACGTAAATCTTTTAAGAACATATGGTCACCATTCACTTTGAATGTCACATCGTCAGACCTGTCAAATCACTAGTTGAACTTCCCAAAATATTACGGGTATAAGAAGCTAAGAGAAACGAATTTCTCCGCCACTAGACGAAATACCTCGGAAAGATCGTCTTATGCGATCTGTTAGGAATACTGTGTTAGACATTCGTCCATACAAGTTGTCCTGGGTCTGGACAAACAAAACAACTCTTTCTATTTACTCCATCTTCGATTTTTTCTTCAAATAATCTAATTCACAATGTCTATGCCTACACGGAGTGGTTTTCGGATATTAAATCCAACCGATCTCTCCGTATTGACAACGATGGTCCAAAAATTCTTTGATAGTCGGTGATTTAACTATCAAAGGAAAAAAACATATATAAAAAATCAAACAATCACTGGCCCCTTTTAATTAATATTCATTCATTAACTATATTTCCAATTTCCTTATCGAATTCTATATATTTCGATATAATGATTTCTATTTTCAATTTTTTTTTAAATATTCTAATTCCTTAAATTTCCGGAAAATTTCGCCGGCACCTCCCCTGTACCGATTAATCGTTCAAATGCCAACTCGCCTCTCTAGGCGCTTTCCATTCAAAAAGAAAATCAAAAGGCCAAGCGGCTTGCCGATTCGGTGCATATGGAAATTTAAACATGTACCATTTTGTTGGGCACTTAAATTATAATTTTCACATACTCTTCATCCCATACCTGTCTAATATACATACGCCTGCACTTCCCTTTATTTCAAATTCATACAACTATTTTGGTTTTACCACATTCAAACCCACTAATTCATCCCTTGACTAACTCAACCGCTCCATTCGCTTATGGTTTAAAATCAATATTGTTTGGACATATTTTTAATCCACTTATAAACAACTCATATTTCATGTATAACTCACGCATCATATTTGATTTTAAATTCTAATTTACACGTCCAATTTACTTAACCCACATCAAGTTCCATTGAAAACCCCTTAACTCACTTCTTTTATTATTTAGTTAATATCATTCCATAGTTCAAAATTTGATTTTACTATCAAAAACCACTACATTCAACTTACTTGAGTTCATATTTATTTATAACTCAAATGTGGAATTTTCTAATTAAAATTTTGGATTTTTATTCACTAAAAACCCCTTAAATTAATTAATAAAGCTGTTATGGTTTTTAATCTGTTTTACAATGAATTTTCTAAAATTTGATTTTGATATAACTCAAAATCTTTAAGACGAAATCCAGATTTTTCTCCTACATTCAATAGGTCCAAATGCTTTTGGTTTCATCAAATTCCGACTTATATCAAGTTCTATATACTCGATTGATGTTCGGAATGCCAAATTACGAACTATTGCGCTGCGGCGAGTTCATTTTAATTAAATTAAATATAAACATTAAAAACTTTGTTTATAAAATAATTCCAACTCCATTTTCATTGAATAAAAAAATAAATTAAGCCCGTTATCCCAAATCTAACTTCACAATTCAGATTATTCAACTCGTCGATTTCTTTATGCCACATTCATAACTCAGTTATGAACTTGTTCAAGACTCGATTTATGTACTAAATTTCAATCCCTCTAGGGTTAAGTTATTTATAAAATCCGATATAATTGAATTCCAATTATAAATTCTTTTATGGAAAAATCAATTAATTCAACATACTTCACCATTACAAATTAATATCATCCCTTGATAATAGTGAAGTCGTTCAAGTTGGGGTATTTTATTTACCTCTCAGACCTTGAACGACAACCTTCTTATCTTGAGATAGTTAAAAGCTTATAATATAAAAACTCGATTTAAATCCCACCTTTTCATTCCATTTCTTGCATTAAATTTCCAAATTACTCAATGGAAATTTTCTTCATTATATTTATAAATGTTATTTATGAATTAACTGCTTTATAAAAATAAACCTTTACTTTATAATCTTTTTAAACTCGATCCCCATTTTGGAATAGTATATTTTTATAACTTATATGTATAAACATACATGGAATTTTATTTCCATTTTAGTTTTACTCAAAATGATCCCAATATCTTACTTGGAAAATAATTTATTTGTTTAATAAATTCAACACGATCAAACTAGAATTTTAAAACCATATGGATTTATTTCAGATCATTTTACATTCTGAATGTTGGAATAATTTCACCATTCCCCTTTCCTGAAACGATTTCAAATTAAAAATCCCTTTTTACTCTCATATTAAAATTTCAATAATCAAATTTCTCATGATAATTATTTATAAATGTTGTTTATAAATTTTACTTGTTGTTTTGAATATTTAAAACAAGCTTATATTTCAAATTCCATTTGAAAATTGTAATAACCCGGAAAATCCGAGTCAATTTAAAATTTTTATTTTGGCAATTTTAATGAATTTTGAATATTTAAAATGATTATTTTAAATAATAACGATGATAAATTTATTTTTAATAGAATTAGAATGTATACATTTATATAGATCGACGTTAGAATATAAATACTTATTTTTAATTATAAAAGGAGTTGGAAATGGCGAAGTAGTTCGAGTATTCGATTTCAAATTTCAAATGAATGTACAGGATTCAAAATAAACCAGATTTTAGCGGAACCAAAAATATTAGAATCTATTTGAAAATATCTTTCCAACGAATACGAAAAATTGAAATTTCATAGCGGGAATAAAAAATTATGCCCAGTTGAAAATTTAGAATAGTCGTTGTGGAATTCTGGCCCTTAAAATTGGAAAATTTGCAAACGACCTCGGTTTTCGACGAAACCACTTTTGTTGGTTTCGGGATGTAGAATTATTGCTAGATTCCGAAATTCATAATTTTCTGAATCAATATGTGAGCGTGGTGAAGTTAAACGTGTTTTAACAGTTTCAGTCAATTTCGATCGTCCAGAAAATGGCCATTTTTCAAACGGTCTCAAATTTTGAAGAAATTAGTTTTGTTAAGACCATATCGGCAACAAAAAGATAGAAATATTTTTTGGGAATTTTTAGAGTCTGTATGTGGCCCCGGTAAATTGAAATGTGCGTTCAAATTCAATATATAGATTTATAATTTGATTTTGACGGAAACTGATTAAAACGATCGAATTAGCCTGCGATACATATCCCATTGTGTTAGGAATGAGCGTATTTAGCTAGGGGCGACAGTCGTTGGGTTTGAATGGGAGTTCGGATTGATGAACAAGTAAAATTAAGAATTAAATATTATTATAATTAAGTATATATATTCATGTTTCCCCTATTCCAAAGTCAAACCCTTTTATTTCTTCAACCGTGGTCAAATTGAGAACCCGCCGTTCATTTTTCCTCCAAGAAACGAAAACGTGAGTTCATAGAAAATCAAAATAAAGGAAATAAATTCTGTAAAATCTTCAAACAAGTTTCAATAACCTACACTTTGCAGGCTCATCACTTGGGGATGGACTCTGGAAGGATCGAACACCATTTTCGTTATGTTCGATGTGCAACGTTTTTAGGGTTCGCATTTGTTGGATTTTGAAGCATTGAATAATAAAATAGATCTCGTTTTTGGAACCGGGAGTGTAAACCGAGCTAGGATGCTAATTTTTGGGGATTATTTGATGAAAGAGTTCATGAATCCATTGTTCATCCACGTGAAGACCTGCTCGACGCGACAGTGGGAGGGTGATCGAGCTTTGTCGAAGTAGCATGGTTGGAAAGAGATTTTGTTGGAGATTATAATGGTGTAGTACGATTTTGAATTAGTGGAATACAAAGGGAGTATGGTGGAGGGAAACTTGGTGTAATGCCTGTTAATGGGGAATTTGCGTTGGAAGGTTACTAGGGGGAGAAGAGGATGAGCAGTGGAGTTAATGTACAATGAAAGGATAAAGGTGTTAATCTTGTATTAGTTTACATGGCTAATGATGTATTAAATCATTCGAAAATTTAAATTGCCATAACTTGTTCAATTCTAAACAGAATTTGACGAAACTGAGCTCTTTGTAACAGTGAAGACAAAATCTACACAGTGAAGCCAATTTGGATACGATTCAACGCAGTTCAAATTTTTGGTTAAATTAAATATTCGGTTTAATTTAATGAGAAAACAATCATTATCTAAATGATTTTCTATCCAACCACGGTGAGTACTCCTCACTGTAATTTCTTATACAGTTATTTATTTCATAACTGCATATATGAACTGCTCCCCGTCGTCCACGGACCATGGACGACTTGTTTGTTTGATTGTGTTGTGAAAATTGATTGTGATTGTGTATATGAAGTAAATAAAATATTCATATGTTGAATAAATTGTTTGAACGATAAAATTCACATTTTTATCGTGAACATGAAGTAAATAAAATATTTATATGTTGAATAAATTGTTGGAACGATAAAATTCACATTTTATAGTATATATGAAGTAAATAAAATATTCATATGTTGAATAAATTGTTTGAACGATAAAATTCACATTTTATCGTATATATGAAGTAAATAAAATATTCATATGTTGAATAAATTGTTTGAACGATAAAATTCACATTTTATCGTATATATGAAGTAAATGAAATATTCATATGTTGAATAAATTGTTTGAACAATAAAAATGACATTTTTATTGTACGTATGAAGTATATGAAATATTCATGTGTTGAAAAAAATTCTTTGAACGATAAAAATAACATTTTTTCATGTATGTGAATTAATAAAAATAGCCATACGTTGAAATGAATTTTAGTTTGTTAAAAATAACATTTTTTACACATATAAGAGTATATAAAATAGTCACACCTTGAAATAAATATTAGTTTTCTAAAATTATCATTTTTAGCGTATATATGGAATATATAAAATTGTCATGCGATGGAAATATTATTAGTCCGCTAATAATATTTTGTTTGGCTTATAAATGTGTTGTGTGAAATTATATATGCGTTGTATGAATATATAAAAGCGTTGAATGAAAAAAAAAATATATGGGCGTTGTATGAAAATATACATATACGATATATTGAACAGGTCATAGCAAGGAGGCTAGAGAAGAGGAATAAAATTGTATTCCCGACAAATAGGTACATATTTACTGTTTTGTTTGGGGTATGATGATTTTATGAGCCGATTGGCTAGCTGCTTGGTTGTTTCTTTTTCTTTTTGGATTGGAGAGGCCTGTATGGAAATTTTAGGATTTTCCCCGTGCTCCCGTGCAGGAGAGGTTATGGCGAAATTTTTCGAAAATTTAGGATGTTAGCCAAATTTTTGAAAAATAAGAAAGTTCTTAGAAACTGAAAAGTTGAAGAACTTGAGCCAGAATAGAAACTGAAATCGTTTTCAAACGATTTATAAAATACGTTTTGAATTGAAATAAATGAAATATATATATACATACATACATACATACATATATATATATATATATAATGGCCTGAATAGAACGCGCCGCGCTGTGGCATTTCGCGAATTTCGACCATTGACTTCGAATGGACATTACGGGAGATCCGACCGTCGGATTCTCCTAAAACTTGAACCATTGGGTTCGTATCGAAAAGACCTTTCTAACGAATATTAGAGATTTGAAATCTAATTGTTGGATTTGGAATTGTGTCCAAATCGAATTTGGAAAAGGTCGTTGTAAGTGCAGTTCGATGGCTGTTTATGGAAACCGACTGTACAGGCCTTGATAAAATTATTAAAAATATCAATAATTTGTGTAAAATCAAAAGAAATGATTTGAAAAGAATTGAGATGAAAAATTCCATATTTGAAAAGATAAAAATGTATTTTTATCAAAATGAACTAGTTTTGAACTAGAATTATAATCCATTTATTTTTAAAATAAATAAATTAGATTTGAAATGGTTTTAAATAACTAGAATTTTACAACGAATAAATTGGAATGGTTTGGAATGGAAATTATCTTCGGAATATTTCGATATTGGATTCCGTGATTATACGGATATTGTGATGGGAATTTGGAAGATATCGATATCGTTATTCCCGATATGATATCTGTTGGTTTCAGGACTTGATGTTGAATATAAGTCGATACTATCTCTATTCAAAACCTTATATTTAATGTAAAATTGGATTGATTGATTGTTTGGATTGTGCTCGATCAGTTTGAGCAAGATATGCTTTTACATTTAGCATTGGGTTGGGTAGAAATACTGGTAGGCTAACATCTTGTGAAACACTTCACAATTTGACTATGAGATGTGTAGCGCTGTGGTAGTGTTCATTTCAAATTTAATGAATGATTTTGAAATGATATTTTTCTTAAGTGAAAAGAATAGTATTCCTGATTTTGGACAAGGATGTTTTATTAAAATGTTTTATAAAACAGAAAGGATTTCGAGGGCTAAAACCCGATGACTTCGAAATGATTTGGAATTGAATTATGGTTTTACATTGTAGTTCATCACATATTCGATTAGTTGCTATTAATGATGTATCTGTTTGGTGGCGGAGAATTAATTCTCTTGCTTAACACCCTTCTTTGAGACGTACGAGCTCAAAGGTTATGCGATTAATAGTGACTAATCATATGTGTGAATTGCTGATGTGAAGTACTATATTTTGAAAGTACTTGTGATTATTATATTGTGAAATGATTTTCCCTACTTCGGGATATGAAATGATTTGGTATGTGGCTAGAGATTCAGGTAACCCGGAAGACTAAAAGTATGGGTGAGATGGGCGGTGTATGCTTCCATGTGTAGGAGGTGCATCGTCGGTGTAGCCTGCTCCATAGTGGGAGGTGCACATACACACACACACACACAAATATATATATATATATATCGAGTTGCTTAAGTGTGTGCCCTTTGCCTTGTCTAGGGGGAGCCCGATATTTGGTTGCATACCTGTATGCATTGTTATGCTTTGGAATTCACATTTCCAAACAATTTGATTCGAGATCCCGAAGTGAAATCTACTTTGATATAGAAAGTTAGATATGTATTTCAAATGATTTGAAATGGAAATCGGAAAACAAAGTCCAAAGGAATAATTTCTGTAAATTGAATTGGATTTGGCAAATCTAAGTGTGGTGATTAATCTAAATGGATAGATTGGGAATTTGCATGTTGATTGATGCATAGTAGATCCATAATTATTGATTGTTGTTTATACATTGGCATTCATGGGGGTAAACCAGTTCCGCGTTAGTGGCGTGGTCCCGTGATTTGCCTTATCATTTTATTTAAATTTATAGCTGTTTTAGAGTTTCTCACACCAGTCCCATGACTGACTTGTAGTTTTCTTTTCCCTTGCAAACTCGGGTGCCCCTATTTTCCACATGGGCAGTCGAGTAGTTTATGTTGCAGATATATGAGCAGGATTCTGGATTGAAGCTTAAAGTTGTGTCCAGAGCATTGATAGTCTTCCGCTATGTTATTTTAGTTATTTTCCGCTGTGCATTATATTACATTTATTGTAAAATTATCTTCCATTTTATTGTTATATTTATTTGTACTTTGATATTTCTGTACTCAGATGTAACATTATTATAATGTTTATAAAAATCTTTTGTTATTTGTTCTGATGTGTTGTATGCCTAGAGTTAGCGTATACGAGATTCGAACGGTCTTGGTCGGTTTAGCGATCGATTAGGTCCGTGCGGAATCCGTATCATTACAGCTGGTATCAGAGCTTTGGTTAACTCAAATATTTGGGGTGCAACTATTTGGAACAGAATAGAAGAATCCTCATTAGAGATAGAACCAGTAGCATTCTAGAATGAGTGACTCATAAGAGATGGGGTTAGAAATGCCCATAATAAAAATAGTGAAAGTTGAGTTGATTAGTAAAACAACTTTCAGCTTCGTTCATTTTCTGGGACGAAGAGTTTTAAGTGAGGGAGATTGTAATAACCCGGAAAATCCGAGCCAATTTAAATTTTTTATTTTGGCAATTTTAATGAATTTTGAGTATTTAAAATGATTATTTTAAATAATAACGATGAGAAATTTATTTTTAATAGAATTAGAATGTATATATTTATATAGATCGACGTTAGAATATAAATATTTATTTTTAATAATAAAAGGAATTGGAAATGGAGAAGTAGTTCGAAAATTCGATTTCAAATTTCAAATGAATGTACAGGATTCAAAATGAACCAGATTTTAGCGAAACCAAAAATATTAGAATCTATTTGAAAATATCTTTCCAACGTATCCGAAAAATTGAAATTTCATAGTGGGAATAAAAAATTATGCCCAGTTGAAAATTCAGAATAGTCGCTATGGAATTCTAGCCCTTAAAAATGGAAATTTTGCAAATGACCTCGGTTTTCGACGAAACAACTTTTGTTGGATTCAGGATGTAGAATTATTGCTAGATTCCAAAATTCATAATTTTCTGAATCAATATGTGAGCGTGGCGAAGTTAAACGTGTTTTAACAGTTTCAGTCAATTTCAATCGACCAGAAAATGGCCATTTTTCAAACGGTCTCAAATTTTGACGAAATTAGTTTTATTAAGACCGTATCGGCAACACGAAGCTAGAAATATTTTTTGGGAATTTTTAGAGCCTAGATATGGTCCCGGTAAATTGAAATGTGCATTCAAATTCAATATATAGATTTATAATTTGATTTTTCCGCAAATTGATCGAAACGATCGAATCAGCCTGCGATACATATCCCATTGTGTTCAGAATGAGCGTATTAAGCTAGAGGCGACAGTTATTGGGTTTGAATGGGAGTTCGGATTGATGAACAAGTAAAATTAAGAATTAAATATTATTATAATTAAGTATATATATTCGTGTTTCTCCCATTCCAAAGTCAAACCCTTTTATTTCTTCAACCGTGGTCAAACTGAGAAGCCGCCGTTCATTTTTCCTCCAAGAAACGAAAATATGAATTCATAGAAAATCAAAAAAAAGGAAATAAATTCTATAAAATCTTCAAACAAGTTTCAATAGTCTACACTTTGCAAGCTCATCACTTGGGGATGGACTCTGGAAAGATCGAACGCCATTTTCACTATGTTCGGGGTGCAACGTTTTTAGGGTTCGCATTTATTGGATTTTGAAGCATTAATTAATGAAATAGATCTCATTTTTGGAACGAGGAGTGTAAACCGAGCTTGGATGCTAATTTTTGGGGATTATGGTGATGAAAGAGTTCGTGACTCCACTATTCATCCGCATGAAGACCCGCTCGACGCGACAGCAGGAGGATGATCGAGCTTGTCGAAGTAGCATGATTGGAAAGAGATTTTGTTGGAGATTATAATGGTGTAGTTCGATTTCGAATTAGTGGAATACAAAGGGAGTATGGTGGAGGGAAACTTGGTGTAATGTCTGTTAATGGGGAATTTGCGTTGGAAGGCTACTGGGGGGAGAAAAGGATGAGCAGTGGAGTTAATGTACAATGAAAGGATTAAGGTGTTAATCTTGTATTAGTTTATATGGCTAATGATGTATTAAATCATTCGAAAAATTTAAAATGCCATAACTCGTTCAATTCTAAGCAGAATTTGACGAAACTGAGCTCTTTGTAATAGTGATGACAAGATCTACATAGTGAAGCCAATTTGGATAGGATTCAACGCAGTTCAAATTTTTTGTTAAATTAAACATTCGGTTTAATTTAATGAGAAAACAATCGTTATCTAAATGATTTTTTATCCGATCAAGGTGAGAACTCCTCACTGTAATTTCTTATACAGTTATTTATTTCATAACTGCATATATGAACTGTTCCCCGTCGTCCACAGACCATGGACGACTTGTTTGTTTGATTGTGTTGTGAAAATTGGTTGTGATTGTGTATATGAAGTAAATAAAATATTCATATGTTGAATAAATTGTTTGAACGATAAAATTCACATTTTTATCGTGTATATGAAGTAAATAAAATATTTATATGTTGAATAAATTGTTTGAACGATAAAATTCACATTTTATCGTATATATGAAGTAAATAAAATATTCATATGTTGAATAAATTATTTGAACGATAAAATTCACATTTTATCGTATATATGAAGTAAATAAAATATTCATATGTTGAATAAATTATTTGAACAATAAAATTCACATTTTATTGTATATATGAAGTAAATAAAATATTCATATGTTGAATAAATTGTTTGAACGATAAAATTCACATTTTATCGTATATATGAAGTAATTGAAATATTCGTATGTTGATTAAATTGTTTGAACAATAAAAATGACATTTTTATTGTACGTATGAAGTATATGAAATATTCTTGTATTGAAAAAAAATTCTTTGAACGATAAAAATAACATTTTTATCATGTATGTGAAGTAATAAAAATAGTCGTACGTTGAAATGAATTTTAGTTTGTTAAAAATAACAATTTTAACACATATAAGAGTATATAAAATAGTCACACCTTGAAATAAATATTAGTTTTCTAAAATTATCATTTTTAGCGTATGTATGGAATATATAAAATTGTCATGCGATGGAAATATTATTAGTTCGATAATAATATTATGTTTGGCTTATATATATGTGTTGTGTGAAAGTATATATGCGTTGTATGAATATATAAAAGTGTTGAATGAAAATATATATATGGGTGTTGTATGAAAATATACACATACGATATATTGAATAGGTCATAGCAAGGAGGCTAGAGAAGAGGAATAAAATTTTATGCTTGACAAATAGGTACATATTTAATGTTTTGTTTGGGGTATGATGATTTTATGAGCCGATTGGCTAGCCGCTTGGCTTTTTCTTTTTGGATTGGAGAAGCCTGTATGGCAATTTCGGGATTTTCCCGATGCTCCCATGCAGGGGAGGTTATGGCGAAATTTTTAAAAAATTTAGGGTGTTAGCCAAATTTTTGAAAAATTAGAAAGTTCTTAGAAACTGAAAAGTTGAAAAACTTGAGCCAGAATAGAAATTGAAATCGTTTTCAAACAATTTATAAAATACGTTTTGAATTGAAATCGATGAAATATATATATATATATATATATATATATATATATATATATATATATATATATATATATATATATATATAATGGCCTGAATAGAACGCGCCGCGCTGTGGCATTTCGCGAATTTCGACCATTGACTTCGAACGGACATTACGGGAGATCCGACCGTCAGATTCTCCTAAAACTGGAACCTTTGGGTTCGTATCGAAAAGAGCTTTCTAAGAATATTATAGATTTGAAAATAATGGTTGGATTTGGAATTATGTCCAAATCAAATTTGGAAAAGGTCATTGTAAGTGCAGTTCGATGGCTGTTTATGGAAATAGACTGTACAGGCCTTGATAAAATTGTTAAAAATATTAATAATTTGTGTAAAATCAAAAGAAATGATTTGAAAAGAATTGAGATGAAAAATTCCATATTTGAAAAGATAAAAATGTATTTTTATCAAAATGAACTAGTTTTGAACTAGAATTATAATCCATTTATTTTTAAAATAAATAAATTGGATTTGTAATGGTTTTAAATAACCAGAATTTTCCAACGAATAAATTGGAATGGTTTGGAATGGAAATAATCTTCGGAATATTTCGATATTGGATTTCGTGATTATACGGATATTGTGATGGGAATTTGAAAGATATCGATATCGTTAATCCCATTATGATATTTGTTGGTTTCAGGATTTGATGTTGAATATAAGTCGACACTATCTCTATTCAAAACCTTATATTTAATGTCAAATTGGATTGATTGGATTGTGCTCGACCAGTTTGAGCAAGATATGCTTTTACATTTAGCATTGGGTTGGGTAGAAATACTGGTAGGCTAACATCTTGTGAAACACTTCATGATTTGACTATGAGATGTCTAGCGCTGTGGTAGTGTTCATTTCAAATGTAATGAATGATTTTGAAATGATATTTTTCTTAAGTGAAAAGAATAGTATTCCCGATTTTAGATAGGGAATGTTTTATAAAACAGAAAGGATTTCGAGGGCTAAAACCCGATGATTTCGAAATGATTTGGAATTGTATTATGGTTTTACATTGTAGTTCATCACATATTCAATTAGTTGCTATTAATGATATACCTGTTTGGTGGCAGAGAATTTATTCTCTTGCTTAACACCCTTCTTTGAGACGTACGAGCTCAAAGGTTATGTGATTAATAGTGACTAATCATATGTGTGAATTGTTGATGTGAAGTACTATATTTAGAAAGTACTTGTGATTATTATGTTGTGAAATGATTTTCCCTACTTCGGGATATGAAATGATTTGGTATGTGGCTAGAGATTCGGGTAACCCATATGACTAAAAGTTTGGGTGAGATGGGCAGTGTATGCTTCCATGTGTGGGAGGTGCATCGTCGGTGTAGCCTGCTCCATAGTGGGAGGTACACACACACACACACACACATATATATATATATAAATCGAGTTGCTTAGGTGCATGCCCTTTGCCTTGTCTAGGGGGAGCCCGATATTTGGTTGCATACTTGTTTGTATGCATTGTTATGCTTTGGAATTCTAATTTCCAAACGATTTGATTTGAGATCCCGAAGTGAAATCTACTTTGATATAGAAAGTTAGATATGTATTTCAAATGATTTGAAATGGAAATCGGGAAATAAATTCCAAAGGAATAATTTCTGTAAATTGAATTGGATTTGGCAAATCTAAGTGTGGTTATTAATCTAAATGGATAGATTGGGAATTTGCATGTTGATTGATGCATAGTAGATCCATAATTATTGATTGTTGTTTATACACTGGCATTCATGGGGGTAAACCCGTTCCGCATTAGCGGCGTAGTCCCGTGATTTGCCTTATCATTTTATTTAAATTTATAACAGTTTTAGAGCTTCTCACACCAGTCCCATGACTGACCTGTACTTTTCTTTTCCCTTGCAAACTCGGGTGCCTCTATTTTCCACACGGGCAGTCGAGTAGTATATGTTGCAGATATATGAGCAGGATTCTTGATAGAAGCTTAAAGCTATGTCCAGAGCATTAATAGTCTTCCGCTGTGTTACTTTATTTATTTTCCGCTGTGCATTGTATTACATTTATTGTAAAATTATCTTTCGTTGTATTACTATATTTATTCGTACTCTGATATTTCTGTACTCAGATGTAACATTATTATGATGTTTATAAAAGTTTTCTGTTATTTGTTCTGATGTGTTTTATGCCCAGAGTTAGCGTATACGGGATTCGAACGGTCTTGGTCGGTTTAGCAATCGATTAGGTCCGGGCGGAATCCGTATCGTTACAAAAATCCTATTTGCACTTTGAAAAATAATTTTTTCCCTTTTTAAACTCAAACATGAATTTAAATTTATAAATTATTTAATGAAACATTATAAATTCCACTTCTTATTTTAAATATTTAAAACAAGTTCCTATTTCGAATCTTACTTGAAATCCAATTTCCATTTGGAAAATAAGTTTCCAATTTAAATTCGGATTTGAATTTAAAATCTAATATTATTAACGATAATATTTCTTTCCATTTATAATATTGTATATAAATTCAGCTACTTGTTTTTATCATTAAAAACAAGTTAATATTCCTCGATTCATTCGAAATTCCATTTCTATTTCAAAAATTAAAATTTTCCCTTTTTAAATCTAAAAATCCCTTCGTATAAAATTTTTAAATATCAATATCTAGGGCCACTGATATTTGAATACCTAATACACGAAAATCCATTCAATTCAACACATCAAACATACACTAATATATAAACAAAACAATAATATATTTTGAGGAATCCAGTTGGGTTCCTCTAACCTATTTTTCCCTGCATCCAAAGAGGTTACCTCAAACAACATAAATAAGACCAATCCTGCTTCAAGGCAGGATATCGCGCTATAGAAGGTCATCCACTCATATATCATGGGCCGATAAGGTCATCTACTAATGACACTGCGGACATCCGATAATGGTACTGCGGGAAATATCCATTATATATATATAATAACCACAACCACCAAGTCTAAATAACTAATATATATATATATATATATATATATATGTAAGACCCCATAATTTTATAACATTAAAATTCACAAATTAAAGTATACTTCATTTTTAGAAAAGAATTAAGTGAAATGGGTTGCGTAGAGAAATATATATATATTGAAATATATATATATATATATAAATTAAAAATTAAATAAATAAATATGGGAAAAAGTTCAAAACGGCGAATTGGGAGGGGAAATAACCGAACCTGCCCATTTTTGAGGTCGACCCAAGCCCTGCTGGGTCGACTAGGGGTTAATCCAGGGTGTTTGGCTGTCAACCCGTGGGCTGATTCGCTCAAATGTAGATTTTGCATTTGATTGGTTCTCATGGTTCAGGGTTAATCTAATGGTCCTAAATAACTTCCTACACCTATAAATACATCCTAATGCTAACCTTAAACCTAATTAAAATAGAATAGTTACCGTCATGCCATCGCCATGGAAATCAATGGAGCCGCCGCCAACTAAGAAAGAAGAAAAGTAAATTTAATTCTAATTCTCTCAACCCTAAAGCAAAGCAAAACTCTCTCTTTTCTTCTCTAAATTGTGAGTATGATGATCTTAATAAGATTACTATCATTTTAATTAGGTTGAGTTATGAATGGATTATGAGTAGATGATGTGAGTTATCATATATGTTGTTGTAAACCCCTTTTGCTATCATGTATATTGCAAATCCAATGTTATGTGATGATGATATCTTATATGTTGTAAATCATGCTATGATGATGTTATGTATGTGGAAAGTTTCTATGCTAAGTTGTGATGAATCATACATGTTATAAAGGCCATGATGTTACCATCTATGCTAGTTAGTTCATATTAGTTAAATCATCATGTTTGGGTTATGTTGATCTATATGACAAGTCACATATGCAAGTTAGATTGATTAGAAAAGTTATGAACATATGCCAAGACATCTATTATGACATCTAGAATTATGCTATGACATATGTGATATCCTATGCTAGTTCACACCATCATTATGTTGCCTAAAAACCCAATATGCAAGTTTATGTATAGATTTGGGCTATGATCATATCATGTAAATTGAGACATTTAACAAGTTGACATATTTTAATCCTTAACATGTGTAGTTTATGCAAGTTTCACCCCTATTATGACTAGATTTATTTTAATTGTATATATGTTGTGATAATTTATCTTTGTGCTAGGTGTTAGACTATACAAGTCTAGCCTATATTATGCGTTGAATAAGCGAACGTATAAACGTGGGGTAGGGGTAATATGAAGGATTTAATATTAAAAAGTTGGGGTGCAATTGATATGATTTTGCATGCCATAAGTGGATGGCCATAATTGAGTCAATTATGGACATCATTAAAAGTTGACTCAATTAATAATTTGAATAGGGAATTATTAAAACTGGGGTAAAAGATTTTAAGTGTTAATCAATGCTTAGGACACGAGGTTGGACTCGTTTGTGACGTAAACCTGCCCGGACCCGCCCGGCAAATCCAGTGGTCACAAATGTCAGCCCAATGTGAGAGGTCCTAGGCCTAAACTAAAGCATAACGGTGGTAAAGACACGAGGTTAGACTCTTTTATGGTGCAAGACTTCCTGGACCCGCCCGGCAAATCCAGCTGCCATAAATGCCAGTCTAATGTGAGAGGTCTTTATGAGGTTATGGCCTGAATGAATTAAGAAATACTTAACCAGATAAACATGTAAAGAGGGACATGGGTGTTAAGAAGGTGCCTTGGGTGGCATGAGGAATCTAGGGGGTGCCCTTAGTGGCATGTGAAATACGATTAGTAAGACTTAACCAAACACACATGTAAATGAACATGACTAAGAGGGTTAAGTGGGATATACTAGTGACAAGCTTAGGTGGGTAGCTTGTGGGGGCCCATTTCAAACAGTATCCCAAACGTATCTTTGTGGGCTCGACCCAAGTCGAGGATGGGACACGCATGCTGGATTTGACTATAAGAGGCCAAAACGGGGAGCAGTGGCAACGCAAGTCCAACGGGTTTCATATGCGTGTGTGGACCTGGGCTGGTAGGTAAGACGTTGTTGCATCGTGTAGGTATAAGCCGTGCATTCTCAAGTTGTATAGGGTTGCCACTTTAGGGGAGTGATACACCCCACTATAGGGCCAGCACGGGTATCTACGAGTAGGGAGCCGATCGAAAGTGGGTAGTGGGGTACCCCTAGTGGAGATAGGGGCAGACGACACCTATGTAGTCAGCTAGGGGTACGTAAGGCTATTTATAAAGTTTCTGTGTGAAGCAAGTGGGATCAAACAATAGGGTGACTGGTGTGGTGCAGTGTAGTAATGTGTGGTGCAGTGTAGTAATCATTCGTTAGTAATTAGGTGTGCCTTTACCGTTATCTTTAACGTTATCTTAAATGCTATCTTTATCTTCCTGAGAGTTCAAGACATTTACTTGTCTTCCAGCTTATGCCTTAGTCTAGTTATTTTGATAATAGTATTGTTAGAATTATCATACTCGCCAGACTTTATGTCTGACCCCCTCTATTTCTATCCTTTTTCCCCTCCAGGTCCTCAGGTTGGGCCCAGCTCTAGTGGAGTTTGATTGAATTGCTTCATCTCTCTTTGGAAAGCTTGGACCGTTGAAGTAAAGTCCAGCTTGTTATTTTTTTAATGGCTATTTATGTAATGGGATTATGTATTTTGTTTTTATGAAGATGGATATTGTACTTGGTTATGATCTATGGTTTTATGATGTAACAAACATGTTTAATTTCCGCTGCAATAAAATGAAGTTTTAGATTTTCAAGTACTATTTATTATCTGTCTTGTTGTAATTTTTCTGTTCTATGTTCACTTATAACCTCCATGGAAGTTAATGCATTCCCTTTGTGAGTGACATTAATGGACGTGGGGTGTTACACGTGGTATCAGAGCTTAAGGTTACCAGAACAGATAAAAATACTTTAGAAAAATAGTTATTTTTGGAAGAAGTGCTTTCAAAAACATGTTTTAATGAGAAATTTAAAGAGAAAAGTTCTTAAGAAAAAAAACATAATCCCCAATAGCCCATATCTTTATCTTTCGAATTCTCCATTCTGAATCTTTCCTTTTTCGTTTCAGCATGGCAGAAGATCTTAATCTACCCGACGGTGTAACGATACCAGGATGGTATAGGAGGTTATTAGAGGCTAGGGCCACTGCAGGTCCCGCCAATGTTCCTCCACCACCAGTTGCACCCGTTCCTCCTCCTCCTCGCGTAGATACTTTTGCAAAGACTTGCAAGCAATTCAAGGCTATGGGTGGAAAACCATTTCAAGGGTTCGAAACGTTTGTGGAAGCTAGAGATTGGCTCAAGGAGGTGGAAGAATTGCTAGAAATCTTTGAAGTAGAAGAAGGGAGGAGAGTTCGATTAGCAGCTTGGTTGATGAAGTGAGAGGCCTCGTTTTGGTGGGAGGTCACTAATGGGGAGCGTCCTGTTGACTTTTGGGCGGATTTCAGACGTAGGTTCAAGGCGAAGTTTCTCTCAAGGGCGGAAGAAAATCTATATATGGAAAGGTTCTTGACATTGAAGCAAGGAAGCTCATCAGTGAAAGAATATGTCAATAAATTTAATCAGTTAGCAAGGTTTGGCTTGGACTTAGTGAACACGCCGGAGAAGAAGGCGCTGAGGTTCATGAATGGCTTGAATGATCCATTGCAAGGGTTGGCTATGACCCACATCCCTATGGGGGCCACCTTTGAGAAGTTAGTAGAAATGGCGCTTATGCATGAGGAGAAAAGCGCTAAAGCTGATAAGGCACCCGAGAAGAAGGGGGATCAGAAGAAACCACAACAGCAAAACAAGAAGGGTGGTAAAGACAATAACGGCAAGGGAAAGAAGAAATGTTTTAACTGTGGGACACCAGGCCATCTCAGCAAGGATTGCCGAAGGAAAAAGAAGACAGGCTGTTTTCATTGTGGCGATGCGGGACATTTAGTGAAGGACTGCCCAAAGAAGGGGTAGAGGGCAGGAGCTACCTCGGGAGGATAGGTGCAGGCTCTTATGGCACCAGGGCAGGCAAGGGGAAAAGTTCAGGCTCTCGCGGTCCCACCGCTGCAAGAACGAGGTAGAACCATTTCTGTTGAAAGCTTAGTTTTTTTGTTTGATCATCCTGTCTGTACCTTATTCGATTCGGGCGCATCTCATTCGTTTATCTCTACATCATTAGTTGAATCACTGCACTTAAACACTAGTTTAGTAGAGGATCCCTTAGTTGTTTCAAATCCAATTGGGGGCTCAGCTTATTTGTCTATGATGTGTTTGGATTTGAAAATTTCCATACTTAGCGTTGAATTTAGATGTGATGCTTATGTGTTGGGCTTCACGGGCTATGGGCTAATTTTAGGAATGGATTGGTTATCCAGAAATGGGGCCGTTCTTGATTGTGAAAGGAGAGTAGTTAGGCTCGTGACTCGCCTTGGCAACACTCTTGAAATCTTCTGTAATCCCATAAATTCGGTTATGCTAAGTTATCTAGAATCGCTTGACGCGTCTGAGGAAAATCTACGATCTGTTAGAGTGGTCCGAGAATATTCGGATGTGTTTGAGGAGGTGAAGGGCTTGCCTCCGAAGCGAGAGATAGATTTTCGAATATATCTTGTGGATAATGCGAAACCAGTATCTTTGCCAGTACGCCACATGGCTCCACGTGAAAGGAGGGAACTCGGTAAGCAAGTGAAGGAGTTTCTTGAGAAGGGGTTCATAAGACGAAGTATATCAGAGTGGGGTGCTCCAGTAGTATTTGCCACGAAGGCGGATGGGTCCCTTAGACTTTGTGTGGACTATAGAGAACTTAATAAGCTTACTAAGAAGAACAAACACCCACTGCCGAGGATTGACGATCTCTTCGATCAGTTAGTTGGCGCCTCAGTGTTTTCGCAGTTGGACTTAGCCACTGGTTTCCATCAGTTGAGAGTGGCTGAGGATAGCATTGACAATACAGCCTTTAGGACTCCGGACGGTTTCTATGAATGGCTAGTTATGCCCTTCGGTTTGACAAACGTCCCCGCATACTTTGTTGACTTGATGAGTAGGGTGTTTAGGGAGTACCTTAACAAATTCATGGTAGTCTTTGTAGATGACATCTTGATCTTTTCTAACGATGAAGAAGAGCATGCCCTACATCTTAGGGAAGTGTTGGAGACCCTACGAGCGCATAGCCTTAAGGCTAAATTTTCTAAGTGTCACTTCTGGAGGAAGGAAGTACGGTTCTTGGGGCATGTGGTTTCCAAAGAAGGGATAGCCGTGGATCCCACGAAGGTGGTGGCCATCCAAGATTGGAAGGTCCCTAAAAATGCTACCGAAGTGAGAAGTTTCTTGGGGTTGGCTGGCTACTATAGGAAGTTTATCAAAGACTTCGCAAAGATATCAGTTCCATTGACACGCTTGACGAAGAAGAACCTAGTTTTCACATGGGACGTAGATTGTGATGATGCGTTCCAACGTTTGAAGAGAGCTTTGACTTCGTACTCGGTTTGCTAGCATCCTTGGAGTTTAGACCTACGCTTTTGGGACGGATTGGCGAGGCACAGCGAGACGACCCGCAGTTGGTTGAGTTAGTAGAAAAACTCAAAGGAGGGCAGTCATCAAGCCATCTCCGTAGGTATACCCTAGACGATAAGGGTTGGTTACGTAGGGATGGTAGACTTTGTGTACCAAAAGACGATGACCTAAGGAAGACTATTCTTGAGGAAGCACATCATTCGAAGATGACCATTCATCCCGGCGGGGACAAGATGTATAAATACATGAAGTGAGTTTACTTTTGGGCCGGCATGAAGAAAGACATGGCCGAGTATGTCGCTAGATGCTTGGTGTGCCAACAAGTAAAAGCGAAGCAAAAGAAACCCGGTGGGTTGCTTCACCTATTGGAGGTTCCACTATGGAAGTGGGAAAGTGTCTCGATGGATTTTGTGGATGGGTTACCGCGATCAAGGAAGGGTAATAAGGGAATTTGGGTTATAGTAGATAGACTTACTAAAAGCGCCCATTTCATTCCCGTAAAGAGTAAGAGGACTGCTCCATGGTTAGCATCCGTATACGTTCGAGAGATAGTTCGTTTGCACAGTTTTCCTTCTAGCATAGTGAGCGACCGCGATCTTATTTTCACTAGCGAATTTTGGAGAAGCTTACAAGAGCCGGTAGGGACTCGGTTATGTTTGGGCACCGCATATCATCCTCAGACGGACGGCCACACCAAGAGGGTGAATCGCATTCTAGAGGATCTGTTGAGACTTTGTATCCTAGACTTTGGGGGTACGTGGGAAGAGCATCTTCCATTGGTGGAGTTCGCATATAATAACAGCTTTCAGTCCAGCATTGGTATGGCACCATTCAAAGCTCTTTATGGACGACCTTGTCGTTCACCTACATGTTGGTGGGAATCTACGGATAAGATCTTACTTGGCCCGATATGATTAGGGAGACTTCGGAGAAGATCGACTTGATTCGAAGGAGGATGAAAGCAGCACAGGATAGGCAGAAATCTTATGCGGATAAGAGGAGGACAGATCTCGAGTTTGAAGTTGGGGACATGGTCTTTGTCAAAGTGTCTCCATTACGGAACGTTGTTCGCTTTGGGTTCGTTGGGAAATTAGCACCAAGGTTTGTAGGGCCATTTCCTATTAAGGAGAAAATTGGACAGATGGCGTATAGAGTGGAGTTGCCCAAGAGACTTAGTGGTGTAGACGACGTATTCCATGTGTCACATTTGAGGAAGTGCTTGCACGAGACCGCGGAAGTGGTAGAGCCGAGCTTTCTTAGAGAGGTGGAGATAGAGCATGATGCGACAATTCGACGAGCTCCTACGCGCATTCTTGGGTCGGAGATCAAGAGGTTGAGGAATCGAGAGGTCAGACTAGTCAAAGTGCAATGGGGAGATGATGAGAGCAACGCTACTTGGGAGACATAAGAGAAGATGCGTTCACAATACCCTTTTCTTTTTGAGGGTATGTCTTTTAATTTCTCCTTTATCGCTTAGCTTGTACTTATCTTATCTTTAGTATATCCTCTCGCTAGCATCTTTGACCTTTAGTTAGGATAATCCTATGGTTGAAACATGTGTTTGAGACATGTTATGTATGGTGGATGCAAAGTGGATGCAAGTGTTTGCTAGTAGTTGCTCGTGGATGCATACACACACACTATTAGGCACCAGATCGGCTCAGTCACTTCATATTGCATATTGCATATATATGGATGTATTTAGTAAAATGGATGTATAATGGTTGTATTATCATATAGTTGCTGCATTCGGGTGGATGGTTGTGCACGCATATAGAATTAATATGTATCATTAGGAATCTTTTGCATACATATTGGACGCATGGCACTATCATGAATTGCACTAAGGAGGTCGACTGAATCAGTAGACCGCCTAATTTTGCACTAGATATGGACATATACACACACCTTGCATATAAACATTAAAGCATTAGAAGTCTTTTAAGGACAATGGATGCTGGTGTTTGATGGTTGAGTAGATGGACGATTAAATGGTAGGATATACATTCTTCTTGACTTGGAGATTTCGGGGACGAAATCCTTTAAGGAGGGGAGAATGTAACACCCCGTAATTTTATAACATTAAAATTCACAAATTAAAGTATACTTAATTTTTAGAAAAGAATTAAGTGAAATGGGTTGCGCAGAGAAATATATATATATATATATATATATATATTGATATATATATATATAAATTAAAAATTAAATAAATAAATATGCGAAAAAGTTCAAAACGGCGTATTGGGAGGGGAAATAACCGAACCGGCCCATTTTTGAGGTCGACCCGAGCTCTGCTGGGACGACTAGGGGTTAATCCAGGGTGTTTGGCTGTCAACCCGTGGGCCGATTCGCTCAAATGCAGATTTTGCATTTGATTGGTTCTCATGGTTCAGGGTTAATCTACTGGTCCTAAATAACTTCCAACACCTATAAATATATCCTAATGCTAATCCTAAACCTAATTAAAATAGAATAGTTACCGTCATACCATCGCCATGGAAATCAATGGAGCCGCCGCCAACTAAGAAAGAAGAAAAGCAAATTCAATTCTAATTCTCTCAACCCTAAAGCAAAGCAAAACTCTCTCTTTTCTTCTCTAAATTGTGAGTATGATGATCTTAACAAGATTATTATCATTTTAATTAGGCTGAGTTATGAATGGATTATGAGTAGATGATGTGAATTATCATATATGTTGTTGTAAACCCCTTTTGCTATCATGTATATTGTAAATCCAATGTTATGTTATGATGATATCTTATATGTTGTAAATCATGCTATGATAATGTTATGTATGTGGAAAGTTTCTATGCTAAGTTGTGATGAATCATACATGTTAAAAAGGCCTTGATGTTACCATCTATACTAGTTAGTTCATATTAATTGAATCATCATGTTTGGGTTATGTTGATCTATATGACAAGTCACAAATGCAAGTTAGATTGATTAGAAAAGTTATGAATATATGCCAAGACATCTATTATGACATCTAGAATTATGCTATGACATATGTGATATCCTATGCTAGTTCACACCATCATTATGTTGCCTAAAAACCCCATATGCAAGTTTATGTATAGATTTGGGCTATGATCATATCATGTAAATTGAGACATTTAACAAGTTGACACCTTTTGATCCTTAACATGTGTAGTTTATGAAAGTTTCACCCCTATTATGATTAGATTTATTTTAATTGTTTATATGTTGTGATAATTTATCTTTGTGCTAGGTGTTAGACTATACAAGTCTAGCCTATATTATGCGTTGAATAAGCGAACGTACAAACGTGGGGTAGGGGTAATATTAAGGATTTAATATTAAAAAGTTGGGGTGCAATTGATATGATTTTGCATGCCATAAGTGGATGGCCATAATTGAGTCAATTATGGACATCATTAAAAGTTGACTTAATTAATAATTTGAATAGGGAATTATTAAAACTAGGGTAAAAGATTTTAAGTGTTAATCAATGCTTAGGACACGAGGTTGGACTCGTTTGTGATGTAAACCTGCCCGGACCCGCCCGGCAAATCCAGTGGTCACAAATGTCAGCCCAATGTGAGAGGTCCTAGGCCTAAACTAAAGCATAACGGTGGTAAAGAGACGAGGTTAGACTCTTTTATGGTGCAAGACTGCCCGGACCCGCCCGGCAAATCCAGCTGCCATAAATGCCAGTCTAATGTGAGAGGTCTTTATAAGGTTATGGCCTGAATGAATTAAGAAATACTTAACCAGATAAACATGTAAAGTGGGACATGGGGGATAAGTAGGTGCCTTGGGTGGCATGAGGAATCTAGGGGGTGCCCTTAGTGGCATGTGAAATACGATTAGTAAGACTTAACCAAACACACATGTAAATGAACATGACTAAGAGGGTTAAGTGGGATATACTAGTGACAAGCTTAGGTGGGTAGCTTGTGGGGGGCCATTTCAACCAGTATCCTAAACGTATCTTTGTGGGCTCAACCCAAGTCGAGGACGGGACACGCATGCTAGATTTGACTATAAGAGGCCAAAACGGGGAGCGGTGGCAACACAAGTCCAACGGGTTTCATATGCGTGTGTGGACCCGGGCTGGTAGGTAAGACGTTGTTGCATCGTGTAGGTATAAGCCGTATATTCTCAAGTTGTATCGGGTTGCCACTTTAGGGGAGTGATACACCCCACTATGGGGCCAGCACG
Organism: Allium sativum; assembly: GCA_030737875.1. Lineage (NCBI taxonomy): Eukaryota > Viridiplantae > Streptophyta > Magnoliopsida > Asparagales > Amaryllidaceae > Allium > Allium sativum. The sequence continues at coordinate 875,135,714 of CM060909.1, forward strand.
GGTATCTACGAGTAGGGAGCCGATCGAAAGTGGGTAGTGGGGTACACCTAGTGGAGATAGAGGCAGACGACACCTATGTAGTCAGCTAGGGGTACGTAAGGCTATTTATAAAGTTTCTGTGTGAAGCAAGTGGGATCAAACAATAGGGTGACTAGTGTGGTGCAGTGTAGTAATGTGTGGTGCAGTGTAGTAATCATTCGTTAGTAATTAAGTGTGCCTTTACCATTATCTTAAACGCTATCTTTATCTTCCTGAGAGTTCATAGACATTTACTTGTCTTCCAGCTTATGCCTTAGTCTAGTTATTTTGATAATAGTATTGTTAGAATTATCATACTCGCCAAACTTTATGTCTGACCCCCTCTATTTCTATCCTTTTTCCCCCTCCAGGTCCTCTGGTTGGGCCCAGCTCTAGTGGAGTTTGATTGAGTTGCTTCATCTCTCTTTGGAAAGCTTGGACCGTTGAAGTAAAGTCCAGCTTGTTATCTTTTAATGGCTATTTATGTAATGGGATTATGTATTTTGTCTGTATGAAGATGGATATTGTACTTGGTTATGATCTATGGTTTTATGATGTAACAAACATGTTTAATTTCCGTTGCAATAAAATGAAGTTTTAGATTTCCAAGTACTATTTATTATCTGTCTTATTGTAATTTTTCTGTTCTATATTCACTTATAACCTCCATGGAAGCTACTGCATTCCCTTTGTGAGTGACATTAATGGACGTGGGGTGTTACAATATATATATATATATAATAACCACAATTAATCTATAAACAACAGTGCAACCAATCAACCAAAAAATATCTGCAACGAACAAATTTAAAATTTTTGAATTGGCTAAAATAATAGATTTTAAATATTTAAAATAAATATTTTAAATAATAGCGATGAAAAGTAAGTTTGAATCGACGTTTGAAAACAAATATAATTAATTCTAATTATAAACAAGGCCTGAAATGGCGCTGTAGTTTCAAAAATGGAATTCAAACTTTGTCGGACTGTACCGGGTGCAAAACAAAATGGATTTGAGTGAAACCAAAAATATTTAAATCTGTTAGTGAATACCTTTCTAACGAATTTGAAAAATCGAAGTTTCATAGCGGAAATCAAAAGTTATGGCCAAATGAATTTTCAGAAAGGTCGCTATGGAATTTATACAGCCCGTGAAATTGGTCATTTTGCATACGACCTCGGAATTCGACGAAACCAATTTTGTTGGATCCGGGATGTGAAGTTATTGCCAGGTTTCAAATTTCATAATTTTTGAAGCTAGTATGTGAGCGTGGCAAAGGAAAACGTGTTTTGGTCAATTACAGTTAAATTGGATCGACCAGAAATGGGCCTTTTTGCAAACGGTCTCAGAATTCGGCGAAACTAGTTTTGTTGGGACCGTATCGTCAAAACATAGCCATATTTATTTTTCTGGAATTTTTCGAATCATTTTGTGGCCCAGGCAAATTGAAATGTACGTTCAAATCAAATATTGAATGTTATATATTTTAAATTGAATGGAAACTGACTGAAACAGTCGAATAGGCCTACGAAACATATCCCATTGTGTTCGGAATAGGGGTAAAACACTAGGGACGACAGTCGTTGGGTTTGGATTGGGGTTCGTGTGTGAAAGGGGTATTTTAGAATTTTGAAAATATATATAAAAAAAAAATTCATTGGCCAGTATCTTTTCTTCTCTCTCCCCGATTAGAACTGCGCACGACGGAAATGATGTCGCCACCTTCTCTCTTCGATTTGTCCCATGTTTCACAATGAAATCGAGTGATTCTTGATTCATTTCAAAGCTCTTCGTCTCCTCTTTAAATCCGTCTAAGGTTTGCAAGTTATCGTCAATTGAGGAGGGAGATACGAGTCTGCAAAATCAGCGACTTTGGAGCGCTGCCAAGCCTTCAGGGCACCACCGAACGGAGCGAAACCACCGGCGTCGGGAAGGTGGTTCGAAGCTCTTCGACGCTGTGTGAGCTGATTCTCCTATCGCGCAACAGTTTGATCGAAAGATCAAAACCTAGTTTTGAACCATCGTGAAAGGTGGGTCCTTTATTACATCTGAACTTTGAAAAATCATATCTTTTTCGTTTCTTGACGAAATTCGATGAAACAGGAAACATCATGACCGTGTGGACGTCTTCAACATTCTAGAAGAGACCGCATATTTTTCTGAGCCTTCTGCTATTTTTGGTGGAGTGGAACCCAATGTGAGATTTCGAATTTATAAACGATATGGAAAACGACGATGTATAAATTATATAGTCGATGTATGAGTTATATAAGTGTTGTACACCTCATGTATAAGCATTGTATAAGTTGTACGTTCTATGTATAAGTTATATATGCGTTGTAAAAATTATATATGTGTTGAAATAGAAGTGAATTGCTATATATATAAATATATATATATATAAATATAAATATATATATATACATACATACATACATATATATATATATATATATATATATATATATATATACGCCCCTCGTCCACAAACCATGGACGATATTTATTGGTTGTGATTGGTGTGAAAATTGATTGATAGCGAATGGTTGATTGAAATTGTTTGTGGTTGATATTGATTGATTATGGTTGAAAAATACCCATTTGTGGTTGAGACATATTTGGTTGAAATCACATAGGATTAGTTTGTGGAAATGAAATAAATATACATGTCGCCTGTGTGCGAACTAGATGCATGATTCCCCATTGTCAAAAACAGCGAGGTTTTAAGGTAGAGCGAGGAGCCGTACTAGGGACGGTCCCGGTTTTAACTACCCTGCCGTTATGCTGCCAAAATTTTAAATAATATTCATGTGTTTAAATTATTTTCATTTGTTGAAACTATATTTATTCGTTGAATAGAAAACCTTCATGTGTTGAGTCGATATTCATTCGTTGGATAGAAATTCATGTGTTGAATGGCATTCGTGTTTTAAATATAAAAATCACATTTTTACCTATATATAGAAACTATAGAAAACCTTCATGTGTTGAGTCGATATTCATTCGTTGGATAGAAATTCATGTGTTGAATGGTATTCGTGTTTTAAATATAAAAATCACATTTTTACCTATATATAGAAACTATATAAAACCTTCGTGTGTTGAGTCGATATTCATTCGTTGGATAGAAATTCATGTGTTGAATGGTATTCGTGTTTTAAATATAAAAATCACATTTTTATCTATATATAGAAACTGTAGAAAACCTTCATCTGTTGAATCGATATTCATTCGTTGAATTGAAATTCATGTGTTGAATGGTATTCGTGTTTTAAATATAAAAAAATCACCTTTTTATCAATTTATATAAACTATAGAAAACCTTCATGTGTTGAATCGATATTCATTCGTTGAATTGAAATTTATGTGTTGAATGGTATTCGTGTTTTAAATATAAAAAAAATCACCTTTTTATCGATTTATATAAACTATAGAAAACCGTCATGTGTCGAATCGAAATTCATTCGTTGAATTGAAATTCATGTGTTGAATGGTATTCATATTTTGAAAGAAATTGTTTTATAATAAAAATCCCATTTTTAACATCAATATGAAATGTATAAAATAATCTTGTTTTGAAATAAATTGTTTTAAAATAAAAATCCTATTTTTATTACCTATATGAACTATATAAAATAATAGTGTTTTGAAATGAATTGTTTTAAAATAAAATTCACATTTTTATTATATACATGAATTGTTAAATATAGCGAAGTGTTGAAATAGAAGACAGTTAGATAAAAATATCATTTTTATCAAATGTATGAAAAGAATATAGCTTTGAAATCGAAGAATCGATATATATATATAGAAATAGAAGTGAAATATATCGAATAACGTCGCTGCAGTTCGTATTTTGAAACCGTGATTTCAAATGATTAGTACGGGAGATCCGACCATCGGATTTTCCTGAAATCGCAACCGTTGGGTTCGCTTTGGAAAAATCTTTCCAACGGCACCAACTTTGTAAAAATCCAACGGTTGGATTGTCTAGAATGTTTAATTCAAATCTGAAGAAAAACAGTGCCAGAATAGCGAATATTTATATATATATATATATAAATATAATTATATATAATCGAATAACGACGCTGCAGTTCGTATTTTGAAATCGAAATTTCAAACGATTGTACCGGGAGATCCGACCGTCGGATTTTCCCGAAACTGGAACCTTTGGATTTGTTTTGAAAATATCTTTCTAATAATGTAAATTTTGTGAAGATTCAACAGTTAGATTTTCAAATATGTGTAAATCAAATCTGAAGAAAAACAGTGTAACATTCCGTAATTCTGTAACACTAAGATTCACAAATCAAGGCAGAATTAAATTTTAAAGTCAAAATCAAGGGAAACGGGCTGCGCCATTGCGTTCGTCTCGGAATTCTGCATGAAAACGAGTCCAAGTTTGCGTAAATCGGAGTCCGTATGAGGAAGATATGGCCTCCTGAAGATTCAGCGAAGTTCAAATTTCAAAATAGGTCAGAAAGCGAATTCTAATTCAAAAATCGGACCCAGATTGGGCTGGGCGGGAATTTTCCCGCCAAAGGCACCCAGGTCGACTGGGTAGTCGACCTGGGGCACCCAGGTCGACTGCGTAGTCGACCTGGGTCACCCAGGTCGACTGGGTAGTCGACCTGGGGTTCGACCCCCCTTCTTTTTCCAGTTTTCTGCACCTGGTTCGTTCTGATGTATTTGGTCACGTTTTCTGCCTAGGTTCGTCCACCTAACACTATATAAACAGCCCTAGTCTCCTTCTCTATTCACAATTCTCCTCTACCCTTATGCTGCAAAGATTCTTGGTAGACATGGCTTCTCCTCCTTCTCTAAATTAAATAAATAAAATTATATGTAAAATAAATCAAGAGGAGGAGATGCTGCTCAAGACTTTCAAGAAGGGGTTGAAGTCAAGCTAGGATTGCAAGTGAAGATTCAAACGACCGCAACGACTGTTTTTCTATGAATCATAGCAACGCCATCTTTCTATTCTAATCTAATCTCTGTAAGTCAGTGTAACACCCCGTATTTTCTGTAAACATAAGAGTTAAAAATCAAGGTATAATTAATTTTTAGGAGAATATATAAGGGAAACGGGTTGTGCCATTGTGTTCGTCTCGGAAAAATACGCGAAATAGAGTCCGAATTTGCGTAAATCGGAGTCCGTATGAAGAAGATATGGACGAACGAAGTTAGGCAAAAAAACCGGAAACATGCCAGAATACACTGGCGCACTTGTGAAGTGCGCCAGTACAAAAATACACTGGCGCACCTGCCAAGTGCGCCCATACAAATCCAGCACCGAATTCTGGAGTGTTCTGAGGTGACATGTCTTCTTTTGAGTGGCTGGATGATGTGTATTCGAGCTGTACGATTCTGATGACTTCTGGACTGATCTGAAGGCTCTAAATCACCCTATTCTCCTTTAAAAACACCCCCAAACCACACTTTCTCTCCACAAAACTTCATTCTCCCAATACTCTGCCTTTTTTTCTAACTAAAATAAAATAATGGCGTCGCTACTCTGTTGGAATCAAAACTAGAAGATAATCAACATCAGCCTAAGCAACTCAATTCAAACTAGAGATTAAAGTTTCTGCAAAATTTCTACAACAAGTTAAAGTTGTTTCTTTAATCCAATCAAGGCAAGTACAGTTATTTTCCGCTATAAACGTTAATTATAATTTTGATATGTTTTTAATTCTGAATCTGAGATTGTATATATATTCTCTTCTGTCAGATCTGTTTTTCTGTGATTGTTCTGTATCCCTTTTCTTCTTTTCTGTTTCTATAGCCAGGCTACCACGAGCCTGTGCCTAATCTCATAAGAGATGAACGTATGAACGCAAATTTCGGGATGAATGATGCGAAATTTGACAAGACTGAATTGAATGTATGACTTTAGGTCTGAGGCATAAAATATATTGGACATGTGACTTGGGATTGGATGCATAAATTTGACTATGAACATATAATTTATATATGTTGTATGCATAGTGTATGTTGTAATTTAGATCTGTAATTAATTAGAAAAAAGATGAGCATATGTTGTAAACTAGATTTGGATCTTTGCATATTCTATGATAGAAGAAAAGAGGAACCATTGTATGATTACATATGATTTGAGACTTTGGACAAAATGCATATAAAAGTCAAGATCTGATTTTTTAGAAGATATGATTTAAAGATTTAGATTGTTGGGTACATTTTGCATAATGATTCATGACTTAATAAGAAAAAGGATATGGAAATGTAGGTGTAAAAGATTTACATTAATTAGGATCTCTACTATTGTGATTACACCTAAATAGGGAATTTTGCATATATGGCATGCATTGTAATTAATGATCATATTTGGTACAATTTATATGTGAATCTGCTGTATAAGGTTAGTTTAACAAAAATTGGAACATATGTTATAGGGTAAATTATGTCCATATTCTGCGCTATGTAAATGTATGCAAACATGGAAGTATATGATCTTATTGTGAATCACGACAATTATTTAGGCATATGAATTTAGGCCTAATTTATGTTTAGGCAAGGCATGTAAATAGAACCTTTAGAAATATTAAACCTGCTAAATCTGTCATTTACTGAATCCGTTGAAAATGCCTATTTTGCTAATTTGCTAAGTTGCCTAAAACTGCTAGTTCTGTTATATTGCATAGACTGCTAATTAGATTGAAATGCCAAATCTGTTAAATTTGTCTGTTGAGATGCCTAACCTGTTATATGCCAAAATCTGCTAAGTTGCTAAATCTATTAAATCCGTTAAGTCATATATTCTGGAAAAATCTGCTATCTGCTAAAATCTGTTATCTGCTGTGTTGATATAATCATCCTGTTATTGATATAATCTGAATTGGCATATATATATATGGGGCGTGCGCATAAACGGTAAATTATTAATTAATTGGCCGCAAAGATAAACATGGCTAACTCGAGGTTAGAATGAGTTTGCGGCGTAATTCTGCCCGGAACCGCCCGGCACATCCAGTGGCCGCAAACAATAGGTTCTAATGTGAGAAGTTAGTCATAACCTGCTTAAGACACGAGGTTAGGTCTGGCTTGTGGCAGAAGTCTGCCCGGAACCGCCCGGCCCATCCAACGGCCACAAGCTAGCGACCTAATGTGAGAGGTCTGGGCATTAATAATTAATTAATGCAAATCTAAGATAAGAATGACGTCTAAAACGTATTGGGGAAAATAGGGATAAACCAACGGGATTAATAGGTGTAGTAAACCCGTCCAATACAAAGTTAGACAAATCTGAAAAATCTGTACATCTGATCCGTTAGTCTGAAAACTTGTTAACTTAATTTGTGAACTAGTAAATCTGAATTCCATATGTCTGAACTTGTAAACAAATAAATCTGAAATCTGTTAGTCTGGGGACACAAGGTTAGGAGGGGAATTACTTGTGTCATCTGTTGTTTGTGACCCATATTAGTCAGTAACCCTTTCTGGTATCAAAACTTTGACCCAACAGTAGGTAGGGTCCGGGCACGCTTACTGAACTAATTATAAGTGGTTCATTCTGATAATGGCGAGGGGTGTTGATGGTGCGTTCCAACCGGGTCATGTGCGTGCATGGATCCCGGTCTGCCTCTGAGGATGTAAGACGCCGTGACATCTGTAAATAGGTCTGTGCCAATTGGTTGTCACTTTAGGGAGTGATACACCCTATTGTGGGGCCGACACAGGATATTTATTTATTAGGGAGCCGATCGCTTGGGGTAGGGTTTTAGGGTACACTTAGTTCTGTTTGTTTATGTTGGTACCGTCTGTTTCTGTTGGGTGGTAACACCTATCTGTTTCTGCGTGGTACCGTCTGTTCGGGTGGTAAAGGCACAGTACTAGTGTACACCTAATTCTACATTCTGTTTCCGTAGGGATTAATCTGTTTCTGAATCTGTCTGTTTCTGATCGGGTAGTAAAGGCCCGTTATTAGCATCCTGTTTCTGTTAAATTATTCTGTACCCGTTTCTATTTCAGTTTAGACATTAGGGTGACACCTAATTCTGTTATACTAGTATTAGTGCAGAGAAGTGTAAAGCAATAGTCTATGTCATTCTGTTCTTCCGTTATATCTGCTACACCTGTTACAGTTATCTCTCATCCAGTTTTATGTTCATGTCATATTATTATCTGTTCATATGCTGAAAGTCACTGGACTTGCTGGACTTTTTGTCTGACCCTTGTTGTTTCGCCTCCTTTCTTCCGTTTCCCCCCCAGGTTATCCAAGGAGGGAATACTTTAGCTTGATCCGGATTTCTCTCTGCTTGAAGTGCTTAAAGTATGGCTTGGCTCTGTATAGCTCCCGTTCTATGGGGATTATGATTTTAAAACATGCATTTTGAAGGCTTTTGTACAAGACTGATATTTGTACTTGAATCCTGAGATTTGAAAGGATGTAACCATATTGATTTCTGTTTCTGCTGTAATAAAGTTAAAATTTTTCAAGTACTGTTTTATTTGTCTTGTAAGTTTCTGTTCTGTTTACTAAAATGCTCCACCAAAGTTAAGGCATTCCCTTTGTGAGTGACCTTAACGGAGGTGCGGTGTTACACTTGGTATCAGAGCTGAAGGTTACCAGATTTTATAAAAAGTTTTGAAAATTATTTTAAAAAAAAAAGGTTTTGAAAGGAAGTATTTTCAAAAAAATAAAGCTTATTTTGAAAAGCATAATCCCCAAGAGCCATATATCTTTCTTTCAGTCCTTTTTGTATTGAACCTTTCCTTTTTCATTTCAGCATGTCTGAAGCATCTGAGATACCAGAGGGTGTTCATGTACCCGGTTGGTTTCGTCAATATCTTGAGGCTAGGACCGCCGCTGCAGGTCCAGCAAATGATCCCCCTCTTCCACCCCCTCCTCGTGCAATTGCTTTCTCAAAGATCTGTAGAGATTTTAGGGCCATGGGTGGGAAGGATTTCAAAGGAACTGAATCATTCGTAGAAGCAAGGAATTGGCTCAAAGAAACTGAGGATCTATTTGTTATCTTCGAGGTGGACGATAGGCAGAAGGTACAGTTGGCAGTATGGCTGCTCAAAGACGAAGCTTCCTACTGGTGGGAAGTCACTAACGCCGAGAGGCCGGTTGAGACATGGATGGATTTCAGAACAAGGTTTGAGACAAAATTCCTCTCGCAAGCTGAACGAAGTTTACAATTGGAAAAGTTCATGTCTCTTAAGCAAGGAAGTATGACGGTCAAGGAATACGTCAACCAGTTCAACCAACTAGCAAGATTCGGATTGGATTTAGTCAACACTCAGCATAAAAAGGCTCTCCGCTTTGTTAAAGGATTGAATGAGCCACTGCACAGCCTAGCCATGACCCATGTACCCATGGGAGCAACTTACGAGAAATTGGTGGATATGGCACTACTGCACGAGGAAGACAAGGGCCCGAAAGAGACAAAGAAGGAAGAACCACAGAATAAGAAAGCGGGGCCCAAAAAGGAAACACAAAAGAAGGATGAGAAGTCTGAAGATAAGAAGGGGAAAAAGTGCTTTACTTGTGGGAGCTCAACTCATCTGAACAAGGATTGCAGAAAAAGGAAGGGCGCTTGCTTCAACTGTGGGGAGATGGGACACTTCACTAGGGACTGCCCGAAGAGACGAGGACAAGGAGGGCAGGCGAACACTCTTGAGGCTAGTGGCTAGGATAGAAATAGGAAAATTTCTATAGTAGGTTTAATTTCTTTATCTGATTATGGAGTTAAGACTTTTTTTGATTCTGGTATTTTGATTTTGTAATCGATACTCTGCACTTTAATACTAGTATTATTTCTGAATTCTGCTATAGACTCAGACCCATAAGGGTTATGGATCATCTGTTTGAGATTGGGGTTTGAGGGATATTTGTGTTAGGCGTCAAGTATGACGCATACATTCTGAGTTTTCGTGGGGTATGATTTTATCATGCTTAGCTTCCTATGAATCATTAGGGAACCTGATCTGTACCAGTAGTCTGTAAATATCTAAATACTTTTGATAGGATTTCCAGTTTTGACATTGTCTAAAGAAGGTAATCCTCTGGGTGTCAATTTGATGTTGGTTTCGGTCTTTGGGGCCGATACTTAGGACCCACGTCTAATGGGAACCAAATTTTCGTTCTATCTGTACTCGCTTCCATCATTCGACTATATCCTATCGATCGAATCTTCGAACTTTAGGTAGAAACTAATGGGTGTAAACATGTGTTTGAGACATGTTATGTTTGATGGTTGCAAGTGGATGCAAGTGGTTGCTAGTGGTTGCCCGTGGATGCATATACACACACTAGGCACTAGATCGGCTCGAAAACACTCTCATACTGCATATGGATGGGTGAGCATTTTTCAATTCTTGTGGATGCAAAATGATTGATTCAGCACATGGATGTTGCATTTGAGTGAATGATTGTGCACTCATATAGAAATAATATATATCATTAGAATTCTATTGCATACATGTTGGACTCATGGCACTGACATAATTCGCATTAAGGAGGTCAACTGAATCAGTAGACCGCCTGATCTTTGCATTAGATAAGGAACATATACACACACTTTTGCATATGTTCATACAACATTAGAAGTTTTCTAAGGACAATGGATGCTTGTGGATAATGGTTGAGTAGATGGGTGATTGGATAGTAGGACACATTCTTCTTAACTTGAAGATTTCGGGGACGAAATCCTCTAAGGAGGGGAGAATGTAACACCCCGTATTTTCTGTAAACATAAGAGTTAAAAATCAAGGTATAATTAATTTTTAGGAGAATAAATAAGGGAAACGGGTTGCGCCATTGTGTTCGTCTCGGAAAAATACGCGAAATAGAGTCCGAATTTGCGTAAATCGGAGTCCGTATGAAGAAGATATGGACGAACGAAGTTAGGCAGAAAAACCGGAAACATGCCAGAATACACTGGCGCACTTGTGAAGTGCGCCAGTACAAAAATACACTGGCGCACCTGCCAAGTGCGCCCATACAAATCCAGCACCGAATTCTGGAGTGTTCTGAGGTGACATGTCTTCTTTTGAGTGGCTGGATGATGTGTATTCGAGCTGTACGATTCTGATGACTTCTGGACTGATCTGAAGGCTCTAAATCACCCTATTCTCCTATAAAAACACCCCCAAACCTCACTTTCTCTCCACACAACTTCATTCTACCTATACTCTGCCTTTTTTTCTAACTACAATAAAATAATGGCGTCGCTACTCTGTTGGAATCAAAACTAGAAGATAATCAACATCAGCCTAAGCAACTCAATTCAAACTAGAGATTAAAGTTTCTGCAAAATTTCTACAACAAGTTAAAGTTCTTTCTTTAATCCAATCAAGGCAAGTACAGTTATTTTCCGCTATAAACGTTAATTATAATTTTGATATGTTTTTAATTCTGAATCTGAGATTGTATATATATTCTCTTCTGTCAGATCTGTTTTTCTGTGACTGTTCTGTATCCCTTTTCTTCTTTTCTGTTTCTATAGCCAGGCTACCACGAGCCTGTGCCTAATCTCATAAGAGAAGAACGTATGAACGCAAATTTTGGGATGAATGATGCGAAATTTGACAAGACTGAATTGAATGTATGACTTTAGGTCTGAGGCATAAAATATATTGGACATGTGACTTGGGATTGGATGCATAAATTTGACTATGAACATATAATTTATATATGTTGTATGCATAGTGTATGTTGTAATTTAGATCTGTAATTAATTAGAAAAAAGATGAGCATATGTTGTAAACTAGATTTGGATCTATGCATATTCTATGATAGAAGAAAAGAGGAACCATTGTATGATTACATATGATTTGAGACTTTGGACAAAATGCATATAAAAGTCAAGATCTGATTTTTTAGAAGATATGATTTAAAGATTTAGATTGTTGGGTATATTTTGCATAATGATTCATGACTTAATAAGAAAAAGGATATGGAAATGTAGGTGTAAAAGATTTACATTAATTAGGATCTCTACTATTGTGATTACACCTAAATAGGGAATTTTGCATATATGGCATGCATTGTAATTAATGATCATATTTGGTATAATTTATATGTGAATCTGCTGTATAAGGTTAGTTTAACAAAAATTGGAACATATGTTATAGGGTAAATTATGTCCATATTCTGCGCTATGTAAATGTATGCAAACATGGAAGTATATGATTTTATTGTGAATCACGACAATTATTTAGGCATATGAATTTAGGCCTAATTTATGTTTAGGCAAGGCATGTAAATAGAACCTTTAGAAATATTAAACCTGCTAAATCTGTCATTTACTGAATCCGTTGAAAATGCCTATTTTGCTAATTTGCTAAGTTGCCTAAAACTGCTAGTTCTGTTATATTGCATAGACTGCTAATTAGATTGAAATGCCAAATCTGTTAAATTTGTCTGTTGAGATGCCTAACCTGTTATATGCCAAAATCTGCTAAGTTGCTAAATCTATTAAATCCGTTAAGTCATATAATCTGGAAAAATCTGCTATCTGCTAAAATCTGTTATCTGCTGTGTTGATATAATCATCCTGTTATTGATATAATCTGAATTGGCATATATATATATGGGGCGTGCGCATAAACGGTATATTATTAATTAATTGGCCGCAAAGATAAACATGGCTAACTCGAGGTTAGAATGAGTTTGCGGCGTAATTCTGCCCGGAACCGCCCGGCACATCCAGTGGCCGCAAACAATAGGTTCTAATGTGAGAAGTTAGTCATAACCTGCTTAAGACACGAGGTTAGGTCTGGCTTGTGGCAGAAGTCTGCCCGGAACCGCCCGGCCCATCCAGCGGCCACAAGCTAGCGACCTAATGTGAGAGGTCTGGGCATTAATAATTAATTAATGCAAATCTAAGATAAGAATGACGTCTAAAACGTATTGGGGAAAATAGGGATAAACCAACGGGATTAATAGGTGTAGTAAACCCGTCCAATACAAAGTTAGACAAATCTGAAAAATCTGTACATCTGATCCGTTAGTCTGAAAACTTGTTAACTTAATTTGTGAACTAGTAAATCTGAATTCCGTATGTCTGAACTTGTAAACAAATAAATCTGAAATCTGTTAGTCTGGGGACGCAAGGTTAGGAGGGGAATTACTTGTGTCATCTGTTGTTTGGGACCCATATTAGTCAGTAACCCTTTCTGGTATCAAAACTTTGACCCAACAGTAGGTAGGGTCCGGGCACGCTTACTGAACTAATTATAAGTGGTTCATTCTGATAATGGCGAGGGGTGTTGATGGTGCGTTCCAACCGGGTCATGTGCGTGCATGGATCCCGGTCTGCCTCTGAGGATGTAAGACGCCGTGACATCTGTAAATAGGTCTGTGCCAATTGGTTGTCACTTTAGGGAGTGATACACCCTATTGTGGGGCCGACACAGGATATTTTTTTATTAGGGAGCCGATCGCTTGGGGTAGGGTTTTAGGGTACACTTAGTTATGTCTGTTTATGTTGGTACCGTCTGTTTCTGTTGGGTGGTAACACCTGTCTGTTTCTGCGTGGTACCGTCTGTTCGGGTGGTAAAGGCCCAGTACTAGTGTACACCTAATTCTACATTCTGTTTCCGTAGGGATTAATCTGTTTCTGAATCTGTCTGTTTCTGATCGGGTAGTAAAGGCCCGTTATTAGCATCCTGTTTCTGTTAAATTATTCTGTACCCGTTTCTATTTCAGTTTATACATTAGGGTGACACCTAATTCTGTTATACTAGTATTAGTGCAGAGAAGTGTAAAGCAATAGTCTATGTCATTCTGTTCTTCCGTTCTATCTGCTACACCTGTTACAGTTATCTCTCATCCAGTTTTATGTTCATGTCATATTATTATCTGTTCATATGCTGAAAGTCACTGGACTCGCCAGACTTTTTGTCTGACCCTTGTTGTTTCGCCTCCTTTCTTCCGTTCCCCCCCAGGTTATCCAAGGAGGGAATACTTTAGCTTGATCCGGATTTCTCTCTGCTTGAAGTGCTTAAAGTATGGCTTGGCTCTGTATAGCTCCCGTTCTATAGGGATTATGATTTTAAAACATGCATTTTGAAGGCTTTTGTACAAGACTGATATTTGTACTTGAATCCTGAGATTTGAAAGGATGTAACCATATTGATTTCTGTTTCTGCTGTAATAAAGTTAAAAAATTTCAAGTACTGTTTATTTGTCTTGTAAGTTTCTGTTCTGTTTACTCAAATGCTCCACCAAAGTTAAGGCATTCCCTTTGTGAGTGACCTTAACGGAGGTGCGGTGTTACAGTCAGTTACTTTTTAGATTTGAACGTTTCTCTCTGTTCGTGACATGAATTAAAGGAATAAAAGAATATACCAAATCTTTCTATTCGAATATGTGCCTATATCTTTGGACTTAACTAAGAACTGTTATGATTCGATGACCGATAAGACTGTGGCTTTGAAACTATGGACCTTAAAACCATATGCCCCTTTAACTATGAACATTGCCTATGACTATGGACATTGCCTATGACTATGGACATTTCCTATGACTATGAACATTGCCTATGACTGTGACTGTGACTATGAGAATTATTTCCTCGACCATGAACACAAGCCTATACCCTTGATTTGGAAACATAAACTATTGCCTATAACATAACAAGAACAACTGTGATTCATGACTAGGAAAGTGTTGCTTAAGTTTTGTGACTATGAAATTGGGTCTAAACCCGATTATCTATTCTTTCTGTTCTTGGTTTTCTTTGGTTTTAGACCTTGGGAATTTACCTATTATGTTAGGTCTACCCATGTTCTTGAACCTACTCTGTCTATTCTTGGTTTTAGACCTTGGGAATTTACCTATTAAGTTAGGTCTACCCATGTTCCGTAATCTGTACTATTAACCCTTTTCATGTCGTAATCTATATGCCTGTGAATTATCATCTTATGCCAGTTGTTATGTCCGTTCTTTCACGGCATCGTGGTTCATTCCCCTTTTATCCACGAATCTAGCTTTATTTATGATCTAGGTTGAATCACGATTATACGAACGATGGGAATACGTTTTGGGGAAAAACATGAAATTTACTAAACTTGGAAATTGGCATAATTTGGGAACATGCATTATAGCATGACTATTAAGATGAAAATTAGAATAGCAAGTCTAGTTTTGACATGAACTGAAGTTAGAATATTAAATCAGAATTTGGTGGCCCAATTAAGCATGATAAGTATGTTAGCATAATTTACATACATTGGGTGTAAATGGTTAAACGGTGAACTAGAATATGAAATCTAGTTTGGCATAAACTGTAAACTAGAATATAAAATCTAGTTTTGGCATGAACTGTAAATGGGGTTGTCGGATCTAAATTGCTATAAACTGTAAGATAGGCAAATCAAGATTTGGGCCTAGGATACAAGTCCATTAGTAGGCATGGCAAATGTATAGGGTATAAGCCAAATTTATTTTAAAAGGGGAAAATGGACTTTGAGGATAAGTGGTTAAACTTTGAGGATAAATTGTTAACAATTTATTCATATACAAAAGAAAGGTTTATTAACGACATCTCTTTTAATAACACACCAGAAGTTCTAGGGTGACAGAGAGGATAGTGTCTAGGCTTGGGTTTGGAAAATACAAGTTTCCTGCTCTCCCTGGCTATCCCTAACTGATCTGACGGACGGGATGGTTACTTTAAAAACCTGATTTGAAAATTAATCAAAACCCTTTTGAATTTAGAAAACACGAATATGCCTAACCTGAGGTTAGACTGAGTTGCGATGTAAGCCTGCCCGGAACCAACCGGCACATCTAGTAATCGCAACAATATCTGTCTAATGTGAGTGGTAGCGGCTTTAATTCATTTAGTTAAAGCTAGAACAAGAATGGTAGGGTTAAATTAACTAAGACACTTAACCAATTCAACATGATAACCAGACCGATGGGTGGGGTTAGGTTCATACAGACAGTTAACGCAGTTAAGCTAGAATGGGAGGGTTAAGTCAATAGGAACACTTAACCAACTTAATACAGCTAAGCTCGAATGGGAGGGCTAAGTCCATAGGGACACTTAACCAACTTAACATGGTAACAAGACAAGATTTGTAGGGGTTAAGTAACTAAGGAAACACTTAGCCGAATTAACATGTTAACTAGACTAGAAGGTGGGGTTAAGTAAAGTTAATACACTTAGCCGAATTAACATATTAACTAGACTAGAAGTTGGGGTTAAGTAATGTGACAACAAGGAATTTCGCTCAATCTGAATCAGTCACTAAACCGATCTAGACCTTTCGAAACGCCTGATTGTTTTGAGAACACGACAAAATAGAACGCAGACAGAAGAACATTTCATTGTATATTACAACAATTCCATCAGAATACAAGAATATACAGAGTATGAATTAATATTACACAGAAAATATCAGATATTTAAATTACATTTAAATACATCGCAGCGGAAAAACAATATAAAGCACAACTGAAAGTAATACACGGATACAGAGCTTTCCGAGCATCGTTCCAGCTGTAAATCAAGATCCTGTGAATATAAATCTGCAAAACCAAAACTACTAGCTGCCCATGTGGAAATAGGGGCACCCAGAGTTTAGGTTAAAACAATAAACTCCAGGTCAGTCATGTGACTGTTGTGAGGACTAAAACAGTTATTAATCTTTGTTTTTAAAGTTAGGTAAATCAAGGGACCACGCCGTATAACAAGGAACGGGTTTCCTCCCAAGAATACCAGTGCAGAAAACAAACAGCGCAATGCTAAATAAAGAACAATGAAGCTATTATAAGACCCATATCCCATCACACAATGCAACGCAAGCCGGAGGATAAGGTTTTCCCTTATAATAGCCAAATATGCTTGATACGCGAAATTTCATCTTATATTATTAATATAAGTGAAGAAAACAACTTCAAATATAAATATATCAATCATAGACGGCATGGGTACCATATATCATGTGACCAATACTAGGCTCTACAATCAAAACCGCAAAATATCATATTTGGAAATTGGATTTCCATCATGGTGGCTCCTGATTCGAAAGATCGATCGCGTAGTGCCATCTACAACGGCTTACGTCTCAGCTAGAGAAAACACCGTAATGCACATCCGCACTTTTGGGAAATCGAGTATCACTACGGCTTACGTCCCGGTGAGAGAAAACACTGCTTACCCTATCCCTCTGAGCACTAAGCTCAATCTCGGTTGACCGAATCCACGACACCACGAAGGTGCCCATCCTCTAAAAAGCATACTGATTAAACCATCAATTTACCACCATACCGGGGTGTTAGGCTCGCGAATCAACGCTATACACAAAGTCGTGCTATATTAAAGCTGCGCTTTGATCATCATCCACCAAACTTTTCTTTTCAACAAAAGTCTGGATCACTTCATCTCAGCATGCCACACTATCAATCCATATCGTACCACTGATTTCTGCCAATATATAACCTCTGAGCTCGTATGTCTCAGAGAAGGGCGTTAAGCAAGAGAATAAATTCTCCGCCGCCAAACAGATATATATTTAGCAAAGATCAACGAATACAATATAAAGGAATACAATGTCAGACACACCATCCATTTACAAGTCCATTCTGGGTCTGAACGAAACCGGAGGCACTTTCCTCCCATATCCGTCGACCTCTAAGTACGTCCGGACGGCTACTACTTCAGCCCCCTTCAAGGTAGCTACTCCCATCGTGAGCGTCAGTAGCACCCATCCATTCGATGTGAAGATCGTCGGTCTTGCACCGTCTTCAATCTCTTCGACTTATCGTCGAATCGGTTATTCAGAATGGGTATAGATCCGGCCTTTCTGAATAACCCACGTATATAATAAACAATTGTTATACAAACACAACATACGCCTCATTCCAATTCATCAGTCAATTTCACATTCTTAGGGATAGGTTCCCATTAATTTTATCAAAGATAAATTCTTTGAAATTTATTCTTTAATTCTCCTTTGAATATCATTTCAAACTAGTCGGTATTAGCGAACCACACCGAAGTAATTATTTATCTTCCCAATCCCAACCTATTCATCCCATGGAGCAAAACTATTATTACCCCATAACTAACACCACGGTGTTATCGATAAATTTAATTACCATTTCACGTTCAAATCTAATTAAATATTTAACTATCGCTCGAAGCAAAACTGGTGATACTCCCCTTTCGATCATATCCAAATTTTGATAATTTAAATTATCAATTCTCATTTCAATCTAATTAAAGATTCATTAAAACTCCACTTAGTTTTAATCTTTAACTAGGTTAAAGAACTAATGTCATTTAAAACACAGTTCACGATAAACCCAAAATTCCATTTGATATTAAATACAAGGCTCTGAATAGAAGATATATCGGCTTATATTCAATATCAAATTCTGATTATTTTTAAAACCACTTCAAACCCAATTTATTCAATTAAAAATATTGGATTTTAATTCTAGTTCATAACTAGTTCATTTCGATAAAAATATATTTTTATCCTTTCAAATAGGGAATTTTTCATCCCAGTTCATTCCAATTCATATATTTTGATTTTACACAAATTATAGATATTTCTATTTATTTTATCAAGGCCCGTACAGTCAATTTCCAATAACGGTTGTCAAACTGCACTTACAGCGACCTTTTCTAAATTTGATTTGGACGTATCTCCAAATCCAACCATTAGATTTCAAATTTCTAATATTCATTAGAAATCTCTTTTCGATACGAACCCAACGGTTCCGGTTTCAGGAGAATCCGACGGTCGGATCTCCTGTAATGTCCGTTCGAAGTCAATGGTCGAAATTCACGAACTGCCGCAGCGCGACGCGTTCTATTCAGGCCATTATATTATATATATAATATATTTTTCGTCGATTTCTGTTTAAAACGAATTTTATAAATAGTTTTACATTCGTTTTCAAAACAGTTTCAACTTCATATTCAATTTTAAATCAAAATTTAATTCTTCCTTATAAATTCGTTTTAAATTCATTTCAAATTGATTTCAATTCAAATCGATTTTAATTCAATTCTAATTCGAATTCAATTCTATTCAAATTCTAATTCTATTTAATTCAATTTCAATTTGAATTTAGTTCTATTCAATTCAAATTCTATGTAATTCAATTTCATTTAATTCAATTTCAATTCAAATTCTAATTCGTTTCTAACCAATTCAATTCAATATCTAATCAATTTCAATTCAACTTCTAATTCGTTTCTAATCAATTTCAATTTCAATTTCTATTCAATTTCAATTCGAATTCGTTTTATATTCAATTCAATTCGAATTCACTTTGATTCTATTCAATTTGATTCTATTCTATTCGATTCAATTTGATTCTATTCTATTCGATTCAATTTGATTCTATTCTATTCGATTCAATTTGATTCTATTCTATTCGATTCAATTTGATTCTATTCTATTCGATTCAAATTGATTCTATTCGATTCAATTTGATTCTATTCTATTCGAATTCAAATTTCAATTCTATTCTATATTTTTACATCTCTTTCTAAATAGTCATTTTAAAAACGAATATAATTGATATCAATATCGTTCGCGTCAAAATAGCGCATCTCTAATCAACACGGCTTTATATTTTTCAATAACTTCGTTATTCTATTCAACAAATGAATATTTATCCTATTCAACACATGAATCTATATTTCTTTCACCACCTGACTAATCTCAACAAATGAGTACCGTCAACACGTTAATCTTTATTTGATAATATTCTTTATTTTCCCAATTGGAATGAGGCCCAATCAATTACCATATAATGTTAGTTATACGGATTCCATACAACACATGTATATAATAGCAACGACAAATAATCAACCATCATCCAAAGTGCACCACACAACTGCATAAGCATTAAATAAATAATCAACGCTTACACAGTCTGTCGACCAATCGATCGACATACAATTTAAATAATTGGGATTAGTGTACGCGAAATATCATCACAACACCCGTGTGGGGTTTCAAACAATCAAACACAGATTTTATTTGTGCAGTTGGGCGATGTGTAAAATTTATCGTCCCAAACAATATCCATCAAATGTGTGTATATAAACAAATCGTCCGATTCGTTTATATTTATTTATTTCATTTTATATACACGTTAAAAATTCTATTTTTAACTATACATTATTTATTTTATATGTAAATATTTTATTTCATTTCACAACACACGATCAACTACACATCAAAATCAAACAAACAAACAAACCATCCATGGTCTGTGGACGATGGGTGTCAGGTGCTGCTAAGCACCGTCTGCATCCTAGTATATAATTTTAACTAGAAAACAAGAATTAAAGTGAGAAGTTCTCACCTTTGGGGATCCACTCCACCATTTTATATTTATGAAATTCAGAACAGTTTGGTTTTGCCCGCAATGCCAAAGCAGTCTTCTCTACGCTGTTTATATATAAAAATCAAATTTTTATCTACACTTCATATATATAAAAACCAAATTTTTATCTACTATATGAATAAATAAAAATCATATTTTTCTTTGCCTTCTACATAAGGAAAAATCATATTTTTATATCGATGTCTTCATTATAAAAATTATACTCTTATACCGATTTTATTTATATAAAAACATATTTTTACATCGTTGTTAGATATATAAAAATTCTATTTCTAAAACAGTGATTTTATTTTCAAAGCAAATCTATTTTTACTTTCAAAACAAATCTATTTCTATTTTGCTTTATACATTTTATAAAATCAACTTCATATATATTTTATAAAAACAACTTTTTATATTTTTCAAATCAAAGTATTCTATATAAAAATTCATAGCAAAGTATTTTATATTTTTCAAAGCAAAGTATTTTATATAAAAATTCATTTACTTCTAATTTCGTAAATAAAATAAACTAAGTAAATAAAAAAACTCACGGTTGTTCTTTAAATCACGTTCCAGCACCCTACTCGAACCTTAGGGTTCGGATTCGCGCCACCAACGTCAGCCCAGGCGTCGGTCCGTCACCTGCCCCCGAAGCCCCTCCATGACGCGCGCCTACCCCCTCCACGATGGCTAGTTCGATCGTCGTACAACGCCGGAGTTCACCACTGAACGGCGTGAGTTCATGAACGAATTTCGAGAAGAATAGGTAGTAGAATCCGATCCTCTCCACACAAATCTGAAGGGCTCTCGAAGACGAACGATTCTTGCTGTGGAGTTTTTTGAAATCCTTCGATTGAATGAAGAGAACGAGAGGGAAGAAGAACTGAATTATTTTCGCCCTCGATTTTATTAGAACAGCGGATTTTCTGAAATGAATTTCTAGAGTTTCTGATTGGCCGAGATTATATATATTATATTATTTTTAATTCATTTATTTCCAAATGTACTAGTGTAATGAGACGAACCTCAAATCAAACCCAACGACTGCCGCCCCTAGCCAAATACCCCCATCCCGAACACAATGGGATATGCCCGGTAAGCCAATTTGACTGTTTCGATAAGTTTTTCTTTGAATTTAAAATATAAATCACTATATATTAAATTTAAATGTACATTTTTATTTACTGGGGCCACATACGATCTTTAAAAATTTCATAATAATTATTTCTAGCTTCATATTGATGATATGGTCCTAACAAAACTAATTTCGTCGAATTCTGAGACCGTTTGAAAAATGGTCAATTTCAAGTCGATTAAAATTAACTGAAAATGGTCAAACGCGTTTTCCTTTGCCACGCTCACATATTGATTCGAAAAATTACGAAATTTGAAACCTAGCAATAATTTGACGTCGCGGATCCAACAAAAGTGGTTTCGTCGAAATCCGAGGTCGTTTGCAAAACGACTATTTTCAATGGCCAGAATTCCATAGCGACTATTCTGAATTTTCAACTGGACATATCTTTTGATTCCCACTATGAAATTTTGGTTTTTCGGATTCGTTGGAAAGATATCCTCAATTGGATTCTAATATTTTTGGTTTTGTTAAAATCCGGTTTATTTTGCACCCGGTACATTCAATTGAAGTTTGAAATCGAATTATCGAACTACCGCGCCATTTTCAATTCCTTTTATATATATAAATAAATATTTATATTCTAACGACGACGTATATAAATATATACATTCGAATTCTATTCAAAATAAATTTCTCGTCGATATTATTTAAAATAATTCATTTTAAATATTCAAAATTCACTAAAATTGCCAAAACAAAAATTTTAAACTGGCCCAGATTTTATGGGTTGTTACAATCTCCCCCACTTAAAACTTTTCGTCCCCGAAAAGGAACGAAGCTGAAAGTTGTTTTAAAAACTAACTCAACTTTCATTATTTTCGCTACGGCTTAAGTTCTTCAACTTTTCAGTTTCTAAGAACTTTTCAAATTTCTCAAAAATTTGGCTAACACCCTAAATTTTCGGAAAATTTCTCCATAACCTCCACTGCACTGGGAGCACCGGGAAAATCCCGAAATTGCCATACAGGCCCTCAGATCTCAAAAAGAAAAAGAAAAAGCCAAGCGGCTAGCCAATCGGCTCATAAAATCATCATCACCCAAACAAAACAGTAAATTATGGTAAACATGTACCAATTTGTCGGGCAGACAATTTTATTCTTCTGCTCTAGCCTCTTTGCAATGACCTGTTCAATGTAAGTACATGTATATGCATGCAATTGTAATCATTTTTCAATACAATTCAATATTTGGTTCAATTAGGCGTAATGGTTCAAAATTATCAAACAAATAAACAAACAACACAACCATCAATCAATTAGTGGATTAACATTTTCAAATTCATAATTTTGATATATATACAATAAATCTTGTTTTTGATGCCAAATCACGATAATAAATCTAAATAGTTTCGGTTCTCACACCAGCCTAATGGAAATATATAGATATCACACTTTCGAAACTCGAATATAAATTCTGATGATGTACGTACTATATAGCGATCATCAGAACCATCCCCGGGCGACTGGAATGTGATTCTATATCTATCCAGTATATTAAAACCTTGAATATACGTTCATGACGCGTATATGCAAAATATTTATATACTAGATTGTCCAAATTCAAAATAAATAAATATTCAAATACGAATAAAACAATTTAAATTTCGAAACAAAAGTGTTTTCATTTGAAAAATATACTCTTCACACTCGTTCTAGGATACTACTGATCCTATCTCTAACGAGTCATTCTAATTGGATATTACTAATCCAATATCTGATGAATTCTTTCGTTTGGTTCTAATGTGTCTTGTTCTCTAGCTCTGTAAACCAGAGCTCTGATACCAACTGTGACAACAAGGAATTTCGCTCGATCCGAATCAGTAGCTAAACCGATCTAGACCTTTCGAAACGCCTGATTGTTTTGAGAACACGACAAAATAGAACGCAGACAGAAGAACATTTCATTGTATATTACAACAATTCCATCAGAATACAAGAATATAAAGAGTATGAATTAATATTACACAGAAAATATCAGAGAATTAAATTACATTTAAATACATCGCAGCGGAAAAACAATACAAAGCACAACTGAAAGTAATACACGGATACAGAGCTTTCCGAGCATCGTTCCAGCTGTAAATCAGGATCCTGTGAATATAAATCTGCAAGACCAAAACTACTAGCTGCCCGTGTGGAAATAAGGGCATCCAGAGTTTAGGTTAAAACAATAAACTCCAGGTCAGTCATGTGACTGGTGGGAGAACTAAAACAGTTTTAATCTTTGTTTTTAAAGTTAGGTAAATCAAGGGACCACGCCGTATAACAAGGAACGGGTTTCCTCCCAAGAATACCAGTGCAGAAAACAAACAGCGCAATGCTAAATAAAGAACAATGAAGCTATTATAAGACCCAGGTCCCATCACACAATGCAACGCAAGCCGGAGGTTAGGGTTTTCCCTTATAATAGCCAAATATGCTTGATACGCGAAATTTCATCTTATATTATTAATATAAGTGAAGAAAACAACTTCAAATATAAATATATCAATAATAGACGGCATGGGTACCATATATCATGTCGCTAATACTAGGCTCTACAATCAAAACCGCAAAATGTCATATTTGGAAATTGGATTTCCATCATGGTGGCTCCTGATTCGAAAGATCGATCGCGTAGTGCCATCTACAACGGCTTACGTCTCAACTAGAGAAAACACTGTAATGCACATCCGCACTTTTGGGAAATCGAGTATCACTGCGGCTTACGTCCCGGCGAGAGAAAACATCGCTTAACCTAGCCCTCTGAGCACTAAGCTCAATCTCGGTCGACCGAATCCACGACACCACGAAGGTGCCCATCGTCTAAAAATCATACTGATCAAACCATCAGTTTACCACCATACCGGGGTGTGAGGCTCATGAATCAACACTATACACAAAGTCGTGCTATATTAAAGCTGCGCTTTGATCATCATCCACCAAACTTTGCTTCTCAACAAAAGTCTGGATCACTACATCTCAGCATGCTACACTATCAATCCATATCATACCACTGACTTCTGCCAATATATAACCTCTGAGCTCGTATGTCTCAGAGAAGGGCGTTAAGCAAGAGAATAAATTCTCCGCCGCCAAACAGATATATATTTAGCAGAGATCAACGAATACAATATAAAGGAATACAATGTCAGACACACCATCCATTTACAAGTCCGTTCTGGGTCTGAAAGAAACGGAGGCACTTTCCTCGCATATCCGTCGACCTCCAAGTACGTCCGAACGACTACTACTTCAGCCCCCTTCAAGGTAGCTACTCCCATCGTGAGCGTCAGTAGCACCCATCCATTCGATGTGAAGATCGTCGGTCTTGCACCGTTTTCAATCTCTTCGACTTATCGTCGAATCGGTTATTCAAAATGGGTATAGACCCGGCCTTTCTGAATAACCCACGTATATAATAAACAATTATTATACAAACACAACATACGCCTCATTCCAATTCATCAGTCAATTTCACATTCTTAGGGATAGGTTCACATTAATTTTATCAAAGATAAATTCTTTGAAATTTATTCTTTAATTCTCCTTTGAATATCATTTCAAACTAGTTGGGATTAGCGAACCACACCGAAGTAATTATTTATCTTATTTCCCAATCCCAACCTATTCATCCCATGGAGCAAAACTATTATTACCCCATAACTAACACCACGGTGTTATCGATAAATTTAATTACCATTTCACGTTCAAATCTAATTAAAGATTTAACTATCGCTCGGAGCAAAACTGGTGATACTCCCCTTTCGATCATATCCAAATTTTGATAATTTAAATTATCAATTCTCATTTCATTCTAATTAAAGATTCATTAAAACTCCACTTAGTTTTAATCTTTAACTGGGTTAAAGAACTAATGTCATTTAAAACACAGTTCACGATAAACCCAAAATTCCATTTGATATTAAATACAAGGCTCTGAATAGAAGATATATCGGCTTATATTCAATATCAAATTCTGATTATTTTTAAAACAACTTCAAACCCAATGTATTCAATTAAAAATATTGGATTTTAATTCTAGTTCATAACTAGTTCATTTCGATAAAAATATGTTTTTATCCTTTCAAATAGGGAATTTTTCATCCCAGTTCATTCCAATTCATATATTTTGATTTTACACAAATTATAGATAATTTTAATTATTTTATCAAGGCCCGTACTGTCGATTTCCAATAACGGTCATCGAACTACACTTATAGCGACCTTTTAAATTTGATTTGGATGTATCTCCAAATACAACTGTTAGATTTCAAATTTCTAATATTCATTAGAAAGCTCTTTTCGATACGAACCCACCGGTTCCGGTTTCAGGAGAATCCGACGGTCGGATCTCCTGTAATGTCCGTTCGAAGTCAATGGTCGAAATTCACGAACTGCCGCAGCGCGGCGCGTTCTATTCAGGCCATTATATTATATATATAATATATATAATATATTTTTCGTCGATTTCTGTTTAAAACGAATTTTATAAATAGTTTTACATTCGTTTTCAAAACAGTTTCAACTTCATATTCAATTTTACATCAAAATTGAATTCTTCCTTATAAATTCGTTTTAAATTCATTTCAAAATGATTTCAATTCAAATTCGAATTCAATTCTATTCAAATTCTAATTCTATTTAATTCAATTTCAATTTGAATCTAATTCTATTCAATTCAAATTCTATGTAATTCAATTTCATTTAATTCAATTTCAATTCAAATTCTAATTCGTTTCTAACCAATTTCAATTCAATATCTAATCAATTTCAATTCAAATTCTAATTCGTTTCTAATCAATTTCAATTTCTATTCAATTTCAATTCGAATTCATTTTATATTCAATTCAATTTGAATTCACTTTGATTCTATTCAATTTTATTCTATTCTATTCGATTCAATTTGATTCTGTTCTATTCGATTCAATTTGATTCTGTTCTATTAGATTCAATTTGATTCTATTCTATTCGATTCAATTTGATTCTCTATTCGATTCAATTTGATTCTATTCTATTCGATTCAAATTGATTCTATTCTATTCGATTCAATTTGATTCTATTCTATTCGAATTCAAATTTCAATTCTATTCTATATTTTTACATCTCTTACTAAATAGTCATTTTAAAAACGAATATAATCGATATCAATATCGTTCGCGTCAAAATAGCTCATCTCTAATCAACACGGCTTTATATTTTTCAATAACTTCGTTATTCTATTCAACAAATGAATATTTATCCTATTCAACACATGAATCTATATTTATTTCACCCCCTGACTAATCTCAACAAATGAGTACCGTCAACACGTTTATCTTTATTTGATAATATTCTTTATTTTCCCAATTGGAATGAGGCCCAATCAATTACCATATAATGTTAGTTATACGGATTCCATACAACACATGTATATAATTGCAACGATAAATAATCAACCATCATCCAAAGTGCACCACACAACTGCATAAGCATTAAATAAATAATCAACGCTTACACAGTCTGTCGACCAATTGATCGACATACAATTTAAATAATTGGGATTTGTGTATGCGAAATATCATCCCAACACCTGTGTGGGGTTTCAAACAATCAAACACAGATTTTATTTGTGCAGTTGGGCGATGTGTAAAATTTATCGTCCCAAACAATATCCATCAAATGTGTGTATATAAACAAATCGTCCGATTCGTTTATATTTATTTATTTCATTTTATATACACGTTAAAAATTCTATTTTTAACTATACAATATTTATTTTCTATATAAATATTTTATTTCATTTCACAACACACGATCAACTACACATCAAAATCAAACAAACAAACAAGCCAACCATGGTCTGTGGACAACGGGTGTCGGGTGCTGCTAAGCACCGTCTGCATCCTAGTATATAATTTTAACTAGAAAACAAGAATTAAAGTGAGAAGTTCTCACCTTTGGGGATCCACTCCGCCATTTTATATTTATGAAATTCAGAACAGTCTGGTTTTGCCCGCAAGGCCAAAGCAGTCTTCTCTACGCTGTTTATATATAAAAATCAAATTTTTATCTACACTTCATATATATATAAACCGAATTTTTATCTACTATATGAATAAATAAAAATCATATTTTGCTTTGCCTTCTACATAAGGAAAAATCATATTTTTATATCGATGTCTTCATTATAAAAATTATACTCTTATACCGATTTTATTTATATAAAAACATATTTTTACATCGTTGTTAGATATATAAAAATTCTATTTCTAAAACAGTGATTTTATTTTCAAAGCAAATCTATTTTTACTTTCAAAACAAATCTATTTCTATTTTGCTTTATACATTTTATAAAATCAACTTCATATATATTTTATAAAAACAACTTTTTATATTTTTCAAATCAAAGTATTCTATATAAAAATTCATAGCAAAGTATTTTATATTTTTCAAAGCAAAGTATTTTATATAAAAATTCATTTACTTCTAATTTCGTAAATAAAATAAACTAAGTAATTAAAAAAAACTCACGGTTGTTTTTCAAATCTCGTTCCAGCACCCTGCTCGGACTTAGGGTTCGGATTCGCGCCACCAACATCAGCCCAGGTGTCGATCCGTCACCTGCCCTCGAAGCCCCTCCGTGACATGCGCCTACCCCCTCCACGATGGCCAGTTCGATCGTCGTACAACGCCGGAGTTTACCACTGAACGGCGTGAGTTCACGAACGAATTTCGAGAAGAATAGGTAGTAGAATCTGATCCTCTCCACACAAATCTGAAGGGCTCTCGAAGACGAACGATTCTTGCTTTGGAGTTTTTTGAAATCCATCGATTGAATGAAGAGAATGAGAGGGAAGAAGAACTGAACGATTTCCGCCCTCGATTTTATTAGAACAACGAATTTTCTGAAATGAATTTCTAGGGTTTCTGATTGGCCGAGATTATATATATATTATTTTTAATTCATTTATTTCCAAAAGTACTAGTGTAATGAGACGAACCTCAAATCAAACCCAACGACTGCCGCCCTTAGCCAAATACCCCCATCCCGAACACAATGGGATATGCCCGGTAAGCCAATTTGACTGTTTCGATAAGTTTTTCTTTGAATTTAAAATATAAATCACTATATATTAAATTTAAATGTACATTTTTATTTACCGGGGCCACATACAATCTTTAAAAATTCCAGAAAAATTATTTCTAGCTTTATATTGACGATACAGTCCTAACAAAACTAATTTCGTCGAATTCTGAGACCGTTTGAAAAATGGTCAATTTCCAGTCGATTAAAATCAACTAAAAATGGTCAAACGCGTTTTCCTTTGCCTCGCTTACATATTGATTCGAAAAATTACGAAATTTGAAATCTAGCAATAATTTGACGTTGCGGATCCAACAAAAGTGGTTTCGTCGAAATCCGAGGTCGTTTGCAAAATGGCTATTTTCAATGGCTAGAATTCCATAGCGACTATTCTGAATTTTCAACTGGACATATCTTTTGATTCCCGCTATGAAATTTTGGTTTTTCGGATTCGTTGGAAAGATATCCTCAATTGGATTCTAATATTTTTGGTTTCGTTAAAATCCGGTTTATTTTGCACCCGGTACATTCAATTGAAGTTTGAAATCGAATTATCGAACTACCACGCCATTTTCAATTCCTTTTATATATATAAATAAATATTTATATTCTAACGACGACGTATATAAATATATACGTTCGAATTCTATTCAAAATAAATTTTTCGTCGATATTATTTAAAATAATTTATTTTAAATATTCAAAATTCACTAAAATTGCCAAAATAAAATTTTTAAACTGGCCCAGATTTTACGAGTTGTTACAAGTAAAATCTAATATACTTAGCCAATTTGACATGTTAGCTGGGCTAGACCGTAGGGTTAAGTAAACTCGAACACTTAACCGTCAGATTGTGATAAAGGAATAGGGTTAAGTCTTAAACATGAAGTGATAATACTTAACCATTAATAACATGTTAGTTAAAACAGACAGGCAAGGTTAAGTTAAAATGGGACACTTAACCAATACAGGGTGAATGGGTAGGGTTAAGTAATAAGAAATACTTAACCAATATAACTTGGTTTGTGGGAGGGTTAAGTCAACATGAATTACTGATGACACTTAACCAGTTTAACAGGATAAAGGAAGGGGGTTAAGTTAGCTTGAATTGACTAATGACACTTAACCAATCCAAATTGACGGGAAAGAGAACTAAGTAGAAAACCTTAGTTAAGAAAACAACGATTCTGGAAACTAAGTGGTAAATCTTAGTTAGCAAAACTAAGTAGTAATTCTTAGTATAACACGGGAAGGAGCGAATGTCCGTCTGAGTAAAAAAAAAAAAGGCTCCAACGAATTGGGTTACGAAGCCCGAGGCTTCGAGGGGACGTGAGGGTACTCTTGGTATCCCTCTGTGAGGCTGCAGATGATCCTCCTGGGCTCACAGAGGTTAAGGTCTGCGTAGAAGAACTAGGGGTATGCCTTGGTTGCAATATATGGCAACCTAAAGACTAGGATGGACCGGCGTGATTCGGCGAGAAAACGGTAGCCCTGTGATAGCAACTCGTAGTTTGTTTCACTTTCAAACTCGGGTGCCCCTTTTTCTACACGGGCAGCCTTGTATTTAGATTTAGCAGGTTTTATCCGGATAGCTGGAGCTGAAGATGGATTCTATTATTTATCTCTTTTTATGCTGTTCAGCTCCTATTGTACATTATGTTTGTTTTCCGCTGTAGACATTTATGTATAGCTGAACTGTATTTGTACTAAGTATGATCCTGTATACTGTGTAACTCTGATGATTACTTTTATCCAGTATATTCTGTTGTTCATTATCTGGTGTATTTATTTAATTCTGTTCTGCTATTATCTGTTTCTGTGTTATATTCCAAAAATTACCCTTGTCTCCGTCTGTAAGGGAAATGGGGTCGTCACAACGTGGTATCAGAGCTTTGGTTAAGCTTAGTTCTGGAATATAACATTTGAACGAACTCGTCAGAAATAGAACCAGTAGTGTTCTAGGATGGGTAACTCTATACAGATAGGATCAGCAATATCCTAGTATGAGTAAAGCAGAATGAAATTACACCTCGATAGACACATTTACATTTGAAGTATATGTTTCTATGTTTCAAAATACCCTTTCTGTGACCTAACACTTGATCTGCTGTTTGCAGAAGTACTAGAAAAATGAGTGCCAGAAACAGAAGGAATACAGAACCAGATCTTGAGGCTCTATTAAAGAGATATCGAAATCTGAACGGAGCACAGTTCTCGGGCAATGAATCTATAATTCAGACTCAAGCTTGGGTGAGCTCTGCAGAAAGAATATTTGAGCGTATCCAGTTGAGGGATGATCAGAAAAGATTAGTAGCCTCTTGGGCGCTCAAAGAAGAAGCTTTAATCTGGTGGGAAACAATCATCAACGATAATTCCGAAGGTGATATCACCTGGGACAGATTCAAAGAGATTTTCCTAGAAAGATTTACTCCTCCTGAAGCGACGGAGCGATTGTGTGATGAATTTTCTTATCTGATACAAGGAGACATGACCGCTCCCGAATATCATAAGAAATTCAACGAACTTTCTCACTTTGCTTCTCATCTGATTCAAGATCCAAAGAGGAAAAATCTGAGATTTATTCATGGCCTACAAAGGAGATATCAGAATAGTGTGATAAGGAATGTGAAGCTTCCTTTTTCTGAAATGATATACATGGCTTATCAGTATGAAGATCTCCATAAGAAAGGTATGTTGCGGGACGAAGAGGAAGTCTGTTCTAGTAACAAAGAAGAGTCGGAAACTGATATTCCTGAAGCCAGTACGAGGTCTGAGGTCAGTAAGAAGCCCAGTACCAAGAGAAAAAGGGCTGAATCTGGGAACGAACCTGTAATGACAGCTATATGCAATAATTGCAATAGGCGAGGACATCTCTCGATAAGTTGCAGATCTTTAAAGAAACGGATCAAGAGTGGATCTAAGCGCACTAAGAAACAAAAGAACCCACATGGGGAAAGGAGATACCATAAGTGCCGCCAAGCAGGTCATATTGCACGGGAGTGCCAACTCTCAAAGAAATCTGAAGCAGTACATGTAAATGAAGTAGCAGAAGTGCCTGCATCTTCGTCTGCTCAGGAAAGGCCCGATGTTTTAGAAGGCACGCTTACTGTCAAAGACATTCCTGTTAAAGTATTATTTGACACTGGCGCGTCACGAAGCTTTATTGCCAAGAATGCAGTTAAGAAGCTGGATTTGAATTTGAAAAAACTCAAGGAACCAATGACTGTCAGAACCCGGTTGGGGGTTCCATTGATCTCAGTTGGGTTTATGGAGTGCCGGTTTCTTTTTCTCGTTATCGGTTTCCTACCATCGCGGTCGTCATGAATTTTAAAGAGTTTGATCTTATCTTGGGGTTAGACTGGTTGACCAAATATGAAGCTGAAGTTAATAAATGCGCCGATAGAGTCGTAAAGGCGAAGATTAAATCAGGTGATTATATAACCATTCCCTGTGAAGGTCAGAATGCTAGTAGAAAAGACTTCTGGGCAGCTTTGAATGTTTCTCCAGCCCAAATAGAAAATATCCCTGAAGTTACAGAGAATATTCCTGACCTCATCAATGATATTCCTGTTGTCAAGAACTATGCAGATGTGTTCGAAGAACTTGTTCACTTACATCCGCAAAGAGAAATATATTTCAAGATTGCTTTGATTCCCAATGCAAGGCAGGTAGTTCACGCTATTCGAAGAATGTCCTTGAAAGAGAAAGAAGAACTTGACAATCAAACACGACAGCTAGTATGGAAGGGTCTGATCAGGCCTAGTTTCTCTGATTGGGGTGCAGCAGTGGTGTTTGTCCCAAAATCTGATGGTACTCTACGTTTATGTGTGGATTATCATGATTTGAACAAACAGACAATAAAGAACAAATATCCATTGCCGCGGATTGATGATTTGTTGGATCGATTAAATGGCGCACAAGTATTTTCACGAATGAACCTAGCTACAGGCTTCCATCAACTTCTTATCGCCGAGGAGTGTGTTCCTTTGACAGCATTCAGAGGTCCTGACTTATTCTACGAGTGGTTAGTAATGCCATTCGGCTTATGTAACGCTCCAGCCTATTTCGTCGATCTGATGAACAGAGTATTCAGAGGAGTATTGAATAAATTTGTTCTGCTTTTCATTGATGATATCCTTATCTTCTCTAAGTCAGAAAGCGAGCACGAAAAACATTTAGAATAAGTGTTAGAAATCCTCAGAAGGAATGTATTGAAAGCAAAGTTTTCCAAATGTATATTTTGGCAAGATGAAGTGAAATTTCTAGGCCATGTCGTATCGAAAGAAGGAATTGCTGTGGATCCAAGTAAAATCACAGCTATTCGGAATTGGAAGCAGCCCAGTACTCCTATAGAAGTCCGCAGTTTTCTCGGATTGGCTAGTTATTACCGGAAGTTCGTTAAAAACTTTTCAAAGATATCTGGTCACTTAACGAAGCTTACAAAGAAGCACTCTAAATTCAAATGGACTCCAGAAAGTGAAGAGGCTTTTGAAGAGCTAAAGTTAAGATTAACGACAGCTCCAGTGTTAACCATCATCGATGGCAATCAGGATTTGAAAGTCTGGACTGATGCTTCTAGAGAAGGCCTTGGCACAGTGTTAATGCAAAGGGGTTAAGTGATTGCTTATGCTAGCCGTCAGCTGAAGCCGCACGAGAAGAACTACGTAACTCATGATCTTGAGTTATTGGCTATCGTGTTCGCTTTGAAAATCTGGAGACACTATCTTTTGGGTGAAAAATTCAAGCTGTATACAGACCATCAGTCGTTAAAATATCTATTCACCCAGAAAGACTTGAATCTGAGGCAGCAACATTGGCTGGAGTTTCTTGCAGCATACGATTATGAAATTCTATACACTCCAGGGAAAGCCAATGTCGTGGCCGATGCACTGAGCCGAAAGAATGTAATGATAGCCAGCTTTATTATTACAACTTCCTTGATTGACAAAATATCTATTCTTCAGAAGGAGGATAATTTTATTAAGGATATGATCAAAAGGATTCAAAAAGGCGAACCCTCGTGTTTTCAAATAGATAAAGACGGAATCCTGAGATTGAAAGGAAGGATTTGTGTTCCTGGCATCCCCGAGCTCAAAAGGGAAGTGTTAGACGAGTGTCACAAGTCCAAGCTGAGTATCCATCCTGGTGAAGCCAAAATGTATAACGATCTCAAGCGAACATTCTGGTGGAAGGCTATGAAAAGGGACGTTTCAATATATGTTAGTCGATGCCCTACTTGCCAGCTAGTCAAAAGCGACCAACAGAAACTGGCTGGATTGTTACAACCGCTGGACATTCCTGGTTGGAAGTGGGAGCATATTTCCATGGACTTTATTGATGCTTTGCCCAGAACCAGAAAAGGAGATGACAGTATTTGGGTGATCGTAGATCGCTTCACAAAGACCGCCCATTTCATGCCTGTCAGATCAAACAGAACTGCTCAGAGTCTGGCGCAGATTTATTTCAAAGAAATAGTTAGACTACATGGAGTGCCGTTCAGTATAGTCAGTGATAGAGACACAATATTCACTAGCAAATTCTGGGAGGCATTTCAAGTCGAGCTGGGAACGAAGTTGAACTTGAGCACTGCTTATCATCCTCAGACAGACGGTCAGACTGAGAGGGTGAATCGTATTTTAGAAGATCTATTGTGGGCTTGTGTTCTAGACTTTGGTGGATCGTGGGAAGATCATCTGCATTTGGCTGAATTCTCATATAACAACAGCTACCAAGCGAGTCTGACAATGTCACCATTCGAAGCGTTGTATGGTAGACCGTGACGATCTCCTGCTTGTTGGGTCGAACCTGGTAATAGACTTGTGTTGGGGCCAGACATGACCCGAGAAGCTACCGACAAAGTCGATTTTATCAAGAAACGATTACTCGCTGCTCAAAGCCGACAGAAGAGCTATGCCGATAGAAGAAGAAGAGATATATCGTTTGCTGTGGGCGACTATGTATATTTGAAAGTATCGCCGATGAGAGGAGTTATCCGGTTCGGTAAAACTGGAAAGTTGGCGCCCAAATTCATTGGTTCGTTTCCTATTCTGGAACGGATCGCAACTCTCGCTTATAGGGTTAAATTGCCAGATTGGTTGCCTGGGGTGCATGATGTGTTTCATATATCTCAACTCCGAAAGCACGTTCATGATCCAAACTTGATCGTGGAAGAAGCAGCTCAGCAGGATATTGAAATTACCCCTGAATTGGCTGTGAGACGAGAGCCGCTAAAGATCATCGGCAAAGAAACCAAAGAGCTGAGGAACAAGAAGGTTCACTTGGTCAAAGTGCAATGGAGTGGAGATTCGCGAGATTGTACTTGGGAAACTGAGGAGAGCATTCAGAAAGCCTATCCTAGATGCCGAGTGGATATCTCTGATTGACTCCAGTGCAAGGTACATTTACCATACTTTGCATTACCAATTAGTTCTCTACTCTGTTGTTATTTTCTTTCCATGGATGTGCACTTTTAATTCTATAGTCTGAATGATTTTAAAAGAATATACGAATTGATTTGTATGATTTTAAAAAAGTTAAAAACAATTGATTGCTGTTTGTGTTGTGTGATAGTAGATTGAATCAATTAAAATTGTTGAAACGATGATTAATTTAATCAATAAGAGAATAATGGTAGAATTTATTCATTTAGATCACATATTGAACTGATTATAAAATAGATAGAAATATATACATGTGCATTATATATGTTTGAACAGGTAAATGGATAGCTATTGAGTAAAGATTTTATTTGCGTGCCCGACAAATAGGTAAACCTTAATGAGTTGGATGCGAAATATTATTATATCAACTCATGTGACTGCCATTGGATGCGGAGTGCTGGTTGTTCTGTGTGAAATAATAAACATCGCCATAGGATAGTAACAATTAATTTTGAACTACACTACATGACATACTTCTGAAGATAAGAATACTTCATCATATACCACATAAGCATTTGGAGCTTGTGTGACGAGGTGGAAGATTTACCATACGAGCGAGAGGCTTGTACGGCGCTGACTATATTTTATAGGTTGAACTGATGAATGATATGGACTATTTAAATTGTAACGATAAAATTGCCAGATTAATAAAAAAAACCACACGGGTCTGGAGTTGACAATAATCACGTCTCTAAAGTTATTAGATACGGCACATGGACTATTTATTTCCCACACGGGACGACGTGACGAGAATTTATCCTCTGGAGCATTTAAAATACACACTCCCTCAGGCTTTGACAGGGTGACGAGAATTTATTCTCTGGAGTTATTATCAATACACGCTCCCCTGTAAACACCAGAATATATCACTATAAATATTTGTAGGCTTATTAGGATTTATTGGATACCTAATACAGCCCAATAAATTTCCAAACCTCTCCCCGTACAAAGGAGGTTATGGCGAAACTTTTCGAAAATTTCGGGTGTTAGCCAAATTTTTGAAGAATTTGAAAATTCTCAGAAACTGAAGAGTTGGGGAATGGAAGCCAGACCTAACGTAGAATTGATTAATCAAACCACTTTCGACTTTGTTCCTTTTCGGGGACGAAAAGTTTTAAGTGGGGGAGATTGTAACGACCCAGAAAATCTGAACCAATTTAAAATTTTTAAATTGGCTAAAATAATAGATTTTAAATATTTAAAATAAATATTTCAAATAATAGCGATGGAAAGTAAGTTTGAATCGACGTTTGAAAACGAATATAATTAATTCTAATTATAAACAAGGCCTGAAATGGCGCTGCAGTTTCAAAAATGGAATTCAAACTTTGTCGGATTGTACCGGGTGCAAAACAAAACGGATTTGAGTGAAACCGAAAATATTTAAATCTGTCAGTGAATACCTTTCTAACGAATCTGAAAAATCGAAGTTTCACAGCGGAAATAAAAAGTTATGGCCAAATGAATTTTCAGAAAGGTCGCTATGGAATTTATATAGCCCGTGAAATTGGCCATTTTGCATACGACCTCGGAATTCGACGAAACCACTTTTGTTGGATCCAGGATGTGAAGTTATTGCTAGGTTTCAAATTTCATAATTTTTGAAGCTAGTATGTGAGCGTGGCAAAGGAAAACGTGTTTTGGTCAATTAAAGTTAAATTGGATCGACCAAAAATGGGCCTTTTTGCAAACGGTCTCAGAATTCGATGAAGCTGGTTTTGTTGGGACCGTATCGTCAAAACATAGCCAGATTTATTTTTCTGGAATTTTTCGAATCAGTTTGTGGCCCAGGCAAATTGAAATGTACGTTTAAATCAAATATTGAATGTTATATATTTTAAATTGAATGGAAACTGACTGAAACAGTCGAATGGGCCTATGAAACATATCCCATTGTGTTCGGAATGGGGGTAAAACGCTAGGGACGATAGTCGTTGGGTTTGGATTGGGGTTGGTGTGTGAAAGGGGTATTTTAGAATTTTGAAAATATATAAATAAAATAAAATAAATTTCATTGACAGTATCTTTTCTTCTCTCTCCCCGATTAGAACTGCGCATGACGGAAATGATGTCGCCACCTTCTCTCTTCGATTTCTCCCACGTTTCACAATGAAATCGAGTGATTCTTGATTCATTTCAAAGCTCTTCGTCTCCTCTTTAAATCCATCTAAGGTTTGCAAGTTATCATCAAGTGAGGAGGGAGATACGAGTCCTCAAAATCAGCGACTTTGGAGCGCCGCCGAGCCTTCAGGGCACCACCGAACGGAGCGAAACCACCGGCGCTGGGAAGGTGGTTTTAAGCTCTTCGACGCTGTGTGAGCTAATTCTCCTATCGCGCAAAAGTTTGATCGAAAGATCAAAACCTAGTTTTGAACCATCGTGAAAGGTGGGTCCTTTATTACATCTGAACTTTGAAAAATCATATCTTTTTCGTTTCTTGACGAAATTCGATGAAACAGAAAACATCATGATCGTGTGGACATCTTCTACATTCTAGAAGAGACCGCATATTTTTCTGAGCCTTCTGCTATTTTTGGTGGAGTGGAACCCAATGTGAGATTTCTAATTTATAAACGATATGGAAAACGACGATGTATAAATTATATAGTCGATGTATGGGTTATATAAGCGTTGTACACCTCATGTATAAGCGTTGTATAAGTTGTACTTTCGATGTATAAGTTATATATGCGTTGTAAAAATTATATATGTGTTGAAATAGACGTGAATTGCTATATATATATATATATATATATATATGCCCCTCGTCCACAAACCAAGGACGATATTTATTGGTTGTGATTGGTGTGAAAATTGATTGATAGCGAATGGTTGATTGAAATTGTTTGTGGTTGATATTGATTGATTGTGGTTGAAAAATACCCATTTGTGGTTGAGAAATATTTGGTTGTAACCACATAGGATTAGTTTGTGGAAATGAAATAACTATACATGCCGCCTACGTGCGAACTAGATGCATGATTCCCCATTGTCAAAAACGCGAGGTTTTAAGGTAGAGCGAGGAGCCGTACTATACCCTGCCGTTATGCTGCCGAAATTTTGAATAATATTCATGTGTTTGAATTATTTTCATTTGTAGAAACTATATTTATTCGTTGAATAGAAAACCTTCATGTGTTGAGTCGATATTCATTCGTTGGATATAAATTCATGTGTTGAATGGCATTCGTGTTTTAAATATAAAAATCACATTTTTACCTATATATAGAAACCATAGAAAACCTTCATGTGTTGAGTCGATATTCATTCGTTGGATAGAAATTCATGTGTTGAATGGTATTCGTGTTTTAAATATAAAAATCACATTTTTACCTATATATAGAAACTATAGAAAACCTTCATGTGTTGAGTCGATATTCATTCGTTGGATAGAAATTCAAGTGTTGAATGGTATTCGTGTTTTAAATATAAAAATCACATTTTTATCTATACATAGAAACTATAGAAACCTTCATGTGTTGAATCGATATTCATTCGTTGAATTGAAATTGATGTGTTGATTGGTATTCGTGTTTTAAATATAAAAAAATCACCTTTTTATCGATTTATATAAACTATAGAAAACCTTCATGTGTTGAATCGATATTCATTCGTTGAATAGAAATTCATGTGTTGAATGGTATTCGTGTTTTAAATATAAAAAAAATCACCTTCTTATCGATTTATATAAACTATAGAAAACCTTCATGTGTCGAATCGAAATTCATTCGTTGAATTGAAATTCATGTATTGAATGGTATTCATATTTTGAAAGAAATTGTTTTATAATAAAAATCCCATTTTTAACATTAATATGAAATGTATCAAATAATCTTGTTTTGAAATAAATTGTTTTAAAATAAAAATCCTTTTTTTATTACCTATATGAACTATATAAAATAATAGTGTTTTGAAATGAATTGTTTTACAATAAAAATCACATTTTTATTATATACATGAATTGTTAAATATAGCGAAGTGTTGAAATAGAAGACAGTTAGATAAAAATATCATTTTCATCAAATGTATGAAAAGAATATAGCTTTGAAATCGAAGAATTGATATATATGTAGAAATAGAAGTGAAATATATCGAATATTGACGCTGCAGTTCGTATTTTGGAACCGTGATTTCAAACGATTAGTACGGGAGATCCGACCATCGGATTTTCCTGAAATCGCAACCGTTGGGTTCGCTTTGGAAAAATCTTTCCAACGGCACCAACTTTGTAAAAATCCAACGGTTGGATTGTCTGGAATGTTTGATTCAAATCTGAAGAAAAACAGCACCAGAATCGATTATATTTATATATATATAAATATAATTATATATAATCGAATAACGACGCTGCAGTTCATATTTTGAAATCGAAACTTCAAACGATTGTACCGGGAGATCCAACCGTCGGATTTTCCCGAAACTGGAACCGTTGGATTCGTTTTGTAAATATCTTTCTAATGATGTAAATTTTGTGAAGATCCAACGGTTAGATTTTCAGATATGTGTAATCAAATCTGAAGAAAAACAGCGCCACGGCCGCGTTATGACCCGAAGCGTCGTTTTGAATAAATTGGCTATTTTAAAATAAATAAAAATAGTGATAAATCGTTATAAAATATTATAAACGATATGGATGTGAAATTTAGAAATTGACTGAAGGTTGGCTAAGTCGAATGGTTTCTCGGGTATTGATCTGATGTTGGTTTCGGCCTTCGGGGTTAATATTTGGGAAATCGTTCTCTTACTGATTGGCGGTTAGTGACTAATGAATTAAAATGATGCGTGTGTATGTTAGTGTTGCACTTGTTTATTATATACGCGAGTTGCTCAGAAAGACTGGGTTTATCCCATTCTGAATAACTGTATCGACGATAAGAAATCGAAGATGAAGACGATGGTCGAAGACCGAAGATCTTCACCTCGTTTGGATGGTAACCGAGGTCCTGATTGGGAGGCATCCCGAAATATGGATAATGAGTGGTGATCGTCCAGATGTACGTGGTGGTCGATGGGTTTGCGAGGTATATAGTGCCTCCGGTTTCGTTCAGGCCCAGAACGGAATTGCAAATGGACAGTGTGTCTGACATTGGAATTTATTCTGTGTGATTGATAGCCATCAGTTGCACAGTGTGAATTGCTAGTGTGGTGTGCCTAAGTGGCAAATGATCAGGGCTTCTGTTGAAAAGCAAAGTCTTGTCGTGATGATCAAAGCACCGCCTGTGTGGCGTAGCTTTGTGTATAACGTTAAATCGCGAACCTCACACCCGGTATGAACCAGAAACGAGAGGACGAACCACAGGGAGGACATGCGCTTCTTTCTAGTTAGAAGTGGCGTCAGTGGTTTTACACGCCCTGACGAGTTTGACTTATGTGGTTGTTGCTGTTGCGAGGCGCCTCGGTTAGATCGGACGATCCGGGTCCGATGGAGTCATTCATTGGCTCATTTACGCCCCATAGGGCGGGGAAACGCATTGTTCAGGCATTTTAATCCACATCGGTGGACCGACCCTGACGATCCAAAGGCTTGACTGAGTACTTGCCTATGGCTCGGGCTAGAGAGTCATGAATTCGGTAAGGACTATCTTTTGCCTTGGTTCATGACGGAAATCCAATTTCCAAATACGTGACTGTGCGGTTTTGATTGTATACCTATATATGGCGACATATTGGTATGGGGCATTAATGCCGTCTATGATTGATAGTTATGATTTGAAATTGTTTTTAAAACATATAAACACTAGCAATAATATCAAATGCTTTTGTTTTATTCGTATCAAGCATATTTTTGCCGTTATAAGGTAAAAACTCTATCCTGCGGTTTGCATTGCATTGTGTGATGGGAACTGAGTCCTATGATGGCTTCAATTTTATAAAAAGCATTGCGATGATTAAAAGAATGACTTGTTTTTAAAGCACTGGCAATCCAATCGAGTAAACCCGTTCCACGAAAGTGGCGTGGTCCTGTGATTAGCCATATTATGAATGTGTTGAGTAGATTTCTCATACCAGTCCCATGACTGACTCGTAGTTTGTTTCACTTTCAAACTCGGGTGCCCCTTTTTCTACACGGGAAGCCTTGTATTCAGGTTTAGCAGGCTTTATCCGGATAGCTGGAGCTGAAGATGGATTCTATTATTTATCTCTTTTTATGCTGTTCACCTCCTATTGTACATTATATTTGTTTTCCGCAGCAGGCATTTATGTATAGCTGAACTGTATTTGTACTAAGTATGATCCTGTATACTGTGTAACTCTGATGATTACTTTTATCCAGTATATTCTATTGTTCATTATCTGGTGTATTTATTTAATTCTGTTCTGCTATTATCTGTTTCTGTGTTATATTCCAAAGATTACCCTTGTCTCCGTTTGTACGGGAAATGGGGTCGTCACAATATCACATAAATATATTTTTAAATAAAAATTCAATTATAATAAATAATAATCGAACCAGAAAAATGAGTTTACTCACATTGATTTTATTTTAATCCATTTTGATTCCAATTTTAATTCCCTTCTTGTTAATCTCAAAGCTGTGATCCTAACTCGACTCGTCTTGCGTAATTTGACCCTATAACAATTGAAATTCCCCTTTATTATATTATTTTTCCATGATCGATATTCGTAATTGACTAGTATAATAATATTTCTATTGAGCTAATATATTCTTATTGAGCTAATATTTTCCATGGTTAGGTTAATGGTATCGATAAAAATATTTGAGTGATATATTTCAACAAATTATTATTTTTAATAATTTGAAGGTTACTAATTAACCAATTTTGAACGAGATTAACTCACTTTGATTTTCTCTAATCCTTTGTAAAGAATACACAACTTTTCAAATGCCATATGATAAACTGTAGACCTTTCAAGTGTTGCTTCCAAATGTTGCTCCACTTCATCCGACCTGCTTACTAAGTTAAGCATTAAATGATCAATAACTACTCTATCCAAATGATCAATTTCCACCACATCTTTAGCACACCTCGTCCCACAGTTCACTGCCAAGTTGCCCTACAACTTGCAGTCTCGACAATGACATGCTGCCCAAAAACTGTGATCGCAAAATCCTATCAAAAATCACTACGTGATGCTTCTCCTTGCTACAGCTCCATTCGACAGTAGTTTGCCCCAAAACCTCTCAAGTTTTTACCAACCGATGCTTTTTCTTCCTCAAGGTCAGCGATGACCTTAAACTCCCCAAAATCAACGCCTGAATCGTAGGAAAAGCCTCTACCCTAACTTGCGAAGTCGAGTTCGAATGGCTTTGAACAACGTTGTTTTGGGTTACGGGAGATCTCGCATCGCTCCCCTTGGAATCGCGATTTGGTTTATCTTTTATTTTATCAGAGGGCAGTTTTGGTTGGGGTGGGGAAGAAAGTATTCACGATTTGGGAATAAGGGGAATTAGCATAGATAAAAGAAATGGCTTGGTTTTGAATTAAGTAGGAAGCAACCATATTTCTTTTGATCTAAGACTTTTGATTTTGCTGAAGGAAATAGCAGAGGAGGCCACGCTATATATAGAAGAAAAGCTTTCGGGATAAGGAAGTGAATCGTATTTCCTAAGATTATTGAAATGTGTTAAAGAAGCTAAGGAATTTTATTATATTTTATTTTCGCAAAACTTACGTTTTAAGTTTCTTGTTTAAATACCACATACGAGCTCCCATCGCAATGAAATTTGACATCCTGCTATAATTTGACATTTCGGACTCAATAAAACTGGTTTCGTGGAATTTCAATACCATTTGAAATTAAAAAACTATTTTAAATATTAAATTAAACTGATTAAAATATAAATCATTTTCAAATAATTTAATTCGTCGATAATAAATAATTATTATCGTTCTAATTCAATACAAAATTTATGTTAGTCGACTGAATTGTTTAGATTAAGCTTTAACTTAGAATTCCATTCTTTCTATTTTGTATTACGATAATTCAATATATATGATATTAAATCATATATTGAACATTAAATCGATAAATTTAAATAAAAATCCATTTATTATTCTAATTCAATATTAAAAATAAATTTAAATATTAATATTAAATGGCTAAAAATTCGGGACGTTACAATGGCTTAAGTTCTTGTCTTTACTTTGACTTAACTCTTTCAATTGGGGAATTATGTTTTTCTATTATGTACTCTGATGATGCAGGATAGAAGTTATTTTATTGTAATGGTTTTTGTGACTTATGGTATTGTAGACGACGGTATTTTAATTTATGTTGGAATAAAAATTTAAATTTCCGCTGCTATCTTATTTATATCTGTCTTGTAACTATTACGTGTCTGATTACCTATAACGCTTCATGGAACTTAATGCTTTCCCTTAGTGAGCAACATTAACGGACGTGGGGTGTCACAATAGCTATATGTCAGATTATTCTGCCATAGATTAAAGATATTTTGGGGTGCTGAGCTTGTGTACCCTTTGGTCATACCTTCAATACTATGATGTGATGTTGTGTTGCAATGTTCAGTTTTACCTCTAAATAGTGTTGTGATGAGGTTGTTTTTGAATAATGAATGGTACTCTTGTTTTTATGGTATATTGTGCCTGTGTCACTTAAATGTAGTTTCTCTTCTTTTGAAGAATGTTAAAAGCTAAGTAATTATATCCCTACGTAGAGGTTATTGAGTAGTCTAGTATTTATAACTAGATCATGTACTGCAATCTTATTTAGATGAAGTGGACAG
The DNA here is from genome assembly GCA_030737875.1 of Allium sativum. Taxonomy (NCBI): domain Eukaryota; kingdom Viridiplantae; phylum Streptophyta; class Magnoliopsida; order Asparagales; family Amaryllidaceae; genus Allium; species Allium sativum. Next base: position 875,179,397 of record CM060909.1, read on the forward strand.
ACCAATATATATGTCATATATGGTGGACGGACCACTTCAAAAACCGAACTAGCAGTCTGGCAATTTGCCAAACTCCTGTACTTATTGTAATTGTTATTTGTTATAATAATAAGTGTTACAGATCACTATAATAACTGGTCGGCTTTGCCAACAAAAGTATTTACTATTATATTTTATTTGTTCCTCCATGAGATATTTTATTGTGAGCTTTGATATATTTTATCTTTGCCTTTCTTTAGGATACCAAAAAACCAACTCAGGTTTCAATGAACTTGGATTCTTACCATTTTCTGAAATTTGGTTTTATACATCTAGTATCAGAGCTTAGGTTTAGGATTTCTGAATAGACAGTGAGAAAACATATTTGTATTTTTTAAATATAAAAATTATATATATATATATCCATAGAGGTACCCACTACTTAGGTGAAGCAACACATGGAGATTGTTGGAATATTAGTTTTGTACACTAAGGAAATGGTTATGGAAATTTGAGAAATAGTGGGCCTATAAGTGGCTAGAGAGAAAGGTGTCCCATATGTTTAAGAAAAAAGATTCCATGTGTTGATATTAAAAATTTTGGTATTTCAGATTAGTGGATTGGGCAGTAGAGCCTTGTAAATTGAGAAAGAACAAGAAGAAAAAAGGATTATATATATGCATTTAGCACAAAAGTGTCACTAGTCTCATTTTTCAGCTTAGGCATAATTTTGGGAGAATTTGTGTAAAAGAGAGATTTTGGATAAAGAAATGTAATATCGCGCAAAGGATTTGGGAATGCAAAAGTTAGAAATCACTTTGTACTTAGCCTCACAGTTAAAAATAAAAAAACTTGAAAAAAATGTAAATGTAGAAAGAGATTTCTAGAAAAAAATTCAAGTTCCAAGTGTAAAAGTTCATTATTTTGGAAATTTACTAGATTGTAATATTGAGAGTTGCATTAAAATAATTTTAGAGAAAAAAATTTATGCAAATTTTTTTTTGGAAGAGTAAAGCAAGTAAGCAACTTGTGCGGTTTAGCAATGTAAGTGGCTAAGAGAAAGCACAAATAGATGAATTAGCGATATGTTGTAACAACCCGAATTTTAATAACATGCTAAAACCATAAATCAAGGAAGAATAATTTTTTTAAAACAAGAATCAAGGGAAATGGGTTGCGCCATTGCGTTCATCTCAAAATTCTACTTGGAAACGAGTCCGAGTTTTTGAGAAACAGAGTCCATATGAAGGAGATATGACCCTCCAAAGTTTCAAGGATTTTCATAGCAGAAAAACAACTCGAATTCGAATTCGAAATTCAAATTCAAACCCCAGCGTAGACTGGGCGGGAATTTTTTCGCCCAGGACCAGGTCGACCTGGGGGTCGACATTATGGTCGACCTCCCAGGGACCAGGTCGACCCTATAGTCGACCTGGGGGTCGACCTGGTGCTGAAACCCTGTTTTGAGCCTGGGTTCATTTTGATGTTTCTGGTCTTGTTTTCAGTCTAGATTCGTTCGCCTAATCCTATATAAGCAGCCTCATAGCCTCATTCTCTTTACACACTTCTTCTCTAAACTTATGCTGCACAAATTCTTGATGGACATGGCTTCTTCTTCAAAATTAAATTAAATTAAAATAAAGCACGAAGACTATTTCTTGAAGAGTATGGCTAGGAATTGCATATTGGGGATTTTCTTCTACAATCAAATCGAGATTCAACGATTCAACAATTCGACGACTAGTTTCTAGATTCGACTTCTGCATCTCAATTTCTTAGTCCACGATCTGTAAGTTCTAGTTACTTTGAGATTTAAACTTGTTAATTGTAATTTGGACATAAGATAAAGTGAAATTGGACTTAAGTATGATAATCGATTCACATATATTCTAGTTTCCATCTTGGATCTTGACATTTGGGAATATTGCTATGAAATCATTTTGGACCTATTCATGTTGTAAATCAAACTCTTTCATGTCCATAACATTATCATGCCTGTGATGTTGAATCAGTTTATTATTTACAAATTGGGACTATCAAGTTATGCCATGACTATCACCTTATTATGCTAGCATTGAAATCCTATTATTTTCTATATGCCAGTGATGTTGCAACCAATTATCTCAAGTTATGTCATGCTAGTTTTGTAATCCCTTTTATCACTTTATGATCGTCCTTTTTTTCCTATAATAGTTTCGATGTTATTCCTTTTAATTCTGGATTTGGATTTACTAGTAATTTAGATCGATTCACGTTTACGTGCGATGGGAATACGATTTGGGTAGATTAGGAAAAACAAGAATTGGTTATGAACATGAATCATGAACTTGATAATAGGCATAATTCGAAACTTAACATGAAACTTGACACGAACTTGAAATGAATTTGAACATGAACATGACGCTAGAATGAACTTGAAAATGGCCAACTCGAGGTTGGGTTGAGTTTGCAGTGTAATTCTGCCCGGAACCGCCCGGCAAATCCAGTGACTGCAAACAATAGGATCCAATGTGGGTAGTTGGTCATATCGCGTTTGAAAACTCGAGGTCAGACTGAGTTTTTGTGTAAATCTGCCCGGAACCGCTAGGCATATCAAGTGACCACAACAACAGGTCTGATGTGAGAGGTTGGGGTGCATTAATGAATTAATGCCACATGATAGGGTTAAGTCATGAACATGAAAGACAACATTTAACCAACTTGACATGCTAGACTGATAAGGGTTAAGTCACGAATTTAAATGACAACACTTAACCTGCTGGATGGAAACCCTAGTTTCGCGGTCCATTTTAGCAGTAACCCACTTAGATGTATCATGGTACCCTGGAACTAGGCAGGGTAGGGCACGATCACTGGGCTGATTATAAGCGACCAGAACGACGGCTTAGTTGGTGCGCCAGTGTAGGTTCAGGCAGACTATGGTCGTGCACGTAGTCCGGAGTTCAAAAAGCAGGCATTGGGCATTAGTAGGTTTACACTGTGCATGTTTGATTCGTGTCGGTGGTTGGCACCCTAGGGCTTGATACACCTATGGTGGACCTTGCACAGGTAACTACATTCGTGACAGGGACGTATGACATAGACACACGACGAGCTAGAACTTGTAGGGAGCTGATCGATTAATGGATCGTTCCGTAGGACCCCGAAATGGGTCATTTCATGATACTGGGTCAAGGGATCATTTCATGGTTAATATATGACATGGGTTTGGGATACTAGTACAGTCGATGCATCGAATCTTGAACATGCGATGCTATACTTGATTTATACTTGAATTATCATGCGATCTTAGTCTATCTTGCCCATTTTGTCATCATCCTTATGTTTACTTTCAGTTTATACATGTCATGTTACCTTTACCTGTTTTTATGCTGAAAGTCACTAGGACTTACCAGTCTTTATGACTGACCCGTTTTCTTTCATTTCCTCCCTCCCCAGTTTCTCAAGGAGGAAACTTTGGCACTTAGCTTGGATTTCGCTTGCTTTCGGTTCAGCTCATGTACGGTTTGATCTTGAGCTATGCTATGGCTGCATTTCTGCTACCTTTGGGGAATTAAGCTACTTTTGTTGTTTTAAGTTTTATGCTTCTTTATCTATTCAAGGCAGAACTTGTTGTAATGGAAAATGATAGTTGGTACTTTGGATGTAAAAGGTTTTGACTCTTTTTTTGAAAGTAATGAAATTTAACTTTTGATTCTTCCGTTGTTTTATTTATGTTCTGTCTTGTAATATTTCTGTGTTTGTTTACCTCGATAACGCTCCTCCAAAACTAGTGCATTCCCTTTGTGAGTGACCCTAGCAGAGGTGGGGTGTTACACTTGGTATCAGAGTAGAAGGTTACCAGAGTAGGCAAAAGTTTTTAAAACCTTCTAAAACTATATCCAAAACCGTTTACAAAGAAGCATTTTTCAAGAAAAGTCTTGTTTTATTTAAAGGCTATTCCCCAAAAGCCATTAGCACTATCCTTTGTTTCCTCTTTTGAATCTCTTTTTTTAATTTCAGCATGTCTGGGAATCTTAACCATCCAAAGGGCATGCCAATACCTGGTTGGTTCAGCAGGTACTTAGAGACTAGGGCCAACGATGCAGGCCTAGCAGATATTCATCCTCCAGCTGCAACACTTCCTCCTCCTCCTCCTCGTGCAAATGCTTTGTCAAAGATCTGTAGAGATTTTAGGGCCATGGGTGGAAAGGATTTCAAGGGAACTGAATCATTCGTAGAAGCGAGGAACTGGCTCAAAGAAACTGAGGATCTGTTCGTTATCTTTGAGGTGGACGATAGGCAGAAGGTACAGTTGGCAGTATGGTTGCTCAAAGACGAAGCTTCCTATTGGTGGGAAGTCACTAACGCTGAAAGACCTGTTGACACATGGATGGATTTCAGGATAAGGTTTGAGATGAAATTCCTCTCACAGGCTGAACGAAGTCTACAATTGGAAAAGTTCTTATCTCTTAAGCAAGGAATTATGACGGTCAAGGAGTACGTCAATCAATTCAACCAGCTGGCCCGATTTGGATTGGACTTAATGAATACTCCTCATAAGAAGGATCTCCGTTTTGTCAAGGGATTGAATGAGCCACTTCACATCATGGCTATGACCCACATACCTATGGGGGCTACTTACGAAAGGTTAGTAGACATGGCACCCTTAAATGGGAAGACAAGGGCAAGAATGAGGCAAAAGCAGAAGTGTCTCAAGGTAAGAAGGGGGAAGGGTCACAGAACAAGAAGGCTGATCCAAAGAAAGGTGGGAAGAACAACAAACCCCGTGAAAAGAGAAAGTGTAATTTCTGTGGCACTCCTAGACATCTGGTCAAAGACTGCAGGAAGAAGAAAAGGAATATGGGTGGCTGTTTCCACTGTGGTGAGATAGGACACATGACTAAGGCCTATCCAAGGAAGCAAGGACAGGGAGCTGGACCTTCTTCTGGAGGACAAGTCCACGCTCTCACGGTACCTCCGCAAGAACGAAGTAGAAATATTTCTATCGAAAGTTTAGTCTATCTTTTTGATCATCCTGTTCGAATCTTGTTTGAATCTGGCGCATCGCATAATTTTATTTCTTCTGATATTGTTGAAACTCTGCACCTAAGTACTAGTCTAGTTGAGGATCCCATTATTTTTTCAAATCCAATTGGTGGCTCCGCTCATTTATCTATTATTTTTGTGGATTTGAGTATTTCTATCTTAAGTGTAGAATTCATGTGTAATGCTTATGTTCTCGAATTTATGGGATACAGTTTGATTATAGGCATGGATTGGATGTCCAATAATGGAGCCATTCTCAATTGTGAACGAAGGGTAGTTAAGCTCGTAACTTGCCTTGGTAATACCCCTGAAATTTCTTGTAATCCTATGGTTCCTGTCATGTTATGTTATCTAGAATCTCTTGACTCGTCTATCGATGATTTGCAATCAGTAAGAGTAGTCCGAGAATATCCCGATGTCTTTGATGAGGTTAAGGGGTTACCCCTAAACGCGAGATAGATTTTCGTATATATCTTGTTGATAATGCTAAGTCGGTTGCATTGCCCATTAGACACATGGCCCCGCAAGAGATAAAAGATCTTAGTAAGCAAGTTAAGGAGTTGCTTGAGAAATAATTCAATAGGCAAATCATTTCTGAATGGGGTGCTTCGGTTGTATTCGCTACTAAAGCGGATGGTTCACTTCGTCTATGCGTAGATTATCGTGAATTAAACAAGCTGACTAAGAAGAATAGGCACCCACTACCGAGAATCGACGACTTGTTCGACCAGCTTGTAGGAGTGTCTGTTTTCTCTCAACTCGATCTAGCTACAGGATTCCATCAGCTTAGAGTGGCTGAGGATAGCACTAACAAGAATGCATTTAGGACTCCGGATGGTTTCTTCGAATGGCTCGTCATGCCGTTTGGTTTGACGAATGCACCCGTGTACTTCGTTGATTTAATGAGCACGGTGTTCCAACAGTTCCTTAACAAGTTTGTGGTGGTCTTTTTGGACGATATTTTGGTCTTCTCAAAGGATGAGGTGCTAGACATCTCAAGGAAGTCATGGATACGCTTAGAGCACACGACTTAAAGGCTAAGTTCTCCAAGTATCATTTTTGGAGAAAAGTAGTTTGGTTTCTTGGACATGTAGTTTCTAAGCAAGGTATAGTTGTGGACCCCGTAAAGGTAGCTGCGGTGCAAGACTGGAAAGTCCCTAAGAACGCAATGGAAGTGAGAAGCTTTCTCGGTTTGGGGGGCTACTATAGGAAGTTTATTAAGGACTTCGCTAAAATTTCAACCCCTCTTACTAGGTTAACGAAGAAGAACCTAGCTTTTGCACGGGACATAGAGTGTGACGTTGCTTTTCAAAGGCTTAAGAGAGCCCTTACCACATCTCCAGTTTCGGCATTACCCGACGGAGGTAAGATGTTTACGGTGTACACAGATGCGTGCGGCACGGGATTAGGCGCTGTCCTAATGCAAGAAGGGAAAGTGATATGCTACGAGGGTAGACAACTTAAAGTTCATGAGAAAAACTATCCCACACATGACTTGGAATTGGCTGCGATTGTTTTTGCGCTTAAATCTTGGCGCCACTATCTTCTAGGTGAGAAGTTCGAGTTATACACCGATCACGAGTCGCTTAAGTACCTCTTTTCGCAATAAGATTTGAATCTAAAGCAACATAGGTGGATGGAATTCTTGGCATCATATGACTTCGACATAGCTTATACCCCTGGCAAGGGTAACGTGGTGGCGGATGCGCTAAGTAGGAAAAGGTTGACTTTGAGTCCTTTGTTTGTTGAAAGGAAAAGTCTAGAGTTTATAGCAATCTTTGATTTCACACCACTAGAAGAAAAACCGAGATTAGCGACATATTTTTAGCAGCGGAAAATTCCGTCGCTAATTAGCGGCGGATTTCCGTAGGCTTTGTAAGAGAAAATATTTTGGATTTTGTATGTCATCTTATTATAAATTATTACCGTCAAATACTAATTCTGTCGCTAAATCAATGGAAATTGCAGCCTTTACCATCATATAATATTTGACGCGAAATTCCGTTGCTAATAGAGTCGGATTACCGTCGACATAATTTTAAAGCTATTTTCCTGCAGTTTTCCAAGAGATTTGAAATGAACTTTTATATTTTTTATTTATTAAATGTTTTAAATTTGTGTTATTACTTAGTAATTAATTAGTAAATTTAAATTTTAAATAATTAATGTTAATAATACATTAGTAATTAATAATAAAAATAAATATTAGAAGTAAATAAAATTCAATAGTTAATGCTGATTTTTTTTTGAAAATTAATGCTGATTAAGTATTAATTACTATATAATATAAATAAGAGGCAATAGTAATTAATAAAATACATTGTTGTTCGATGTTTATTAAATTTGTTTTGATAATCAATGATTATTTAATAGTCTCTAATACGATTAATTAAATTAATATCAAGAAATTATTAATACATATTTGCTTTTAAGAAATTGATTGGTACGTATTATTTGATAAATAATTAGTAATTAAGAAAAACAAAATGATCAAAGTTTAAAAATAAGAAGTTAAACAAATATTAAAGAATTTTCAAAATTCAAAAAATTCAAACATTACCATACAAGTTATTATTTACATGCATATTAATGTACTATTAAATAATTAATAATTGATATGTGATAGTTAATATAAGTATATAATAGTTATTATAAATTAATATCTACTATTAATAATTAGTTGTTGGTAATCTATAATTAATAATAAATATTTAATTAGTGATTAATTACAGCTGTGAGCATAAGATTTAAGTAGTGCACTTATCTCTAATATATTGTGAGACAACACATTTTCAGTTTATAAAGATCAGAATTTAAATTGTAAGATTATATATACATATATAATATCATGTTCTTTTATACTGGTGTATAATGTGATTTCAGTATACATGTTTCCTAAATTCAATAAGTATTGCAATTATCTCTAATATAATATGAGACAACACATCCTCAATTTATACAATTCAAAGTTATATATATATATATACTGTATGTATATATATACACATACATAATATATATATATACATACATTATATATATACATATATATGTATATATGTGTTTTTTTTTATGAATTTTCAGAATTCTTTACTTGGTCATATAAGATAATTCTTTACTTGGTCATATAAGTATATAATAGTTATTATAAATTAATATCTACTATTAAGAACTAATATTAAATAATTAATAATTAATACTATTAAATAATTGATGATTACTATTAAATTTTAATAATTAATATTTAATAACCAAAGATAAATATTTAACATATTTCACTAATCTACAATTTAATAATAATTATTTAGTAATTACTATAGTTTAATTGTTGAAAATTGATATCAATTATTATTGGTTAATTTACTATTTAGTAATATATTCAATAATTAGTAATTATTGATTTGTAATCTACTATTCCTACAATAATATGTATGTAATAACCAACATTAATTATTAGATTATCCATCAAATTTGATTAGCACAGGCATGTTTCTGGTTTCCCACCGTGTTTTTGTCCTCATTTTCGTTCCTGCTTACCCATTTTCCTTTCCCGCTTACCCATTTTCGTTTAACCTAAGTTACCGCTTTCTCCATTTTCACTTAACCCTAAATCAATGATTAATATGTAATTTTTAATAATCAAGAAGTAAAATTTATTACTAGTATCTATAATTCAATAATTATAATTGATAATTATTTTAATACGTATTAATTCAAAAAATTAAAACTTTTGTATTTTCAAAAATAAATACAAACTTTTAAAGTTTTCGCAAATTTGAAATAAATATAAAATTTTGTAAAATATTCAAAAATTAAAAATTTTATAAATATTAAAGGCATCTGAAATTTATAGGCTAAATTTAAAATTCAAAATTTCTAATAGTTAATTCAGAATTTAAAAAGTAACAATTTTTGTTTAATAATTAATCATTTCTAATAGTTATTAAGTATTTACAATTAGTAGATTACAGTGTCCCTGAAAGTTGAAACTGATGAATGCAAAATTTTTAAAGCCCGCTTCAACATGCCTCCCAATTTTCGTTCATTCCGCCTAAATTTTTATTTTTCACGGAAAGTAACCCTAAATCACAAATCATTCATCATCATTTATACTAAAATCTCCACCAAACCTAAATCCCAAATCCAAGTCGTTTTCTTCTTGTTTGTCCATGCTTAGAATTGTGTCTTTCGTCTCTTTGTTTTCTCAGATCTATGTCTTCGTGTCTCTCCGTATGTTCCCCTTTTCATCATCTTCCTCTCACAATATCCCTTTTCTCCACCTCGCAACTGCTTTTTTCTTTGTATTTTTTTTTGGTTGCTGCTCTTTTCCTTGGCTTCAACTCCCATGAGTTCGTCCTTGCTTTGCATCTCGAGCTAGCGAGCCTCATTATAACCCTGCAGTTCAAAGCTTTTTAAAATTTCCTCCGCTCTACATCTGTGCTCTTATTGAACCAAGATCGGTTGTTGTTGATGGATGCATATGATGATTTCTGATACGTTGTGGGTTTGCTTATGAATTGCATCAAACTGACTAAGGTGAGATTTTGATAACATCCAAGTGTTCGGTTATGTTGTGTTTTATTTGGATTTTTTTAACATTCAAAGTATAAACTCATTATACAGTGATACCAAAGATCATTGAGAAATATGGTACTTGTTTTGGTTCCTGTCAGTATCTTGGTTGCTCTTTTGTTTTTTAGTAGCATATATCCACAGTTTAGTAAAGTGAATCATTTAGCAAGTGATTGCTTTCTGAGTTGATTGGATGGTGTAACACAGGGAGCATTTCTGTAACGAGTCTATGCACTTCCTATGTTGGTAGTTTGTTTGCAGCTGGTTCCAACAATGTCATCATTCACATTCTAGTGTACATTTACAAGTTTTATGTTAATCACTATATTCCTTCATTCCTTGCCTCCAAATATATTCTAGACATTTGTGACAAGTAGCTTGAATCATGGAAACTGCAAAATGTATTCAAGCTTGAAGCCTTCGTCTTTTTTTTCTGATGTTGACTCAACTTTTGATTCATTGCCTTGTAGAGAAGGAATCCAATTTTCTCTTCCAGGTCTTTTTACCTTATAGAGAAGGAAACTTACGGTTCATGGTGCCTTGAAACATGTAATGATGCTGGATCAAGGCTTCTTCGTTGTATAGAGATCGTTGTTGCCTAGAAAAATCCCCCTTTTAATTCGAGATCATTGTTGCTTCTTTGAAGATAGCGATGGTTATTGTAACTTAAACAGGTAAGCGCATAATCTAATATATAAATTGAAACTTGTTCTTTTGCTTTCATGTTTTCTATGTTTTGATAGAAATGATGCCTGAGTATTGATGAACATGATGTGTGAAAGTTAAAGCTGGCATTTGTTGTGTCAATTCGATCTGGAAATTAATATGGTTTTGTAAACTATTGCCATCAACGTGATATAAAAAACTGCCTTTGCTAGTATGTGTTGAAAATTTGGTAATTGCAGTGTATTATTTTCAATGTCGGAAAGAATGATGATATAGTTTTGAATGTTTCTATACTCTAATGCTAGAGTTTAGTGTGTGTATCCTTGTTGCCATAAGCAGGCCTCGAGTTGTATGGTACTGGGCGACACATTTTAATACTGCTTGGAGTCGATTCAGGTATATGACAATTTGAATGAAAGAAAATATGAACCTTCATTTTAGTTATCAGCTTCCAAAATATTGTTGAGAGTAAATTTATTTTTGTAATACTGTTAATAAAACGCATAACATCTGGAAAAAAATTAATGTCTTACTTAGAGTTTTCATAAGTTAGCAACTTTATGTTGATGTTACAGACCATGAAATAAAGTCTAATTAAGATTTTTTTCCCCTTTTATCCCTGATTCTCTCCTTTTTATTTGAGTTTTGCATGTAGTGCTTTTGACATGATGACAATATGGACGGTGTTTTGGACATGGAAAACTGTTATGTGTTAGCTCAAAAAAGATTTTACTGCTTGAATTTCTCATGCAGGTATGTTTTGAATATATTTTTATAACTTTGCCTGCATGCATTGTATGTTCATTTCTACGATCTTTATGTTAGGATGACTCATTGGTGATTTAACTATGAAGTTGCTACAATAGTTCTAAATTCCAAGTAACTGGAATATTATTTTTTGTTTGTTTCTACGTCTAAAATTCAAGACCAAATAATTTGTCCCATTTTTATAGTTCCAAACTATTGTTGGGAGTTGGTTAATTTTTGTAATATTATTAACAAAACGTGTAGCATTTGAAAAAAAATAGATGTCTGCTTGGAGTTCTCATATGTTAACAAGTCAAAAACAATATCCATATTGTCATCATGTCTAAAACTCACATCTATTTGGATATTTTTTATTTTTGTTCTGTTTCTAACCAGAACTCTTTTTATATGTGTGCTGATAAAATCCAGAATTTCTCATGACATGTTATGAGATATTGTAATTGATTTTTTAGTCCACTTTCTATTATGATGATGGAAAAAAAATCTTCAGTTAGATTGGAGATCTGAACTTATAGCAAAGGTGATGGAAATGCTTAAGGGTCATGATAGAGTTTCACGTTCGCCTTCAGTTTCGCGTTTGCTTGCAATTTCGTTGTTGTCATCTTCATTAGCTGGTTGGGTATGTTAGTTAGACTTATTTTGGTGTAAATATGGCGTTATATGTTTTTTGTATGGTTATGAATGATATGCGTTTGTATCTGGAGTAATGTTAGCACCAACTGAATAGTTTTGTTGTTCATAATTCAGCTGGGTATATGATTTGATGAAAGATTATGGATGTTGTGGTTTTTTTGTATGTAATTATGAATATTCTTTTTAGTTTTAAATCAATATTATTGGCTAATTTATCTTTGTATGTTATTTCAGTGTTTACATTTGAATGATGTTTGTTGTGTGTGTATGTGTATATATATATATATATATATATGTGTGTGTGTGTGTGTGTGTGTGTGTGTGTGTGTGTGTGTGTATAGCAGATCAGAAGGGGAATAGCGGCAGATTTCCAACAAAAAAATTGAGGTTCAGTTTACCTTAATTTATTTCTGTCGCTAATCCCTCGGTAATTATTAACGGCTAAGCAACTCCTTTCAGAAATAATAATTTATTATTAGTTAATTATCTGTCGGTAAATAAATTAAAATTAAATTATTAAATAAAATTATATTTTTATTAAATAAATAGTAAAATGTTGGAAAATTGTCGGAAAACTCATGCTAAATTCCGTCGCTAAATCTGACACAATTACCGTCATGGTTTTTACCAACCACCATGTTATGCAGGAAATCCGTCGCTAAAGCCAATTTAGCGACGGATTAGAAGCGGATTCGGCCATCGCTATATGCGGTTTTTCTTGTAGTGCACCTGTTATTGAGTCGTTGGCTAGCACGTTAGCATCTCTCGAGTGAAGGCCTACGCTTCTAGACCAAGTAGGGACTTCACAGAAGAAAGACCCACAGATAGTCGAGATCATGGACAAGTTGATTTGAGGTGAGATGTCAAGTCACCTCAGTAGGTATGCAATAGATGACAAGGGATGGCTAAGGCGTGATGGTAGACTATGTGTCCCACAAGTGGGAGACTTAGTAAAGAGAGTTCTCGAAGAGGCACATCACTCGAAGATTACTATACATCATGGAGGGGATAAAATGTACAAGGATATGAAGCGCATTTTCTTTTGGAACGGGATGAAAAAGGACGTGGTGGAGTACATTTCTAAGTGCATGGTGTGCCAACAAGTAAAGGTCGAGTCGAAAAAGCCCGGTGGGCTATTGCATCCTTTAGAGGTTCCGCTGTGGAAATGGGAGAGTGTCTCAATGGATTTCATGGATGGATTGCCTAGGTCTAGAAAGGGTAATACTAGCATATGGGTTATAGTAGATAGGCTCACGAAGAATGCTCACTTTATTCCTGTGAAGAGCAAGAGGACCGCATCATGGCTAGTGTCTATATACCTTCGAGAAATAGTACGGTTGAACGGAGTTCCTTCTAGTATAGTTAGCGATCATGACCCGATTTTCACTAGTGAATTTTGGAATAGTTTACAAGAAGTAATGGGTACACGACTAAGTTTAAGCACGGCCTATCACCCACAGACGGATGGACAAACCGAAAGGGTAAATAGGATACTAGAGGGTCGTTTGAGACTATGTATTCTTGACTTTGGTGGTGCTTGGGAAGATCACCTAACTCTCATTGAGTTCGCGTATAATAATAGTTACCAAGCTAGCATTGGAATGGCACCATTCGAAGCTTTATATGGAAGACCATGCAAGTCACCAACTTGTTAGTGGGAGTCGACAGACAAGCTCATACTTGGACCCGACATGATAAGGGACACTTCCGAGAAGGTTGAGTCGATACGAAGACGGATGAAAACAGCCCAAGATAGACAGAAATCCTACACGGACAAGAGGAGGACAGACCTAAAGTTCGAAGTCGGAGATATGGTCTTTATAAAAGTTTCTCCTTTACGCAATGTGGTTCGCTTTGGAGCGGTTGGAAAGTTAGCACCGAGGTTCATAGGACCGTTCCCTATCATCGAGAGGATTGGAAAGATGGCCTATAAGGTAGAGTTACCCGAGAGGCTGGCCGTAGTACATAATGTCTTTCACGTTTCGCATCTCCGAAAGTGCTTGCATGAATTTTCCGAAGTGGTTGAGCCAAGCATCCTTGAAGGCGTAGAAGTGGAAAGAGAAGCAACATTGAGGCGAGTTCCGATTCGTATCTTAGGAACGGAGATCAAGAAGCTAAGGAATCGAGAAGTCAAGCTAGTTAAAGTACAGTGGAGTGAAGCCCAAGAAGACGCAACTTGGGAAGCTGAAGAGAAAATACCCTCGCTATACCCATTTCTTTTTTAGGGTACTTTCTCGGTCTCTTTTTCCTATAAGTTTACATACCTTCGTATCTTGTACATGCTTTTGCTATCCATGTTTGTCTTATTATCTTCTTTATCCTATCTTGAGAACCTTAGGTAGAACCCTTTTGGATGTAAACATGTAATTGAAACATGTTATGGTTGATGATTGCAAGTGGTTGCTAGTGGTTGCTCGTGGTTGCATAACACACATTAGGCACTAGATCGGCTCAGTCACATATCTCATATTGCATATGCATGGGTGCACATACTTGTATATGGATGGAAACTTGATATGTTATCATTTGGATGTTGCATATGAATGAATGTTTGTGCATTCATGTGAGATTATAAAGTATGTTAGGAATTTGCATACATGTTGGACTCATTACACTAACATATTTTGCATTAAGGAAGCCTAGTGAATCAGTAACCGCCTGATCTTTTGCATTAGATAAGTACATATACACACACTTGCATAAGTTCATACATCATTAGAAATCATTTAAGGACAATGGTTGCTTGTGGATGATGGTTGAGTAGATGGTTGATCGGATGATAGGATGCATTTTTCTTAACTTGAAGATTTCGGAGATGAAATCCTTTAAGGAGGGGAGAATGTAACAATCCGAATTTTAATAACATGTTAAAACCATAAATCAAGGCATAATAAATTTTTTAAAACAATAATCAAGCGAAATGGGTTGCGCCATTGCGATCGTCTCGAAATTCTGCTTGGAAACAAGACCAAGTTTTCGAGAAACGGAGTCCGTATGAGTGAGATATGACCCTACGAAGTTTCAAGGATTTTCAGAACAGAAAAACAGCTCAAATTCGAATTCGAAATTCAAATTCAAACCCCAGTGTAGACTGGGCGGGAATTTTCCAGCCTAGGACCAGGTCGACCTGGGGGTCGACACTATGGTCGACCTCCCAGGGACCAGGTCGACACTCTGGTCGACCTAGGGGTCGACCTGGTGCTGAAACCCTATTTTGAGCCTGGGTTCATTCTGATGTTTCTGGTCTCGTTTTCAGTCTAGATTCATTCGCCTAATCCTATATAAGCAGCCTCATAGCCCCATTCTCTTTACACCATTCTTCTTTAACCTTATGCTGCACAAATTCTTGATGGACATGGCTTCTTCTTTAAAATTAAATTAAATTAAAATAAAGCACGAAGACTGTTTCTTGAAGACTATGGCTAGGAATTGCATAATGGGGATTTTCTTCTACAATCAAATCGAGATTCAACGATTCAACAATTCGACGACCAGTTTCTAGATTCGACTTCTGCATCTCAATTTCTTAGTCCACGATCTGTAAGTTCTAGTTACTTTGAGATTTAAACTTGTTAATTGTAATTTGGATATGAGATAAAGTGAAATTGGACTTAAGTATGATAATCTATTCACATCTGTTCTAGTTTCCATCTTGGATCTTGAAATTTGGGGATATTGCTATAAAATTAGTTTGGACCTATTCATTTTGTAAATCAAACTCTTTCATGTCCATAACATTATCATGCATGTGATGTTGAATCAGTCTATTATTTACAAATTGGGACTATCACCTTATGCCATGACTATCACCTTATTATGCTAGCTTTGAAATCCTATTATTTTCTATATGCCAGTGATGTTGTAACCAATTATCTCAAGTTATGTCATGCTAGTTTTGTAATCCCTTTTATCACTTTATGCTCGTCCCTTTTTGTCTATCATAGTTTCGATGTTATTCCCTTTAATTCTGGATTTGGATTTACTTGTAATTTAGATCGATTCACGTTTACGTACGATGGGAATACGATTTGGGTAGATTAGGCAAAACATGAATTGGTTATGAACATGAATCATGAACTTGATAATAGGCATAAGTTGAAACTTGACACGAAACTTGCCATGAAACTTGACACGAACTTGACATGAATTTGAACATGGACATGACACTAGAATGAACTTGAAAATGGCCAACTCAAGGTTGGGTTGAGTTTGCAGTGTAATTCTGCCTGGAAACGCCCGGCAAATCCAGTGACTGCAAACAATAGGATCCAATGTGGGTAGTTGGTCGTATCGCGCTTGAAAACCCGAGGTCAGACTGAGTTGTGGTGTAAATCTGCCCGGAGACGCCCGACATATCCAGTGACCACAACAACAGGTCTGATGTGAGAGTTTGGGGTGCATTAATGAATTAATGGCACATGATAGGGTTTAGTCATGAACATGGAAGACAACACTTAACCAACTTGACATGCTAGACTGCTAAAGGTTAAGTCACGAATTTAAATGACAACACTTAACCTGCAGGACGGAAACCCTAGTTACGTGGTCCATTTCAGCAGTAACCCACTTAGATGTATCATGGTACCCTGGGACTAGGAAGGGTGGGGCACTATTACTGGGCTGATTATAAGCAATCAGAACGACGGCTAAGTTGGTGCGCCATTGTAGGTTCAGGCGGACTATGGTCGTGCACGTAGTCCGGAGTTGAAAAAGCAGGCATTGGGCATCAGTAGGTTTACACTGTGCATGCTTGATTCGTGTCGGTGTTTGGCACCCTAGGGCTTGATACACCCTATGGTGGACCTAGCACAGGTAACTACATTCGTGACAGGGTCGTATGACACAAACATACGACGAGCTAGAACTTGTAGGGAGCCGATCGATTAATGGATCGTTCCATAGGACCCCGAAATGGGTCATTTCATGATATTGGGCCAAGGGATCATTTCATGGTTAATATATGACATGGGTTTGGGATACTAGTATAGTTGGTGCAGCGAATCTTGAACATGCGATGCTATACTTGATTTATACTTCAATTGTCATGCTATCTTAGTCTATCTTGCCCATCTTGACATCATCCTTTTGTTTACTTTTAGTTTATACATGTCATGTTACCTTTACCAGTTTTTATGCTGAAAGTCACTAGGACTTACCAGTCTTTTTGACTGACCCGTTTTCTTTCACCTCTTTTTCTTTCGTTCCTCCCCTCCCAAGTTCTTAGGGAGGAAACTCTAGCACTTAGCTTGGATTTCGCTTGCTTTCGGTTCAGCTCATGTACGGTTTGATCTTGAGCTATGCTATTGCTGCATTTCTGCTACCTTTGGGGAATTAAGCTACTTTTGTTGTTTTAAGTTTTATGCTTCTTTATCTATTCAAGGCAGAACTTGTTGTAATGGAAAATGATAGTTGGTACTTTGGATATAAAAGGTTTTGACTCTTTTTTTGAAAGTAATGGAATTTAGCTTTTGATTCTTCCGCTATTTTATTTATGTTCTGTCTTGTAATATTTTTGTGTTTGTTTACCTCGATAACGCTCCTCCAAAACTAGTGCATTCTCTTTGTGAGTGACCCTAGCAGAGGTGGGGTGTTACATATGTGGCGCATGGATGACCTTGAGTGAAGAAAATATAAAAGTTTTTCATAAAGGTCGGATTGTGGCACACTTTAACTTGTTGGAATAATATGAATTATAAGATAGGTTTTTATAAATCAATAAAATTGCATGTAAATATGTTTTGTTAAAGTGACAAGGAAATGTGCAGCAAAAGAGATGTACAAAAATATAGGCGAAGCACCATATTTTGTGCTATCTATTTCAACAAAGAAATGAAAAGAATTGAAGTTTCCTTGTTACTTTACAAAGAACACAAAAACCCTCTTTAAAAAAGATTCATAGAAACTTAATCATATTAATTCCTCTTGAAAAGGAAATATATTAAGTAAATAAAATCCTAACTAAGTTAAATGCACAATCCCATCTTCCCTAGTTTTATGTATTAATAAAAGTTTTTAAAATACAAAATTTTATTTAATTAAAGATAGTTTAGTTTGAGTGGTTTTAGTAGTTGTGCATGAACTATTGATAAAGGTTTGAGGAAATTATCTTGAGATGTGTGTAAAACTTAAACTTGAGTGGAAAAGTCTTAAGGAAAAAATTAAAATGAAAGGATGAAAAATGGTAAACACTCAAAGGCTATGCAGTAATGTAAAGTGAGAAAAAAAGGAATTTCTGAAAATTTACTATTTAATATAAACAAGTAAAAAGGAAAATTTTAAACTTGTATGGTTTAAGGGAAGAGAATAAAGGATAAATGAATTAGAAAGAGCAAGTTGGGATTTTTATAAGTCGAACCATGACTTGGTTTGTAATTAATGGAAATCTTTTTTCAACACTTCTTAAGTAAATAGGAAGGTCTGAAATGTTGCCTCAATTTATGATGGAATAAAACCTAGGGATATGCGGCTTGAGTTTGTAGAGAGTGGTAGATGGAAAAAGATAAGTGCTATGGTAGTCTAGATTTAATGATGAGGTCCATTTTATGCCTAAGGGGCGTAGTCCTAGACCTTCTAGTCCTTGTAGATAGCCACATTTAGCCATTGAATCTTTTACCTAGTAATGATTGCAGTAGAGCAAATTTTTTTAGTATAAATTTGCACACCTATATAGTGTTTTATCTTATCATAGAAAATTAGAATAGTTTGGTTGACATTTTCCTTCTAGGTGTTTGTAATAATCACTAGAAAAAACAAACACATAAGATATTATGAATAAAATGAAAATGTAAACAAAAGTAGAACAACTAAAAGATAAACAACAAAAATTAACAAAAAAAGCAACGAAGAGGACAACTATAATTAATGAGAGCTATAAGGGAAAATAAATTCTTCCAAATTAAGTTTAGAAAACTAAAAAGAAATTCATCTCATGTAAACTGTTCTTCGAATATAAAATAGGAATTTTTGTAAGATTAGCGATAAAGGTTTCCAAGCATTGGAGAAAGGTGCATAAAAGTGTTATGGAAAACGTAAAATTTCCATTTTCTATCTTGTTCTAACATAAGAAATCGAATTCAATGAAAATAAAACACGCATGGAAGTACGAAGTGTGGAAATTGTATCTCAAGTTTTGACGTTCATTTCTGTTCCTTCTTTTAAAGAAGCACTAAATGAAATGGAAACGACGATCAATGAATGCCTCTACGATTCATCCCTAAACAACAGGGTAACCACCAACACTGGATGTGATCTTAAATAGCAAGAGCTTCACTTATCAACCTCTCTAAACCATCATTCTCTCTGAATGAAATCTTGCTTTTCAATTAATCACTCTCCCTAGTGGAACCTCCATCCTTTCTGTGTGAAGTATTCATGTAAGAGTGAACTATGCTTCAATAGCATTAAATTTAGTCATATACTCCAACATAGAAATATCACCTAAATTTATGAACCCTCCACAAGACCTTGACTTCCAAGAATTCAAATCAAATTGTAACGACCCTGAAAATCTGAACCAATTTAAAAAATTTAAATTGGCTAAAATAATGGATTTTAAATATTTAAAATAAATATTTTAAATAATAGTGATGGAAAGTAAGTTTGAATCGACGTTTGAAAACGAATATAATTAATTCTAATTATAAACAAGGCCTGAAATGGCGCTGCAGTTTCAAAAATTGAATTCAAACTTTGTCGGACTGTCCCCAGTGCAAAACAAAACGGATTTGAGTGAAACCAAAAATATTTAAATCTGTTAGTGAATACCTTTCTAACGAATCTGAAAAATCGAAGTTTCATAGCGGAAAGCAAAAGTTATGGCCAAATGAATTTTCAGAAAGGTCGCTATGGAATTTATATAGCCCGTGAAATTGGCCATTTTGCATACGACCTCGGAATTCGACGAAACCAATTTTGTTGGATCCGGGATGTGAAGTTATTGGTAGGTTTCAAATTTCATAATTTTTGAAGCTAATATGTGAGCGTGGCAAAGGAAAATGTGTTTTGGTCAATTATAGTTAAATTGGATCGACCAAAAATGGGCCTTTTTGCAAACGGTCTCAGAATTCGACGAAACTAGTTTTGTTGGGACCGTATCGTCAAAACATAGCCAGATTTATTTTTCTGGAATTTTTCGAATCAGTTTGTGGCCCTGGCAAATTGAAATGTACGTTCAAATCGAATATTGAATATTCTATATTTTAATTTGAAGGAAAACTGACTGAAATAGTCGAATGGGCCTACGAAACATATCCTATTGTGTTCGGAATGGGGGTAAAACGCTAGGGACGATAGTCGTTGGGTTAGGATTGGGGTCCGTGTGTGAAAGGGGGTATTTTCGGATTTTAAAAATATATAAATATAAAAAAAATCTGATTGGTCAGAAAACCCTTTCTCTCTCCCCGACTATTATCGCGCACGACGGAAAAGAGGCGCCACCTTCTCTCCTCCGTTCCTCCTCCTACACGCAAAATTAGACCCTGCTCCAGTTGGGAATTTTGTAGAGCTCGGAGAGATCTTCAAATCCATATAAAGTTTGGATTTTTTCATTGCGTGGTTTGGGAGAATCGAGCTCGGGAAGTTCGGAGGTTTCCACCGCCGTTTCTCGCGCCTGCCGCCACCGAGCTGGGGCCCACCTCCGGCGAACCAGCGCCTCTCCTTCCCCTTCGACCTCGCGCAACCCGATCATGAAACCGTTACTCCGTTTGATCGCAAATTCAAAACCTAGTTTTGAACGATTTCTGAAAGGTACGACTTGTTTTATTTTCAACTGTTTTAACACCTTTAAACCGTTGCAAACTTTGAAAAATCATATCTTTTTCGTGTGTTGACGAAATTCGATGAAACAAGAGACAGTGGACTCATGTGGACGTCTTCTACATTCCAGAAGAGACCGCATATTTTTCTGAGCCTTCTGCTAATTTTGGTGGAGTGGAACCCAATGTGGGATTTCTAATTTATAAACGATATGGGAAACGACGATGTATAAATTATATAGTCAATGTATGAGTTATATAAGCGTTGTACACCTCTTGTATAAGCGTTGTATAAGTTGTACGTTCGATGTATAAGTTATATATGCGTTGTAAAAATTATATATGTGTTGAAACAGAAGTGAATTGCTATATATATATATATATATATATACGCTCCTCGTCCACAAACCATGGACGATCTTTATTGGTTGTGATTGGTGAGAAAATTGATTGATAGCGAATGGTTGATTGAAATTGTTTGTGGTTGATATTGATTGATTGTGGTTGAAAAATACCCGTTTGTGGTTGAGAAATATTTGGTTGAAACCACATAGGATTAGTTTGTGGAAATGAAATAAATATATACATGCCGCCTGCGTGCGAACTAGATGCATGATTCCCCATTGTCAAAAATCGCGAGGTTTTAAGGTAGAGCGAGGAGCCGTACTAGGGACGGTCCCGGTTTTAACAACCCTGTTGTTATGCTGCCGAAATTTTGAATAATATTCATGTGTTTGAATTATTTTCATTTGTTGAAACTATATTTATTCGTTGAATAGAAAACCTTCATGTGTTGAGTCGATATTCATTCATTGGATAGAAATTCATGTGTTGAATGGTATTCGTGTTTTAAAATATAAAAATCACCTTTTTATCGATTTATATAAACTATAGAAAACCTTCATGTGTTGAATCGATATTCATTCGTTGAATTTGTGTTGAATGGTATTCGTGTTTTAAAATATAAAAATCACCTTTTTATCGATTTATATAAACTATAGAAAACCTTCATGTGTTGAATCGACATTCATTCGTTGAATTGAAATTCATGTGTTGAATGGTATTCATATTTTGAAAGAAATTGTTTTATAATAAAAATCCCATTTTTAACATCAATATGAAATGTATAAAATAATCTTGTTTTGAAATAAATTGTTTTAAAATAAAAATCCTATTTTTATCACCTATATTAACTATATAAAATAATCGTGTTTTGAAATAAATTGTTTTACATTAAAAATCACATTTTTATTACATACATAAATTGGTAAAAATAGTGAAGTGTTGAAATAGAAGCCAGTTAAATAAAAATATCATTTTTATCAAATGTATGGAAAGAATATAGTTTGAAATCGAAGAATTGATATATATATATATATATATAAATAGAATTGAAATATATCGAATAACGATGCTGCAGTTCGTATTTTGAAACCGTAACTTCAAACGATTATACCAGGAGATCCGACCATCGGATTTTCCTGAAATCGCAACCGTTGGGTTCGCTTTGGAAATGTCTTTCCAATGGCACCAACTTTGTAAAAATCCAACGGTTGGATTGTCTGGAATGTTTAATTCAAATCTAGAGAAAAATAGCGCCAGAATCGATTATATATATATATATATAATTATATATAATCGAATAACGACACTGCAGTTCGTATTTTGGAATCGAAACTTCAAACGATTATACCGGGAGATCCGACCATCGGATTTTCCCGAAACTGGAACCGTTGGATTCGTTTTGAAAAGATCTTTCTAATGATGTAAATTTTGTGAAGATCCAACGGTTAGATTTTCAGATATGTGTAAATCAAATCTGAAGAAAAATAGCGCCACAGCCACGTTATGGCCCGAAGCTTCGTTTTGAATAAATTGGCTATTTTAAAATAAATAAAAATAGCGATAAATCGTTATAAAATATTATAAACGATATGGATGTGAAATTTAGAAATTAACTGAAGGTTGGCTAAGTCGAATGTTTTCTTGGGTATTGATCTGATGTTGATTTCGGCCTTCGGGGTTAATATTTGGGAAATCGCTCTCTTACTGATTGACGGTTAGTGAATAATGAATTGAAATGATGCGTGTGTATGTTAGTGTTGCACTTGTGAATTATATACGCGAGTTGCTCAGAAAGACCGGGTTTATCCCATTCTGAATAACTGTATCGACGATAAGAAATTGAAGATGAAGACGGTGGTCGAAGACCGGAGATCTTCACCACGTTTGGATGGTAACCGAGGTCCTGATTGGGAGGTATCCCGAAATATGGATAATGAGTGGTGATTGTCCAGATGTACGTGGTAATCGATGGGTTGGCGAGGTATATAGTGCCTCCGGTTTCGTTCAGACCCAGAACGGACTTGCAAATGGACATTGTGTCTGACATTGGAATTTATTTTGTGTGATTGATAGCCATCAGTTGCACGGTGTGAATTGCCTGTGTGGCATGCTAAGATGCAGAGATCAGGGCTTCTGTTGAAAAGCAAAGTCTTGTGGTGATGATCAAAGCACCGCCTGTGTGGTGTAGCTTTGTGTATAACGTGAAATCGCGAGCCTCACACCCCGGTATGAACCAGAAATGGGAGAAAGGACCTCAGGGAGGGCCTGCGTTTCCTCCTAGCTAGAAGTGGCGTCAGTAGTTTTACACGCCCTAGCGAGTTTGACTTATGTGGTTGTTGTTGTTGCAAGGCGCCTCGATTTGATCGGACGATCCGGGTCCGATGGAGTCATTCGTTGGCTCGTTTACGCCCCAAAGGGCGGGGAAACGTAGTGTTCAGACATAAAAATCCACCTCGGTGGACCGACCCTGACGATCCAAGGCTTGCCTGCGCTCTTGCCTGAGACTCAGGCTAGGCAGTCTCGAAGTCGGTAAGGACTATCTTTTGCCTTGGTTCATGACGGAAATCCAATTTCCAAATACGACATCGTGCAATTTTGATTGTATACCTATATATGGCGACATAGTCGTATGGGGCATTAATGCCGTCTATGATTGATAGTTATGATTTGAAATTGTTTTCAAAACATATAAACACTAGCAATAATATCAAATGCCTTTGTTTTATTCGTATCAAGTATATTTTGACCGTTATAAGGTAAAAACTCTATCCTCCGGTTTGCGTTGCATTGTGTGATGGGAACTGAGTCTTATAATGGCTTCATTTTTATAAAAAGCATAGCGATGTTTAAAAGAATGATTTGTTTTAAAGCACTGGCAATCCAATGGGGTTAACCCGTTCCACGAAAGTGGCGTGGTCCTGTGATTAGCCATATTATAAATGTGTTGAGTAGATTTCTCATACCAGTCCCATGAATGACTCGTAGTTTGTTTCACTTTCAAACTCGGGTGCCCTTTTTTCTACATGGGCAGCCTTGTATTCAGGTTTAACTGGCTTTCTCTGGATAGCTGGAGCTGAAGATGGATTCTATCATTTTTCTCTTTTTATGTTGTTCAGCTCCTATTGTACATATTATGTTTGTTTCCGCTGTAGACATTTATGTATAGCTGAACTGTATTTGTTCTAAGTATGATCCTGTATAATGTGTAACTCTGATGATTATTTTTATCCAGTATATTCTTTTGTGCATTATCTGGTGTATTTATTTATTTCTATTCTGCTATTATCTGTTTTATGTGTTATATTCCAAGGATTACCCTTGCCACCGTTAGTACGGGGTTTGGGGTCGTCTCACAAATTCCTTCAAAGTGAATCAGAGTATAGGCTAATAAACATACAGAAAAACAATATAGTTCATACAAGAGATAAATAAACTCATTGATAAGTTATCTTAAATAACAGTAAATAATACAACCAAGGCTACATAGTGTCATACAGTGAATAAAAAACAGTAATACATATATAATATGAATTTTTTTTTGCCTCATGCTAGTAAACCTCTGTAGCTCCAAACATTGTTGATTCCTATCTTCGCATCTACTCATCAGAATCATCAATGAGCATCCAAGGTAATAAGAGGAGACATAAAACCTTGAGTCAGAAAACAATCTGGTGTGAGTGATAAACAAACTTCGAAATGCTGTAAAGGTCACTGTAGTATAAGTAAATGGGATGGAAAGTCATAACTTTCGTTTCCTTGCACCTACAGAGCCAGCACATTTAATTAAAATAATATATGTTACTCAAAACAGTAAAAGAAGAAACTATAAGGATATAAGAATCTCAATTTCCTACTCCGACCCAACTTTCCATCCTTTCTCCAAAATCCTAGAGCTGATAGTCTACTAAGAGAATAATGATTAGAGCAACATAACAATCATAGAACACATCAAATGCGACACTCCACATCCATTAATGTCACCCATACGAGAATGCATTAAGTTTTGTTAAGCGCAATAGGTAAACAATAACTAAAATTCACAAGATAAAATGTAAATATGCAGCGGAAAAACGTTTATTTATTAAAATTATCATTTCATTGTTTACAACTTCAAATATAGAAAACTATAGAAATAACCATGTATCTCATAACACAAAAAATCAGAGTAAAAACTGCAAAATCATATCCCTCCTCAAAAGCCATAACAAAGTAGAATAAAAGTCAACACAATACATTGAGTCGGAAGAAGTCCAAGTTGAAGAATGAAATCACTATCAAAGCTACTATCCACTACCACTTTGAGAACCTGAGGAGGGAAAAGTAAGATAGAGGAAGAAAACAAAATAGGTCAGACATAAAGTCTGGCGAGTTCCAATGATTTTCAGCAATAGGATAAGATAAAAAGTATCGATATAGATAAATAATGCCAAACATGATACCATATTAAAATAAACAAGCATTAAATAGCATGATAATGAGATAATAAGATAACAAGGTAAAGGTCATAGACCATATACACTTCTCATTCAAATCCCAAGAATTAAGTTTACTGCACCAATTACTAGAGTTAACAGGACTAGGTGTTACCTTAGTTAATACCCATGCGATCGGCTCCCTACTACCCAAATATCCTATACCAGCCCCAGCAGTAAGGTGTATAGTTCCTAACTCGATGACATATAGGGCATAAACCTGTTTGTTGGTGTTACAGTGTCTTAGTTACACTTAATCGTACCCATGCACGCTCATGACTCCGCCGAAATGCACCCAAGCCCACCTTCCACCTTGAACCTCTCACAATCTAGATCAGTAAAGCATGCCCTATCCCCTACCTAGTGCGAGGCCTCTCTCTAGGATATTGACTGATATGGTTTCAACACAACAAGACTGACACAAGCCTCCCCCTAGTCTTGTGCTGCTACCCTAGGATTTTAAAAGTCCCAAAATTGGATATCGACAACAAGACTGTGGGACATATTAGCTTATTAATCAACAATAACTTAGGAGGTTTAAGTTTATTAATAAGCATGGTTGTAATGACATTTCCTATAAATGTTATTCTATGTACAACCCCCTTCCCCAAACAAGTGCCTGCCCAGATGTATGTACATATTAAGTTTCCTATTTTACTTAATTACATCTGTTACCACCAATATGTTCTACTTAATTATGAAATTAAGTTTATCGTAACATGTTTTGCATATTATCCCAAATTTTACAACCATTGGGTTACATGTTCAATAATCCTAATTCTCTTTTTTACTACATTTTAAGTTATTCCAAGTTTTACTCAATTTATGCAATTCTAACGTGAATAGCTTAGGCATTAGATAGTCTGGGTACCTTGCGAAACATAAAGGAAAAGGAGAAAAACATAGATCTAATTCAAAAACACATAAACTAAATAAAATAGAAATAATAATGTAAATAAATCTAAAACAGAAAAGGGATAATAGGATATACATGTATCAGTAAAACAACTAAAACGGAATAGATATGTGAAAGTAAAATAATAACATATAAACATGTAAAATTTCAAATTCAAGTTTATTTACTTTCATTATACTATTTAATTATCAAATCTAAAAATAACTAAGCTTACAAAGGTTGGATTGAAGTTCAGAAAAATATTTCTTTTATATGTTGTTGTTGAAGAAAGTCCTCTTTAGATTTGTTGTAGAAGAATAAGAATTGTCCTCTCAAATCTATGTTTAGGCTCAACATCTTCATACTTTTATTTAAAATATAGCTTGGACGAAGAAGAAATGAAGAATAGTTTGTATGTAGAAAACAATGAGGCTGCTAGCCTTTATATAGATTACCTAGGATAATTCCATACCATTAGATTTTAGGTTTACAATCGACCGTACACCTAATACTGAGTCAGCGCATGAGTAAGACGAAGAAATCAGTCCAAATACATTTGTAGGAACCCACCCTGTATGGAGGTGGGTCAACCTCTGGGTCGACCTGCCTTAGACATGGGTCGACCCACGGATCGACCCGGCTAAGCTAGGTCGCCCAGTGACCGTTACTTTTTAAACGTTGTTTATTTATTTAATATATAATTGTATACGTTTTCGTGCAATCTTCTTAAGTCCATAACTTCTTTATATTAAATTTGATTTACGGAAATTAAAGTGTCTATCTAACCAAAATTTCGTAATGGATGCAATGTAAAGTTTATTTTACCTAATTCTGAATATTTAATTAAGTAATATTCATTTTGTTATCTTTATTATATGATTACTATGTATAAAAATATGGAGTGTTACATTCTCCCCTCCTTAAAGTATTTTGTCCTCGAAATCTCTAAGTTAAGAAGAAATTTATTATTTAAACCTACATCCATCTACTCATCCGTCATCCACAGGCATCCATTATCCTTAAAATTACTAATGCTTGTATGAACATATGCAAAAATGTCGTGTATATGTTTCTAAAGTAATGTGAAAATCAGGCGGTCGACTGATTCAGTTAACCTACTTAATGCAATATTTGTCAGTGCTATGTATCTAGTATGTATGCAAATAATCCTAATAATACATATAAGTTCTCTATATGTGCACAATCATTCACCAAAATGCAACATCCATGTGATGATTCAACCATTTTCATCCTTGAAAATTTAAAATGCACAAACATCCATATACAATATGTAAGTGCTTGAGCCGATCTAGTGCCTAATGTGTGTGTATGCATCCACGGGCATCCACATGCAATCATCAAACATAACGTGCCTCAAACACATGTTTCCGAGCATAGGTTTTTAACCTAAGGAACGATAATTCAAATGATAGAGACAAACAATTTTAATTCAAAATCTAGAAAGGAAATTAAGAATGTACTCTCAAAGAGAAAAGGGTAATAAGCGCGAATCTTGTCTTCGGGTTCCCATGTCCCTTTGTCTCGGTCTTCTCCCCATTGCACCTTAACTTACTTGATTTCTTTAATGCATAGCCTCTTAACTCCCATTTCAACAATACAAGTAGGAACTTTTTGAACCGACACCTCTTTCTCAATTTCAACATCCTCAAGCGTGCCTAGCTCCACTACCTCTGTTGAATCATGTAGATATCTCCTAAAGTGGGAGACAAGGAACACGTCGTGGACTCCTGCTAGTTTCAAGAATACGAGTAGGAACTTTTCGAACCGATGCCTCTTTCTTGATTTCAACATCCTCAAGTGTGCCTAGCTCCACTACATCTTCTGAATCATGTAGATATTTTCTGAAGTAGGAGACAGGGAACACGTCGTGGACTCCCACTAGGCTCTCCGGTAGTCTAACTTTGTAGGCCATTTAACATATCCTCTCAACTATAGGAAATGATCCTACAAACATAGGTGTCACTATCCCTACTGAGCCAAATTGAGCTACTGAAACACCCCACAACCGTTAGGGTTACTCTCAAAGGGAATGCCCTAATTTTGGTGGAGGTTTAAAAGTATAAGTCACAGATACACAAGACAGATATAAGAACACATATTTTTGAACAGCGGAAAACAACAACAACTTTTATTTCATTAAAATATGTGTTACACAAACCATGCCATAATTGTCTTACAATACTTCCAAAAAACATTGCATCTTCATAACTGTCTTGATTTCATTATTTAAAGAAGCATAAAAACATAAGTAAACTGCAAAAGTCCCATAATTATTGTCCAAAGCCATAGTCCAAAACGAAAAAGATCCAAGCAATACATTCTTTCTCTTCAAGCTGGATGTGAAAACTGGTCAAGCTGCGGTATTCCCTCCCTGTGGACCTGGGGGGGGGGGGGGGGTAACGAAAGAAAAGTAGAGTCAGACATAAAGCCTGAGTAAGTCTAGGACTATTCAGTCTATGAATAAAGAATTGGGCATGATAAGTATAAACTGGAAATGGGAAAGCACTATAAACTAGGTTAAGTTGTCTAGAGTCGAATGTACTATCGTACCCCATATTAATCTCTGTACCCATATAAACTAGTTCCCAACAGGCACCCCATAATCAGGGTGAAGTGATGCATTTTTGATGATCGGCTCCTACTCGGATAGTTACATGTGTCTTACGGCCCCCGTTGTCGTAGTTACCTATACTGGTCCCACCATGGAGTGTATCAAGTCCCATGGTGGCGGCCCGACACAATTCTAGAATGCACAGGTATACTACTGGTGCCCAGTGCCTTATTTTTCTGTGCCGGAGTGTGTGCACACCCGCACCCCGTTAGAACCTACACTGCTGCACCACCGCCATCGATTTGACCTCTTACAGTCAGCCCAATAATCGTGCCCCACCCTGCCTAGTTCAGGGTATCCTGATACACCTTGTAGGGTTACTGCTGAAAAGGGTCCCCCGCTACTAGGTTTTCTATTTCTAGCCAACATGCTAAGTTGGTTAAGTGTTTTGTAAACCTAACCCCCAATCAGTCTGTATAGTTTAGCATGTTCCATTTTGATTAAGTATTAATTCAATTTACTTAATCCTATCAATCCTGACTCAGCCTTAATTGTCTTATTAAAGCCTCGACCTCTCACATTAGGCAGATATTGTTGTGGCTTCCTGTTGCCGGTTGGGTCCGGGCAGTCTTACGCCACAACTCAGTCTAACCTCGGGTCTTTATTGGGCTCCGTGTTTAACCACCCACATTGGATAGGTATTGTTGTGACTACTGGACAACCGCGCGGTTCCGGGCAGGTTTACATCACAACTCAATCCAACCTCGGGTTAAACACATCGTATTTTCTAAATTTACATATTTTGTCTCTTTTCTTTTTATATGTAAATATTTGCGGCCCATTATTCAAATTCATCTTTATTGGGTAAAATTAATTTACACCACTTAATTGTTTTTCAAGGTCGTTGGCATGCGTCAAACATGCCAACACATATGTTTTATATTTTAACCCAAACGTCATTACCCCCGTTTTATACGTTCGCTACAATATAACATATGTTGGGTTTAACATTTAAACCCAACTTAGCCACATGAAAAAGGGGAGGCTTAGAACATGGTGTTTATATATTCTAAGTAACATCAGAAGGGGAGTGTGAACGCATGAACTTGCAACATAGCGAACTAATTAACATAAATTAGGCACTTGTGAACTTGCATTGTAATAGCATATAATCATGGCATAAACATACCTAAACATGAATCATGGTTTTTAATCTATTCATAGAATCATGGCATAAACATACCTACACATGAATCATGGTTTTTAATCTATTCATAGAATCATGGCATAAACATACCTAAACATGAATCATGGTTTTTAATCTATTCATGTAAACTTGCAATTGGAATGTAAATCTAACTTAATTATGTGTCACATATATTATCATATGATTATGATAACAACATAGGCCCAAAACATGTTTTTCAATTAGGCATAATACCAAACATAGTTTAGTCATGTTCATAGAGTCAACACAAGTTCACAAAGATGCTTACTTCTGTCTCTAATACAAAAGTATGGTTTTACACTTGAATCATGATGCCAATTCCAACATAAATTCATATGAGTCATAATACCCAAATGGATCCAACTACACTAAAAGTGATTATAAAAAAAAATTATGTTGGCATAATAGTGAACCATATACTTGCATGAATCTCAAATAAACTACCACAAACATATAGTCATTACTTTCAACATGAATCATATACTTGCAATTATCCAATAGGTGTTGTAATAAATTACCACAAACATGTAGTTGTTAACTTTCAACATGAATCACATACTTGCAAATATCCGATCGTTATACCACAGCATCCCAAATCGATTAGAATCATAGCAACATACAATTATGAATTATTATCACCACAAATTAAGTACAATTCTATTTCTCATTTTACACAAATCAAAACACAATTATTCATTCGCATCGGAATAGCACTCTACTTACAACATATGACGAATCTTCAATTCAGGTTTCTGAATTTTGAATTTGGAGATGCTATCCTCTGTTGTAGGCGTTGTTTTGATTTAGTTGTCATTGCTTTAAGCTTTTGAATTGTCTCCTAATCGTCTCTCAATTTTGACGGCTATTCCTAGTCTTTCCTCAGCAGCATGACGGTCTCATTCTTATTTTTATTTGTATGAATTAGGTGGAGTCTTAGGTCCTTTTTATAGAGTTTGTGAATTGATTAGGACCGTCGATGGAGCTTGGATTAATATTAGCCATTCGTTTGAAGGAGAGACCAATCAGGGGCTGACTCCTAGCCCTAGTGACAAGGCAAGGCTCAGAAATTCGGCCAAGCACGGACCAGGCCAGCCAGGGGGGGTTGGGTTCGACCTGGCTCAGGGGCCAGGTCGACTCCCCAGTCGACCCCCGTGTCGACTTGGCAGTCGACCTGGGTGACCCAGGTCGACTACCCAGTCGACCTGGGTAGCCCAGGTTGACTACCCAGTCGACCTGGATGCCTTGGGCGGGAAAACTCCCGCCCTGGCCAATCTGGCCCGATTTTTGAATTTCGAATCTGATTTCTGAGCTGTTTCTGTCTGTTTAAATTTTAAACTGAATTCTGAAACTTCCGGAGGCCATATCTTCTTCATACGGAGTCTGTTTTACGCAAACTCAGACTCTATCTCAAGAAGAATTCCGAGACGAACGCAATGGCATATCCCGTTTCCCTTAATTCTTTGATTTGTAATTAGTTATACTTTAATTTGTGAATTTCACTGTTATAGAACACACGGGGTGTTACATTCTCCCCCACTTAAAAGGATTTCGTCCCCGAAATCTTCAAGTTCAGGAAGAATGTACATCCTAACATCCAAACATCCATCTACTCATCCATCAAACACGAGCATCCATTGTCCTTAAAAGACTTCTAATGCTTCATGATCATATGCGAAGTGTGTGTACATGTACTTATCTAATGCAAAATCAGTCGGTCTACTGATTCAGTTGACCTCCTTAATGCAAATTATGTAAGTGTCATGAATCCATTATGTATGCAAATTTTCCTATTCATGATTCTACATGAGTGCACAATCATTCATATAAATGCAACATCCATATGACAACACATTAAACTTCCACCATATACGAATATAAATACATACATGCATATGCAATATGAAGTGACTGAGCCGATCTAAAACCTAAATTGTGTGTGTATATGCAACCACGAGCAACCACTAGCAATCACTTGCAACCACTTGCAACCATCATCCATAACATGTTTCAATTACATGTTTTCATCCAAAGGGTTTCTACCTAAAAGATAAGGTCGAGGAGATATACCTAAAGAGATAGATAAAAGCGCAACTTAAGGAAAAAGAAAGATCAAATATGTACCCTCGAAAAAAAAAGGGTAGGCTGCGCGTATTCTAGCTTCAGTTTCCCAAGTTGCGTCTCCCTCGGCGTCGCTCCACTGAACTTTGACGAGCTTGACTTCGCGGTTGCGTAGCTTTTTCACTTCCGTTCCTAATTTGCGTGTTGGAACTTTCCTCACGGTTGCTTCGCGTTCCACTTCAGCTTCTTCTAGGATGTTTGGCTCTACCACTTCAGCAGATTCATGTAGACATTTTCGGAGGTGCGAAACATGAAAAACCTTGTGAACTCCGACTAGTTTTTCAGGTAGCTCTAATCTATAGGCCATTTTCCCAATTTTCTTGATAATAGGAAACGACCCTACGAATCTTGGTGCTAGCTTCCCTGTGGTTCCAAAACGAACAACGTTCCTTAGCGGAGATACCTTAAGAAAAACTCTGTCCCCAATCTCAAATTCAAGGTCGGTCCTCCTCTTGTCGGCGTAGGATTTTTGTCTGTCTTGGGCTGTCTTCATCCTTCTTCATATTAAGTCTACTTTCTCTGAACTCTCTCAGATCATATCTGGTCCAAGTATGAGCTTATCAGTAGACTCCCACCAACAAGTGGGCGATCGGCACGGTCTTCCATATAAAGCTTCGAAGGGCGCCATTCCGATGGTGGCTTGGTAGCTGTTGTTGTAGGCAAATTCCACCAAAGGAAGATGGTCTTCCCACGTCCCTCCGAAGTCAAGGACGCACAGACTTAAAAGGTCCTCCAAAACTCTGTTCACTCTTTCTGTCTGGCCGTCGGTTTGGGGATGATAGGCTATGCTCAAGCATAACTGTGTGCCTACTGCTTCTTGCAGACTTCGCCAAAACTCACTTGTGAAGATAGGGTCCCGGTCACTAACAATGCTGGATGGTATTCCATGGAGTCGAAAAATTTCCTTGAGGTAAAGAGATGCTAGGGATGAGGCAGTTCTTTTACTCTTGACAGGTAAAAAGTGGGCGCTTTTAGTAAGCCTATCCACTATTACCCAAATGCTAGTGTTGCCTCTTCTAGACCTAGGCAGCCTATCAATGAAGTCCATTGAGATGCTATCCCACTTCCACTGCGTGACCTCTAGAGGATGGAGCAGACCGCCAGGCTTTTTCTGTTCCGCCTTAACCTGTTGGCACACCATACACTTAGAAACGAAATCTGCCACGTCCTTCTTCATGCCGTTCCAAAAGAAAGTTCTCTTTATGTCCTTGTACATTTTATCTGCGCCTGGGTGTATCGTCATCTTGGAGTGATGTGCTTCCTCGAGAACCTTCTTTACTAAATCCCTTGTCTGTGGGACGCATAGTCTTCCGTCTCGCCTTAGCCAACCCTTATCGTCGATGGAGTATCTGCTGAGGTGACTTGAAGTCTCACCCCTAATTAGCCTATCAATCGTCTCCACGAGCTGAGGGTCTTCGCATTGTGCTGTCCCTATTGAGTCCACTAAAGTCGGGCGTACTACGAGAGATGCTAGTAAGCCCAGTACAAAATCGGAGGAGGGCCTAAAGTCAAAGCTGGCGATAAACTCTAGGCTTTGTCTTTCAACAAACAGCAGGCTTAGGGTCAGTTTCTTTCGGCTCAACGCGTCTGCCACTACGTTGCCTTTGCCTGGAGTGTAGGAGATCTCGAAATCGTACGAGGCAAGAAACTCCATCCATCTCTGTTGCCTCAAGTTAAGGTCCTTCTGCGAGAAAAGATATTTCAACGATTTATGGTCAGTGTAAAGTTCGAACTTCTCACCTAGGAGATAGTGTCGCCAAGACTTGAGTGCAAAGACGATGACAGCTAACTCAAGATCGTGGGTCGGGTAGTTCTTTTCATGAACTTTCAATTGTCTCCCGCCATAGGCTACTACCCTTCCTTCTTGCATTAAGACAGCGCCTAGCCTTGTCCCACATGCATCTATATAAACTGTGAACATCTTGCTCCCATCCGACAACGTCAAAACTAGGCTGTTGTAAGAGCCTTTTTCAGTCGTTGGAAAGCAAACTCGCAATCCAAGTTCCAATTGAACACTAGATTCTTCTTTGTCAGCCTTGTGAGCGGAGCTGATATTTTTGCAAAGTCTCTGATGAATTTCCGATAGAAGCATGCTAGCCCTGAGAAAGCTTCGGACTTCTGTTGCGTTCTTTGGTGTCTTCCAGTCCTGCACCGCTACTACCTTAGCAGGGTCCACAGCTAACCCTTCTTTGGATACTATGTGCCCAAGAAACCTTACTTCCTCTCTCCAAAAGTGGCATTTGGAGAATTTGGCTTTTAGCTGATGGAATCGCAGAGTTTCCATGATTGCCCTTAGGTGTTGAGCATGCTCTTCTTCATTCTTTGAGAAGATCAAGATATCGTCTACGAAGACCACCACGAACTTGTTGAGGAATTCTCTGAACACCCTACTCATCAGGTCCACGAAGTAAGCGGGTGCGTTTGTCAAGCCAAACGGCATGACAAGCCATTCAAAGAAGCCGTCTGGGGTTCTGGTAGCCGTTTTATCGATGCTATCTTCAGCCACCCTTAGCTGATGAAAACCGGTCGCCAAATCGAGTTGGGAGAAAACAGACGCTCCTACAAGCTGATCAAACAGATCGTCAATTCTGGGGAGAGGGTGCCTATTCTTTTTCGTTAGCTTGTTGAGCTCCCTATAGTCAACACACTGACGGAGTGAACCATCCGCCTTTGTAGCGAACACCACCGGAGCGCCCCATTCTAAAATGCTCCTTCTAATGAACCCCTTCTCTAGAAGCTCTTTAATCTGTTTACTGAGCTCCTTCCTTTCCCGTGGATCCATGTGTCTAATGGGCAACGCAACGGGCTTTGCATTATCTACAAGATATATGCGGAAGTCTATCTCCCGCTTCGGAGGCAAGCCCTTCACCTCTTCGAAGACATCCGGATATTCCCGGACCACTCTAACCGATTGCAAACTTTCAACAGAGGCATCTAGCGATTCAAGATAACTAAGCATAACCGCACACGAGGGGTTACAAGTAATTTCCAGAGTGTTACCGAGTTGGGTCAGAAGCCTAACCACCCTTTTCTCACAATCTAGGATGGCACTATTACTGGATAGCCAATCCATGCCCAAAATCAAACCATATCCCGAGAAGCCCGAAACAAAGGCACTACATCTAAATTCTACGCTTAGAATAGAAATTTTCAATCCCACACAGATCATAGACAAATGAGCTAGGCCCACAATTGGATTTGAAACAATTAAGGGGTCCTCTACCATACTAGTTTCTAGGTGCAGAGATTCTACCAAAGCAGATGAGATAAAGGAGTGTGATGCGCCAGAATCAAATAAAGTGCGAACTGGGTGATCATAAAGATAAACTACACTTTCTACAGAAGTATTTATACCTCGCTGTTGCAGAGGTGGCGCTTCTAGCACATGAACCTGTGCCCCTGAGGTGGATCCAGCCCTCTACCCCTGCCCTCGTTTCTTTGGGCAATCCTTAGCCATGTGGCCTGTCTCACCGCAAGAAAAGCACCCACCATTCATCTTGGCATTCTTTTTCCGGCAATCTTTCACTAAGTGCCCCACTTTGCCACAGAAATTACACTTCCTCTTCTCTTTGTTGTCTTTCCCGCCCTTCTTAAAGTCTGTCTTCTTAGGCTGTAAACCCTCTTTCTTCCCTTGAGAGCTTTCTGCCTTTGTCTCCTTCTTGCCCTTATCCTCTTCGTTCAGCAATGCCATCTGCACCAACCTTTCATACGTAGCTCCCATGGGTATATGGGTCATGGCCAAACTGTGTAATGGCTCATTCAATCCTTTGACAAAGCGGAGAGCCTTCTTGTGCGGAGTGTTGACTAGGTCCAATCCGAACCTAGCCAGTTGATCGAACTGATTAACATACTCCTTGACTGTCATATTCCCTTGCTTAAGAAATAAGAATTTTTCCAACTGAAGACTCCTTTCAGCTTCTGAGAGAAATTTAGCCTCAAACCTTGCCCTAAAGTCCTCCCATGTTTCCACTGGTCTTTCTACATTGGTGACTTCCCACCAGTAGGAAGCCTCGCCTTTAAGTAGCCATACTGCCAGTTGTACCTTCTGCCTATCTTCTACCTCAAAGATGACGAATAAGTCCTCGGTTTCCTTCAGCCAATTTCTGGCTGACACGAAGGACTCGGTTCCATGAAAGTCCTTTCCTCCCATAGCTTTAAAATCTTTACATATCTTAGCAAAAGTATTACCCCGCGGAGGAGGTGGAGGAAGAGGTGCTGCAACTGGATGATTTCCCGCAGCTGGGGGAGGAGGAACGGTGGGACCTGGCTGAGTGGCCCTCGCTTCTAAGAATCGTCTGAACCAACCAGGTATTGGTATACCCTCTGGCAAGTTAAGTTCTTCGGACATGCTGAAACAAAAAGGGTAGATTCAAAACGAAGGATAAAAGATAGTACCTATGGCTTTGTGGGACTATGCCTTTTTAAAATAAAATAATATTTTATCTTTAAAAATGCTTCTTTAAATTTTCTTTTTGGAAATGAATTTTCAAAACTTTTTACCTTATCTGGTAAACCTATGCTCTGATACCAAGTGAAACACCCCACCTCCGTTAGGGTCACTCTCAAAGGGAATGCCCTAATTGTGGTGGAGGTTTATAAGTATAAGTCACAGATACACAAGACAGATATAAGAACACATATTTTTGAACAGCGGAAAACAACAATAACTTTTATTTCATTAAAATATGTGTTACACAAACCATGCCATATTGTCTTACAATACTTCCAAAAAACATTACATCTTCATAACTGTCTTGATTTCATTATTTAAAGAAGCATAAAAACATAAGTAAATTGCATAAGTCCCATAATTGTTGTCCAAAGCCATAGTCCAAAACGAAAAAGATCCAAGCAATACATTCTTTCTCTTCAAGCTGGATGTGAAAACAGGTCAAGCTGCGGTATTCCCTCCATGTGGACCTGGGGGGAAAACGAAAGAAAAGAAGACGAAAGAAAAGTAGAGTCAGACATAAACCTTGAGTAAGTCTAGGACTATTCAGTCTATGAATAAAGAATTAGGCATGATAAGTATAAACTGGAAATGGGAAAGCACTATAAACTAGGTTAAGTTGTCTAGAGTCGAATGTACTATCGTACCCCATATTAATCTCTGTACCCATATAAACTAGTTCCCAATAGGCACCCCATAATCAGGGTGAAGTGATCCATTTCTGATGATCGGCTCCTACTCGCATAGTTACATGTGTCTTACGGCCCCCGTTGTCGTAGTTACCTATGCTGGTCCCACCATGGGGTGTATCAAGTCCCATGGTGGCGGCCCAACACAATTCTAGAATGCACAGGTATACTACTGGTGCCCAGTGCCTTATTTTTCTGCGCCGGAGTGTGTGCACGCCCGCACCCCGTTAGAACCTACACTGCTGCACCACCGCCGTCGATTTGACCTCTTACAGTCAGCCCAGTAATCGTGCCCTACCCTGCCTAGTTCAGGGTATCCTGATACACCTTGTAGGGTTACTGCTGAAAAGGGTCCCCCGCTACTAGGTTTTATATTTCTAGCCAACATGCTAAGTTGGTTAAGTGTTTTGTAAACCTAATCCCCAATCAGTCTGTATAGTTTAGCATGTTCCATTTTGATTAAGTATTAATTCAATTTACTTAATCCTATCAATCCTGACTCAGCCTTAATTGTCTTATTAAAGCCTCGACCTCTCACACTAGACAGATATTGTTGTGGCTACCTGTTGCCGGTTGGGTCCGGGCAGTCTTACGCCACAACTCAGTCTAACCTCGGGTCTTTATTGGGCTCCGTGTTTAACCACCCATATTGGATAGGTATTGTTGTGACTACTGGACAGCCGGGTGGTTCCGGGCAGGTTTACATCACAACTCAATCCAACCTCGGGTTAAACACATCGTATTTTCTAAATTTACATATTTTGTCTCTTTTCTTTTTATATGTAAATATTTGCGGTCCATTATTCAAATTCATCTTTATTGGGTAAGATTAATTTACACCACTTAATTGTTTTTCAAGGTCGTTGGCATGCGTCAAACATGCCAACACATATGTTTTATATTTTAACCCAAATGTCATTACCCCCGTTTTATACGTTCGCTACAATATAACATATGTTGGGTTTAACATTTAAACCCAACTTAGCCACATGAAAAAGGGGAGGCTTAGAACATGGTGTTTATATATTCTAAGTAACATCAAAAGGGAAATGTGAACGCATGAACTTGCAACATAGCGAACTAATTAACATAAATTAGGCACTTGTGAACTTGCATTGTAATAGCATATAATCATGGCATAAACATACCTAAACATGAATCATGGTTTTTAATCTATTCATAGAATCATGGCATAAACATACCTAAACATGAATCATGGTTTTTAATCTATTCATAGAATCATGGCATAAACATACCTAAACATGAATCATGGTTTTTAATCTATTCATGTAAACTTGCAATTGGAATGTAAATCTAACTTAATTATGTGTCACATATATTATCATATGATTATGATAACAACATAGGCCTAAAACATGTTTTTCAATTAGGCATAACACCAAACATAGTTTAGTCATGTTCATAGAGTCAACACAAGTTCACAAAGATGCTTACTTTTGTCTCTAATACAAAAGTATGGTTTTACACTTGAATCATGATGCCAATTCCAACATAAATTCATATGAGTCATAATACCCAAATGGATCCAACTACAGTAAAAGTGATTATAAAAAATATATATTATGTTGGCATAATCATACTTGCAAATATCTGATCGTTATAACACAACATCCCAAATCGATTAGAATCATAGCAACATACAATTATGAATTATTATCACCACAAATTAAGTATAATTCTATTTCTCATTTTACACAAATCAAAACACAATTATTCATTCACATCGGAATAGCACTCTACTTACAACGTATGACGAATCTTCAATTCAGGTTTCTGAATTCTGCATTTGGAGATGCTATCCTTTGTTGTAGGCGTTGTTTTGATTTAGTTGTCGTTGCTTTAAGCTTTTGAATTGTCTCCTAATCGTCTCTCAATTTTGACGGCTATTCCTTGTCTTTCCTCAGCAGCATGACGGTCTCATTCTTATTTTTATCTGTATGAGTTAGGTGGAGTCTTAGGTCCTTTTTATAGAGTTTGTGAATTGATTAGGACCGTCGATGGAGCTTGGATTAATATTAGCCATTCATTTGAAGGAGAGACCAATTAGGAGCTGACACCTAGCCCTAGTGACAAGGCAAGGCTCAGAAATTCGGCCAAGCACAGACCAGGCCAGCCAGGGGGGGCTGGGTTCAACCTGGCTCAGTGGCCAGGTCGACTCCCCAGTCGACCCCCGTGTTGACTTGACAGTCGACCTGGGTGACCCAGGTCGACTACCCGGTCGACCTGGGTACACAGGTCGACTACCCGGTCGACCTGGGTACACAGGTCGACTACCCGGTCGACCTGGGTGCCTTGGGCGGGAAAATTCCCGCCTTGGCCAATCTGGCCCGATTTTTGAAATTCGAATCTGATTTCTGAGCTGTTTCTGTCTGTTTGAATTTTAAACTGAATTCTGAAACTTCCGGAGGCCATATCTTCTTCATACGGAGTCCGTTTTACGCAAACTCGGACTCTATCTCAAGCAGAATTCCGAAACGAACGCAATGGCATATCCCGTTTCCCTTAATTCTTTGATTTGAAATTAGTTATACTTTAATTTGTGAATTTCACTGTTATAGAATACACAGGGTGTTACAACTACGTTCCTTAAAGGTGATACTTTGATGAAGATGATATCTATACCTCGAATTCCAAATCAATCCTTCTCTTATCAGCATATGACTTTTGTCTATCTTGAGCTGCTTTCATCCTTCTTCGAATAAGGTCCATCTTTTCAGAAGTTTCTCTCACCATATCTGGCCCAAGTACCATCGACTGCCACTAACATGTCGGCAATTTATAAGGTCGTCCATATAATGTCTCAAATGGTGCCATACCAATGCTTGATTAATGACTATTATTGTATGAAAACTCAACAATGGGAGATGCTCCTCCCTAAGCGCCTCCGAAATCAAGGATACACGGCCTTAGTAGATCCTCAAGAACTCTATTAACCCTCTCAGTCTATCCATCAGTCTGAGGGTGATAAGTTGTGCTAAGACTTAACTGTGTACCTAGGGCCTCATGTAATCTCCTCCAAAATTCGTAATTAAATATGGGATCACGGTCACATACTATACTGGAAGGTACCCTACGAAGTCAAATGATCTCCCTAAGGTACACTGATGCTAGCCAAGCCGCTGTCCTCTTGCTCTTGACAGAAATAAAGTGAGTGTTCCTAGTATGTCTATCTACTATTACCCATATGCTTGTGTTGCCTTTCTTGATCGGAACTGTGACGGCTTGCCCCGCACCAGATGACATTTCCAATGGAAGTGCGTTGTGCCAATGCCCGACTAGCACGGGATGTTTGCCAAATAAAGGAAAAGAAAGGGATTTCTTTAATGCGTAGCCTCTTAACTCTCGTTTCTAGAATACGAGTAGGAACATTTCAAACTGATGCCTCTTTTTCGATTTCAACATCCTCAAGCGAGCCTAGCTCCACTACCTCTGCTGAATCATGTAGATATTTCCTCAAGTGGGAGACAAGGAACACGTCGTGGACTCCTGATGTAGGCCATTTAACCTATCCTCTCAACTATAGGAAATGATCCTACTAACCTTGACGTAGTTCGATTTGGCTCGGTAAGGATAGTGGCACCAAGGTTCGTACGATCATTTCCTATAGTTGAGAGGATAGGTTAAATGGCCTACAGAGTTAGACTACTAGATAGGCTAGCAGGAGTCCACGACATGTTCCTTGCCTCCCACTTGAGGAAATATCTACATGATTCAGTAGAGATAGTGGAGATAGGCACGCTTGAGGATGTTGAAATCGAGAAAGAGGCATTAGTTCGAAAATATCCTACTCGTATTCAGAAAGGGATTTTTTAATGCATAGCCTCTTAACTCTTGTTTCAAGAATACAAGTAGGAACTTTTCGAACCGATGCCTCTTTCTCGATTTCAACATCCTCAAGCGTGCCTAGCTCCGCTACCTCTTGCGAATCATGTAGATATTTCCTCAACTGGGAGACAAGGAACACGTCGTGGACTACCTCTGCTGAATCATGTAGATATTTCCTCAAGTGGGGGACAAGGAACACGTCGTGGACTACCTCTGTTGAATCATGTAGATATTTCCTCAAGTGGGAGACAAGGAACACGTCGTAGACTCAAGGAACATGTCGTGGGCTACTTCTGCTGAATCATGTAGATATTTCCTCAAGTGGGAGGCAAGGAACACGTCGTGGACTCCTGCTAGCCTCTCCGGTAGTCTAATTCTATAGGCCATTTAACCTATCCTCTCAACTATAGGAAATAATTCTACGAACCTTGGTGCCACAATCCCTACCGAGCTAAATCGAATACGTTCTTAAAGGTGATACTTTGATGAAGACGATATCTATACCTCGAATTCCAAATCAGTCCTTCTCTTATCGACATATGATTTTTGTCTATCTTGAGATGCTTTCATCCTTCTTCAAATAAGGTCCATCTTTTCAGAAATTTCTCTCACCATATTTGGCCCAAATACCATTGACTGCCACTAACATGTTGACGATTTATAAGGTCGTCCATATAATGCCTCAAATGGTGCCACACCAATGGTTGACTGATAACTATTATTGTATGAAAACTCAACAATGGGAGATGCTCCTCCCTAAGCGCCTCCGAAATCAAGGATGCACGGCCTTAGTAGATCCTCGAGAACTCTATTAACCCTCTCAGTCTATCCATTGGTCTGAGGGTGATAAGTTGTGCTAAGACTTAACTGTGTACCTAAAGCCTCTTGTAATCTCCTCCAAAATTCGCAATTAAGTATGAGATCACGGTCACTTACTATACTGGAAGGTACCCAATAAGTCAAACAATCTCCCTAAGGTATACTAATGCTAGCCAAGCCGTCGTCCTCTTGCTCTTGACTGGAATAATGTGAGCGTTCCTAGTTTGTCCGTCTACTATTTCCCATATGCTTGTGTTGCCTTTCTTGATCGGGACTGTGACGGCCCGCCCCGCACCAGCCGACATTTCCAATGGAAGTGCGTTGTGCCAATGTCCGACTGGCATGGGACGGTAGCCAAAGAAAGGAATTTGAACTAACAAGGAACCTGCAGAATGTCTCACAACGCATGGGATTAAATATAATAATAACATAACTTTGACATAAAACACGCGAGACAATGCATATGCTGAAAACTAAACCATCATAGTAGCAGAAATCCAAAGTACAGCTTATCATCCAAACCAACATTATTACAACTTTGAAATACTGTCTCTCAAGCAAAAGGAAGAGGTACACTACTAATGCCCAAAGTAGTGACCAGCAACAACACACGGAGAATATATATATATCATACGTAGAGACCTCCTACTCGTCTCTGGCACAACTACTCGTGCATAATCACCTGACCTGTCTCTAGTCTGCCCGTTTAAGAGCACCCAGAGTAATAAGAAGAGACATAAAACTCTGGGTCAGACAAAAGTATGGTATGAGCGATAAGCAACAAAACAAAACAATAACAGGTATAACTAACCATACCTGAACCTGGACCTACAACCAAAGAGTTAGCACAACAAGATGTACAATACTATAAGGTGACAATAACATATGGTGTAAAGATATAGGTGAGAGGCGTGCATGTCATAGTGATGTCAAACAATCAAGCATAACAATCATCCTCACATCTCTCACTCAGTGCGTAAAGCATTTGATATCTACCACTCTGCCCCATGGAGTCGTGACGGCTCCACTACACTGATCCGTAACCACTAATACTTTGTTATGTCCACTCTTCCCCATAGAGTCATAACAACCCCATTGCACAGGCTTATAGCCCTGCTACGATTACTTTGCCCCCATGGAGTCATAACAACCCCACGCACTGATCCATAGCCACTAATCCGTCTCAGTGGTGAGTCAAAGCTATAGACATCGATAACTCATTTGCACACATCTCGGAACAAAGTCCAATTTATGAAGTTAACTCGTTGGTTCCCATCTGGATCCTGAGTTCGACTTCTCATTTGGACTACCTTTGCATCTCGAGTTTTGGTCTCCTCTGGAACAGTTCGTCCCTTCACTTCGCATCATATCATAATCACCCATAGGTTCGATCCTCATCTAGTTCTGGTCTCCACTGGTTCGTTGCTTCTCCTCTTATTTGGGTCATGGTGCTTCGGTTCGGAGAAGCGGTTCAGGTCATGGTCTCCTCCAAGCATCGGGTCGGCCTGTGATCCTGAGGCGCCTTCGGTTCGGTCAAGTCCCACGGTTCAAGAATGGCATCGGTTCAGATCGGGGCTCCTCCTCGTGGCACACTTCGGCAAGGGTCGGGTCATGGAGCTTAAGTGTGAGCTGGGTGGATGCCTCACGAGTAGGTTGTTTCATCCCCCACAGGTCCGGTCCAGTTCGGGTCAAAATCCTGCGTATTTCCTGCAACTTTTCCAGCAATTGTTTATGCCACACGACGGGGTTTTCAATCATTCTAACTGTTCTAAGCAATTATAAAGCATACCAAACAGTCATAGCAACATATAACATTAACCATAAACACCAAAATTATAAATAACCAAGTCAAAATGGATCAAACATACCCAAAACCCATAATTTCCCCTTAATCATGCTTAACCATAACTAATTATAGGATTAGCAAAACACATCCAAATTAACGCAAATTCCTAACAGAGTCTTAAAATAATATTTAAGAATTTCTAAACATTTTTCCAAAATTTAATCATGTATTATTTTGTTAATTAACACTAATCACCCCTAATTGGCCGTAATTAGTGAAAAACAATGCAAATCACTCACCTTAGCCAAAATATAAACTCAGGTATGAAATGATTCTTTAAATGGCACGAATTCCAATGCACACAGCATCATTTGCCTCTAATTTGATGTCGATTAGACTTGGTTTGATGCTAATTAGCTTAATCTTCAATTAGAAAGTGATTTGGAGGTGTTTTAGAAAGTGGAGGCCATGGCAAGAGTTCAAGAGATGTAAGTGGCGGCTAGAAAACTGATTAGAAATTATTTCCCAAACCCTATCAGCCTCCCCATAACCCTAATCCCGAAATAGG
The DNA here is from genome assembly GCA_030737875.1 of Allium sativum. Classification (NCBI taxonomy): domain Eukaryota; kingdom Viridiplantae; phylum Streptophyta; class Magnoliopsida; order Asparagales; family Amaryllidaceae; genus Allium; species Allium sativum. The sequence continues at coordinate 875,223,584 of CM060909.1, forward strand.
TTATGGGCCTAGCTGTTAATCACTCTAATTAGGCCAGGTTAAGCTATTTTTCACCTTCTAAACCTTATTTCAACCATATCTCCCAAACGATAAGTCTGTTTGGCTAATGTGACCACTCTACGGAAAGGTAAACCATCATCTGAACTAATGGAGGTGGTTTTAGGTCAAAACTCCTTACCAATCAAAAGTTATGGGCAAAACAAAATTCACTAGGGGCAAAATGGTCATTTAAAAATCGGCAAAAATCGTGAACATGGGAAATGAACCCAATAGTCGTTCCCCAAAATTACATGACCATACGACCTCCTATGAAAACGAAATAAATATTCTACGACCCTCCGATGCGTAGAATGCGGGTCGTTACATTCTCCCCCCTTAAAAATTTTGCCCCCGAAATTCCTTAATTAATAAACAACAATGGGTCCCGCATGCCTATCAACCATTTACAAACAATCAAACATACACAACAAGCACAACAAGCCTACCCTAGCATGTCGTTTACAAACAAGACAAGAAATTATCACTATTAAAATCTTACCAGGCAAAGAGTTATGGATGCGATTCCCTTATGCTCTCCTCAGTTTCCCAAGTACAGTCACTCTCATTCTCTCCCCACTGAACCTTGACTAGTTTCTCCACCTTCCTTCGAAGTTGCTTCGTATCGCCCTCGACAATACGGATCGGCTGGCTGTAACACCCCACGTCCGTTAATGTCACTCACAAAGGGAATGCATTAAGTTTCATGGAGCGTTATGAGTAAACAGAATAGAATATTAAAAGCCAGATACATAAAGTAGTACTTGAAAATTTTATAACTTTATTGCAGTAGAAAAAAAAAAGTTTGGTTACATCTTCAAATACCAAAACCAAGTACATAATATCAGTCTTGTACAAAAGCCTTCAGAGTACATAATTTTAAAGCCATAATCCCCAACAAAAACGGCATAAATAGGTAGAATCAAAGCCAAGCAATACTTCAAGAACTTCTAGCACTTCAAGCAAAGAGAAATCTGAATCAAACTTGAGTATTTCCTCCCTGAGAATCTGGGGGGAAACGGAAGAAAAGAGGTGAAAACAAACAAAGTCAGACATAAAGTTTGGCGAGTCCAGTAACTTTAACAATATAATCATTAAAGTAACAGGATAAGACATAAATTGGAAAATAAGAAATGACTGTGAAACAGACGGGCATGACAAGGAAAGCAAGATGAATAAGACAACGTTAATTTGCGTTCCTAATCACTCTAGGATATTTACTACACTACACCAATGCTAGTAACAACGTATCATTACTAGTTACACCGCACCCTTACTAGTCCCATACTAAAAGTTGATCCTTCTTACTAACCTTGATAATGGTAGTTTCGTGTACTCTTAGCTGCTATCGTAAGTGCCCCTTTTTGCTCCTACCCCCACGGGTTGTACCCACTACCTTCCTCGTTTGATCGGCACCCTAACTCGCATGTATTTATTACTTGTGTCATTCGACCTCGCTTGTATGTATTCGCTACTTTTGTCATTCGGCCCCTCTTGTATGTAGATACCTGTGCTGGCCCACAGTGTATACTACTGATGCCCAGTGCTTGCTTTTCCACTCCGGAGCACGTGCATGCCCATACTCCGTCGGAACCTACACTGCTGCACCGCCCGCTGCTATTTTGACTTCTTATAATCAGCCTAGTAATCGTGCCCCACCCTACCTAGCTCAGGGTACCATGATACATCTATGTAGGTTACTACTGAAATGGGTCCCCATTACTAGGGTTTCCTAATCAACATGTTATAATGGTTAAGTATTCTCAATTTAACTTAACCCCACCCATTTGCTTAATTAACATGTTATACTGGTTAAGTGTTTCCTATTCATATGTTACTTAACCTTCTCACTGATTCACGCATGTTTATTTAACGGTTAAGTTTGTGGGCCTATATATACTAATATTACCCACTTACCCAAGATTTACTTAACTCTTCCCCTTATTAAGTCCATATGTATAATTGGTTAAGCATGCCTTAACCCTATCCACTTTGTTCATGTAATATTGGTTAAGTTGTCTTCTTGTCCATGTTAACTTAACCCACCCACCTAACATGTTGTATTGGTTAAGTTTTGCTTGTTCATATGTTACTTAACCTTTCCGTTCTTAGCATGTCTGATCCTTAGCTTTAATTTATTCATTAAAGCAACAACCTCTCACATTAGAACTGTTGTTTGCGGTTGCTGGATGTGCCGGGCGGTTCCGGGCAGACTTCTACGCAAACTCATTCTAACCTCGGGTTTTTGGGCTTAATACGCTAACCTCTCACATTAGATCTATGTTGTTGTGGTCGCTGGATGTGCCGGGCGGTTCCAGGAAGTCTTACACCGCAACTCAATCTAACCTCGGGTTAGGCACGTTCATCTTTTAGCCAATTTACATATTTACCATTCATGTCCAAGTTTATATGTAAATTATCCATAAGTGTGGTCAATTCAAGTTATTCCACATTCTCTAGTTATGCCCAAAATTAATTATATGATTACAACCCCTTTTATGCTAATTACATAATATTCAACTTTTACCCAAACTTTTCCCCAACGTTCCCACGTCGTTCGTATGTACAGTTCATGTGATACGTTAGGCTCGCAAATAGCCCAACTCATAGAAAAAGGAAAAAGAGGAGAAACACATGACATCATAACTGGCATATACAATATAGATTTAAGATGGCATAAATCTAGTAAACAAATAAAAATAGATCCAATCAACACATTGAGTGCGAACTAGCATGGACCTAAACGTAAACTTTCACGGATTTAAACATATGAACATATAATTCTGAACATATGGACTGATATGGATCTAATCATATAAACATGTAGATCTAAACATATGAACATATAGTTCTAAACATATGGACTGATATGGATCTAATCATATAAACATGTAGATTGAAACATATGAACATATAGTTCTAAACATATGGACCGGTATGGATCTAATCATATAAGCATGTAGATCTAAACATATGAACATATAGTTCTAAACATATGGACTGATATGGATCTAATCATATAAACATTTAGATCTAAACATATGAATATATAAAATATGATCTTACATGTATGAACATGACTTGCATATAATCTTTCATAACTTGCATAGATTGAGCAAACTTGCATACATAACTTGCATATGTAATTAGGCATATGAATTAACATAGAACATAACTTGCATATAATGAATCAAATCAAGCATAAATCAAAACATAGTTTGCAAAGACATAAACTTTATATGATTTACAAACATTTTCATACAGTCCAATTCATAACTCATCCCAACTACGTTTAAATAGTTATCTTATGAAAGTAACTGCACTCACAGAAAACGGATCATGAATTCTGGGATCTGATTTCTGAAGTTCCTAAGCTAATCAGTTTGTAGGTGTTGATTCGTTCGTTGTTGTTCTAGAATTCCTTTTCGCAATTCCTAGGCTTTGAATCTTTATCTCTTATCTCTTTACCTTTAATCTAGAATTTGATTTGTTATGCTGGCGGCTAGGTTATTTTGTAGATGAACAGCATGACGGCATCATAGTTTAGGGTTGTGAGGTTAGGGTTTAGGTTTAGAGATGTGTGTGTGTGTGTATATATATATATATATATATATATATATATATATATATATATGTTTAGGATTAATATGGTCCTTTAGATCAACTTATGATTCATCTAAGCCATCCAAATCATCATGACACCAAGACACCTCACCAGACCAATCAAATAAAGCCACATCAACCCTAGTATAAGAAAAATCATCACCCAACCAACCAGAAAAAGCCACATTAAAAAAAAACAATCCTTGACCAACAAAAATGCGCCACGTATGCCACATGATGCGCAGCAGCAAGGTGTTGACACCTACACATCATATATATATATATATATATATATATATATACATATATATCTTATTAGCTATCTTCCCAATTAACCATTTTCACACTAAACTACGTTTTGAACTGCGTTCACACTAAGCCACTTTTTAGCCATTCCCTTAAAACAAAAATTTGGCGCTGGCGGGGATCGATCTTTGTAACTCTTGTATGCAAGTCACATGTTCTAACCAAATAAGCTACTAAGTCTTTTGCTTACAAACCTTAGAACAATGCTAAACATTATTCTTTTCTCATTCCTCTTTTTCATGTTTTGCTGCAATATTTAATCTAAAGATATATTTTTCATCCTAAATCAATTTTCTGCAAACCATAGGTCTAAATTAACTAGAAAATCACCAAGAACGCAATGACGCTAATTTCGTGACCAAATTCCTGAAGCTCTTCAAATTTTTCTTTTTTCTATTTAATTGTTCGCATGCGTTTCTTCACATTTTATGTATTGCACTTAATTTTTTCCTTCATTTTAGTGCATGAACTTATTACACGAAATATTTATTGTCATTATTTAATTTTTCTCTTAAATATATCTATGTATATAATATATATACCTATTTCCACATTTTTAATTTCATTAAAAATGTGGGGTGTAACATTCTCCCCTCCTTAAAGGATTTTGTCCTCGAAATCTCTGAGTTAAGAAGAATGTATCCTACCATCCAATCATCAATCTACTCATCCGTCATCCACAAGCATCCACTGTCCTTAAAAGATTTCTAATGCTTTTCATGAACAAATGCATAGTGTGTGTATATGTTCTTACTCTAATGCAAAATCAGGCAGTCTACTAACTCAGTCGACCTCCTTAATTCAATTCATGATAGTACCATGCGTCTATTATGTATGCAAAAGAATCCTAATGAAACATATCATTTTTACATGCGAGCACAATCATTCATTCAAATGCAACATCCATATGATAACACATTCAATAAACATCCATCAAATTAATTATGCACACTTATTCATATGCAATATGAAAGTGATTGAGCCGATCTAGTGCATAATATGTGTGTAAATGCATCCACGAGAAACCACTAGCAAAAACTTTCATCCACTTGCATCCACCATGTCTCAAACACCTGTTTACAACTATAGGATTTTCCTACCTAAAGATCGAAGATGTAATCGAGAGGACATACTGAATGATAGAACAAGTATAAGCAAAGCGATAGAAAAAGGAGAAGTTAAGAACATACCCTCCAAAAGGAAAGGGTACAACGTACACATCTTGTCTTCCGTCTCCCAAGTCGTGTCTCCTTGATCATCTCCCTATTGGACTTTAACCACTTGACCTCTCGGTTGCGAAACTTCTTGACCTCTGATCCAAGGATACATGTAGGAGCTCGTCTAATCGTGGCATCTTGCTCCACTTCCACTTCCGTAAGCATGCTCGGCTCCACTATTTCAGCGGTATCATGTAAACACTTCCTCACATGCGACACGTGAAACATGTCATGAACACCACTAAGATTTTTCAGCAACTTCACTCTGTTGTTTGTCCAATTCTTTCTGTAATCGGGGATTGCCCTACGAACCTTGGTGCTAATTTCCCCCACACTCCCCAAATCGAACTACGTTCCTCCACGGTGACACTGTAATAAAAACCCTGTCTCCAACATCGAACTCGTCTCTTGCCAGCGTCTGACTTTTGTTGGTGTTGTGCTGTCTTCACTCATCTTCGAATCAAGTCTATCTCCTCAGTAGTTTCCCTAACCATATCTGGCCCAAGTAAAATCTTATCCTTAGATTCCTACCAACAAGTTGGTGATCGACATGGTCGTCCATAAAAACCCTAAAACTAGCTTAATAGCTGTTGTTATAAGCGAACTCCACAAATGGAAAGTGCTCTTATGATGTCCTCCAAAATCTAGGATGCATATCCTCAAAAGATCTTCAAGGATTCTACTCATCCTTTTTGTCCGTCCATCCGTCTGTGGACAATACGCGATGCTCAAACATAACTGCATACCTACTGCCTTTTGCATATCACCTTTTTCTCTTGCATCAAAAACTGCTCCAAGCCCTGCCTCGCAGGTACCGGTACATACTGTGAACAGTTTGCTCCCATCTAGCAAAGTCAAAACCGAGGATGATACCTTCGCAAAGCCCTTAACGAACTTCCTATAGTAGCCCACCAACCCTAGAAAACTTTTTACTTCCGTTGCTTTTCTAGGAACCTTCCAATCTTGGATTGCCACCACCTTTGTAGGATCCACTGCTATCCCTTCCTTAGAGACCACGTGTCCTAAGAACCTTACTTCTTTCCTCCAAAAATGACATTTGGAGAACTTAGCTTTGAGTTGATGCGCTTTAGGGTCTCTAAGACTTCCCTAAGATGTATGGCATACTCTTCCTCGCTTCTAGAGAAAATCAAAATACAATCCACAAAGAATACTAGAAACTTGTTTAGGAACTCCTTAAACACCCTACTCATCAAGTCTACGAAATATGTGGATGCATTCGTCAAACCAAAAAAAAGTATGGCGAGCCCTTCGAAGAAACCGTTAGGAGTCCTAAAAGTAGTCTTATCTATGCTATCCTCAGCTACCCTCAACTGGTGAAATCCTATAGCTAAGTCCAACTACTAGAAAAACAAAGCATCAGCTGACTCATAGAACAAATCATCTATCCTCGGCAATGGATGTCTATTCTTCTTCGTGAACTTGTTCGGCTCCCTATAGTCCACACACAATCTAAGCGAAACATAAGTCTTCGTAGCAAAAACAACTGGAGCACCCCATTTTGAAATGCTTCTTCTTATGAACCCTTTCTCAAGTAGATCCCCTACTTGTTTACTGAGCTCCCTCCTCTCTCTCATTGAGCCATGTGGCGCACTGGCAATGCAACCGGCTTTTCATTATCTACAAAGTATATTTTGAGGTCTATCTCGCGCCTCGGGGGTAGACCCGAACCTCATCAAAGATGTCACCATACTCACGGACTACACGAACAGATTTCAAATCATCGATGAATGCGTCAGGAGATTCTAGGTAGCTAAACATCTCTGAACCCCTAAGGTCATAAGAAATATAAAGGGTCTTTCCACAATGGGTCAACATTCTAACTACCCTCGTTTCACAGTCTTGGATGGAACCATGCCTAGCTAGCCAATCCATCCATAGAATCAAGCCATAGCCCGTGAAACCAGGAACGAAGGCATTGCATTCAAACCTAATTCCCAAGATAGACACTTTCAAAACCCGACAAACCATAGATAAGTGAGCCGAACCACCAATAGGATTTGAGACTACAATGGGATCCATGACTAGACTAGTATTTAGGTGCACTGTTTCAACTAACGAAGCAGATACAAACATTTGTGAAGCGCAAGAGTCAAACAAAGTTCGAATTGGATGACTGAAAAAGGAAAATCAAACTTTCAACATAAATGCTTCTATCCCTCTCCTGTCTTGGTGCCATGAGAGCATGAACCTGTCCTGCAGAAGTAGGTCCTGTCCCTATCCATGCCCTTGTCCTTACCTCCTTGGGTAATCTTAAATCATATGTCCTGCCTCGCCGCAATGGTAACAACCATGCTTCTTCTTCCTACAGTCGTTAATTATATGGACCATTATACCAAAATAAAGACACCGTCTTTTGTTATGGGGGTTAATTATTCTTTCCACTTTCTCCTTTACCTCCTTCGTGGATTAAGGCCATATCAACAAATTCCTCGTCCTTGGGTTGTGTTCCTCAGCCTAAACTTCCTCATCGACCAAGCAGCTAGCTGAACTTTCCTTCCATTGTCTATCTCCAAGATACCAAACGAGTCCTTCACTTCCTTGAGCCAATTTATAGCCTCGACAAACGTCTTAGTCCCATGAAATGGTTTTCCGCCCATCGCACCGAAGTCCTTCCATATATTAGGAAAGGCATCTAAACGTGGAGAAAGAGACTCAAGAAAGAAAAAGGAAGAGATTCGGAACAAAGAATCGAAAGATAGATATATGGATTTTGGGGATTATGTTTTTCATAGTAAATCTTTCTCTTGTAAACTCCTTCTTTGAAACATGTTTTTGAAAATAATACTTTAGAAAATGGATTTCAAAATCTTTTATCTGTTCTGGTAACCTTCAGCTCTGATACCAAGTGTAACACCCCACGTCCGTTAATGTTACTCACAAAGGGAATGCATTATGTTTCGTGGAGCGTTATGAGTAAACAGAACATAATAGTACAAGACAGATATATAAAGTAGTACTTGAAAAAATTATAACTTTATTGCAACGGAAACAAAAATAAGTTTTGTTACATCTTCAAATACCAAAACCAATTACATAATATCAGTCTTGTACAAAAGCCTTCAGAGTACATAATTTTAAAGCCATAATCCCCAACAGAAACGAAATAAATAGCTAGTATCAAAGCCAAGCACTACTTCAAGAACTTCTAGCAATTCAAGCAGAGAGAATCCGAATCAAACTTGAGTATTTCCTCCCTGAGAACCCGGGGAAAATGGAAGAAAAGAGGCGAAAACAAAGAGAGTCAGACATAAAGCCTGGCAATTCCAGTAACTTTAACAATATAATCATTAAAGTAACAAGATAAGACATAAACTGGAAAATAAGAAATGATTGTGAAACAGACAGGCATGACAAGGTAAGCAAGATGAATAAGACAAAGTTAATTTATGCTCCTAATTACGATAGGATAATAACTACACTACACCAATGCTAGTAATTCCGTATCATTACTAGTTACACCGCACCCTTACTAGTCCCATACTAAAAGTTGATCCTTCTTACTAATCATGATAATGGCAGTTTCGTGTACACCTAACTGCTATCGTAGGTACCCATTTTTGCTCTTACCCCCACGAGTTGCACTCACTACCTTCCTCGTTCGATCGGCTCCCAAACTCGCATGTATTTATTACTTGTGTCATTCGATCTAGCTTGTATGTATTCAACTTGTGTCATTCGGCCTCGTTTGTATGTAGATACCAGTGTTGGCCCCATCATGGGGTGTATCAATTCCCATGATGGCAACCCGACACGATTCAAGATGCACAATGTATACTACGGATGCCCAGTGCCTGCTGTTTCCACTCCGGAGCATGTGCACGCCTATACTCCATCGGAACCTACACTACAGCACCACCTGCCGCTTTTTTTGTCTGCTTATAATCAGCCCAGTAATCGTGCCCCACCCTGCCCAGCTCAGGGTACCATGATACATCTATGTGGGTTACTGCTGATATAGTTCCCTGTTACTAGGGTTTCCTAATCAACATGTTATGATGGTTAAGTGTTCGCAATTTAACTTAACCACACCCATTTGCTTAATTAACATGTTGTACTGGTTAAGTGTTGCCTATTCATATGTTACTTAACCTTCTCACTGATTCATACATGTTTATTTAACGGTTAAGTTTGTTGGCCTATATATACTAATATTACCCACTTTCCCAAGATTTACTTAATCCCTCCCCTTATCAAGTCCATATGTATAATTGATTAAGCTTGCCTTAACCCTATCCACATTGTTCATGTAATATTGGTTAAGTTATCTTCTTGTCCATGTTAACTTAACCCACCCACCTAACATGTTGTATTGGTTAAGTTTCGCTTGTTCATATGTTACATAACCTTTCCATTCTTAGCATGCCTAATCCTTAGCTTTTATTTATTCATTAAAGCACCAACCTCTCACATTAGAACTGTTGTTTGCGGTTGCTGGATGTGCCGGGCGGTTCCGGGCAGACTTCTACAGCAAACTCATTCTAACCTCGGGTTTTTGGGCTTAATACGCTAACCTCTCACATTAGATCTATGTTGTTGCGGTGGTTGGATGTGCCGGGCGGTTCCGGGAAGTCTTACACTACAACTCAATCTAACCTCGGGTTAGGCATGGTTATCTTTTAGCCAATTTACATATTTACCATTTATTTCCAAGTTTATATGTAAATTATCCACAAGTGTGGTCAATTCAAGTTATCCCACATTCTCTAGTAATGCCCAAAATTAATTATATGATTACAACCCCTTTTTATGCCAATTACGTAATATTCAACTTTTACCCAAACTTTTCCCCAACGATCCCACGTCGTTCGCACGTATAGTTCATGTGATACGTTAGGCTCGCAATTAGCCCAACTCATAAAAAAGGAAAAAGGAAGAAACACATGACATCATAACTGGCATATACAATATAGATTTAAGATGGCATAAATCTAGTAAACATATAAAATAGATCCAATCAACAATTGAGTGCGAACTAGCATGGATCTAAACGTAAACTTGCACGGATTTAAACATATGAACATATAATTCTAAACATATGGACTAATATGGATCTAATCATATAAACATGTAGATCTAAACCTATGAACATATAGTTCTAAACATATGGACTAATATGGATCTAATAATATAAACATATAGATCTAAACATATGAACATATTGTTCTAAACATATGGACTGATATGGATCTAATCATATAAGCATGTAGATCTAAACATATGAACATATAGTTCTAAACATATGGACTGATATGGATCTAATCATATAAACATGTAGATCTAAACATATGAATATATAAAATATGATCTTACATGTATGAACATGACTTGGATATAATCTTTCATAACTTGCACAGATCGAGCAAACTTGCATACATAACTTGCATATGTAATTAGGCATATGAATTAACATAGAACATAACTTGCATGTAATGAATCAAATCAAGCATAAATCAAAACATAGTTTGCACAGAAATAAACTTTATATGATTTACAAACATTTTCATACATTCCAATTCATAACTCATCACAATTACATTTAAACAATTATCTTGTGAAAGTAACTGCACTCGTAGAAAATTGATCTTGAATTCTGGGATTTAATTCTGAAGTTGCTAAGCTAATCCGTTGATGTAGGCGTTGGACTCGTTCGTTGTTGTTCTAGAATTCCTTTTCGCAATTGCTAGGCTTTGAATCTTTATCTCTTATCTCTTTATCTTTAATCTAGAATCTGATTTGTTATGGTGGCGGCCAGGTTAATTTGTAGATAAAAAGCACGACGGTATCATAGTTTAGGGTTGTGAGGTTAGGGTTTAGGTTTAGAGATGTATATGTAGATGTTTAGAATTTATATGGGCCTTTAGATCAACTTATGATTCATCTAAGCCATCCAAATGCAGATGACACAAAGACACCTCACCAGACCAATCAAATAAAGCCACATTAACCCTAATACAAGAAAAATCATCACCCAACCAACCAGAAAAAGCCACGTTAAAAAAAACAATCCTTGACCAACAAAAATGCGCCATGTGTGCCACATGATGCACAGCAGTAGGGTGTTAACACCTACACGTCATATATATATATATATATATATATATATATCTTTAGCTATCTTCCCAATTAAACATTTTCGCACTAAACCACTTTTTTAACTGCGTTCACACTAAGCCACTTTTTAGCCATTCCCCTAAAACAAAAATATGGCGTTGGTGGGGATCGAACTCTATACCTTTGTATACAATTCACATGTTCTAACCAAATGAGCTACTAAGTCTTTTGCTTACAAACCTTAGAACAATGCTAAACATTATTCTTTTCTCATTCCTTTTTTTCACGTTTTGCTGCAATATTTAATTTAAATATATCTTTTTCATCCTAAATCGGTTTTCTGCAAACCATAGGTCTAAATTGACTAGAAAATCGCCACGAACGCAATAATGCTAATTTCGTGACCAAATTCCTGAAGCTCTTCAAAATTTTCTTTTTATTTATTTTTTATTTAATTGTTCGCATGCGTTTCTTCGAATTTCATGTATTGCACTTAATTTTTTCCTTCGTTTCACTGCATGAACTTATTACATGAAATATTTATTGTCATTATTTAATTTTTCTCTTAAATATATCTATGTATATAATATATATACATATTTCCACATTTTTAATTTCATTAAAATTGCGGGGTGTTACACTTGCGGTTCCCAATCGCCTTAGGTTCTACTTCGATGTCATCCAAGTGATCCGGTGAAATAGTCATATCAGGGTCGTGCACAAACTTTCTTATTTGGGAAACATGAAACACGTTATAAACTCCCGCCATCTTGTCTGGCAACTCAACTTTATATGCCAAATTCCCAACTTGCTCGATAACTGGGAATGGACCAACGAATCTTGGTGCTAACTTGCCTCTCCTACCAAATCGAATCACCCTCTTTAACATAAAAATCTTGACAAACACCAAGTCACCAATGGAGAATTTTAGATCTCTTCTCCTCTTATCAGCATAACTATTCTGCCTATCTTGAGTAGCCTTTATTCGTTGTTGGATAACCTTGATCTTATCTGAGGTTTCTCTTATCACATCTGGCCCAAGCATAAATTTCTCACTGGTTTCCAACCAACATGATGGTGAGTTGCACAGTCTTCCGTACAAGGCTTAAAATGGAGCCATACCAATACTGGACTGATAACTATTATTGTATGTGCATTCAACTTGATGTAAATGGTCATCCCACGACCCTCCAAAACCTAATATGGAAGCTCTCAAGAGATCTTCTAATACTCGATTCACCCTCTCTGTAACACCCCGGATTTTTTGTTAATGGTATAGTAACGAATTAAACAATACTTAATTTTAAATGTGAGAATTAAGGGAAACGGGTTACGCCATTTGTTCGTCTCAGAATTTTGATTGAGATAGAGTCCGAGTTTGCATAAATTGGACTTAGTATGAAAAATTTATGGCTGTCGGAAGTTTCCAGAAAATTCAAATAAATTCAAATAGCTCAAAAGCAAATTCAAAACAAAGGCCAGAAGCGGGCTTGGCAGGAAAATTCCCGCCCAGGACCCAAGTCGACCAGAGGGTCGACCCTAATGTCGACCTCCCCCCCACAGGTCGACCAGGGGGTCGACCTCCCCCCCACCCCCCGATAGATCTGAAAGGTGATGATTTTGTGACTTAGTGCTGAGTCACTAGGGATGAGGTGTCACCCTATCTTGATTGAATGGTTGTGGTTAACTCTAAGATCATCCGATGGCTCAAATTGAATTGAAATTCTATATAAACAACCCAATGCTCAAACCTAAAAATCACACAAAAATAATCCTAGAACTATCATGCTATCAATAGAAAACTTGGAGTAGCCGTCACCAATTCAAAGACAAGATAAGAACCTGAATCTGAAATCAAATTAAAAGCAATCAAATTCAACGATCTACATCAAAGGCGAGCTTACCAATTTCAGAATGCAGATATCAGAAAGCAAGAATTCCTTTTTAGTTTGTAAGTTGGTTATTACGCAGATTTAAACGTTCTTTCAAATGAATCATGACATGTTGTAATTTGAATATAGAATGATGCTTATGTATAAGATTTGATTCTCGTTTGTCTTAAAGTATCGTTGCAATTAATCATGTCTATATGCTTGTGGTGATGAACATATTATATATTAATCATGTCTATATGCTTGTGGGGATGAACATATTGTACGTTATTGGAATCTATTATGATTGGATAATGGATTTATTTTTACATGTCGTGTTATGAATTGGTGGTTACTTGCAAGTTTATGATCTAAAACACATGCTTATATGTTAGATCAACACTCATGTATATTCATGTTAGGTTGAATCTATTTATGTTGAAAAATTGGAATTATAGTCCTCTTATGTTTTAACACATAAGTATCATACTAAGTTGTGATTCGAATATTTTTATAACAACCCTCTTATGTTTAGCACACACATAAGTCATCATGCTAAGTTGTGATTTGAATATGTTGATAATAGTTCTCTTATGTTTAACACACGTAAGTTAATATGCTAAGTTGCGATTTAAAAATGATTATAGTAGCTTTCTTATGTTTTGACATACATAAGTTAATATGCTAAGTCATGGGCTGAAACTGTGATTATATGTTAAACCTCCATGCTAAACCTTTGTCAAGTTTACATGACAATTAGACCCAACTTAGTCGCAAGTTCACCTTTACCCATTTAATAAAAGTTGATGATACTTCTATGCCAAGTTACACATGACAAGTTGAAATGTATGCTATTTTATGTTTATTTCATGTCCCTTGTTTATTACCCTTTTTGTTTATGGGTTTGGGCTAATTTACTAGCCCAACATTGTATATGATTCATGCGTACGTTCCACGGGGGTAGTGATGGGAAAATATGAAAATTCATGACATGGATTTGTTCATAAAATGGTATATTTGATATACCATTTGTGGTGAGCATAATCAAATTATAATTATGGCATGATTAAATTAAATTAAATTTACATAAAGAAATTAGACATATATAGAAAAATGTGAATTTAGAAAAAGACGAATATGCCTAACCCGATGTTAGACTGAGCTGTGGCATAAATCTACCCGGAACCGACCGGCATATCCAGTGACCACAACAAGACCTTTCTAACGTGGGTGGTTAGTGCATTAAGCCCAAAAGGAACCCGAGGTTAGACTGAGTTGTGGTGTAAATCTGCCCAGAACTGACCGGCACATCCAGTGACCACAACAATACCTGTCTAATGTGAGTGGTTGGTGCTTTAATAAATTAAAGCTAAGTCAGGAATGGTAGGATTAAGTCAATTAGGGAAACACTTAACCGATCCAACATGTTAACTAAACGAATGGATGGGGTTAGGTAAACTTGGACACTTAATCAAATAAACATGTTGATTAGAAAACCCTAGTAGTAGGGACCCATTTCAACAGTAACCCACATAGATGTATCATGGTACCCTGAAACTAGGCAGGGTGGGGCATGATTACTGGGCTGATTATAAGCGGTCAAAAACGTCGGCGGTTGGTGGGCCAGTGTAGGTTCCGACGGAGTATGGGCGTGCACGTACTCCGGAGTGGAAAAATCAGGCACTGGGCATCAGTAGTATACACTGTGCATCTTGAATCGTGTCGGGTTGCCACCAGAGGGACTGATACACCCCATGGTGGGACCGGCACCGGTATCTACAGTCAAGCGGGGCCGAATGACACAGGATATGAATGCATACGAGTAGGAGCCGATCATAAAGGGGATCGTTTGTTATGAACACGTAGGGCTAGTTGAACCAATGGTTAAGTAGTTGCAGAGATTATAGTAATGGGCGAGATCAAATGTTCCTCTTATCTTATATTAGGGTATTGTCCTATGTTCTATTATTGCTGTCATGGTCCCTATCCTTGTTTAAATACAAGTAATCACCAAACTTACCAGACTTATTGTCTGACCCATTGTCCTTCGTCCTCTTTTCTTCTGTCCCCCCCCCCCCCCCCGTCCACAGTGAGGGAATACTGCAGCTTAGTCAGACTCTTTGCAAGCCTCAAAAAAGTAGATGTATGATTTGGACTCTCTCTCACCTTGGCTATGGCTCTTGGACATTTTCCGTGGGGATTTATGCAGTTTTATTTATGGTTTATGCTTCTTTATTTAATAATCAAGACATAAATTATGTTGTAATGTTTTGGAAGTTATTTTGAGACAATTTGATGTAATGCTTTTGTATTGAACCACATATGAAATAAATAATTGAATTTCGCTGCTTATATTTATCTTTCTTGTAAAGTTTTCTGTGTCTTGTACCTATAACCCTCCACCAAAGTTAAGGCATTCCCTTTGTGAGTGACCTTAGCGGAGGTGGGATGTTTCACTTGGTATCAGAGCAAAGGTTTACCAGATTAGATAAGAGTTTTTGAATTTTTTTTTTCAAAAAGGAATATAAAGAAGCATTTTACAAGAAAGAGTGTTGTTTTAAATTTAAAAAGGCATAATCCCCAATGCCATATGCATTATCTTTCTATCCTTCGTTTTGAATCTTTTCTTTTTCGTTTCAGCATGTCTGGGAATTTTAACCTTCCAGAGGGTGTACCGATACCTGGCTGGTTCAGGAGGTACTTAGAGGCTAGGGCCAACGACGCAGGCCCAGCAGATATTCCTCCTCCTCCAGCTGCAGTGGTTCCTCCTCCTCCTCCTCCTCGTGCAAATGCTTTCTCAAAGATTTGTAGAGACTTTATGGCCATGGGTGGAAAGGATTTCAAGGAATTTGAATCATTCATAGAAGCAAGGAACTGGCTCAAAGAAACTGAGGATCTGTTCGTTATCTTCGAGGTGGACGATAGGCTGAAGATACAGTTGGCTGTATGGTTGCTCAAAGACGAAGCTTCCTATTGGTGGGAAGTCAGTAACGCTGAAAGACTAGTTGACACATGGATGGATTTCAGAATAAGATTTGAGATGAAATTCCGCTCACATGCTGAACAAAGTTTACAACTGGAAAAGTTCTTATCTCTTAAGCGAGGAAGTATGACGGTCAAGGAGTACGTCAATCAATTCAATCAGCTGGCCCGATTTGGACTGGACTTAGTGAATACTCCTAATAAGAAGGCTCTCTGTTTTGCCAAGGGATTGAATGAGTCACTTCACAGTTTAGCTATGATCCATATACCTATAGGGGCTACTTACGAGAGGTTAGTGGACATGGCACTCTTACATGAGGAAGACAAGGGCAAGAAAGAGGCAAAAGCGGAAGTACCTCAAGATAAGAAGGGGGAAGGGTCGCAAAACAAGAAGGCTGATTCAAAGAAAGGCGGGAAGAACAACAAACCCCGTGACAAGAGAAAGTGTAATTTCTGTGGCATTCCTGGACATCTGATCAAAGACTGCAAGAATAAGAAAAGGAAGATGGGTGGCTGTTTCCACTGTGGTGAGACGGGACACATGGCTAGGGCCTGCCCAAGGAAGTAAAGGCAGGGAGCTGGACCTTCTTCTAGAGGACAAGTTCACGCTCTCACGGCACCTCCGCAAGAACGAGGTAGAAATATTTCTGTTGAAAGTTTAGTCTATCTTTTTGATCATCCTGTTCGTACACTATTTGATTCTGGCGCATCGCACTCTTTTATATCTACTGTTTTAGTGGAATCTCTGCACCTAGACACCAGTATAGTAGAGGATCCCTTGGTTGTTTCAAATCCAATTGGGGGCTCAGCTTATTTGTCAATGGTTTGTTTGGATTTGAAAATATCTATACTAAGAGTTGGGTTTAGATGTAATGCCTTTGTTTTGGGCTTCACGGGCTATGGGTTGATTCTAGGCATGGACTGGCTATCAAGTAATGGTGTCGTCCTCGATTGTGAAAAGAGAGTGGTTAGACTCATGACTCGCCTCGGTAACACTCTCGAAATTTCTTGTAATCCTATGAACTCCGTTATGCTTAGTTATCTAGAATCTCTTGATGCGTCCGTTGAGAACTTGCAGTCTGTAAGGGTAGTCTGTGAATACTCGGATGTGTTTGAAGAGGTAAAAGGCTTACCTCCGAAGCGGGAGATAGACTTCCGCATATACCTCGTGGACAATGCAAAACCCGTTGCTTTACCCGTTAGACACATGGCTCTGAGGGAGAGGAAAGAACTCAGCAAGCAAGTTAAAGAATTGCTTGAGAAGGGGTTTATAAGGCGGAGTATTTCTGAATGGGGTGCTCCAGTAGTGTTCGCAAATAAAGCGGACGGTTCGCTTCGCATGTGCGTTGATTATAGGGAGGTAAACAAGCTGACCAAGAGGAATAGACACCCACTCCCGAGAATAGATGATTTGTTCGATCAGCTTGTAGGTGCATCGGTTTTCTCCCAAATAGATTTAGCTACCGGGTTTCATCAGCTAAGAGTGGTTGAAGACAACATTGATAAGACCGCGTTCAGAACTCTATATGGTTTCTTCGAGTGGCTTGTCATGCCTTTCGGCTTGACCAATGCACCCGCTTACTTCGTTGATTTAATGAGCAGGGTGTTCCGAGAGTTCCTCAATAATATTGTTGTGGTCTTCGTAGACGATATTTTGATCTTCTCAAAGGATGAGGAAGAGCATGCTCAACATCTAAAAGAAGACATGGATACTCTCCGTGCACATCAGTTAAAGGCGAAATTCTCCAAATGCCATTTCTGGAGGGAAGAAGTTAGGTTCCTTGGATACGTGGTGTCAAAAGAGGGGATAGCTGTGGACCCGGCGAAAGTGGTTGTGCTGCAAGATTGGAAGGTTCCTCGAAATGCAACCAAAGTCCAAAACTTTCTCAGGCTAGCAGGTTTTTATCGAAAATTTATCAAAGATTTTGCAAAAATCTCAGCTCCACTGACAAGATTGACAAAGAAGAACCTAGCTTTCAATTGGGATTTGGATTGCGATATTGCTTTACAAGCAAGATGTTTACAGTATATACAGATGCTTGCGGAATGGGACTAGGCGCTGTTTTGATGCAAGAAGGGAAGGTAGTGGCTTATGGTGGAAGACAGTTGAAAGTACACGAGAAAAACTACCCAACCCACGACCTAGAGTTGGCAGCCATCGTTTTTGCACTTAAGTCTTGGTGCCATTATCTCCTATGTGAGAAATTTGAACAGTATACTGACCATAAATCATTGAAATACCTTTTCTCGTAGAAAGATCTCAATTTGAGGCAGCAAATATGGATGGAGTTTCTTGCCTCATTTGATTTTGAGATTTCCTACACTCCTGGCAAGGGCGATGCAGTAGCAGACGCTTAAGTAGAAAGAAGCTGGCCTTAAGCCCTCTCTTTGTGGAAAGGCAAAGCATGGAGTTCATAGCAAGCTTTAACTTCAGACCCTCCTCTGACTTTGTACCTGGCTTGCTAGCAACGTTAGAAGTGCGACCAACTCTATTAGACTCAGTTGGAGCCATGCAAAGAGAAGACCCTCGGCTAGCCGATGTGATGGACAAGTTATTGATGGGTGAGACTTCCAGTCATCTCAATAGTACTCCATTGACGCCAAGGGCTGGTTGAGACAAGATGGAAGACTATGTGTCCCACAAGTAAGGGATTTGGTAAAGGTGGTTCTAGAAGAGGCACACCATTCCAAGCTGACCATACACCCAGGCGGAGACAAAATGTATAAAGACATCAAGAGAGTTTTCTTTTTGAATGGCATGAAGAAAGACGTAGCTGAATTTGTTTCTAAGTGTTTAATATGCCAACAAGTCAAAGCGAAGCAGAAGAAGCCTAGTGGTCTGCTCCATCCTCTAGAGGTCCCGCAGTGGAAATGGGATAGCATCTCGATGGACTTTATAGACGGGTTGTATAGGTCAAGAAGTGGCAATACTAACATTTGGGTAATAGTGGACAGGCTCACAAAAAGCGCCCACTTTATACCCGTCAGGAGTAGAAGGGCTGCCTCATCTCTAGCATCCATATATCTTAAAGAGATAGTTCGACTCCATGGGATACCCTTCAGCATAGTGAGTGATCGAGACCCAATCTTCACGATCGAGTTTTGTAAGAGTTTACAAGAGGCTGTAGGCATACAGTTATGCTTAAGCAGGGCCTATCACCCTCAAACCGATGGCCAGATGGAAAGAGTCAACAGAGTATTAGAAGACCACTTGAGATTATGCATTATTGACTTCGTAGGTACATGGTAGGATCATCTACCTTTGGTGGAATTCGCTTACAACAATAGCGACCAAGCCACCATAGGCATGGTGCCTTTCGAAGCTTTATATGGAAGACCGTGCATGTCACCAACTTGCTGGTGGGAGTCCACAGACAAGCTCATACTTGGACCAGACATGATTAGGGAAACTTTAGAGAAAGTAGACTTGATACGAAGAAGAATGAAGACTACCCAAGATAGACAGAAGTTCTACGCAGACAAAAGAAGAACTGACCTTGAGTTCAAAGTTAGAGACAAGGTGTTCCTTAAAGTGTTTCCTTTGAGGAACGTCGTTCACTTTGGATCCGCAGGAAAGTTAGCACCAAGATTTGTATGGCTGTTCCCTATCATCGAGAAGATTGGGAAGATGGCTTATAGGGTATAGCTCCCCGAAAGGTTGGCCGGATTCATAATGCCTTTCATGTCTCTCACCTGCGGAAATGCTTACACAAGTCTGCGGAAGTGGTAGAACCAAGTATCCTAGAGGAAGTTGAAGTTGAATGAGAAGTAACTGTGAGGAGAATTCCAACCCGTATCTTGGGAACAGAAGTCAAAAATCTACGCAACCGTGAAGTTAAGCTCGTCAAAGTTCAATGGAGCGACACCGAGGAAGACGTGACTTGTGAAACTGAGGACAAAATACGCGCAGCCTACCCTTTTCTTTTTTAGAGTACATCCTTAATCTCTTTTTCCTTAAGTTTATGCTCATATCTATCTTTTTAGGTATATCTCCATGATCCTATCCTTTATCCTTAGGTAGGAACCCATTTGGATGTAAACATGTAATTGAAACATGTTAAGATTGATGGTTGCAAGTGGTTGCAATTGGTCGCTTGTGGTTGCTAGTGGATGCATATACACACACATTAGGTATTAGATTGGCTCAGTCACTTCCATATTGCATATGCATATATGTATTGGTATATGGATTGAAACTTGATGTGTTATCATATGGAGGTTGCATTTGTATGAATGATTGTGCACTCATGTAGGAAATTTTGAGTAGGAAAAATTGCATTCATAATGGACTCATGGCACTGACATAATTTGCATTAAGGAGGTCAACTGAATCAGTAGACAACCTGATTTGGCATTAGATAAGGACATGTACACACACAATGCATATGATCATGAAGCATTAGAAATATTTTAAGGATAATGGACGCCTGTGTTTGATAGTTGAGTAGATGGGTGATTGGATGGTAGGATATAAGTTCTTCTCGACTTGAAGATTTCGGGGACGAAATCCTAAAAGGAGGGGAGAATGTAACACCCCATATTTTCTGTTAACGGTATAGTAATGAATTAAACAATACTTAATTTAAAATGTGAGAATTAAGGGAAACAAGTAATGCCATTGTGTTCGTCTCGGAATTCTGGTTGAGCTAGAGTCTGAATTTGCATAAATTGGACTTTGTATGAAAAAGTTATGGCTATCGGAAGTTTCCAGAAAATTCAAATAAATTCAAACAGATCAAAAACAAATTCAAATTCAAAACAAAAGCCAGAAGCGTGCTGGGCGGGAAAATTCCCGCCTAGGACCCAGGTCGACCAAGGGGTCGACCTTAGTGTCGACCTCCCCCCTATAGGTCGACCTGGGGGTCGACCTGCCCCCCAGCAGATCTGAAAGGTGATGATTTATGTGACTCAGTGCTAAGTCACTAGGGCTGAGGTGTCACCCTATCTCGATTGAATGGCTGTGGTTAACTTTAGGATCATCCGGTGGCTCAAATTGAATTGAAATTCTATATAAACAACCCAAAGCTCAAACCTAAAAACCACACAAAAATAATCCTATAACTATCATGCTGTCAATAGAAAACTTGGAGTAGCCGTCACCAATTCAAAGACAAGATAAGAACCTGAATCAAAAATCAAATTAAAAGTAATAAAATTCAACGATCTACATCAAAGGCGAGCTTACCAATTTCAGAATTCAGATTTCAGAAAGCAAGAATTCCTTTTTAGTTTGTTAGGTGGTTATTACGCAGATTTAAACGTTCATTCAAATGAATCATGACATGTTGTAATTTGAATATAGAATGATGCTTATGTATAAGATTTGATTCTCGTTTGTCTTAAAGTGTCGTTGCAATTAATCATGTATATATGCTTATGGGATGAACATATTATATATTAATCATGTCTATATGCTTGTCCGGATAAACATATCGTATGTTATTGGAATCTATTATGATTGGATAATGGATTTATTTTGCCAATTAAATGGTGAAACATGTCATGATATAAATTGGTGGTTACTTGCAAGTTTATGATCTAAAACACATGCTTATATGTTAGATCAACACTCATGTATATTCATGTTAGGTTAAATCTATTTATGTTGAAAAATTTGGAATTGTAGTCCTCTTATGTTTTAACACATAAGAATCATGCTAAGTTGTGATTCGAATATGTTTATAACAACCCTCCTATGTTTAACACACACATAAGTCATCATGCTAAGTTGTGATTCGAATATATTGATTATAGTTCTCTTATGTTTAACACACATAAGTTAATATGCTAAGTTGTGATTTAAAAATGATTATAGTAGCTTTCTTATGTTTTGACATACATAAGTTAATATGCTAAGTTGTGGGTTGAAACTGTGATTATATTGTAAACCTCCATGCTAGACCTTTGTCAAGTTTACATGACAATTAGACCCAACTTAGTCACAAGTTCACCTTTACCCATTTTATTAAAGTTGATGATACTTCTATGCCAAGTTACACATGACAAGTTGATATGTATGCTATTTTATGTTTATTTCATGTCCCTTGTTTATTACCCTTTTTGTTTATGGGTTTGGGCTAATTTACTAGCCCAACATTGATATGATTCATGCGTACGTTCCACGGGGGTAGCGATGGGAAAATATGAAAATTCATGGCATGGATTTGTTCATAAAATGACATATTTGATATACCGTTTGTGATGAGCATAATCAAAGGATAATTATGACATGATTAAATTTAATTTAATTTACATAAAGAAATTAGACATATATAGGAAAATGTGAATTTAGAAAAAGAGGAATATGCCTAACCCGAGGTTAGACTGAGTTGTGGTGTAAATCTGCCCGGAACCGACCGGCACATCCAGTGCCACAACGATACATGTCTAGTTTGAGTGCTTGGTGCTTTAATAAATTAAAGCTAAGTCATGATTGGTAGGGTTATGTCAATTAGTTAAACACTTAACCGATCCAACATGTTAACTAAAAGAATGGGTGGGGTTAGGTGAACTTGGACACTTAACTAATTAAACATGTTGATTAGAAAATCCTAGTAGCGGGGACCCATTTCAGCAGTAACCACATAATGTATCATGGTACCCTGAAACTAGGCAGGGTGGGGCACGATTACTGGGCTGATTATAAGCGGCCAAGAACGTCGGCGGTTGGTGGGCCAGTGTAGGTTCCGACGGAGTATGGGCGTGCACCTACTCCGGAGTGGAAAAATTAGGCACTGGGCATCAATAGTATACATTATGCATCTTGAATCGTGTCGAGTTGCCACAGAGGGACTGATACACCACATGGTGGGAGGTATCTACAGTCAAGGGGGGCCGAATGACACAGGATATGAATGCATACGAGTAGAAGCCGATCATAAAGGGGATCATTTGTTATGAACACGTAGGGCTGGTTGAACCAATGGTTAAGTAGGTGCAGAGATTATAGTAATGGGTGCGATCACATGTTCCTCTTATCTTATATTAGGGTATTGTCCTATGTTCTGTTATTATTGTCATGGTCTCTTTTCCTTGTTTAAATACTAGTAATCACCGAACTTACCAGACTTATTGTCTAACCCATTTTCCTTCATCCTCTTTTCTTTGGTTTCCCCCTCCCCCCCCCCCCCCCCCAAGTCCACAGGGAGGGAATACTGCAGCTTAGTCAGCCTCTTTGCAAGCTTCAAGAAAGTAGATGTATGATTTGGACTCTCTCGCCTTGGCTATGGCTCTAAGACATTTTCCTTGGGGATTTATGCAATTTTATTTATTGTTTATGCTTCTTTATTAAATAATCAAGATAGAAATTATGTTGTAATGTTTTGGAAGTTATTTTGAGACAATTTGATGTAATGCTTTTCTATTGAACCATGTATGAAATAAATAATTGAATTTCGCTACTTATATTTATCTATCTTGCAAAGTTTTTTGTGTCTTGTACCTATAACCCTCCACTAAAGTTAAGGCATTCCCTTTGTGAGTGACCTTAACGGAGGTGGGGTGTTTCACTCTCTGTCTGACCGTCAGTTTGAGGATTGGTACGCAGTACTGAGATGTAATTCTGATCGTAATGCCTCTTGTAAGCTCTTCCAAAATCCACTAGTAAACAACAGATCTCAGTCACTCACAATACTTTTGGGTACTCCATGAAATCTCACTATCCACTTTATATACAGTTCTGCTAACTTATCTGTTGTTCTATTCCACTTGACCGGTATAAACCTTGCACTCTTGGTCAATCGATCCACAACAACCCAAATGCTATCATGTTCCGATCTAGTCCTTGGCAATCCATCAATGAAATCCATTGAAACTTGTTCCCATTTCCATTCGGGAATTCTAACGGTTGCAACAAACCACTAGGCTTCTTTTGCTCGGCTTTAACTAGCTGGCAATTCATGCATCCAAATATAAACTTTCCAGCGTCCCTTTTCATCCCTTCCTAGTAGTAGGTCTGCTTCATGTCTCGATACATTTTGTTACCACCAGGATGTATAGTTAGTTTCGAGTGATGACATTCTCTAAGCACTGCATCTCTCTATCCATTAACATCGGGTACGACTAATCTCACATTCTTTCTAAGCCATCCATCTCGATCATGCCCATACTTGTTCATCTCCTCGTTGATTCCCATTTCTAACTTGGAGATGATTTCTAATAGAATAGGATCGTCCCTCTGACTGGAACCAATCCGCTCAATCAAAGTGGGTCTGACCGTCAAACTTGCTAGCATTTCTGGACCCAATTCGCATTTTGGTCTGAAATCGTACCCTACGATATACTCCAATTGCTTCCACTCAAGAAACATAGCCCCTAAACTGGCATGTCTCCTACTCAATGCATCAACTACTGCATTACCCTTTCCAAGTGTATATGCGATATCGAAATCATAGGAAGCCAAGAATTCTAACCATCTTTGTTGTCGAAGATTAAGTTCCTTCTGAGAGAAGAGATACTTTAATGATTTATGATCAGTAAACAACTCGAATCTTTCTCCCAAGAGATAATGTCTCCACATCTTTAATGAGAATACGATTGCTGCCAATTCCAAATCATGGGTGGGGTATCTTTTCTCATGCGGTTTCAGTTGCTTACTAGCGTAAGCTACAACTCTACCTCCTTGCATCAATACAACACCTAGTTCGGTACCATAGGCATCTGTGTATACCGTCATCTCATCATTCCCTTTACGAATGACTAACACTGGCACACCGTCAACTTTTCGTTTAGACTCTTGAATGCATTTTCACACCTTTCGTCCCAAATGAAAGCTTAATTCTTCTTGGTCAACTGAGTTAACAGTGCAGCTATCTTAGAGAAGTCTTGGAAAAACTTACGATAATATCCAGCTAACCCCAAGAAACTTCTCACGTCTGTTGCATTCTTGGGCGTAGACCAATCTTGTACCGTAGCCACCTTCGTAGGATCCACGGCAATACCATTATCTGAAACAACATGGCCCAAGAATCTCACTTCCCTCCTCCAGAAGTGACACTTAGAAAACTTTGCTTTCAATTGGTGTTTCCCCAACACCTCCATCACTATCCTCAAATGTTCCTTGTGTTCTTCCTCTGTCCTCGAGTAAACCAAGATATCATCTACAAATACAAGAACAAACTTATTCAACTGATCCCTGAATACCCTATTCATAAGATCCACAAAATATGCTGGTGCATTGGTCAACCCGAATGGCATGACCAACCACTCAAATCGAGACGGCATCCGAAAGGTCATTTTAGGTATACTCTTAGCTGATACTCGAAGCTGATGAAATCCTATCGCGAGGTCCAACTGGGAGAACACTCTTGCTCTCTCCAGTTGATCAAACAAATCATCTATCCAAGGAAGAGGATACTTATTCTTCCTAGTTACTTTATTCAACTCGCGATAGTCCACACATGAACGAAGGGAACCATCTGCCTTGGTAGAAAATACAACTTGTGCTCCCCACTCGGAGACACTTCTTCTGATAAATCCCTTCTTCAAAAGATCACTTACTTGCACCCCAAGCTCTCGCTGCTCCCTTGGTACCAAACGACGAAGTGGCATCACTATAGGTATGGCATCTTTCACTAAATCAATACGGAACTCAATCTCTCGGTGTGGTGGAAGTCCGGTCACTTCCTCGAAGATATCCAGATACTGGCCAACAACGGGAATTCTTGCGAACTCGTCCTGCGGGATGTCGAGGGAATTTAGAAAACTAGTCATCACCTCATCACTAGGTAGGCCACCAAACACTACCCTCCGCCCATCATTTGCCCTAATAGTCACCGAAAATCCCTCACAGTCTACCACACCCCATATCTTTGGAGCCAATCAACTCCCAAAATAATGCCGAACCCAGTAAAGCCCAAAACATAGCGATCACAAGCAAACATACATCCCTGACTCGATAAGACCATAATTCGAGAAATCATACTATGGCTAGTCGAACCACCAATCGGG
The DNA here is from genome assembly GCA_030737875.1 of Allium sativum. Taxonomy (NCBI): domain Eukaryota; kingdom Viridiplantae; phylum Streptophyta; class Magnoliopsida; order Asparagales; family Amaryllidaceae; genus Allium; species Allium sativum. Next base: position 875,249,619 of record CM060909.1, read on the forward strand.
TTCGTCACAACTAAAGGTCTATCGACTATCTCAGGTTCCAATCCCAAACTATCTACCAGGTCACTAGATATGAAGGAACGGGAAGGCCCAGTATCAAATAGTACTCGAACAGGAACATCATAAACAGAAAGCATACCATGAATGACGACATTCTTTCCTTTCTCCGCCGTAGTTGGGGCATTCGACGAAGAAGGAATGGCATTAATAGCATATGCTTTCACAATCTGCTTCTCTTTAGGGGTTGCGGGCATTTATCCTTCTGATGTCCCACTTTGCCGCAGTTGAAACACTTCCTGTCCGCAGGATTTGCTCAACATTCTTTAGCATAATGGCCCTTCTTGCCACAGCTAAAGCACTCAACATCTTTCTTATTCTTCTTTTGATCATCCTTAGCTTGGTTCTGACTCTGCTTCCTTTTATTCTGAGAATTATTCTTGCCTCCGCCGCTTGCTTGCAGCTTTGGCCCCTCTACAGATGCAGCAACGACTTTAGTCTTGGGCTTAGGATAAAGTCTCTCTGACCTCAATGCTTTCCCAATAATTGATACAAAAGTTTCATCAATATGGTTAATAAGCCTTTCACCCAAGTACTGATTTAAGCCTATTATGAACTTCTCATTCTTCTTCTCGGGAGTATCAATGAGGGATAATCCATACTTTGATAAAGTATTGAACTTAGCAATATACTCAGAGACTGTCTTATCATTCTGTTTAAGCTCTAAGAACTTCCTAAACAATTCTGATTTCTGAGCAACTGGGATAAACATATCACTGAATCGGGTCTTGAACTGATCCCAAGTAACTTGATCCTCAGGAGTAGCTGCCTTAAAAGCATTCCACCAATTCAAAACCCGTCCTTGTAGCTGACGGGATGCTAGCTTCCTCTTCATTGCATCATTGAATCCCAAGTCCTCAAAGATACACTCACAACTATCGAGTCAATCCTGAACTTCTGTGGTCGACTCCGATCCGTGGAACGGCTTCCCACCAAGACTAGTGTACTCCTTATAGAGCTTGGCGAAATCGGCCCTAGGCGCCTGCACCGCTGCACTACCACCATTTGTAGCATTAGGAGCTACCCTCGGAACATCCCTAAGCATCTCTCTCATGAAGTTAGTGAACATCGTCCCCATATTAGTAGCATCCCTATTATTAGCTCCTGAACCAGTATTCCTCATATATCCTCTCATCGTTCAATCTGTAAGGAGAAAATGATTAACCATCTCTTCAGTGGTGCCAGTGCCATGCGACCCTATCCTTAGATATACTAATAGTATATATATAGCTTTTGAAAACCAAAGTATCACAAATACGCGCTCTTATATACGTACTATCTCTCACTGGTGTTTTTCCCTAGGTTAACTACGAAACCTAGAGCCCTGATACCAAGTGTGACGGTCCGCCCCGCACTAGCTGACATTACCAATGGAAGTGCACTATGCCAATGCCTTACTAGCAACGGACGATCACTTTGCCCCCATGGAGTCATAACAACCCCACTACACTGGCTCATAGCCCTGCTACGATCACTTTGCCCCCATGGAGTCATAACAACCCCACTGCACTGATCCACAGCCACTTATCCATCTCAGTGGTGAGTCAAAGCTATAAACATCGATAACCCCTTTGCACACGTCCCGCAGCAAAGTCCAATTCATGAAGTTAACTCATTGGTTCCCATCTGGATCCTGAGTTCTACTTCCCAGTTGGACTACCTTTGCATCTCGGGTTTTGGTCTCCTCCGGATCAGTTCGGCCATTCACTTCACTTCGCTCCGGATCGTAATCACCCATAGATTTGATCCCCATCTAGTTCGGGTCTCCACTGGTACATTGCTTCTCCTCTTGGTCAGGTCATGATGCTCCAATCGTGGTGCTTTGGTTCGAAAAAGCGGTTCGGGTTGTGGTCTCCTCCAAGCACCGGGTCGTCCCGTGGTCTTGAGGCGCCTTCGGTTCGGTCAAGTCCCACGGTTCACAAATGGCATCGGTTCGGATCGGGGTCTCTTCTCGTGGCACACTTCGGCAAGGGTTCGGGTCGTGGAGCTTAAGTGTGAGCTGGGTGGATGCTTCACGAGTGGGTCAGTTCATCCCCCACCAATCTGATATGGTTTGGTAATAATCCTGCACTGTTTCCTGCAACTTTTCTAGCAAATGTTTAAGCCACATGAAGGTGTTTCCGACATTCTAACTGTTCTAAGCAATCATAAATCATATCAAATAGTCATAGCAACATATAACATCAACCATAAACACCAAAATGATAAATAACCATGTCAAAATGGATCAAACATACCCAAAACCCATAATTTCCCCTTAATCATGCTTAACCATAACTAATGATAGGATTAGCAAAACATATCCAAATTTACCCAAATTTCTAACAGGGGTTTAAAATAATATTTAAGAATTTCTAAACATTTTTCCAAAATTTAATCATGTACGATTTTGTTAATTAACACTAACTAACCCTAGTTGGCCGTAATTAGTGAAAAACAATGCAAATCACTCACCTTAGTAAAAATATAAACTCAGATCTGAAATGATTCTTTAAATGGCACGAATTCCAATGCATACGATAACCTTTGCCTCTAATTTGATATTGATTAGACTTGGTTTGATGCTAATTAGCTTAATCTTCAATTAGAAAGTGATTTGGAGGTGTTTTAGAAAGTGGAGACCATGGATAGGTTTCAAGAGATGTAAGTGGCGGCTAGAAAACTGATTAGAAATGATTTCACAAACCCTATCAGCCTCCCCATAACCCTAACAAGAAATGGGTTATGGACCTAGCTGTTAATCACTCTAATTAGGCCTGGTTAATCTGTTTTTCACCTTCCAAACCTTATTTCAGCTATATCTCCCAAACGGTAAGTCCATTTGGCTAATCTCACCACTCTACGGAAAGATAAACCGTCATCTGAATCGAATGGAAGTGGTTTTAGGTAAAAACTCCTTACCAGTCAAAAGTTATGGGCAAAACAACATTTGCTAGAGGCAAAATGGTCATTAAAAAATTAGCAAAAATCGTGAACATGCGAAATGACCCCAATAGTCGTTCCCCAATAGTCGTTCCCCAAAGTTACATGACCATACGACCTCCTATGAAAATGAAATAAATATTCTACGACCCTCCGATGCGTAGAAGGCGGGTCATTACAGGGACAGTCCATCAATAAAGTCCATAGAGACGCACTTTCATTTCCATCGTGGGTTATCTAAGGGCTAAGCAATCCACCAGGTTTCCTTTGTTCAGCCTGAACTTGTTGACAAGTCAAACATCGGGCCATGAACTCTACCACATATTTCTTCATGCTAGTCCAATGAAAGACACGCCTCATGTCTCGGTACATCTTGTCATCGCTCGGATGGATAGTCATCCAAGAGTGATGAGCCTCCTCAAGAACTGATCTCAGCAAATCTCCAACCCTCGGAACACATAATCTTCCCTCTCATCTTAGCCACACTTTGTCGTCCACAGAATATCTAGTTAGGTGATTAAAGGTCTCTCCACTACCGAGTTTATCTAAGATGTCCACCAATTGCTTATCCTCTCGCTGCATAGATCGAATACACTCCATAAGAGTATGTCGCACCTCCAATACTGCTAACAATCCAAGCGAAAGTCCGTAAATGGCTTAAAATCAAAGGTCAAGATAAATACCAAGCTTTGCCTCACTACGAACAAAGGACTCAAAGTCATCCTCTGCCTACTCAATGCGTCCGCATCTACATTACCCTTGCCAGGGTATAAGTTATCTCAAAATCATAGGACTCTAGGAACTCCATCCATCGTTGCTACATTATGTTGAAATCCTTCTGTGAGATCAAATATTTGAGGGACTTGTGATCCGTATAGAGCTCAAATCTCTCTCCAAGTAGATAGCGTCGTCGAGTATTAAGTGTGAACAAAATAGCAGCCAACTCCAAGTCGTGGGTTCTTCTCGTGAACTCTTACTTGCTTATTTCCACAGAAGACCACCCTACCCTCTTGTATCAACACAACACCTAACCCCATGCCATAACCATCCGTGTAGACTACAAACACCTTGCTACCATCGGGAAGATTAAGAACATAGGGTGATGTCAGAGCCCTCTTCAATCTCTGAAATGCATCTTCACAATCAATGAGCAAAAGCGAAGTTCCTCTTCGTTAAACTGGTGAACGGAACCGAGATCCACACAAAGTATTTAATGAACTTTTTATAATTACCCGCTAATCCAAGGAAACTCCTTACCTCCATCACATTCTTAGGGGCTTTCCAATCTTGAACTGCGACAACTTTAGCGGGGTCCACCACTATTCCATCCTTGGGGACTATACTACTACAAAAGTGGGAAAATTCGACGCTAGTTTTATGTGGCCTAGTATGAAAAAGCATTGCATTTGCCCTTTTTTCAAATAGGCAACACCAGAGGGGCATGGCATCTGCGGCTGTTGCCATACCCTCTAAGGCAACGCTTTTGCCTATCTACTGCCATGGAAAGAATGTGTCGCATTATACCCGTAATGCAACACTATTTGCACGTAATGCAACAATATTCAGCGTTGCCTTATGCATTAGTTAGAGTCTGAATTCCAGGTCAGCTACCTGCGTGTCACATGACACGTCATCTCTCCACATCAGTTGCCCACGTGTCGCATGCCACGTCAGCTGAGGTGTCCATGTGCTGTGTGGAATTAATAATATTTTTTGTAATGCATCACCACTGTATTATGGAATGCAACACCATTATACTGAAATACAACATTTGGAAAAAAAGCAAATGAAACAGTAAAAGAAGGCAAATGATACATTATAAGATAACGAATACAATGTTTTAATTATAAATTTTGCAATACCAGTTTTGTACATAGAAGAAACACATCCAAAAAATTCATCATCACATTCAAACCATCCAAAATATTCTACATATCATACCAATTCTTCAAATATACCACAAGTGCCAACACATACGATCAAATAAATAATTTAAAAGTAAAATTCAAATATTCTACATACCATAAGTGCCAACACATACCACCTTCAATACAAGTGCCAACACACATATCAAATGCATTATACAAAGTAACAATGCATTCTACCAGAAACCGTACCTCCCAATCCAGAACCCACTAAGAAAATATCTACCTTGTCGGCTGTATCTTTCCATATTTCAGGTCCTGCAATTTGATTTTCACAAGTTATTTGATAAGTGCATGTATCATATAAATATATCATAGCAATGAAATAAAAATTCTATAAACAATATCAGTGGTGGCATAATTTTAGTCGATCCAAACGCATGTAAGAGCCATCTGGCCATCTTAAATAAATGTTATGCATATGATTATAAAAATTATCCATTAACCATAAGACATTTGTGCCAGTGATGCCCAAAAAATGAGCACTTTCAGTATGCTTCGTCTTCTGTGCATAACATTTCCAATTTGCATATTGGTGCCAACATACAATGGGTCCATCGTGTATCCTTTCTAGCTTCAGAACCATCACCATCCCCTAAACCTCAAGCTACGAAAGTTTCAAAAAAAATCAATGGAGGACTCGTCGCTATACATCACTGCCACTGTTCTTAACGGACATTGGAATGTTGAATCTCTGCATCGCACGCTTGAGATGACTCTAAATCATAATGCGTGGCCTATGTGGGTTATATCCAATAACTCTTTTCTAGTATCATGCCCATCTTACAATAAGCATGATCATGCGCTAACGTTGAGAGTCTTAACAAAACCTGAAGGTACTAATTATCTGCAAGAATGGTCAAATGAAGAATTTGAGCCTGAACCAGCATTGAAGTGGAATCATAGGTTAAAATTGATGGCTTCCCCGAGTTCCTAAAGAATAATGTCCCTACCGTTAAAAGAAATAATGAAGCCAATGGGATGATGTGCTTGTAATTAACGACTGTGACTGATTTCATTTTGACCATAGATCTTTCTACTTGAAATTGCAATTTTATGAAGGCATTGGCTCTACTAATACTTTTGCTGCTCGATTCAATAACAAGGTTCACCTCATTAAGGTTCAACGTTGTACCCATGCTCATCCTGGAACAAATCATGAACTTATTTTTCTGGGCAATATGGAGGAACAGGTTGTTCCATATTTGTGTGATCAAATAGTGGAAATGGATTCATATGAAAGATTTGAAGCGATGATTAATGAAGCTACTTTGATACCCCCTTGCCAAGCTTATCTCCTAAAGCCAACCATGACATAAATGATTAGTGGGTAGATAAGGAAGTTGATCAGGAAGTAGAGATGGATTTACCAGTTAACCAACCTAACCCAACACTACAAGAGGATATTCTAATGCCTTCTGAACTTCTCTAACTTTCCTTGATCCGAGCTTAGCCTGCAGCACCACCTCTCCCTCTTCATCATTCTCCACCTTTGCTTCCTTCACCTCCTCAGCTGGATAGGGACATGGAATATGATTGGCTAAACTACCTCACCTCTTGTCCTGATGCTATGGGTCCATCACATGTTGCTGCTCACTTCAGACTGGTTCTCCCACAACTGCAAAGCCCTAATGAATCTATTGGAAGTTCCAGCCCTGATCTGGTTTGAACCGATGCCGCTAATGTCATTGCTTGGGTGTCTATGTATGTAGTAAGTTATGTTTTACGGATGATTGCTTTATGATACTTTTTGTTGCCTTTTGATGCTTGCTACCAACTGGGCTTGTTAGGTTGGCTTGTTACTACATATTATACAAATTTGTGTAGCACCATGCTACACAACCGTTCTACTAAAAAAAATAGACAATCATTGTAGCAAATGTTTCTCAATCAGAAAAATGCCTTGAAGGCATTCCTAGGCATTTTTCTACATCTCAAATCAAATCTATTATTTCATTGTTGTAACTTACAGTCGGAAAATACATCAATTAAATTCAAAAGTTACATTATAATGTAGATTTGCGCTAGCAGAATATACATTTTACGTAATTTCTTTAGATCAGACTCCCACAACATACCTTTGTCCAAAGCAGGGGTAATACACCATGAGAAATGTAGAGATCGTTAGATCTTATAGCAATATTTTTGAGTGGTCTCGGTTGACTTTTTTGTTTCAGCTATTTATTTTACTTGTTAATATCTACAGAGCATAGAAAATGCAAACAAGGCATAAAATTGATGCATACATGAATTCAATCAAAGATGTTTCTAGGAATCCTAGGACCTAGCCCTACGACAAGGGATATAATGAAGAAAACAATAATCGTAGACTTGATTTTGAGTCAAAAGAAAAAACTCAATGAAAGACATGTAATATTCCAATAAGAAAACATATGAAGCACTAAAGACGACATTGCTTACCAACTAGTTCAGGTAATGAAGCGAGCTCAGTTTGCAAAACTGAGCTTATGTTCAACTTGAGTTAAACAATGATGATAAGGCTAATACATGTTTATCATCTGAAAGCAAGGGATCCAGGTGGAAGAGTTTCAGTAAATAATGCTTACAACTGACTTACTTTTGACTTCATATTTGGACTTCATAATCGTGCTTCCTCCCAACTGACTTACATTGAAAAGTAATTTGCAAACCCAAATATAACTATCTAAGTACATAATTACTTATGGCATAGTGGCTCCTCTAATCTTGAGAAACACACAAAATGAACAACCACTCTAAAAGTAGAGGCAATCCTAGGATATACCGCATTAAGACGTGACAGGTAAACCTCAAAAGAAATGGATTTACTTATTCGATCCTACCTAATATTCAATAGACAGGGCGTCCATGTTTCACAGCTCATATATACATACAAACAAATTCATAGTAAAGAAAAGGACACAAAACTAGCTCATACTTAGAAAATGAATGTACCACCGTCAACTCCATGGTTATTTCATATGGATTTGTAGGATAAATCATGCAGGGGAGAAAGGCCACAACAAGTCAACGCCGATACTCTTCAAATCGAAACATTGAATTGGTAGTTTCCAAAATCAAATGGAAGATACCCATGCGTGCACCCGATTAGATACGAGTGAACGACTCATCCGGATCGGGAAGAGATTGGAGGGAATAGATGCGATGGGGTGGGGAATCGAATGTGATGTTAATTAAGGTTTAAACTTTAGGGGAAAAAATTCGCGCTAAAATTTCACATAGCGGAAGAATACAGTGAGGTGACTGTCACTGATTCAATGATGGAGTAACGTTTTAGATAGCAAGCAGGGATTGGTTTGAACAGTTATATTATATCATCATTTACGGTTACTTATTTGTTTATTTTGATAATGCAGATCGCTGATCTGGAGTGTATTTATGTAAAGCTACACTTTGAAGTGGTGTTGCATGTCATAGCACTAGAACTCCAACTGCAACAGTGCATTCACGTCTAATGCAACAACATATGAATATTGTGGCAGAGATCAAAGAGAGCATTGCTTTCATCACACTTTTCATGCAACGAACACACATTTTTGTTGAATATGCTCCTTTTTGTAGTAGTGCTACATGACCTAGGAACCTTACTTCAAATCTTTAGAAATGACACTTAGAAAATTTTGCCTTAAGCGGATGCGATTTGAGAGTGCTGAGAACCTCCTCTAAGTGTTGGGCATTTTCATCCTTGCTCCTTGAGAAAAATAGAATGTCATCTACGAATACCACCACGAACTTGTTCAGACACTTTCTTAACATCTGACTCATTAAGTTCATGAAATATGCAGGTGCATTGTTCATCCCAAAAGGCATGACCATCCACTCAAAGAAACCGTTTGGTGTTCTGAACGATGTCTTGTTAATACTATCATCAACCACCCTCAACTGATGAATTCTCGTGGCCAGATCCAACTGTGAGAAAACTGAAGCACCTACTAGCTGTTCAAACAAGTCGTCAATCCTTAGAAGTGGGTGCTTATTCTTCTTCGTGAGCTTATTCAACTCCCTACAGTCCACAGATAGACGGAGAGACCCGTATGCCTTGGTTGCAAAGACAACTAGAGCTCCCCAATCAAAAATGCTCTGTCTAATGAATCATTTCTCCAATAACTCACCAACTTGTTTGCTAAGCTTCCTCCTCTCCTTAGGAGCCACAAGCACTGGCAAAGCGACTGGTTTCGCATTCTCCACCATGTGAATCCGGAAATCTTGGTAAGCCTATAACTTCATCAAACACATTCGGAATTCTACTAACTGTGGGTATTGATCGAAGAACGAGATCGTCAACTGAAGCATCAAGAGAATCTAAGTAACTGAGCACAACTGACTCCTGTGGGTCATGAGAAATTTCAAGAGTTCTACCTTGGCACATTAGAAGTCAAAAAACTCTTCTCTCACAATAAAGAATAGCATCATACATGACTAGCCAACCCATAGAGCCAAGAACATATGTGTCACATTCAAATTAAATGCCCATAACAGAGATTCTCAAATACTTACATATCATAGATAAATGACTCATTCCTCCTATGGGGTTTGAGACGATAATAGGATCAGAAACATTACTAGTGTCTAAGTGCAGATAATCTACTATAGAGTTGGATATGAATGAATGATAAGAACCGGAATCAAAGAGTGTTCTAATGGGATAGTAAAAAGTAGAAATCAATCCGTCCACGTCGACTTTCCTACCACGGTCTGATCCACCAGCCTTTAGAACATGAACTCGTCCTCCAGACGATCCGAACTTCTGCCCTTGCCTTCTAGGGCATTGTCCTTTATAATGTCCAACTTGACCACCAAGTAAAGCAAGTATTCCTAGTCTGCTTACATTCTCTCACAAAGTGTCCCAAAGCACCACATCCATGGCATTTAACCTTTGTCTTGATCCGAGCCTTATTAGGTTTTCCTCCCTTCTTAGTTATGCCCTTCTTGGGCCACCATTTCTTTTCCTCAGCCATAGGTTTTTCTTCCTTGGTCTTAACCTCTTTCTTTTATTCTTTACCATGCTTGTGCATCAAAGCCATGTCAACAGGCCTCTCGAAAGTCACTTTCATCGATACATGTGTCAGCGCTAAGTCTTGGAGCGGTTGGTTCAATCGTTTCACGAACCTCAAAGCCTTTTTATGAGGAATGTTTACCAACTCCAATCCAAATCTCTCTAGCTAATTAAAACGGTTGACATATTTCTTTATTGCCATGCTTCCTTGCTTTAAATTCAGAAATCAAAACATTTGCATTCCTTTCTCTGCTGTGATAGGAATCTCGTTTCGATTCTGGCTTTAAATTCATCCGAGTAGCCACCATTTGTCTTGCCTGAACCATCTCCCACCAATACAATGCATCATCCTTCAGTTGCCATGCGACCATCTGAATTTTCCTCCTATCATTGAGCTCGAATAAGTTGAATACATTCTCAGTTTCTCCAAATCAATTATGCGCCTCCGTAAAACTCTCAATACCATGAAATGGATTTTCCATTACGCAGAAATTCTTACAAAGCTTAGAAAAGTTGATTAAAGGAGGAGATGGAGCACTGTTGTTGCAGTTGGGGGTAGTACATTTTCTTGCACTCCAACATGTGTTGTAGCTTCTACGTATCTACGAAAACATGTAGGAATGGGAATGCCCTCAGGTAAATTAGGAGCCCAGACATGATGAAAAGGATGAAATAAGAATTCATAAAGGGAATGAAGGAATGTTGTAGAATTACCTGAGCGGATATATTTAAAAAAATTGGTTTTATTAGAAAATTCTTTGCTTTGAAAACACTTTTCAAAAACTTTTTCACTGATTTTGTAATCTTAGGCTCTCATACCAAATGTGACACCACACATCCATTAATATCACTCATAGGAGAATGCATTAAGTTTCGTGAAGCACAATAGGTAAACAGTAACTAAAAGTCACAAGACATAATGGAAATATGTAGAGGAAAAACTTTTATTTATTAAAATCATGATTTCAATGTTTACAACTTCAAATACCCAAAACTATAGAAATAACCATATGTCTCATAATACAAAACATCAGAGTATGAAATTGTGAAATCATATCCCTCCTCAAAAGCCACAACAAAGTAGAATGAAAGTCAAAGCAATACATCAAGCCGGAGGAAGTCCAAATCCAAAAATAAAATCATGGTCACAACTACTGTCCGCTCCCACTCTAAGAACCAAGGGGGTAAAAAGGAAGGGAGAGGAAGGAAACAAAATAGGTTAGACATAAATTCTGGCAAGTTCCAATGATTTTCAATAATAGGATAAGATTGAAAGTATTAAGACATATAAATAATGTTGAACATGAAACTACAGTAGAATAGACAAGTACGAGATTAGATAATAAGATAACAAGGTAAAGATTATATATGCTTCTCATTCATATCCCAAGGATTAAGTTTACCATACCAATTACTAGAATTAACAAAAATTAGGGGTTACCCTAATTATTGCCCATGTGATCGGTTCCCTACTACACAAATATCATGTGCTAGCCCAACAGTAGGGTGTATCGATCCCTAACACGACGACTTATAGGACACAGACCTATTTGTTGGTGATACAGCTTCTTAGTTTACCTTAATCGGACCCATACACACTCATGACTTCGCCAGAACGCGCCCGCACCCACCTTCCACCTTGAAACTCTTACAATCCAAATCAGTTTGGAGTGCCCTGGCCACTACCTAGTGTAAGGCCCTCTCTAAGATACAAATAGGGATACAGACTGATATGGGTTCCACACAACAAGACTGAGAAAAGCCTCACCCAAGGCCTGTGCCCCACACCCTAGGATTTTAAAAGTCCCAAACCGAGTAATAACTTAGAAAGTTCAAGTTTATTAATAAGCATGGTTGTAAATGACATCTTATACAAATGTTATTCAGTGTACAACCCCCTTCCCCAAGCAAGTATCTTTCCAGATGTATGTATATATTTCGTTGCCTATTTTACTTGATTAAATCTGTTACCACCAACATGTTCTACTTAATTATTGAATTAAGCTTATCCTAACATGTTTTGCATATTATTCCAAATTTTACAGCCATTGGATTACATGTTCAATATGCCTAATTCTCCTTTTTACTATCATTTCAAGTTATTCCAAGTTTTGCCCAGTTTTTCTAACATAAATAACCTTGGCATTTGATAGCCTAGGTGTAAACAAAATATAAAGGAAAAGGGGGAAAACATAAATTTGATTCAGAAACACATAAACTATATAAAACAGGCATATGGTTGTATATAAATCTAAAACATAAAGGGGTAATACGATATACATGTAACAGTAAAAAAACTGAAATAGAATAGATATGTGACAGTAAAATAACAACATATAAACATGTAAACTCTCGGATTTAGATTTATTTACTGTCATAATACTATTAAATATCAAATCTGGAAATAATTGAACTCACAGTGCTTCGATTGAAGTTCAAAAAATATTTCTTATATTTATTGTTTGTTGACCAGCTTTTTGGCAAAAAGTCATCCCGACTCAAGGTCAAAGTTTATTACCAGAAATCGACCCATTCTAGGCCTTAAGGGAGAAATTTCACCTTAGATCGACCGACCTGGTCGACCCGAAACTATAACAACAAGCAAAGACAACATCCTCCTAAAGAAAAGTCCAAATCAATTGGTTGAGTCATCAACAGATCAACCGATCTATACCTGAAAGATCTGATCGAGCTGGAACACCGAGGCGTAAGTGTCTAAGTAAAATTATCTCTTATGGTATTGGATGAACAACCAAGTAATATGTTATCAAACGAAGTCCTATTCCCAAGGCGGAAGCAGCGGATAAGCTTTGACCAGCATTTCCTTTTATACACCAAATACTCAATTCCACGTATGCCGCATATTTCGAGGAAGAACTATTCATGGGAAGTAGTGGGGCCTGCCGCCAACAACTACATTTCTGGGTCGGGCTACACGTGTCTAAGCCTGAAAAGAAGATATGAAATGCCACATACCACCTCAGCATGGATCCTCACCTATATATATAGTCCTTCACATAAATGGAAAATTATCTGAAATTGGCTAAAAAAAGTCTGCTATTCGGCATCTAAAAATAGCATGTCATATACTCTAAATTCAACACAAGGATTTTGTGTTCTCAACTTTTCTCTACTGAAAAATCACTGTAACCTATAATCGATGGTATATACAAAGATTATAAGTGGACGTAGGCTTGGATTGAGCTAAACCACTTTAAAATATTGCGTCTCCTGTGTTTATTTTTATCCTCTCGTACTTCTGTGATTATCTTTGTGTGTGGTTAACGCATGTTGGAGGTTGACTGTCATTAGGCCAACTTTTGACGTCAACACTTTTGCGTGTTAGGAAGGGGAACGTAGATATACCCTACGACCTTCGGCAACTCTTTAGGAAGAAATGACAAAACGGAAGAAGGACGCAGCACCTTCTCACTCTCAATCTCGACCCGCTGACAAAACAAGAGCAACAGGAACGGAGGCAAGCCGTGAGGCTTCCTCCCATGAAGACACGTCCCAATACCTAACCAAGGATGACATGAATAAAGTTTTGGCCGAGTTCAAAAATCAAATGGCACACCAGGGTGAACTTCTCAAATATCAGAAGGAAGTGATAACAACCTTATCGCTCATTTGGAAAAGGGACCTCACGTTCAAGTATCAATTCCCGCATAGAGCAAGGCTGGGGCAACAACTGATCTTCGGTCTGCTAAAATCCTATCCCAGATTAGCCCATGCATTTTTTTTCCTCCTGGTTCAACTTCACTTCCCGATCAGCCAATGATAAGATCGTCACCTTCAGCTCTAAAAAAAGATTTGGTAACTGCATATTCACAGGTCGGTTGTGGCCAAATTCTGTACCAGTCAACTGGTTTTCCTTCACTCCAGGGTTCGACTCAGCTCCCTAGGAAAACAGCTCTTGAAACCAGGAAAGTTGCAACATCCGGTTCGACCCAACATCAGAATGCAAGCCCATCTTATGGTGCCCCGCCCACAACCTTCCCAGCTTACCAGACCAAGCTGGGGGAAACAACCCTCTGTGTCACCAAGACCACTCTACCATACCGTTCCCAATGTGATAGAGGGAAACACTCCTATAAACCATTCTAGTGTCGCTCCGGGTGGGGGCAATACCAAGCCTCAGATGAATACCACTCATCTGGAACGATCTAGCCCTATTGTTAAGGGTATGGCTTAGGCCAATACTCAGTTTAACCAAGCGACTTTAGCCAGTCTTGAACCAACACCCATGCTTGTGGATGACCTTCACTCAATTATTGAATTTGATGCCGAATCGAACTAGCTCAAAGAGCTCGGGGGATGCTTCCACGCAGGCCTAGTATTGGGATTCTCACCAATGTCCCTAGTGAAGAATTGGATTTACGGCAATAAATACTTGGGAATGGGATTCAGATTGCAAGTATCATCAAATGCTTCACCAGAGGCTAAACTTTTCAATAGGATGTGGATAACATCCATCGCAGTCTGTTCGCATGGGAGATCAGAAACATATCGCAATCCACCAAACTTCAAGCTTTCAGTGTTTAAACACTACAATGGAAGGACCGACCCGACCATACATCTCATGCGATACATGTGTCACATGGAAGTGCTTTCTGCACAAACCAACATCATGACCAAATGCTTCCCCTTATTTCTCACCGACGTAGCTGGCATGCGGTTCCGACAGCTAACAACCTAATCAATCAGTAGTTGGAACTTGCTTGTCACTCGCTTCATCGAGCGGTTCAGAGTTCATATTTCATGGCCAAAGAGTGTCATGTTTCTCACATTTATCAAGCAGCGGTCCAGCAAGACCATATGCTCTTTCCTAGAAATATTCAAAGTGGTTATAGCTTCAGTCGATCAACCCGAGCCAACGATGGTGCTTATGGTCGTTGTAGCCGGTGTCCAATGCCGATATGAATTCCGGATTTCTTTGACCAGAGATCCCCCCAAAGACATTGAAGACTTCTACGCTGAAGCAAATAGATTCCTCCGTGAAGAAGATGCCAACATAGAGATGGAAAATCTCGAAGTACTTGCTAGAAAAGATGGAGGCCCACCCAATACCAACAGCCAAAACAAAGGGAATGGAAAAGCCTTCGAGAAAAACGGTCAAAATGTACGATCCTAAAGAGAAGACAAGTACGACCGATACACCAAGCTCAATGCTTCCCTGCTAGATATCTACCTCGACGTACGGGGATCTCTACCTTTCCCAGAGCCTCCAAGGAGGGAGATGACCCAAAGAGAACTCGAGTCCGGAAAGCACTACATGGCACGTCACGACACCAATGAATGTAGGCATTTGCGTGATCTCATTGAAGAAAGGATCAGAAGTGGAGAGCTACCCGAATTTTTTTTAAAATTCTTTATAGATCATGCCGCCATAACCTTTTGCCCTAGCTCCTCAAGTTGGTCCCCGAGCTCCTCGAAACGGAAAGGTACCTGAGCCCAACAATCGTGACATCATCAACAACTGATTTGGTCTAGATCGTAGTGGATATTTCTCATTTCTTAGGATATAAGGAATGTACTTATATGATTTTTCAATAATGCGGTTGTTTTGAAGTACACACGTATGGGGTTAGGATTTAATCCTTAGGCGTGCTCTAGATTCAGTTACAAACCCATTAGGTTTTATTTGAGTTTTTGTAATAGCTC
The DNA here is from genome assembly GCA_030737875.1 of Allium sativum. NCBI lineage: Eukaryota > Viridiplantae > Streptophyta > Magnoliopsida > Asparagales > Amaryllidaceae > Allium > Allium sativum. The sequence continues at coordinate 875,265,180 of CM060909.1, forward strand.
CTCAGCAGCAATAAACTTTCTTTCTCGAATATGGATTATGTAACACCCCACGTCCATTAATGTCACTCACAAAGGGAATGCATTAACTTCCATGGAGGTTTTAAGTGAATATAGAACAGTAAAATTACAACAAGACAGATATAAAATAGTACTTGGAAATTCAAAAACTTTATTTCATTGTAGCAGAAGTCAAAACATGTTTGATTACATCATAACACCATATTCAATGTCAAGTACAATATCTATCTTGATAAAACAAGTACATAATCCCATTACATGAATAGCCATTAAAAAGAAAGATAACAAGCTGGACTTTACTTCAGCAGTCCAAGCTTTCCAGTAGATAAGCGATCCAACTAGACTCCACTAGAACTTGGCCCAACCTGCGGACCTGAAGGGAGAAAAAGGATGGAAAAGAGGGGGTCAGACATAAAGTCTGGTGAATATGATAATTCTACAATACTATTACCAAAATAACTGGACTAAGGCATAAGCTGGAAAACAAGAAAATGTCTATGAAGAGCAGATTAAGGACATAGACAATCGCTAAAGGCAACGTTATAGGCGCTCCTAAATACTAAAGGATAAACACTATACTGCACCACACCAGTCACCCTAAAGATTCATCCCACTTAGCTTCACTTAGAAACTTTCCCAATGGCTTTACGTACCCCTAGCTGACTACATAGGTGCCGCCTGCACCTATCTCCACTAGGTGTACCCTACTTCCCATTATTCGATCGGCTCCCTAACTCGTAGATACCCGTGCTGGCCCCACAGTGGGGTGTATCACTCCCCTAAAGTGGCAACCTGATACAACGGACATGCACGGCTTATACCTACATGATGCAACAACGTCTTACCTACCAGCCCGGGTCCACACACGCATATGAAACCCGTTGGACTTGCGTTGCCACCGCTCCCTGTTTTGGCCTCTTATAGTCAAACCTAGTATGCGTGTCCCGTCCTCGACTTGGGTCGAGCCCACAAAGATACGTTTTGGGATACTGGTTGAAATGGGCCCCCACTATTTACCACAAGCATTCCACCTAAGCTTGTCCCCATTAGTCCATCCCACTTAACCCACTTAGTCATGTTCATTTACATGTGTGTTTGGTTAAGTCTAATCGTATTTCAAATGCCTCTAAAGGCAACCACCAGATTCCTCATGCCACCCAAGGCACCTACTTAACCCCCATGTCCCACCTTACATGATTATCTGGTTAAGTATTTCTTAGTTCATTAAGGCCATAACCTCATAAAGACCTCTCACATTAGACTGGCATTTATGGCAGCTGGATTTGCCGGGCGGGTCCGGGCAGTCTTACACCATAAAAGAGTCTAACCTCGTGTCTTTACAACTGTTATGCTTTAGTTTGGGCCTAGGACCTCTCACATTGGGCCGACATTTGTGACTACTGGATTTGCCGGGCGGGTCCGGGCAGGTTTACATCACAAACGGGTCCAACCTCGTGTCCTAAGCATTGATTATTAATAATAATCCACTTTCCCCCAATTTTAATAATTCCCTACTTGAATTATTAATTACTTCCAATTTTTAACAATGTCCATAATTGACTCAATTATGGACATCCATTCATGGTATGCAAAATCTTACAAAATTGCACCCAATTTATTAATTCCTAATATTACCCCTACCCCACGTTTGAACATTTATTCGCAAAATATATGTTAGACTCGAATAGCCTAACTCATAGCATAAAAGAGATTATCATAATAACAACATGTATATGTGACCAAATGAATCATAATAAGGGGTGAAACTTGCATATGTCCAACTTGCATAGATTATACATGTCATAGACCTAAATGTGTCAACTTGTTCAAAATTCACCTAATATGATCTCAATCAATTTTCATAAACTTACATATGAACATGTGTGAATCAACATCATCTAATTTTTTAACAACATGGTTTTATATGGGTACACCTAACTCAATAGGCAAATTCCCATAATCAAGTTTTATTTAATTATAGTTTCAAGTTTATGGGTACACCTAACCTAATAGGCAAATTCCCATAAACAAGATCCATTTAAATTAAGAAAAAAAACATAACTTTAAGCATGATCCAACAACATGATTTTTCAACATAATATAGCATGATTTATAACATGGCATAGTATGATAGTATAACATAGCTTGACATGATTCTCAACATAGCACGACATAGCATAAGAGAATTTACAACATAGCATGACATAGCATATATAATTTACATCATACGACAACATAATAACATATAAGAGATCCACAATATATAGAATTTACAATTACAAATCACATCACTTTCTTGTGATCCATTCATAACTGAGTCAAATTAGTTTGTAATAGTCTTGTGAGAATCATCATACTCACCAACAAAAGAAAAGAATTAGAGAAAGATTTGATTTGTGTAGATTTAGTTGTAGATGATTAGGCTTCCTCTTCTTAGTTTGTGACGGCTACGCTGAACTCCATGGCAGCAGCATGACGGTAGCTTCTCTAATTTTACAAGTGATTTAGGTTTAGGGTCTACCCACTTATTTATAGATTTTAGAATGCATTTAGGCCATTAGATTTAACCTAGAAATAACCGCAGCCGTTCAGACAAGATGGGGTTTATCTTGTTGACTCAACAATGAGTCAGAAGTGACTCAGCAAACACTCAGCAATATATTTATATATTCTACAATGTACACATTAGATACATCCCCCCCTTTTACACACTTATTATTGTTTTTATATACATATTAGATACATCCCCTCTCTTACACACTTATTAATATTTTTATATTCATATTAGATACATCCCCTCTCTTACACACTTATTAATATTATTATATTCATATTAGATACATCCCCTCTCTTACACACTTTTATATTCATATTAGATACATCCCCTCTCTTACATACTTATTAATATTTTAGAAACTTTAGTGTTAATAGAAAATTCGGGGTGTTACATTCTCCCCTCCTTTTAGGATTTCGTCCCCGAAATCTTCAAGTCTGGAAGAATGTATATCCTACCATCCAAACGTCCATCTACTCATCCATCATACACAGGCATCCATTGTCCTTAAAAGACTTCTAATGCTTTATGATCATATGCAAGTGTGTGTACATGTCCTTACCTAATGCGAAATCAGGCGGTCTACTGATTCAGTTGACCTCCTTAATGCAAATTATGTAAGTGTCATGAATCCATTATGTATGCAAAAGATCCTAATTGCTTACATACTACTTCTATATGCGTGCACACCCATTCAACCGAATGCAGCATCCATATGATGGTACAACCATTATACATCCATTATACTAAATACATCCGTATATATGCAATATGCAATATGTAGTGACTGAGCCGATCTAGTGCCTAAAGTGTGTGTATATATGCATCCACGAGCAACCAGTAGCAAACACTTGCATCCATTTTGCATCCATCATACATAACATGTCTCAAACACATGTTTCAACCATAGGATTATCCTAACTAAAGGTCAAAGATACTAATGAGAGGACATACTAAAGATAAGATAAGATAAGCTAAGCGATAAAGGAGAAATTAAAAGACATACCCTCAAAAAGAAAAGGGTACAACGAACGCATCTTCTCTTCTGTCTCCCAAGTTGCGTTGCTCTCATCATCTCCCCATTGCACTTTAACCAGTCTGACCTCTCGATTCCTCAACTTTTTGATCTCCGACCCAAGAATGCATGTAGGAGCTCGTCTAATTGTTGCATCACGCTCTATTTCCACCTCTTTAAGCAAGCTCGGCTCTACCACCTCCGCGGTCTTGTGCAAACACTTCCTCAAATGTGATACTTGGAATACGTCGTGTACTCCACTAAGTTTCTCAGGCAACTCCACCCTATATGCCATCTTCCCAATCCTGTTTTTTTTTACAGGAAACGGCCCTACAAACCTTGGTGCTAATTTCCCCATGGACCCAAAGCGAACAACATTCTGTAACGGAGATACTTTGATAAAAACCATGTCCCCAATGTCAAACTCAAGATCTGTCCTCCTCTTATCAGCATACGATTTTTGCCTATCTTGTGCTGCTTTCATCCTCCTTCGAATCAACTCAATCTTCTCCGAGGTTTCCCTAACCATATCGGGCCCAAGTAGGATTTTATCGGTAGATTCCCACCAACATGTAGGCGAACGGCAAGGCCTTCCATAAAGAGCTTCGAAAGGTGCCATGCCAATACTAGACTGAAAGCTATTGTTATATGCGAATTCTACTAACGGAAGGTGCTCTTCCCATGTACCCCCAAAGTCTAGGATACAAAGCCTTAAAAGATCCTCTAGAATGCGATTCACCCTCTCGGTCTGGCCGTCTGTCTGAGGATGATATGCGGTGCTCAAACATAGCTGAGTCCCTACCGCCTCTTGTAAACTCTTCCAAAATTCGCTAGTAAAGATGGGGTCACGGTCGCTTACTATACTAGAAGGAATACCGTGCAAACGAACTATCTCCTTAATGTATACAGAAGCCAACCACGGAGCAGTCCTCTTACTTTTCGCGGGAATAAAATGGGCGCTTTTAGTAAGTCTATCTACTATAACCCAAATCCCCGTGTTACCCTTCCTTGATCTTGGTAATCCATCCACAAAATCCATTGAGATGCTTTCCCATTTCCATAGTGGAACTTCTAATGGGTGAAGCAACCCGCCGGGTTTCTTTTGTTCTGCTTTAACTCGTTGGCACACCAAGCATCTAGCGACGTACTCGGCCACATCCTTTTTCATACCGGCCCAAAAGAAAACCCGCTTCATATCTTTGTACATCTTATCCCCGCCGGGATGAATGGTCATTTTTGAGCGATGAGCATCATCAAGAATGGCCTTCCTTAAGTCTTCGTCTTGCAGTACACAAAGTCTATTATCCCTTCGTAACCAACCCTTATCGTCTAGGGTATACCTACGAAGATGGCTTGACGACTCCCCCCCTTTGAGCTTTTCTACTATCTCAACCAACCGTGGGTCGTCTCGCTGTGCCTCACCAACCCATCCTAGAAGTGTAGGTCTAACCTCCAAGGATGCTAACAGACCGGGTACTAAGTCAACGGAGGGTCTAAAGTCAAACATAGAGATGAATTCTAAGCTTTGTCGTTCAACAAACAACAGACTCAAGGACAACCTTTTCCTACTTAAGGCGTCTGCCACCACATTACCCTTGCCCGGGGTATATGCTATTTCAAAATCGTAGGAGGCTAAGAATTCCATCCACCGTTGCTGCCTTAAATTCAAATCCTTCTGAGAGAATAAGTATTTTAATGATTTGTGGTCAATGAACAGTTCGAATTTCTCACCAAGAAGATAGTGACGCCAAGACTTAAGCGCGAAAACAATTGCGGCTAGCTCTAAGTCATGCGTGGGGTAATTCTTTTCATGAACCCTCAACTGCCTTCCACCATAGGCTATTACTCTTCCCTCTTGCATGAGGACCGCGCCAAGTCCCGTCCCACAAGCATCAGTATAGATGGTAAACGGTTTATTCCCGTCTGGCAGCACTAAGACTGGGGCTGAAGTTAAGGCTCTCTTTAAACGTTGGAACGCATCATCGCAATCTTTGTCCCACGTAAAAACCAGGTTCTTCTTCGTTAACCGTGTTAATGGAGCTGATATTTTTGCGAAGTCTTTGATAAACTTCCTATAATAGCCAGCCAACCCCAAGAAACTTCTTACTTCGGTTGCATTTTTAGGGACCTTCCAATCTTGGATGGCCACCACCTTTGCGGGATCCACTGCTATCCCTTCTTTGGAAACCACGTGCCCTAAGAACCGTACTTCCTTCCTCCAGAAGTGACACTTAGAAAATTTTGCCTTAAGGTTATGCGCTCGAAGGGTTTCCAACACTTCCCTAAGATGTAGGGAGTGCTCTTCTTTATTCTTAGAAAAGACTAAGATGTCATCCACAAAGACTACCACGAATTTGTTAAGTATTCCCTAAACACCCTACTCATCAAATCAACAAAATATGCAGGGGCGTTTGTCAAACCAAAGGGCATCACTAGCCATTCATAGAATCCGTCAGGAGTCCTAAAAGCAGTCTTATCTATACTATCCTCAGCCACTCTCAGTTGATGAAAGCCAGTGGCTAAGTCCAACTGCGAAAACACTGAGGCGCCAACTAACTGATCAAAGAGATCGTCAATCCTCGGCAGTGGGTGTCGGTTCTTTTTAGTAAGCTTGTTTAGTTCTCTATAGTCCATACAAAGTCTAAGAGACCCATCCGCCTTTGTGGCAAAAACTACTGGAGCACCCCACTCCGATATACTACGTCTTATGAACCCCTTCTCAAGCAACTCCTTTACTTGCTTATTGAGTTCCCTCCTTTCACGAGGAGCCATGTGGCGCACTGGCAAAGATACAGGTTTAGCATTATCCACAAGATAAATTCGAAAGTCTATCTCCCGCTTTGGAGGTAAGCCCTTCACCTCCTCAAACACATCCGGATATTCCCGGACCACTTCTACCGATCGCAGGTTCTCTACAGACGCGTCAAGCGATTCAAGATAACTTAGCATAACGGAATTTATGGGATTACAAAAGATGTCGAGAGCATTACCAAGGCGAGTCACAAGCCTAACTACTCTCCTTTCACAATCAAGAATGGCCCTATTTCTAGACAACCAATCCATTCCTAAAATTAGCCCATAGCCCGTGAAGCCCAATACATAAGCATCACATCTAAATTCAACGCTAAGTATAGAGATTTTCAAATCCAAACATATCATGGTCAAATGAGCCGAACCCCCAATTGGATTTGAAACGACCAAGGGATCCTCTACTAAACTGGTGTTCAAGTGCAGTGATTCAACTAATGATGCAGAGATAAACGAATGAGATGCGCCAGAATCGAATAAGGTACGGACAGGATGATCAAACAGAAAAACTAAGCTTTCAACAGAAGTTGTTCTACCTCTTTCTTGCAGCGGTGGGGCCGCAATAGCCTGAACTTGCCCCCTTGCCTGCCCTGGTGCCATAAGAGCCTGCACCTGTCCTCCCGAGGTAGACCCTGCCCTCTGCCCCTTCTTTGGACAGTCCTTCACTAAATGTCCCGCATCTCCACAATGAAAACAACCAGTCTTCTTTTTCTTTCTACAATCTTTGCTGAGATGGCCAGGCATCCCACAATTGAAGCATTTCTTCTTCCCTTTGCCATTATTGTTTTTACCACCCTTCTTATTTTGCTGTTGGGGTTTCTTCTGATCCCCTTTCTTTTCAACTGCCTTATCCTCATGCATGAGTGCCATTTCTACTAGCTTTTCAAAGGTGGCTCCCATAGGGATGTGGGTCATAGCCAACCCTTGCAACGGTTCATTCAAGCCTCTAACGAACCTCAAAGCTTTCTTCTCTGGCGTGTTCACCAACTCCAAGCCAAACCTTGCTAACTGATTAAATTTATTGACATATTCCTTTACTGATGAGCTCCCTTGCTTTAGTGCCAAGAATTTTTCCATATTTAAGTTCTCCTCTGCCCTTGAAAGAAACTTTGCCTCAAACCTTCGTCTGAAATCCGCCCATGAATCAACTGGACGTTCCCCGTTAGTGACCTCCCACCAAAACGAGGCCTCTCCCTTCATTAACCAAGCAGCTAAACGGACTTTCCTCCCATCTTCCACTTCAAAGATATCCAACAATTCCTCAGTCTCCTTAAGCCAATCTCTGGCCTCCACAAACGTCTCAGTCCCTTGAAAAGTTTTTCCTCCCATAGCCTTGAATTCCTTGCACGTCTTTGCAAAAGTGTCAACACGAGGAGGAGGAGGAGGAATGGGTGCAACTAGGGGTGGAGGAGTATCCGCTGGGCCTGCAGTGGTGGCCCTAGCCTCCAAGTATCTCCTAAACTACCCTAGAATCATCACACCTTCTGGGAGATTAAGATCTTTAGCCATGCTGAAACGAAAAAGGAAAGATTCAAAATGGAGAATTCGAAAGACAAAGATAAGGATGTGGCTATTTGGGATTATGTTTTTCATAAAAACTCTCTTTAAATAACATGTTTTTTTTTTGAAAGCACTTCTTCCAAAAATACTTTAGAAAAAAATATTTTTCTAAATTTTTTTTTTTATCTGTTCTGGTAACCTTATGCTCTGATACCACGTGTAACACCCCACGTCCATTAATGTCACTCACAAAGGGAATGCATTAACTTCCATGGAGGTTTTAAGTGAATATAGAACAGTAAAATTACAACAAGACAGATATAAAATAGTACTTGGAAATTCAAAAACTTTATTTCATTGTAGCAGAAGTCAAAACATGTTTGATTACATCATAACACCATATTCAATGTCAAGTACAATATCTATCTTGATAAAACAAGTACATAATCCCATTACATGAATAGCCATTAAAAAGAAAGATAACAAGCTGGACTTTACTTCAGCAGTCCAAGCTTTCCAGTAGATAAGCGATCCAACTAGACTCCACTAGAACTTGGCCCAACCTGCGGACCTGAAGGGAGAAAAAGGATGGAAAAGAGGGGGTCAGACATAAAGTCTGGTGAATATGATAATTCTACAATACTATTATCAAAATAACTGGACTAAGGCATAAGCTGGAAAACAAGAAAATGTCTATGAAGAGCAGATTAAGGACATAGACAATCGCTAAAGGCAACGTTATAGGCGCTCCTAAATACTAAAGGATAAACACTATACTGCACCACACCAGTCACCCTAAAGATTCATCCCACTTAGCTTCACTTAGAAACTTTCCCAATGGCTTTACGTACCCCTAGCTGACTACATAGGTGCCGCCTGCCCCTATCTCCACTAGGTGTACCCTACTTCCCATTATTCGATCGACTCCCTAACTCGTAGATACCCGTGCTGGCCCCACAGTGGGGTGTATCACTCCCCTAAAGTGGCAACCTGATACAACGGACATGCACGGCTTATACCTACACGATGCAACAACGTCTTACCTACCAGCCCGGGTCCACACACGCATATGAAACCCGTTGGACTTGCGTTGCCACCGCTCCCTGTTTTGGCCTCTTATAGTCAAACCCAGTATGCGTGTCCCGTCCTCGACTTGGGTCGAGCCCACAAAGATACGTTTTGGGATACTGGTTGAAATGGGCCCCCACTATTTACCACAAGCATTCCACCTAAGCTTGTCCCCATTAGTCTATCCCACTTAACCCACTTAGTCATGTTCATTTACATGTGTGTTTGGTTAAGTCTAATCGTATTTCAAATTCCTCTAAAGGCAACCACCAGATTCCTCATGCCAGCCAAGGCACCTACTTAACCCCTATGTCCCACCTTACATGATTATCTGGTTAAGTATTTCTTAGTTCATTAAGGCCATAACCTCATAAAGACCTCTCACATTAGACTGGCATTTATGGCAGCTGGATTTGCCGGGCGGGTCCGGGCAGTCTTACACCATAAAAGAGTCTAACCTCGTGTCTTTACAACTGTTATGCTTTAGTTTGGGCCTAGGACCTCTCACATTGGGCCGACATTTGTGACTACTGGATTTGCCGGGCGGGTCCGGGCAGGTTTACATCACAAACGGGTCCAACCTCGTGTCCTAAGCATTGATTATTAATAATAATCCACTTTCCCCCAATTTTAATAATTCCCTACTTGAATTATTAATTACTTCCAATTTTTAACAATGTCCATAATTGACTCAATTATGGACATCCATTCATGGTATGCAAAATCTTACAAAATTGCACCCAATTTATTAATTCCTAATATTACCCCTATGTAAAGACCCGCAACTTTCCCGTAAAGGAAAGCGTCGGATAGTTCGAGAACAAGCCACAACAGAACGCATACAGAAGAACATTTCATTGTATATCACAACAATGCATCAGATTACAAGAATATACAGAGTATAAATGAATATTACACAGAAATATCAGAGATTTAAATTACATTTAAATACATAGCAGCGGAAAATAATACAATACACAACTAGAAGAAGATATACGGATACAAAGTTTTCCGGATATCGTTCCAGCTGTAAACCAGGATCCTGTGAATATAAATCTGCAAAACCAAAACTACTAGCTGCCCGTGTCAAAATAGGGGCACCCAGAGTTTAGGTTAAAACAATAAACTCCAGGTCAGTCATGTGACTGGTGTGAGAACTAAAACAGTTATTAATCTTTATTTTAAATCATTAGGTAAATCAAGGGACCACGCCGTATAACACGGAACGGGTTTCCTCCCAAGAATACCAGTGCATAAAACAAACAGCGCAATGCTAAATAAAGAAAAATGAAGCTGTTATAAGACCCAGGTCCTATCACACAATGCAACGCAAGCCGGGGGATAGGGTTTTCCTTATAACAGCCAAAGAATGCTTGATATGTTTAAAACAAATCATTTGATACTATTATAAGTGCATAGTGTATAAAACACTTCAAATCATAAGTATCAATCATAGGCGGCATGAACGGCCCATAACACTATGTCGCCATATATAAGTTTACAATCAAAACCGCAAATGTCGTATTGGAAGTTGGGTTATCATTTATGGTATGAACCGAGGCTAGGGGCAAGATCCTCACCGATTCGAGACGCTCTAGCCCGTGTCTCAGGATCAGAGCTCGAGTGACCCTCGGAGCGATAGGGCCGGTCCACCGATGTGGATTAAAATTCCTGAACACTGCGTTTCCCCGCCCTTTGGGGCGTAAGCCTGGCCCGTCAGCCGACCAGAAGCATCGGCCGAAACCGATATCACGAGGCGCCTCGCTTTTCAGCAAGTAATAATAAGTAACATCCACATGAGTCAAACTCGTCAGCCAGTTCAAGCACTGACGCCACTCATAGCTAGAAAGAAACGCATGCCCTCCCTGAGGTCCGTCTCCCGTTTTTGATTCATACCGGGTGTGATACTCGCGAATCAACGTTACACAAAGCTACGCCACAAAGGCCATGCTCTGATCATCACCACAAGACTTTGCTTTTCAACAGAAGCCTTGATCATTTGCATCTTAGCATGCCACACAGGCAAACCATCCTATGCAACCGATATCAGTCACACAGAATGAAATCCGATGTCAGACACACAGTCCATTTACAAGTCCGTTCTGGGTCTGAACGAAACCGGAGGCACCTAGTACCTCGCATATCCATCGATCTCCAAGTACGTCTGGACGATCACCAACTGTTTCCATCTTCTTGGGTGTACAGCCCAATCAAGATCATCAGTTATCACCCAAACGACGTGAAGACTTCCGGTCTTCGACCATCGTCTTCATCTTCGACTTATCGTCGTATCAGTTATTCAGAATGGGATAAACCCGGTCTTTCCGAATAACTCGCGTATATTTTAAATAAGTGTTACACAACACAACATACGCCTCATTCCAATCCATCAGTCACTAACCGTAAATTAATCAAGAGAATAATTTCCCAAATATTAACCCCGAAGGCCGAAACCAACATCAGATCAATATCCAGAAAATCATTCTACTTAGCTAACCGACAGTTAGTTTCTAATTTCACATTCATAGGGAAAGGTTCCCATTAATTTTATCAAAGATAAATTCTTGAATTTATTCTTTAATCAACTTTTGAATATCAATTCAAACTAGTCGGGATTAGCGAACCTTACCGAAGTAATCATTTGATATAATTTCCCAATCCCAACCTATTCATCCCATGAAGTAAAACTGTGAATACTTCATATCTAACACCACAGTGTTATCGGTAAATTCAATTACCATTTCACGTTCAAATCTAATTAAAGATTTAACTATCGCCTGGAGCAAAACTGGTGATACTCCATTTTCGATCATTTCAATCTAATTAAAGATTCATTAAAACTCCACTTAGTTTTAATCTTTGACTGGGTTAAAGAATCAGTGTCATTTAAAAACACGGTTCACGATAAACCCAAAATCACATTCATTAATCATCGGGTTAAAGAACGAGTGTTATTTAAAAACACTGTCGTCGATAAACCCAAAAATCATTCCATTAATTATCAGGTTAAAGAACAAGTGTTATTTAAAACACTGTTCACGATAAACCCAAAAATCATTCCATTAATTATCAGGTTAAAGAACAAGTGTTATTTAAAACACTGTTCACGATAAACCCAAAAATCAATACTAATTCAATTCCAAATAAATATCATTTTTAATTGGTACACTTCATTAAATCTAAATAAAAAGATTTAATCTTTTCTCAACTGGGTTCAAGAACAGTGTTAGTGAAGACACCATTCACGACAAACCCAAATCACATTTGATATTCAATATAAGGCTCTGAATAGAAAATATATCGGCTTATATTCAATATCAAATCCTACGATTAACAAATGTCGTATTGAAAATAACGATATTAATATATCTTTCAAATTTCCATAACAACACCTGTATAATCACGAATTCCAACATCGACATATTCCGAAGACAATTTCGATTCAAATCCACTCCAATGCAATCATTGGAAATTCGGGTTACTTTTAAAACCCTTTTCAAATTCAGTTTATTTATTTAAAAATAAATAGTATTATAATTCTAGTTCAAAACTAGTCTATTTCGATAAAAATCTATTTTTATCTTTTCAAATATGGAGTTTTTCATCCCAATTCTTTCTAAATCATTTCTTATGATTTTACACAAATTATTACTATTTTTAATAATTTTATCAAGGCCCGTACAGTCGATTTCCATCAATGGCCATCGAACTGCACTTACAACGACCTTTTTCAAATTTGATTTGGACATAATTCCAAATCCAACCATTAGATTTCAAATTTCTAACATTCGTTAGAAAGCTCTTTTCGATACGAACCCAACGGTTCCGGTTTTAGGAGAATCCGACGGTCGGATCTCCCGTAATGTCCGTTTGAAATAAATGGTCGAAATTCACGAACTGCCGCGGCGCGGCGCGTTCTATTCAGGCCATTATATTATATATATAATATATATATTATATATATCGTCGATTTCTATTTAAAACGAATTATATAAATAGTTTTGAATTCGTTTCAAAAACATTTTCAACTTCCATTTCAATTCAAATCAAGATTGAATTCTGCTTTATAAATTCGTTTTAAAATCCATTTCAATTCAATTCAAATTTCAATTCAATTCATTTCGAAATCGTTTTCAATTCAATTCATTTCGAAATCGTTTTCAATTCAATTCATTTCGAAATTGTTTTCAATTCAATTCATTTCGAAATCACTTTCAATTTAATTCACTTTGAATTCGTTTTCAATTCAATTCATTTCGAAATCACTTTCAATTTAATTCACTTTGAATTCGTTTTCAATTCAATTCATTTCGAAATCACTTTCAATTTAATTCACTTTGAATTCGTTTTCAATTCAATTCATTTCGAAATCACTTTCAATTCAATTCACTTTGAATTCGTTTTCAATTCAATTCATTTCGAAATCACTTTCAATTCAATTCATTTCGAAATCGTTTTCAATTCAATTCACTTTGAATTCGTTTTCAATTCAATTCATTTCGAAATCACTTTCAATTCAATTCATTTCGAAATCGTTTTCAATTCAATTTGAATTCATTTTTAATTCAATTTGAATTCATTTTCAATTCAATTCATTTCGAAATCGTTTTCAATTCAATTCATTTCGAAATATTCGATTTCGAGATTACTTTTCAATATTCATTTTAAAATGAATAAAATCGATATAAATATCGTTTACGTCAAAATGGCGTCAATCTAATCAACACGGCTTCATAAATTTCTATTTTCAAATATTCTATTTCAAATATTTCCTATTATCAAAATATTTGTTATTATCAAAATATTCTTTATTTTCACGATTGGAATGAGGCCCAATCAATTACCATATAAAATTAATTATATGGATTTTCACACAACACATGTATATAACAGCATTGAAAAATGATCAACCATCAACCAAAGTGCACTACACTGTATAAGCATCAAATAAAGATATCTAACGCTTATAACAGCCTGTCAATCAATCGATCGACATATTTAATCAATCAGGATGAGTGAAATTCATATTTCATCCCAACACCCGTGTGGGGTTTCAAACAAACAAACACAGATTTTATTTGTGCAGTTGGGCGATGTGTAAAATTTATCGTCCCAATCAATGTCATTCAAATAAGTGTACATAAACAAACCATCTGGTTTGTAAATGAATATTTATTCACTTCACTATTTTCATATTCACGTTAAAAATTATATTTTTAACGATAAAACATTTTATTTCAACCTATGAATTTCTATTCAATTCATTTATTAAATAAAATGATATTTTTATTTTTCTAACATATTTTAGAAAATTTCGGCGGCATAACGGCACGATACTAGAAACGGGACAAGGCCTAGCCTTATCCCCGGTCTAGTGAAGGCCCACGCCATTCACACATCATCAAATCAATTCATTTCACCACACAATTCAATTTCAATCAAACAATCTCTAATCTATGCAACCAAACAAACAAGTCCATGGTCTGTGGACGATTGTGTCGAGTGCTACTAAGCACCGTCTGCATCCTAGTATATATATATAACTAGAAATAAAATTGAAAGGTGAGAAATTCTCACTTAAAGCTATCCTAGCTCCACGGCTCTTCATTTGCAGAAGTCTTCGTTGTTTTGCCTTTTTGTCACCTTCGTTGTCCGCTTTCGCCCGTATTCTCTACACATGTAAAAATCGAATTTTTACTATGCTATTCCATATATAAAAATCGAATTTTTATTTCAAAGTTCATATCCTTTCCTTTTTAAAATCTAAATCTTTCACTTTTTAAAGTTTAAATCTTTTCACCTTTAAAGTTTAAATCCTTTCACTTTTTAAAGTTTAAATCTTTTCTCCTTTAAAGTTTAAATCCTTTCACTTTTTAAAGTTTAAATCTTTTCTTCATTTAAAGTTTAAATCTTTTCTCTTTTAAAGTTTAAATCTTTTCTCTTTTAAAGTTTAAATCTTTTCTCTTTTAAAGTTTAAATCTTTTCTTCATTTAAAGTTTTAAATACCTTTTTCAAATCAAAGTTTAAATCTTTTCTTCATTTAAAGTTTTAAATACCTTTTTCAAATCAAAGTTTTTAAAATTCCTAAAATCAGTTTTAACTTTTAAAACAAAATCAGTTTTATAAATAAAGTAAAAATCAGTTTTATAAATAAAGTAAAAATCAGTTTTATAAATAAAGTAAAAATCAGTTTTATAAATAAAGTAAAAATCAGTTTTATAAATAAAGTAAAAATCAGTTTTATAAATAAAGTAAAAATCAGTTTTATAAATAAAGTAAAAATCTACAGTTTTATAAATAAAGTAAAAACTTACAGTTTGAAGGGGGGAAGGGTCTTTGTCGCGATCCGACTTCGAGGAGGGGGGGTTCACCACCATCGGAGAGGCTTCGGGTGGCTCTGGGTCTCGGCGGCTCGATGTTGGTGGCGATTGGGGCTTCGCGGTGGTCCAGGGGCGCGTGCGAGCATAGGAGGGAGGGAGCGAGGCTATGGGAGCTCGGGGTCTTCGATCCTCGATCGATCGCCAGAGGGGGGGGGAAAGGGGGGAAGGAGCTGTCGCGTCGCTTGAGGAGAGAGGGGGGGTCGTGGCTACCGCAGGTGGAGGAGGGCGCGGTGGGTCAACAGGGAGGAGGGGCGGCGGTCTCCAAGAGGAGCACGGCGGTCTACAGCGGGAGGCGATGACGAAGTTGAGCGGGCTCTTTTTTTTTTTTTTTAATTCGTTCGATTCTGAAATGAGAATGGGGGGGGCCAGAGCGGTTTTAAGGAGGGGTTTTTTTATTTTTTATATATTTTTTTTTACTTTTTATTTATTTAATTAACTTAAAAAGTTGACTTTTACAAACGAACTCGAAACGAGGTCCACCGCCTGTCGTCTATAGCGTTTCACCCCCATTCTGAACACAATGGGATATGTATCGTTGGCTGATTCGATTGTTTGAATCAGTTTCCTTTGAATTTCCATTTAAATCACTATATTGAATTTCAAACGTACATTTCAAATTACCGGGGTCACATACTAACTCGAAAAATTCCAGAAAAATATTTTCTAGCTTCGTATTGACGATACGGTCCTAACAAAACTAGTTTCGTCGAATTCCGAGACCGTTAGAAAAATGGCCAATTTCCAGTCGATTAAAATCAACTGAAACTGGTCAAACGCGTTTTCCTTTGCCACGCTCACATATTGATTCAGAAAATTATGAAATTTGAAATCTAGCAATAATTTAACATCACGGACCCAACAAAACTGGTTTCGTCGAAATCCGAGGTCGTTTGCAAAATTGCTATTTTTAAGGGCCTTATATATATAAAAATATATATAAATTCCACAGCGACTATTTCTAATTTTAAACTGGCCCAGAATTTACGGGTTGTTACAATCTCCCCCACTTAAAACTTTTCGTCCCCGAAAAGGAACAAAGTCGAAAGTGGTTTGATTAATCAACTCTACGCTCGATCTGACTTCCTTTCTCCAACTTTTCAGTTTCTGAGTATTTTCAAAATCTCAAAAATTTGGCTAACACCCTAAATTTTTGAAAAATTTCGCCATAACCTCCCCTGCACCGGGAGCATCGGGGAATTTCAAATAGCTTCCCCGGTCCTTCAGATCTCAAAAAGAAAAAGAAAAAGCCAAGCGGCTAGCCAATAGGCTCACAAAATCATCATCACCCAAACAAAACAGGAAATTATGTAGTAAACATGTACCTATTTGTCGGGCAAACAAATTTTATTCTCTGGCTCTAGCCTCCTTGCTATGACCTGTTCAATGTAAGTATATGTATATGCAAACAAATGCGACCAAATTTCAATACAATTCAATATTCGATTAAATTAGGCATAATGGTTCAAAATTAGCAAACAAATGAACAAACAACACAAACATCAATCAATTAGTGAATTTAAAGTTTCAAATTCATAATTTTGATACATATACTAAAATCGTGTTTTTGATGCCAAATCACAACAATAGGCCCTATCTAATTTTGGTTCTCACACCAGTCAATAGGAAATATATAGAAATCTCACTTTCGTCACTCGAAAATAAATACTGGCGACAGTGCCCCATCACCAGAATTATCCCCGGGCAACTAGAGTATGATTCTATAACTATCCAGTATATTAAAACTTCGAATACACGTTTGCAAGACGCATATGCAAAATCTTTATATATGGGATTGTCCAGATCAATTAAATAAATAATCAAATACGAATAATTGATTTAAATTTTCAAAACAAAAGTTTGTTTTCATTTTAAAAATTTACTCTTCACACTCGTTCTAGGATACTACTGATCCCATCTCTAACGAGTCATTCTAAATGGGATATTACTAATCCAATATCTGATGAATCCTTTCATATGGTTCTAATGTGTCTTGTTCTCTAGCTTTGTAAACCAAAGCTCTGATACCACGTGTAAAGACCCGCAACTTTCCCGTAAAGGAAAGCGTCGGATAGTTCGAGAACAAGCCACAACAGAACGCATACAGAAGAACATTTCATTGTATATCACAACAATGCATCAGATTACAAGAATATACAGAGTATAAATGAATATTACACAGAAATATCAGAGATTTAAATTACATTTAAATACATAGCAGCAGAAAATAATACAATACACAACTAGAAGAAGATATACGGATACAAAGCTTTCCGGATATCGTTCCAGCTGTAAACCAGGATCCTGTGAATATAAATCTGCAAAACCAAAACTACTAGCTGCCCGTGTCAAAATAGGGGCACCCAGAGTTTAGGTTAAAACAATAAACTCCAGGTCAGTCATGTGACTGGTGTGAGAACTAAAACAGTTATTAATCTTTATTTTAAATCATTAGGTAAATCAAGGGACCACGCCGTATAACACGGAACGGGTTTCCTCCCAAGAATACCAGTGCATAAAACAAACAGCGCAATGCTAAATAAAGAAAAATGAAGCTGTTATAAGACCCAGGTCCTATCACACAATGCAACGCAAGCCGGGGGATAGGGTTTTCCTTATAACAGCCAAAGAATGCTTGATACGTTTAAAACAAATCATTTGATACTATTATAAGTGCATAGTGTATAAAACACTTCAAATCATAAGTATCAATCATAGGCGGCATGAACGGCCCATAACACTATGTCGCCATATATAAGTTTACAATCAAAACCGCAAATGTCGTATTGGAAGTTGGGTTATCATTTATGGTATGAACCGAGGCTAGGGGCAAGATCCTCACCGATTCGAGACGCTCTAGCCCGTGTCTCAGGATCAGAGCTCGAGTGACCCTCGGAGCGACAGGGCCGGTCCACCGATGTGGATTAAAATTCCTGAACACTGCGTTTCCCCGCCCTTTGGGGCGTAAGCCTGGCCCGTCAGCCGACCAGAAGCATCGGCCGAAACCGATATCACGAGGCGCCTCGCTTTTCAGCAAGTAATAATAAGTAACATCCACATGAGTCAAACTCGTCAGCCAGTTCAAGCACTGACGCCACTCATAGCTAGAAAGAAACGCATGCCCTCCCTGAGGTCCGTCTCCCGTTTTTGATTCATACCGGGTGTGATACTCGCGAATCAACGTTACACAAAGCTACGCCACAAAGGCCGTGCTCTGATCATCACCACAAGACTTTGCTTTTCAACAGAAGCCTTGATCATTTGCATCTTAGCATGCCACACAGGCAAACCATCCTATGCAACCGATATCAGTCACACAGAATGAAATCCGATGTCAGACACACAGTCCATTTACAAGTCCGTTCTGGGTCTGAACGAAACCGGAGGCACCTAGTACCTCGCATATCCATCGATCTCCAAGTACGTCTGGACGATCACCAACTGTTTCCATCTTCTTGGGTGTACAGCCCAATCAAGATCATCAGTTATCACCCAAACGACGTGAAGACTTCCGGTCTTCGACCATCGTCTTCATCTTCGACTTATCGTCGTATCAGTTATTCAGAATGGGATAAACCCGGTCTTTCCGAATAACTCGCGTATATTTTAAATAAGTGTTACACAACACAACATACGCCTCATTCCAATCCATCAGTCACTAACCGTAAATTAATCAAGAGAATAATTTCCCAAATATTAACCCCGAAGGCCGAAACCAACATCAGATCAATATCCAGAAAATCATTCTACTTAGCTAACCGACAGTTAGTTTCTAATTTCACATTCATAGGGAAAGGTTCCCATTAATTTTATCAAAGATAAATTCTTGAATTTATTCTTTAATCAACTTTTGAATATCAATTCAAACTAGTCGGGATTAGCGAACCTTACCGAAGTAATCATTTGATATAATTTCCCAATCCCAACCTATTCATCCCATGAAGTAAAACTGTGAATACTTCATATCTAACACCACAGTGTTATCGGTAAATTCAATTACCATTTCACGTTCAAATCTAATTAAAGATTTAACTATCGCCTGGAGCAAAACTGGTGATACTCCATTTTCGATCATTTCAATCTAATTAAAGATTCATTAAAACTCCACTTAGTTTTAATCTTTGACTGGGTTAAAGAATCAGTGTCATTTAAAAACACGGTTCACGATAAACCCAAAATCACATTCATTAATCATCGGGTTAAAGAACGAGTGTTATTTAAAAACACTGTCCTCGATAAACCCAAAAATCATTCCATTAATTATCAGGTTAAAGAACAAGTGTTATTTAAAACACTGTTCACGATAAACCCAAAAATCATTCCATTAATTATCAGGTTAAAGAACAAGTGTTATTTAAAACACTGTTCACGATAAACCCAAAAATCAATACTAATTCAATTCCAATTAAATATCATTTTTAATTGGTACACTTCATTAAATCTAAATAAAAAGATTTAATCTTTTCTCAACTGGGTTCAAGAACAGTGTTAGTGAAGACACCATTCACGACAAACCCAAATCACATTTGATATTCAATATAAGGCTCTGAATAGAAAATATATCGGCTTATATTCAATATCAAATCCTACGATTAACAAATGTCGTATTGAAAATAACGATATTAATATATCTTTCAAATTTCCATAACAACACCTGTATAATCACGAATTCCAACATCGACATATTCCGAAGACAATTTCGATTCAAATCCACTCCAATGCAATCATTGGAAATTCGGGTTACTTTTAAAACCCTTTTCAAATTCAGTTTATTTATTTAAAAATAAATAGTATTATAATTCTAGTTCAAAACTAGTCTATTTCGATAAAAATCTATTTTTATCTTTTCAAATATGGAGTTTTTCATCCCAATTCTTTCTAAATCATTTCTTATGATTTTACACAAATTATTACTATTTTTAATAATTTTATCAAGGCCCGTACAGTCGATTTCCATCAATGGCCATCGAACTGCACTTACAGCGACCTTTTTCAAATTTGATTTGGACATAATTCCAAATCCAACCATTAGATTTCAAATTTCTAACATTCGTTAGAAAGCTCTTTTCGATACGAACCCAACGGTTCCGGTTTTAGGAGAATCCGACGGTCGGATCTCCCGTAATGTCCGTTTGAAATAAATGGTCGAAATTCACGAACTGCCGCGGCGCGGCGCGTTCTATTCAGGCCATTATATTATATATATAATATATATATTATATATATCGTCGATTTCTATTTAAAACGAATTATATAAATAGTTTTGAATTCGTTTCAAAAACATTTTCAACTTCCATTTCAATTCAAATCAAGATTGAATTCTGCTTTATAAATTCGTTTTAAAATCCATTTCAATTCAATTCAAATTTCAATTCAATTCATTTCGAAATCGTTTTCAATTCAATTCATTTCGAAATCGTTTTCAATTCAATTCATTTCGAAATCGTTTTCAATTCAATTCATTTCGAAATCACTTTCAATTTAATTCACTTTGAATTCGTTTTCAATTCAATTCATTTCGAAATCACTTTCAATTTAATTCACTTTGAATTCGTTTTCAATTCAATTCATTTCGAAATCACTTTCAATTTAATTCACTTTGAATTCGTTTTCAATTCAATTCATTTCGAAATCACTTTCAATTCAATTCACTTTGAATTCGTTTTCAATTCAATTCATTTCGAAATCACTTTCAATTCAATTCATTTCGAAATCGTTTTCAATTCAATTCACTTTGAATTCGTTTTCAATTCAATTCATTTCGAAATCACTTTCAATTCAATTCATTTCGAAATCGTTTTCAATTCAATTTGAATTCATTTTTAATTCAATTTGAATTCATTTTCAATTCAATTCATTTCGAAATCGTTTTCAATTCAATTCATTTCGAAATATTCGATTTCGAGATTACTTTTCAATATTCATTTTAAAATGAATAAAATCGATATAAATATCGTTTACGTCAAAATGGCGTCAATCTAATCAACACGGCTTCATAAATTTCTATTTTCAAATATTCTATTTCAAATATTTCCTATTATCAAAATATTTGTTATTATCAAAATATTCTTTATTTTCACGATTGGAATGAGGCCCAATCAATTACCATATAAAATTAATTATATGGATTTTCACACAACACATGTATATAACAGCATTGAAAAATGATCAACCATCAACCAAAGTGCACTACACTGTATAAGCATCAAATAAAGATATCTAACGCTTATAACAGCCTGTCAATCAATCGATCGACATATTTAATCAATCAGGATGAGTGAAATTCATATTTCATCCCAACACCCGTGTGGGGTTTCAAACAAACAAACACAGATTTTATTTGTGCAGTTGGGCGATGTGTAAAATTTATCGTCCCAATCAATGTCATTCAAATAAGTGTACATAAACAAACCATCTGGTTTGTAAATGAATATTTATTCACTTCACTATTTTCATATTCACGTTAAAAATTATATTTTTAACGATAAAACATTTTATTTCAACCTATGAATTTCTATTCAATTCATTTATTAAATAAAATGATATTTTTATTTTTCTAACATATTTTAGAAAATTTCGGCGGCATAACGGCACGATACTAGAAACGGGACAAGGCCTAGCCTTATCCCCGGTCTAGTGAAGGCCCACGCCATTCACACATCATCAAATCAATTCATTTCACCACACAATTCAATTTCAATCAAACAATCTCTAATCTATGCAACCAAACAAACAAGTCCATGGTCTGTGGACGATTGTGTCGAGTGCTACTAAGCACCGTCTGCATCCTAGTATATATATATAACTAGAAATAAAATTGAAAGGTGAGAAATTCTCACTTAAAGCTATCCTAGCTCCACGGCTCTTCATTTGCAGAAGTCTTCGTCGTTTTGCCTTTTTGTCACCTTCGTTGTCCGCTTTCGCCCGTATTCTCTACACATGTAAAAATCGAATTTTTACTATGCTATTCCATATATAAAAATCGAATTTTTATTTCAAAGTTCATATCCTTTCCTTTTTAAAATCTAAATCTTTCACTTTTTAAAGTTTAAATCTTTTCACCTTTAAAGTTTAAATCCTTTCACTTTTTAAAGTTTAAATCTTTTCTCCTTTAAAGTTTAAATCCTTTCACTTTTTAAAGTTTAAATCTTTTCTTCATTTAAAGTTTAAATCTTTTCTCTTTTAAAGTTTAAATCTTTTCTCTTTTAAAGTTTAAATCTTTTCTCTTTTAAAGTTTAAATCTTTTCTTCATTTAAAGTTTTAAATACCTTTTTCAAATCAAAGTTTAAATCTTTTCTTCATTTAAAGTTTTAAATACCTTTTTCAAATCAAAGTTTTTAAAATTACTAAAATCAGTTTTAACTTTTAAAACAAAATCAGTTTTATAAATAAAGTAAAAATCAGTTTTATAAATAAAGTAAAAATCAGTTTTATAAATAAAGTAAAAATCAGTTTTATAAATAAAGTAAAAATCAGTTTTATAAATAAAGTAAAAATCAGTTTTATAAATAAAGTAAAAATCAGTTTTATAAATAAAGTAAAAATCTACAGTTTTAAAAATAAAGTAAAAACTTACAGTTTGAAGGGGGGAAGGGTCTTTGTCGCGATCCGACTTCGAGGAGGGGGGGTTCACCACCATCGGAGAGGCTTCGGGTGGCTCTGGGTCTCGGCGGCTCGATGTTGGTGGCGATTGGGGCTTCGCGGTGGTCCAGGGGCGCGTGCGAGCATAGGAGGGAGGGAGCGAGGCTATGGGAGCTCGGGGTCTTCGATCCTCGATCGATCGCCAGAGGGGGGGGGAAGGGGGGAAGGAGCTGTCGCGTCGCTTGAGGAGAGAGGGGGGTCGTGGCTACCGCAGGTGGAGGAGGGCGCGGTGGGTCAACAGGGAGGAGGGGCGGCGGTCTCCAAGAGGAGCACGGCGGTCTACAGCGGGAGGCGATGACGAAGTTGAGCGGGCTCTTTTTTTTTTTTTAATTCGTTCGATTCTGAAATGAGAATGGGGGGGGGGGGGGGGCAGAGCGGTTTTAAGGAGGGGTTTTTTTATTTTTTATATTTTTTTTTTTACTTTTTATTTATTTAATTAACTTAAAAAGTTGACTTTTACAAACGAACTCGAAACGAGGTCCACCGCCTGTCGTCTATAGCGTTTCACCTCCATTCTGAACACAATGGGATATGTATCGTAGGCTGATTCGATTGTTTGAATCAGTTTCCTTTGAATTTCCATTTAAATCACTATATTGAATTTCAAACGTACATTTCAAATTACCGGGGTCACATACTAACTCGAAAAATTCCAGAAAAATATTTTCTAGCTTCGTATTGACGATACGGTCCTAACAAAACTAGTTTCGTCGAATTCCGAGACCGTTAGAAAAATGGCCAATTTCCAGTCGATTAAAATCAACTGAAACTGGTCAAACGCGTTTTCCTTTGCCACGCTCACATATTGATTCAGAAAATTATGAAATTTGAAATCTAGCAATAATTTAACATCACGGACCCAACAAAACTGGTTTCGTCGAAATCCGAGGTCGTTTGCAAAATTGCTATTTTTAAGGGCCTTATATATATAAAAATATATATAAATTCCACAGCGACTATTTCTAATTTTAAACTGGCCCAGAATTTACGGGTTGTTACACCCTACCCCACGTTTGAACGTTTATTCGCAAAATATATGTTAGACTCGAATAGCCTAACTCATAGCATAAAAGAGATTATCATAATAACAACATGTATATGTGACCAAATGAATCATAATAAGGGGTGAAACTTGCATATGTCCAACTTGCATAGATTATACATGTCATGGACCTAAAGGTGTCAACTTGTTCAAAATTCACCTAATATGATCTCAATCAATTTTCATAAACTTACATATGAACATGTGTGAATCAACATCATCTAATTTTTTAACAACATGGTTTTATATGGGTACACCTAACTCAATAGGCAAATTCCCATAATCAAGTTTTATTTAATTATAGTTTCAAGTTTATGGGTACACCTAACCTAATAGGCAAATTCCCATAAACAAGATCCATTTAAATTAAGAAAAAAAACATAACTTTAAGCATGATCCAACAACATGATTTTTCAACATAATATAGCATGATTTATAACATGGCATAGTATGATAGTATAACATAGCTTGACATGATTCTCAACATAGCACGACATAGCATAAGAGAATTTACAACATAGCATGACATAGCATATATAATTTACATCATACGACAACATAATAACATATAAGAGATCCACAATATATAGAATTTACAATTACAAATCACATCACTTTCTTGTGATCCATTCATAACTGAGTCAAATTAGTTTGTAATAGTCTTGTGAGAATCATCATACTCACCAACAAAAGAAAAGAATTAGAGAAAGATTTGATTTGTGTAGATTTAGTTGTAGATGATTAGGCTTCCTCTTCTTAGTTTGTGACGGCTACGCTGAACTCCATGGCAGCAGCATGACGGTGCTTCTCTAATTTTACAAGTGATTTAGGTTTAGGGTCTACCCACTTATTTATAGATTTTAGAATGCATTTAGGCCATTAGATTTAACCTAGAAATAACCGCAGCCGTTCATACAAGATGGGGTTTATCTTGTTGACTCAGCAATGAGTCAGAAGTGACTCAGCAAACACTCAGCAATATATATATATATATATATATATATATATATATATATATATATATTCTACAATGTACACATTAGATACATCCCCCCCTTTTACTCACTTATTATTGTTTTTATATACATATTAGATACATCCCCTCTCTTACACACTTATTAATATTTTTATATTCATATTAGATACATCCCCTCTCTTACACACTTATTAATATTATTATATTCATATTAGATACATCCCCTCTCTTACACACTTTTATATTCATATTAGATACATCCCCTCTCTTACATACTTATTAATATTTTAGCAACTTTAGTGTTAATAGAAAATTCGGGGTGTTACAGATTATGTTTGATCGATTCAAACATCTTGTTAGGATTTGACAGGATCCTCAATCTAAGCCAAGCATGCTTAATGTTCGCCAACCCGAGTATGATCAGAGCTAGCCACCATCTCTAAACCAAGCATGGTCAACCCCCGCCCTAATACCTATTCCACTTTGTTAAGCCAGGTATGATTAATACTTGTTAAAACTTCTAAGCCGAGTACCATTAGTACTCACCCCCTCTTTATTAAACTCGAGCATGGCTTATGCTTGCCAGTTCCCAAAACCGAGTATGGTTTATACTCGTCCCCTGGATATGGTTTATATCCCACTTTATAAAACCGAGCATTATTTTGCTCGTACTCCAATTCTTTGCTGGTATCATTTAATAGGCAGGATCCCGGTTCTTCTGCTACTGCCAAGTTCAGCTCAAAATGGTTGGTTTGTTTTCTGGCATTTGCAAGCTTACTGCCTCAATTAATATGATCACTTGGATGATTGTCAGTTTTCCGAGCTTAATACGATCCTTAAGTGGTCTTTTGTTTTCTGACCATAACACAATCATCGATCCTCGATTTTTTAGGCCATAATATGGTTTGGCGTAACAATGGTTTCCTAAATTCTTCTATTCAACATTCTCTAGAAGATCCAGAACACATCTTCCTTTTCGAAAAAGATGTGTTCTGGGGGAAAAGTGTTGACCATCTTTTGGCAAAAAGCCGTCCCGACTCGAGGTCCAAGTCTACTACTAGAAATCGACCTATTCCAGGCCTTAAGGGAGAATTTTCACCTTAGATCGACCAACCTTGGGTCGACCCGAAACAATAACAACAAGTAAAGACAACATCATCCAAAGAAAAATATCAAATCAATCGGTCGAGTCATCAATAGATCGGCCTATCTGTTCCTGAAAGATCGGATTGTGTTGAAAACTGAGGCAGAAGTGTCTAAGTAAAATTATTTGCTTCGGTATCGGATCAACGAGCAAGTAATACGCTATCGAATGAAGTCCTATTCCCAAGGCGGGCCAGCGGATAAGCTTTCACCAGCACTTATACACCAAATACTCAGTACCGCGTACGCCGCATATTTTGAGGAAGAACTATTCATGGGTCGTACCGAGTCTCGCCTTCTAAAACTACATTTCTGGGTCGGGCCCGCATACCACCTCAGCATGGATCCTCGCCTATATATACAGCCCTTTACCCGAAATGGAAAACTATTTTAAATTGGCTACAAAAAATCTGATATTCGGCATTCAAAAATATCATGTCATATACTCTAAATTCAACACAAGGATTTTATGTAAATACTCCTTTCTCTACTTTTCTCCACTGAAATATTACTGTAAACTTTAATCGACGGTATAAACAAAGATTATAAGTGGATGTAGGCATGGATTAAGCTGAACCACTATAAAATATTGTGTCTCCTGTGTTTACTTTCATCCTCTCATACTTCTGTGATTATTTTTCGTCTATGGTTAACAAACATTGAGGATTGATTATCATTAGAACAACTTTTGACTTCAACACTTTTGTTGAAGAAAGTCCTCTTTAGATTTGTTGTAGAAGAAAAAGAATTGTCCTCTCTAATCTATGTTTAGTCAGCACCTCAACATCTTCATATTTTTATATAGAATATAGCTTGGAGGAAGAATAAATAAAGAAAAGTTCGTGCATAGAAAATAATGAGGCTGCTAGCCTTTATATAGATTACCTAGGATATTTCCATACTTTTAGATTTTAGGTTTACAAATCTGACCGTACACCCAATGCTGAGTGAACGCATGAATAACGTGAAGAAATCAGTCCAAGTATGTTTGTAGGAACCCAACCTACATGCCGGTGGGTCGACCCCTGTGTCGACCTGCCTTTGACATGGGTCGACTCGGTCAGGCTGTGTCGCCCGGTGACCGCTGCTTTCTGAACAGTGTTTATTTATTTAATATATAATTTGTATACATTTTTGTGCAATCTTCTCCAGTCCAAAACTTCTTCATATGCCTGATTTACGAAAACTACGGTCTAGACGAACCAAAATTTCGTAACGGATGCAACGGTAAAGCCAGTTTTACTAATTCTAAATATTTAAGTAATATTCATTATATGATTATTGTGTATAAAAATATGGGGTGTTACATCAACCAAGAATTATAGCACCTCCTAAATCAGTGCCTGCGTTAATAACTTGTTATAACTGGCCAATGCAATCGGTCGAGGGTTGATAATATCATTATTCCAGTTAAACGCCATGTATTTCTGACATGTATCATCCCATCCCAGGCTCGCTACCCAAGATACACGATCTCCCCGGTCCTAATGGGTCTCGCCCATAGTTCTTGTAATGACCTACCCGTAACGTGCCTAAATCCCAATCTAGAAAAGGCCCATAAGACCATAGAGCCATTCTAAATGAGTTGCTGGTTCCTATAAGGAACATAGCCAGCTAAAAATTAAGTAGGAATCTCACAGCAGATGAGATAAAATATAATAGCTAAAAATATATGTATCATTAAATAAAAACCACAATAACGACGATTACATCAAGTCTCAAATATCTTATAAAGGTACATCAATAATTATATCTTATGAGTTTAACAAATGCCAAGTATGATAATAAATATAACAATAATAATAATCTCCTTTGCCAAGCTCCAATCTTCATGACGCCATAAATTAAGCAATCGCACATACTAACTTTTTTTGTTAAGAGGATGTAGGTCACAACAACAAGTCCTGGTAAATGAAATCACATAAGTTTAAGGGATGCCTTTTTCCTATACTTGGCAGTATAGGTTTATCAAGTTATGTCTAAGTAAATTCAATGCAAAATCACGCACAAGCATTAATTTGGTAGACTACCTTACAGTCACTTAAGGCCAGCATGTATATATAGGGGAGGATTTCTACGGTCACTTAATAACTTTCGAGGCAGACTAACTTTTGGTCACTTATGGCCTATTTATGTTATGGGTGGATTCCTCCTATAATCACTTAATACCCTATTGGCAGGCCCTAGTCACTAAAGACATTATTTTCTAATCGCCAACATTATTAAATATACCCTCCAAATCGAGAGATAGTAAGCTTTCACTTATTACTCAAGATGGCAGATAATTAACCGTTATTAATGACCTTCCCCCATCAACCCTGGCGTTACTATCAAGCTATCAATACTCGTGAACTACTAGCCACTTAATACTTCCCTTAGACAGGCAGTTCTCTTTTTTTTCATGATAGGAGGAAGTCTTAGTAGCTCATCTCTAGGTCAACCCTCACATAGGTCTAAATAAAAAGATGATAACTTCTGAAGAACTACCTCACTCATTCGTAATCATTTGAGACCATATAATATCTCATGATTATTGGAGAAAGGCAGGCCTAATGACCACTTAAAACCTAATTTGGGAAGGTCTCATGACTTTAGTCCAAAACCAAGGAGCAAACCTTAGGAACAGACCTAGTACTAAACATTTAATACCTAAACATGGTAGGAAAGTCACTTGATACCTTCCCAAGGCAGGCTTCCATCACATAAGTAATTATTACATAAGATGTCTCACATTATACCAACTCATTTTAGCTGTTGGATTTGTTAGGTAGTTCCAGGCAGAATTTTGCTACAAGCGGGCATAATCTTTCATCTTAACGAAATTACTATACTGGCCCATGCCATTTAGACATCTCACATTAACCCAACTTCTTATAGATGTTGGATATGCCGCTCAGTTCAGGGGAGGCTTCCGCTACAAGTAGGGGTTAACCCCATGTTTATGTGTCATTAATACAAAAAAAAGCAATTAATAATCACAAATATACAAATTTCTTACGAACATTTTAAATTTAAATTCCTAATTAAAAGTATTTAGCATGCATTTAATACACATTTATAGTATGTTATTTATGCTATAAATAGTAATAAATAAAACATAATTGAAGTGTGCATGAATAAACATCCTAAAACATAAAACTGTTAATCCTAACCAAAATTAGGTTTACAAGTTTTGCTTCCCAAACTTCATCAGAATTACATATAATGTTTATTCACATTCAAACCAAAAATAGGGAAATATCAAACATAAACAAAATAACTCGTAACCTAGGTTTTAAAGATTACTTCAAAATATTTTCACAAGGTTGACCATTTCTGTAATTTATAAGGAATTTTAGGGATTTACATTTTTTACTTGCAAATCCAAATCCCTTTAGGTATAACTATCCAAATTTACACTATTAATATATAGGAAATAGTAAACTTATAAAATTACCACTCACAGAAGTGCTAGGAGAAGGAAGAGAAGGCTGTATAGAAATAGTATCCTCGCAAATATCATGTTCAAAATTTTCTCCAAACCTATATATACATAAGAATCCAATTAAAGTCTTATATACATATAATTTCCAATTACATATTCTAATTATAAATTTTGATTAGAAAAGACTGAGAAATAAGTTAGAGAAGAAGAAATCTAACCTGTCCTATTTTCTGGAATTCAAAGCAATAGTGGAGAAGCTGAATAGAGGTGTACAAAAGAATATAGGGTTTAAGGGAAAGTTCAAGGCCTTATTTATACTTGATAGGTTATGGGTGGTCCGTTGGAATATTTTTATATAACCTGGACAGTCCATTCTAGTAAAATATATAAAAACTCCTTAATAAACTAGCCTCTCTCCCACCCCTCGACCAAAAGAGCACTCGACATCTTACGAAGGAGGGCGATCGACCATCAGGTTGACCACGTTATGGGTCGAGATCAAGGAAACTAAATCCTCATGTTGGTTTCTATTTTGTTATATACATTAATTAATTTGATTAATTCTTGTCATCTTCTTGCATAAATATACAAATACAATTTTGAGTTATCAAGGAATATTCCATTATGCCAAAAGTATATTATTTTATTTTAGATTTATATTATTGTAGTTTGAATTTTAAATGCTGCATGTATACAATTTTCGTACAACTTGTTTTATTCATAATTTTTTCATATGAAATCCATTCTTAATAAATAAAATATGAAAATGAACAAGAATCTCGCCCCGAATACAATGGTAATAGTTTCATGTCCAAATTATTAATTATCCAAAATTCTTATTTACATTGCTTTAATAGTTTTTAATTTATTATGGATTTTTCTTATTTATTTCTATGTCTATTTAGGATTTATTTTATGGAGTGTTGCATTCTCCCCACTTAAAAGCGGTTTCGCTCTAGCAACCATGTTTTACACCCAGGTTATCTATTAAACAACCATTACTTGATGTGATTATGTGCTACATACTTTCTAAAGTGAGCTTGGTCCTAGCAAGAAGTGTAACATGCGATGTTGTATGTATGCAAAACACCATAATATGCGTATAATTCTATATGAGTGCTCGGTGTGTTTGTGTTGCCAACAATTCCTACCATTCAATCTAGCAATCACAATGCAACCATAGAATCCAAAAATTTGCGAGAAAGGATATAATTTTTTAAAAAAATTTCATGTGTTTTATCGAATTTTCCCTCAAATGTACTTAAACCAATCTAACTAAATGTTGTTGAGCTTTGAAATTCCATACTCCACAATATAAGTGGTGTCACGAGGCACCAAGGGTTCCGTCTTTGTCCTTATTTTTGATTAGGACCTATCAAAATTTGTCATAATGTGAAGGTATCTTATCAAATACAAAAGTATAAAAATGTCATGGGCTCCTATCATAAACAATATCTTTTATTTCCCCAATATTGGAAAAGCCCAAAATATAATGCTGACTTTCTAACCTTCACAAGCTGCCTAATAGAATTAAACTTTTTCCAAGGTCTAATCACAAATTTGGTTCAAGTAAAATATATTGATGGTTTTTCACTAGCGCTTTGGTGATTCTTATATCCTCCTTGAAGTACTTTAAGGGCACTACACCGACCGTCAAAAGTAACTATGTTAATTCTAAACATAAATATTATTCCTATTTTCAAAGAAATTCAGGATGCAATCTTTCCTCTTATCCTCGAAATTCTGACTATCTCTTTAGTTTGCTCTCTAGTCTTCAAATGAGGTGTAATACAAAAATTCAACAATTTCATAAACCAAATTTATAAATATAAATAACTTATCTCTTATTCTATACTAATAACTATAATATTTTTTATACTAGAATATTCTAGAATTCAAATTCCAATAAGGTCTTTGCTATAATTTCCACAAATCTGCCCAAACAATCATATTGACATATTTAAAGTTACAAGGAATGGTTATTTTTTATTTTGAATAGAATATGTAATCTACATGTACACATGTAAAATTACATATCTCATTCTTAACATCTTATGCATATTCCTTATAAGTTAGAATACAGTCTTTTTGTGAAAAACAACAAAGGGCTAATTTATATAAAAAATATCCTTAAGCAAACCAAAACACGGTCATATTCAAACTAAAAGGCTAATTTACGTAAATTTAATATATAAGTCTATCCCTTATTCTCTTGCTTTAAATTTTATTCTCGAGGACGACATTCTTAAAAGCTAAGTTTCTTCTTTGCTCAAATTTCCAAAATTACGAGATCAATACAGTTCCTCCTTATAGGCCATAAATCTGATCCCATCATTAACTTCCAAATTCCATACATGATAAATCGTTAAGTATCCCCATGAAATTCTTTCTTACTCATTTAACTCAAAACTTAATAAGGGTTTAAATTCCCAAGCAACACAGGCATAAACAAGGATTTATAACTTATACCATTTAATACCTTATCAAATTAGTAAGCGGGACCACTAGTGATCACTACCTCGAATGAAATTCTTCTGGAAGTTTTCGCCTATAATCAAGTGGTCTAAGTAGTGCTCAGGTCATAATATTTCAGTTTATATTTTCGACATGCCAATCCAATCATTTTGATCTTTTATATTTGTCTCTCCCATAAATGTGGTCCACTCATTAATTTATCATATACATCAAAATCGGACTACTCCATAAATACTTACTTGATTCCTTTAAGCTTGATAATATATAAAAAATTTCAAATCAATTTATCTTTTAAATCAGTCCTTATAATTTCTTTAGATCTCATTAATTACAAATTTATTACCCATTAATTTAATATCTGTTTAAACCGAAATTAGTTCAAACACCAAAGGCGCCACAAAGGCACTTCACCAATTGGTAAGAAAGAGACCATAATCGCAATAAGCATATAAGAACACGAAGTTTTTTATAGTGGTTCGATCTAGGATAGATCTACGTCCACTTTAAGAGAAATTTCCATTATCGCATACAAGCTTACAGAGTTTGAATACTTCTCATTACATTGGTTTTCATCTTCACAAACTCTTATCTGGATTAAATCCAAAAAATGAAAGAAATTAGGAGAATCCTTTACATGTGAAAACTTGAGAGGTAGATTCATGATTCTTCAAACTCTTGAGTGGATTTCCATGATTTGATGATAGATTCCATGTTTGATCTTTGGTTGGAGATGATTTGAGATGTTAAAATCACTTGAAATGAGTGAAGAAATGGTTGGGTAGCCCTTCGGGATCATAAAATTAGGCCCCCATTAAAGTATTGTGCATAGGGTATTTATAGAAGTGATGGAAGCTGAAAATAGGGTGTTTATGTCGCTTGGCGTGACATGGACCATGTCGTTCGGGTGACAGTTGTCAACAACTTGGCAAAAGACAGCCGGCAACATTCTGTCAATAGCTGAAAACGGTATGACTGGGGAGGAATGACAAAACTTAGGCGGAACGACATGAGCTGATGTGGCATAGCATGAATTGACGTGGCACGACATGACTTGCGATGAGATGACTATGGCTCTACATCGCGCCTTTAGCTTTCTGACGCCACGAAGCACTGCTATATGATATTGGGGCAGCATGGAGATTAAGTGACTTAGTTTTCTTCCTGTGACATGATACTGGGACGGCTTGGTTTGATACAGCATGAACTACAGTTCATATGGCGGCATGTAGTATGACATTTAATCTGTCTTGTGTCCTGGCTCCAGAACGACATAATGGCCAAATGGGTTTAATTAACCATAACGACATGGTTGAAATGCGGCATAGTAGTTGGGCGACATGGTTTTGAAAACATCTTGCTCTACTTGGAGATGGGACTAGCGACTTAACTAATGGCGATATGAGCCAAATATCACCTTCATAAAATATCGAACCCATATTTTAATGGGTTAACATTTACCCCTCGAAGTTCGTATTATGATGAACGATGCGGACTTCAAATTTCAATACTTTCGATGTTGTTAAGTGATTTTATCAAGTCGCCAATTGTTAAGTCGATGGACGTTAATCCGCTTACGTTATCACGTCGTAAGTCGTCATGTGCTCTTAACATGTTTTATGTCGTCGTAGGCTTTTATGCCATTTTGGGCTGTCAATAGACCTGCCTTGGCCCAATTATCCCCGTATCTCTATATTTTCCCCAAGTCGTTCGTCTATTCATATTCTCTTCCTTATGAGTCCTTTTTACTTTTCAATGGCAACCATCCTTCAATCTAATAAATCACATCTTCCTTGAGCAATTTGCTTGATCGATTCACAATGTTGTTGATTATTTTCTGATCAGATTCAGGCTATCTTCAACAATCTCAATCACATTACTGATCATAATCAATTCAACTTGATTCAATGTCGGCCTGTTCGAGCTTGAAGAAACTCTCTGAATTTGTACCAATTAGCATTGACAATCATCCTACTTTAGCCATCTCGAATTGTTTTCAGCCATCATCGCCGAAGACAGGTGAAATTTACGACTTTGCAAACTAGTTTGATTTATGCGATTTTGATCAAACTGATGTTGAGTTGAATAAATTGAGGTTATAAACCCTCATATTGATTGATACTTACTTGTCTTGTAACTGATTATGATTTGGGTAATTATACTGAGTACAACTAAAATCTCTTTTTTTTAAGCATGTGTGACTTGTTTGAACTAGATTACCAATATCATGCGCTTTCTATAGCTTTTGTGCATTGAACTGGTGGTGAATGTTTTTTTTTTCTTTTTCTTGTGTGATGTCGAACTATTGACAACATGACTTGGCTTTGCATAGAAAACTTCTTTGTATAAGCTCGGAATGGATATGCGATGTATTTTGTATTGTGATTGTTTGATCACCATGATTCTAGGATGTTGAAATAACCTTAAAACCCCATGTCATTGTGGCGACTTGAATTATCAAGTCATTATTGTGATTTAAGGTATACTAGATGCCGTGTCATATGAATGACATGACTCTCTGTTGACTTAAGTTCTGGTTGCGACTTGGTGACCATGTCACCATGCGACAGTATCCATAAGACAGTTTGAAACTTAGACGACTTAAGCCCTTTCATTTATATGTCGTCTGCATTGTTTCGCAAATCATGGTCCCATGTCGCAATACTGATATAAAACCCCGAATCAATCAAGTTGTATAGCTTTCCCATTTCCAAGTCGTAGAAATAAAGTGATCGACTTAAGTTTAGAACTATTATAACACCTTGATTTACTTTGTAGCTTTAGGCTCGCTTATAGCACGTATCAGGGCCCCAAATTGTTGCAAAAATATGAGTCATGAAGTCATGGCCAAAATTATAGAGTCCAATCCATATGGGAGGTCATGTCGCTCGAACGCCTTTGTTACTTAAGTTGTTAGAACGACTTGAGATTCTAAAGGTGCTCGAACGGCTTATCTTTTCAGTGAATTGAACCTACTAAAGTTTAGGGTACGACTTGGCATCATGTCGTTGAATGACTCGAAACCTTAATACGAACTGGGATTTTGATTACTTAAGCTTTAACAACTTGAGTCTTCTAACGACTTGAGTGATCGTCGGCTTGAATCTTTGGTGATATGAGTCATTCAATGGCTTGAGTTACAAAGCGGCATAAGTCATCCAATGACTCAGACTCTTTGCGACTTGAGACTTGAATAGCTTAAGTTCCATTACGACTTAAGTTCCAAACGACTTGATGGTTAGATCAATATGAGCTCCTTATTTCATGTTGTTAACCAGCTCATTGAGCATCCTAAAGATTGTATAATCCATAGCTTCTCCTTAGAATTTCCAGAATTCTTTATGATTCGTTTTGTGAATAAACATACTTGTGTAGAATGTCTACTAGAAAGAGTTCTCGCCTTCAAACAGATGCTACTTCTTCTTCTGCCCCCGAAATTACTACAACCACAGCTTTTGGACAAACTCCTGCACAACCTTTTCCTGAACTCCGACTTGTTAATGCCTGGGACCAGGAAAGGCAATCTACTACTTTAAATTAAGATCAATTCGAACAACTGTGTGGGCAGTATGGGATCCCTATTATAGATGCGATGTTGCAACTTGAGGGTGTATTTGCGGATAGATTTCCGCCTAGGTACATAGCTATGAATAGACATATGCTATCAAGCAGCGCTATTCCTCCAATCTACCCTTTTTTAGAGAGAATTATGAATCGTCTGGCTCTCGCTCCCTTCTAGCTCCACCATAACGGTTACATTGTCCTATTAGGGCTTTATATCCTTGTCATGGATAAAGAAGGACGTGAGCCTACCTTTGACGAAATACGTTACCTATGCTCATTCAAAGTTAGGAAAGACACTCCTACCATTATGCACACTGAGGGTGCTCGGAATCAAAAGCTTATTTATAACTTGCCAGACAATGTTTCGGCGTTCTTAAATAAGTTTTTCTTTGTTCGATGCTCTTAAACCTTTCATGAGAACTGGTCAGAAGGGGGTAAACAATCTTTTTATGGAAATTCACTTTTAACCTTTTGTATTGATCTCAATTGCCGAAATCTATGTTCCGTTATTTTCCAGTTCTTCCGGATCATATTAAAGAGATAGATAGCGCTCCTTATAAACCTCTTTATGACTCCCTTAATTATGTTTACATATTGGATAGATTTAGACAGTATGTGATAACAGAGAATAATCTTCGCAAACACGGATTACTCCATTTTTCTAGGAAATTCTATTCCAAAGGAAAACCTGCAACCCCCAAACGTAAGCCTATAGAATTAAATGTTGGTACCTCTGGTGATGGTAATGAAGCCTGAGATCAAACTATTGATTCCTCACTGAAAAAGTGCTCTGAGCCTGTTGGTGGTAGCAATTCGCCATCTAAAATGGCTTCTAATGAGACATAAGGTTAAAGGCCTTCTAACCTCAACTGGACAGGTCGAGAAAGAAGATACCACCCTGCATCTTGTATCAGAAACTGAGCAGATTGAGAGAGATGAAAGAGAAGGTAACATTTCAGATTCTGCACATGAAATTGAACATGTTGGGGAAGGTCAAACCGTACTAGAGATTGATCCAAACACAGAAACGATGGCTGAGGACCCTCTTATTCAAAACATAACAGAGGAAGGTTCCACAGGTACCTTTGATAATTTGGGCGATCTTAACTCAGCCAAGTACCTTAGCCAGGGCGATATCGTTACCCGGTCTCTTGATCCTCAAAACACAATTACAGGAGCTAACATAATGGAGGCTCCCATTTATGCACTAGGAAAATAGCTGAAATCTTTGGGAATTTCCTTAGAACCAACCAGAAAAACTGGTTCATGTGTAGTAGTGCTTTAGAGAACATCTCTATCACGCACATACTTCTTAAATTTTGGTAACCTTCATAGCTTACCCCAGCACCTTTCAGTTTAAGTGCTAAAAAACTTTTCTTATTTTTTTTCCAGGTTCAAAGATGCATGGGAAACACTTGTCAGATTTCAGGAAGAAAAGTACAACGTACAGCCCAAAGCATTTATTACAACCCGACCCTTTGTGATAGCCGCATCATTCCAAGCAATCTTACCCTCCCCGCCTCCAAAATCTTCTCACAAACCTTCGAACGCAACAGAACCAGAATTGACTGACGAGAAGAGGCAAAAGATACGTAAGGAAGAACATGAGGAAAGAAGAAGATGTGCTTGGCTTAGGGATGATATTCATGACGAAGAGGGTTGCGGGGAGAAGCGAAAGACACACGAGGAAGAACATGACGAAAGAAGAAGACGTGCTTGGCTTAGGGATGATATTCATGATGAAGAGGGTTGCGGGGAGAAGCGAGGGAAAGACGATCAAGGGAAGGATGACTCACATAAGCGCCCTAAACTAGACAAGCTTCCTATTGTTCCCCAATTGGTTCCATCTTCTAGTCCTCTCGATCCTCCTGCTGAAATACATTCAATTATCCACAAACCCCATATGAGCTCGAGCCAGCAAACACTTCCCTCATTGGACGATTCAAGGGTTGGAATATGAAAGGGATACTTTTTGATTGTGGCGTAAATCCAACTGATGCTGATGAAATGGCTGAGGAAATAGAAACTATAATAAGCCAAACACATACCCATCTTGACACTGCTAAGAGTCAGCTTGACACGAAGCTAAGTATTGTCAGGGACCATGTTAAGGAACAATTGAACTGATGGAATGAATTTGGAGATAATCTCCAAAGGCATAATGATGCTAATCTTGGTAAGATCGCTGCTTTGGAGAGTGATAATGCCAAGTGGGAGGAAGTCTTAGATTCTCATGATGCTACTATTGCATCCCACACTAAAAGAAATCTAGAATTAGGGGGATTAGATAGCTAGAACAAGAAGCTCAGAGGAGAACTTGAAGCTGCTAGGCAAAAGGAAAAGGAAGCCCTAACCGCCAAATGCAATGCTGAAGTTACATTATCTGTGGAAAAGGATTTCTCTAAACAATATCGGGACGAAGCTGCCCAACTTAGAGAAACTACCAATTACTTGGAATCTTCCAATCACATATTAATGGCTAGGGTTGATACTTTGGAGAAGGATAAAAAAGCTACTGAGGAAACTCACAAAAATGCTATGGACGAGGCTGATGCTGACATATTTCGGTTTTATGTTTCGGTGTCATGAGCCGTGGGAGTTTACACTATTTAGGGGATAGCTTTCCAACTACCTTGGCACTGGTCTGGGAACAATTACTTGAAATTAATAGTGGCAATCGTTGCGAAGACGATCTCATTAATGATCTTTTAGAAGAAAGATCCAAGAAAGCTTTAGCTGAGGCAAAAGCCCAATTGGAAAATGATAGGGCTGGTGCTTCCGGAGAGAAGGTTCAGAATCAAACCAACGTTGATCCTCCCATCGATCCTACAAATAGTGAACCTTCTAGTTCACAAATTCATGTGGATCCTCCTATTACTTTGACAGAGAAAGACGTTGGCATTGAAAAGCGCATTGTTACGGAGAATGTTATCGAGGAACATGGTGGAGACGATAAAGGTTATGATGAAAACATAGACAACTAGAGGATTGAGCACAGAGATATCCAGGAAAATCTTCTAGATGTTAGTAAAATAGAAACTGACTTCACCGTGTCATACTTAGAATCCATTTTTGATTCACCTGGGTTTCTCGCCTCTTATGCTCGTTGCTTCCATAATCTAGGTTTAATTTCACTCCTATCTTCTCCTGCTATAGGCAAGGCAGCCAGAATTGAAGCTGCTATAACTGACTCACCCATGGTGACTATTCCCCTTGCTTCCGTTATCAATCCCCCTCCCCCTAGTGACACACCTTACTTGTCATTACAGCTCTTGGATCACAGGATGCTAAAATCGGTGCACTTTCTAACTTAGAGGATGTCGATTACACTCTTACTGATGATGCTAGAGACGCAAAAACATATGAAAGCCCAGGAGACACTGCTAAGGATCAGGAAAAGAATAAAACCAAACCCTCATCATCTTTGAAACATAAAAGGAGGAAGCATAATTAGGAGAAACGAGTTATTACTATGTCTTCTCTAGAAAGTCCAAGTGGCGCGGCAGATACTCCTCCTTCTAATAAGCCAACTCTGAGATCAAGTGATAGGAAGAAGAAATAGTGCTCAGCACCAGCTTGTCTTACCTTTTGACTACTTCCTTTTATGTGTTTCATTCAGATCGGTTGTATATGCGGGTGCCAATCCCCGCTTACTGCTTTATGTTACTCTACATCTGAAATTTCCGTACTTGACTTGTGACTCTGTGATTTGACTTTGTGTTGTTGTTATGGAAATGTGTTCTTCTTGTTGTACTTAAGATTTTGCTTTAACTTTGTCATACTTTATTTCTTTGCATTCCACACTTGTTGACTTTGCACACTTTTAACATAAGTTCTCTATATCATAGCCATTTGTTATTGAGATGCCTGACGTTATAGTGACCTCATGGCATGTTTTTGTTTCTTATAAATAATCTTGTAAATAACTATTTCTAGTTGTAGAGACAGATCACTTATTAGTTGGATTTACTTGACCAAATGCATTGAATTTTCTTAATTTTGACTTGGGCAGTATTTTTGGACTTCTTTTTCGTGAGTAACCACTTTTTGTGCTTATCACTGTATCGAAGTTCCCAAATTTGGCTTAGCTATTTCAAGGGATTTACCATTGTTTGTCAAAATAATTCTCATAGATGTCGAGCCCTTAATGTAAAGTTGTGACGAACTTATGGTATGTATAAGTGAGCATTATTGAATTTCCTTAATGCGGTGGTAATGGACCCGTACCAAAATTCATCACAGACTTTAAACGTTAGGCGCGACAATTGTGATCGACTGTATTTGGAATCTTCTGGTCATGTGCTCATGCAACCACATTTGAAATTTCCGAGCTTTCCTATGACCCATAGATTGCCGACCTAGTCGACCAACTTCATATATTTTATTGGGGTAGAGTTTTTGTTTTTGTGCCCCTGCTTGAGAGGTCTTATATTTTTAGTTCATTCCATCATGTTTCTCGCTAACCTGGCAATCCAGACCCTTTCGAGATTAGATTTGAACATATTCTCCCGGAGAGGTTTTGTTTTTCGTGCCTCTGAAGAAGTCTTTGTAAATTCGTTATTCGTTGTGACTAAATAATTCAGCCACTTGTAGAATTCGTGGGATGCCTTCGAAAAGGTCTTTGGGTCCATCACTAACCGAATTTGGAAGACCCGACTTATGATCGGATTCCCCCAAAGGGGTCTTTAACGTCAGTCAATCACTGGATTTCGAAGATCTAGCATCAGTAACTGGGTTTGAATGAACTGGCATCTAATTGAATGCCCCTGAAGAGGTCTTTAGAAGCCCAGGGTTTGTCGTAATCGGGCCATGTATTAATCGCACTGACGATCGACTGGGTACCCCTCGGGGTGGTCTTTGGTTTAGAAGCCTAGTGTTAGTCGCAATCAGTCTATGTATTAATGGAACTAATGATCAACTGGGTGCATCTCGAGGAGGTCTTTGGTTTGGAGTTGCATCGTTTCACGGGGCGGACGCTAGCTCATTCACCGGGTTTACCATGATTTGTTAGAACTAGGATCCTGGACCTCGCAATTAAAAAGGTGTCCATATGGTGAAACTTACAACTTTGTTTATAGTCCGAACGCCGCATCAATTGACCGTTCAGTTCTTGGGGTCCCTTATTTTCAATATTGTGCTTCACACCTTTGTATTTGTTGTGAATGACATTTTAAGCATCGAGCAATGAGAGTTTGAGCTATCCCAGTCGGGGTGTGCTGCAGTGGTCACCAGGCTTTACTAGGTTATAGATGCGATGACATTCTTTTAAGGTACCTACAATCAAAATCGAATTTCATCAACTTGTAATCAAGAGTTTGCAAATGTTTGATTTAGGCAAGTAAAGCAATTTCTTTCATCAATATGTACCGGGCTTGTAACAAATTTCAAAGTTTGTAACAATGTTGCATGGTATTTACAATGCACGACGTGTACAACTTTTCAAGATATATGAAAGAAACATTAAGATAAGTAGTGATGGAGGTGTAGGCCATTCCAGGCTCTGGGAAGTCGGACCCTGTCCGTCGTTTTCAGTTCGAAGGTGCCATCTGAGAATTTCTGGTTTGTCATGTACAGTCCTTCCAATTGGGCCTAGATACTCCATTTCCTGTCATTATTCTCTTCAGAATAAGGACCCCAATTTTTACGGTTCTCCATTTCACTTTGGCATTAAAATGTCAGGATACCCCTCTCAAATGAGCAGCAATTCTGAGTTCTGTTTCTTTTCTCTTTTCATCAAGCAAATCAAGTGCTTCGAATTACAGTATCTCATTCTCTTCCTGATTAAAATAGATTCTACGGTGAGTAGGAACTTCCAGCTCCACCGGGATCATAGACTCAGATACAAATGCAAGCGAGAATGGAGTGTGCCCAATTGCAGTTTATGAGTTGTGTGGTATGCCCATAGTGCAAAAGGAAGCTCGTCTACCAACCACCTTTGGCTTTTTCGAGACGCTTCTTAATGGTTGACTTTAAAATTTTATTGATCACTTCAACTTGCCCGTTGGCCTGCAGATGAGCAACGGCTGAAAAACTCTTCTTGATTTTGTATTTAGCACAGAAATCCAAGAATTCTCTTCTCTCGAACTGAGTTCCATTATCGGTGATTATTTTTCTACGGTATCTCGAATTGGCAGATAATGTTCTTCAAGACAAAGTTGACCACCTTTTTCGAAGTAATAGTAGCTAACGGCTCGCTTCGGCCCATTTAATGAAATAGTCAACGACCACGATTCCATATTTCATACTTGATTTAGCTGTAGGCAATGCTCTAATTAAATCTATGCCCCAGACAGCAAATGACCATGGGCTGACCATTTGAGTTATTTGTATGGGAGGAGCTCTTGGAATTTTCGCAAATCTTTGGCAGCTATCACACTCTTGGCGTACACTATGCCATAGATGGCCTACAACAACCCAGAAAAGTGACGCAGTAGGTGCCAAAAAGTGTTGCTGTAGGAAAAAAACGATCTGTGGCAACACTTTTTTAGGGGTTTCCTTTTGCCACGTTGCATAAGAATCAAAGGCAATGCCTTTGTGGCTCTATGGCAATATCGGTACAAGTGTTGCCACAGGTACCACTAAAACAAAAAAATATCCTTTCACATCTGCTGAAAACAGTTGTAATATGTCTAGTACAGCTGGCAATCATAATAAAGTCAACCTTTTTTACAACTGTTTCTAGCAGTTGTTAAAATTTGTTTTACAATAGCTAAAAGTGATTACACCTCAACTGCTATTGATCAAAGATTTTATAATATTATAATAAATATTATTATAACATACTATTTTATTCAAATAAATATTTTATTTTAATATTTCAAATGGTACAAATTTTTTGACTCCACTATTATACATTCACTTGTATATTACAAAATCATTCATGTTTACATACATTGTCACTCGATTCACTCATATACAGACTTACACAACCATAAACAACCACAATCATTCATATTTACACTCTTCTTCTGCTTTACACGTCTAGGTCCAAGGTAGCTTCTGCCTCTGCAATTTGTTTCATTATATATCTCTAACATTGATGCCTGCAAGTTTAATAAACAAGTCCATTTGGGACTCGGAAAATGTGAAAAGTCAAACTTTAGAATAAACATAATACTAATGTGAAAAATGTAGATGCATACCTGATGTGGCGTTAGTGAACGATGTTGTAACTCCGAAAATACATTAGATTGGATAGCGATCATCTCAGCCAATAAATGTTTCAAAGAAGTCCAAAAATTCGGATGTCGAAATGTACAAGATATATAATAAAAACCTGCTCTTGAATTTGTTATGAAACTCATTTATATAGACCACTAACCATTTTTGTACCTGTGTGTATATTGAAAAGAATAATTACAGTGAAATACACCAAAAAGGAAGAGAGAATTGATTTGAGGTAAATAAGAAATTTACTAAATTAATGCATCTGAATCAGAGGCAACAAAGGTAATGACCAACCCTTTGGCTTGAAACCTCATTGTATCAGTATGCAACCTACCTTCTCCATTACCTTTCTTATAATCTAATTGTTATCTCTCACACCTAAGCTGCAGTTCATCTAGCTCCCACACATATTCATTTCTATGCATCAATTCATGGGCATTCATCCCTTACTCACTAGCAAAACATATTTTGCAGGCATAGCACCATCTCAATGGAATTTTTCCCGCATCTGAACTTGAGCCTGTCTAGATGCAGGAGTAAATTTTGTCAAGTTGAAGCGGCAGCTCTTAATACGTTCCTATTCTTGCTTGTGTAATCATCAGCTATGCCTGGTATTAGCTCACGTTTTGCTACCCTTTAGCAGTACAAGCCAATCTGTATTTGCTCACACATTTAAGTTTTAGTAACAATTCATATCCCTATTATCTGCAATAAACATCACATATGTCACATTTTTTCCAATATATGTCAAGTACCAATATCATTTCATTTTAATCGGACTTCTAAATGCTTCACTCCTCCATATTTTACTTCAATGTAAACAAATATAACCATGGCCATGTTCCAGAAAATGCCTTACTAATCAATTGGACGAACATGATATATCATTTTTTATTCATGAGTTAAGCATGGAGTAAATATGCATGTATGATGGCTCAAATTTTACCCAATGAGTTGAACACAGGAGTTAAACTCAAATCTTACTCATCAGTGCATTCTTTACAGCCTCCACTGCATGTCTATTAATCAATTTCATTTGATTGCAATGATATAACATGTATTAATTAACATCAAGTGTAACAACCCACATCCATTAATGTCACTCACAAAGGGAATGCATTAACTTCCATGGAGGTTTTAAGTGAATATAGAACAGAAAA
Source organism: Allium sativum (assembly GCA_030737875.1). Classification (NCBI taxonomy): domain Eukaryota; kingdom Viridiplantae; phylum Streptophyta; class Magnoliopsida; order Asparagales; family Amaryllidaceae; genus Allium; species Allium sativum. The sequence goes on from CM060909.1 coordinate 875,309,109, forward strand.
ATTACAACAACAACATATACATATGACTAAAATAGATCTAATCATAAAAAGGGTGAAACTTGCATGTGTGATATATGTCCAACACCGAAACTTGCATAGGCAAAAACTACAACTTGCATAAAACTATACATGTCATGGATCTAAAGGTGTCAACTTGTTTGGTTAAATGTCACAACTTACATAATATGATCATAACCCAAGTTCATGTATAAACTTGCATATGTGGTTTAGGCAACATAATGATGGTGTGAACTAGCATCTAACACATAGAACTCACACATGTCATAGCATAATTCTAGGTCTAAATAGATGTCATAATTCCAGATCTAAATAGATGTCATGGCATATGTTCATAATCTTTACTAATCAATCTAAACTTGCATACATGATTTGTCATATAAATCAACATAGCCCAAATAATATCAACATTATGATTTGATTAACATGAACTAATTAGCATAGATAATAACATCATGACTTTATAACATGTATGATTTATCACAACTTAGCATAGAAAATTACAACCTATACAATATCATCATAGCATGATTTACAACATATAGGATATCATCATCACATAACATAGGATTTACAACATACATGATAGCATAAGGTTTACAACAACATATATGACCATTCACATCATTTTCTTATGATCCATATCATATCTTAATCTAATTAGTTTGCTAATAATCTTATTAAAATCATCATACTCACAATTAGAAAAGAAAGAGAGTCTTGATTTGCTTTAGAGTTGAGTAGAATTAGGGTTTTGATTAGCTTTCTTCCTTCTTAGTTGGCGGCGGCTACACTGACTTCCATGGCGATGGCATGACAGCGGCTATTCTATTTTTCATGTGAATTTAGAGTGAGAGACTACCTAGGTATATATAGAGTTTAGGATTTATTTAGGCCGTCAGATCAACTCAGAACTAACCTGAACCGTTAAATTAGCCAACTCAGCCCTAAAGACACATCAACAGCTCAAGATTGGGCTCAGCCAAAACCAGGCCGACCTGACCAGGTCAACACCCAGGTCGACCGCGCAGTCGACCTGGTCCTGGGGGTGTCGACTCCCCAGTCGACCTGGGTGCTGGGCGGGAAATTTCCCGCCTAGCCTGTTTGACTTCGAATTTTGAATTTCAAATTTTCTGAAACTTCCGATGGCCATATCTCCTTCATACGAAGTCCAAATCACGCAAACTCGGACTCTATTTCAACCAGAATTCCGACATGAACATAATGGCGCAACCCGTTTCCCTTAATTCTCACTTCTGAAATTAATTATTCTTTAATTTGTGAATATTAATATTAACAGAATTACGGGGTGTTACATTCTCCCTTCCTTAAAGGATTTCAACCCCTAAATCTCAAAGTTAAGGAGAATGTATATCCTAACATCCAATCGTCCATCTACTCAACCATCAAACACAGGCATCCATTGTCCTTATAGACTTCTAATGCTTTCATGTTTAAATGCGCAGTGTGTGTATATGTCCATATCTAATGCAAAATCAGGCGGTCCACTGATTCAGTTAACCTTCTTAATGCAAATCATGATAGTGCCATGCGTCCATTATGTATGCAAAAGTTCCTTAATGCTACATATTATCTCTATATGCGTACACAATCATCATCTTAATGCAGCATCCATATGATAAAAAAATCCTCATACATCCATTTTACTAAATACATCCATATATATGCAATATGAAATATGAAGTGACTGAGTCGATCTAGTGCCTAATAGTGTGTGTGTATATGCGTCCAAGAGCAAACACTTGCATCCACTTTGCATCCATCATACATAACATGTCTCAAACACATGTTTCAAGCATAGGATTATCCTAACTAGAGGTCAAGGATACTAGCGAGAGGATACTCTAAAGGTAAGATAAGTACAAGATAAGCGATAAAGGAGAAATTAAAGGACATACCCTCAAAAAGAAAAGGGTAAAATGAACGCATCTTCTCTTCTGTCTCCCAAGTGGCGTTGCTCTCATCATCTCCCCATTGCACTTTGACTAGTCTGACTTCTCGATTTCTCAGCTTCTTAATCTCTGACCCAAGAATGCGCGTAGGAGCTCGTCGAATCGTCACATCACGCTCTATCTCCACCTCTCTAAGCAAGTTCGGCTCTACCACCTCCGCGGTCTCGTGTAGGTACTTCCTCAAATGTGACACATGGAATACGTCTTGTACACCACTAAGTCTCTCAGGCAAATCCACTCTATACGCCATCTGTCCAATCTTCTCCTTAATAGGAAACGGCCCTACGAACCTTGGTGCTAATTTCCCAACGGACCCAAAGCGAACAATGTTCCGTAATGGAGACACTTTGATAAAGACCATGTCCCCAACATCAAACTCAAGATCTGTCCTCCTCTTATCCGCATAAGATTTCTGCCTATCTTGCGCTGTCTTCATCCTCCTTTGAATCAAATCGATCTTCTCCGAAGTCTCCCTAATCATATCGGGCCCAAGTAAGATCTTATCCGTAGATTCCCACCAACATGTAGGTGAACGACAAGGTCGTCCATAAAGAGCTTCGAAAGGTGCCATGCCAATGCTGGACTGAAAGCTATTATTATATGTGAACTCCACTAATGGAAGATGCTCTTCCCATGTACCCCCAAAGTCTAGGATACATAGCCTCAAAATATCCTCTAGAATACGATTCACCCTCTCGGTCTGGCCGTCCGTCTGAGGATGATACGCGGTGCTCAAACATAACTGAGTCCCTACCGCCTCTTGCAAGCTCTTCCAAAATTCGCTAGTGAAGATAGGATCGCGGTCGCTTACTATGCTAGAAAGAACACCATGAAAACGAACTATCTCTCGGACGTATACAGAAGCTAACCATGGAGCAGTCCTCTTACTCTTCACGGGAATAAAATGGGCGCTCTTAGTAAGTCTGTCTACTATAACCCAAATCCCCGTATTACCCTTCCTTGATCTTGGTAATCCATCCACAAAGTCCATCGAGACACTTTCCCATTTCCATTGTGGAACCTCCAATGGGTGAAGCAACCCACCGGGTTTCTTTTGCTCCGCTTTTACTTGTTGGCACACCAAGCATCTAGTGACATACTCGGCTACATCCGTCTTCATAGAGGCCCAAAAGAAAACTCGCTTCATGTCTTTGTACATCTTGTCCCCGCCGGGATGAATGGTCATCTTCGAACGATGTTCTTCGTCAAGAATAGCCTTCCTCAAACCTTCGTCTCGAGGTACACAAAGTCTACTATCCCTATGTAACCAACCCTTATCATCTAGGGTATACCTACGGAGATGGCTTGATGACTCCCCTCTTTTGAGCTTCTCCACTAACTCAACCAACTGTGGGTCGTCTCGCTGTGCCTCACCAATCCGTCCCAAAAGCGTAGGTCTGACCTCCAAGGATGCTAGCAAACCGGGTGCAAAGTCAACGGAAGGTCTAAAATCAAACATAGAGATGAATTCTAAGTTTCGCCGTTCAACAAACAACGGACTCAAGGACAACCTTTTCCTACTTAAGGCATCTGCCACCACGTTACCCTTGCCAGGGGTATATGCTATTTCGAAGTCGTAGGACGCTAAGAATTCCACCCACCTTTGCTGTCTTAAATTCAAGTCCTTCTGAGAGAATAAGTATTTTAAAGATTTGTGGTCAGTGAATAATTCGAATTTCTCGCCAAGAAGATAATGGTGCCAAGACTTAAGCGCAAAAACAATTGCAGCTAACTCTAGGTCATGCGTGGGGTAATTCTTCTCATGCGGTCTCAACTGCCTTCCCTCATAGGCTATTACCCTTCCCTCTTGCATTAAGACTGCGCCTAGTCCTGTCCCACAAGCATCGGTATAAACAGTAAACGGCTTACTCCCGTCTGGCAGCACTAAGACTGGAGCTGAGGTCAAAGCTCTCTTTAAACGTTGGAATGCATCATCACAATCTACGTCCCATGTGAAAACTAGGTTCTTCTTCGTCAAACGTGTTAATAGAGCTGATATCTTTGCGAAGTCTTTGATAAACTTCCTATAGTAGCCAGCCAACCCCAAGAAACTCCTTACTTCAGTAGCATTTTTAGGGACCTTCCAATCTTGGATGGCCACCACCTTCGCGGGATACACAGCTATCCCTTCTTTGGAAACCACGTGCCCTAAGAATCGTACTTCCTTCCTCCAGAAGTGACACTTAGAAAATTTAGCTTTAAGGTTATGCGCTTGTAGAGTCTCCAACACTTCCCTAAGATGTAGGGCATGCTCTTCTTCATTCTTAGAAAAGATCAAGATGTCGTCTACAAAGACCACCACGAATTTATTAAGGTACTCCCTAAACACCCTACTCATCAAATCAACAAAGTATGCGAGGGCGTTTGTCAAACCGAAGGGCATCACTAGCCATTCATAGAAACCGTCCGGAGTCCTAAAGGCAGTCTTGTCGATGCTATCCTCAGCCACTCTCAACTGATGGAAACCAGTGGCTAAGTCCAATTACGAAAACACTGAGGCGCCAACTAACTGATCGAAGAGATCGTCAATCCTCGGCAGTGGGTGTCTGTTCTTCTTAGTAAGTTTATTAAGTTCTCTATAGTCCACACAAAGTCTAAGGGACCCATCCGCCTTCGTGGAAAATACTACTGGAGCACCCCACTCCGATATACTTCGTCTTATGAACCCCTTCTCAAGCAACTCCTTCACTTGCTTATTGAGTTCCCTCCTTTCACGAGGAGCCATGTGGCGTACTACTAAAGATACTGGTTTTGCATTATCCACAAGATATATTCGAAAATCTATCTCCCGCTTCGGAGGCAAGCCCTTCACCTCCTCAAACACATCCGAGTATTCTCGGACCACTCTAACAGATTGTAGATTCTCCACAGATGCGTCAAGCGATTCTAGATAACTTAGCATAACGGAATTTATGGGATTACAAAAGATTTCGAGAGTGTTACCAAGGCGAGTCATGAGCCTAACTACTCTCCTTTCACAATCAAGAACGGCCCCATTTCTGGATAACCAATCCATTCCTAAAATTAGCCCATAGCCCGTGAAGCCCAAAACATAAGCATCACATCTAAACTCAACGCTGAGTATAGAAATTTTCAAATCCAAACACATCATGGACAAATAAGCTGAGCCCCCAATTGGATTCGAAACAACTAAGGGATCCTTTATTAAACTGGTGTTTAAGTGCAGTGATTCAACTAATGATGTAGAGATAAACGAATGTGATGCGCCCGAATGGAATAAAGTACGGACAGGATGATCAAACAGAAAAACTAAGCTTTCAACAGAAATGGTTCTACCTCGTTCTTACAGCGGTGGGACCGCGAGAGCCTGAACTTGTCCCCTTGCCTGCCCTGGTGCCATAAGAGCCTGCACCTGTCCTCCCGAGGTAGACCCTGCCCTCTGCCCCTTCTTTGGGCAGTCCTTCACTTGATGTCCCGCTTCACCACAGTGAAAGCAGCCAGTCTTCTTTTTCTTTCTGCAATCCTTGCTGAGATGGCCTGGTATCCCACTGTTAAAGCATCTTTTCTTTCCTTTGCCATTATTGTCTTTACCACCCTTCTTGTTTTTCTGTTGAGGTTTCTTCTGATCCCCTTTCTTTTCGGGTGCCTTATTAGCATTAGCGCCTTTCTCCTAGTGCATGAGTGCCATGTCTACTAGCTTCTCAAAGGTGGCCCCCATAGGGATGTGGGTCATAGCCAACCCTTGCAACGGCTCATTCAAGCCTTTAACGAACCTCAGAGCCTTCTTCTCCGGCGTGTTCACTAAGTCCAAGCCAAACCTTGCTAACTGATTAAATTTGTGGACATATTCTTTCACTGATGAGCTTCCTTGCTTTAATGTCAAGAACCTTTCCATATATAGATTCTCTTCTGCCTTTGAGAGAAACTTCGCCTCAAACCTACGTCTGAAATCCGCCCAAGAGTCAACAGGACGCTCCCCATTAGTGACCTCCCACCAAAACAAGGCCTCTCCCTTCATTAACCAAGCTGCTAATTTGACTTTCCTCCCTTCTTCTACTTCAAAGATTTCTAGCAATTCTTCCACCTCCTTAAGCCAATCTCTAGCTTCCACAAACGTTTCTGACCCTTGAAAAGGTTTTCCACCCATAGCCTTAAATTCCTTGCATGTCTTTGCAAAAGTATCAGCGCGAGGAGGAGGAGGAGGAGGAGGAGCGGGTGCAACTGGTGGTGGAGGAACATTGGCTGGACCTGCAGCGGCCCTAGCCTCTAATAACCTCCTATACCATCCTGGTATCGTTACACCATCCGGAAGGTTAAGATCTTCAGCCATGCTGAAACAAAAAAGGAAAGATTCAAAATGGAGAATTCGAAAGATAAAGATATATGGCTATTGGGGATTTTCATAAAAACTTTCCTCTTAAAATCACTCATTAAGACATGTTTTTGAAAACACTTCTTCCAAAAATACTTTAGAAAAATAGTTTTTCTAAAAAAATTATCTATTCTGGTAACCTTAAGCTCTGATACCACATGTAACACCCCACGTCCATTAATGTCACTCACAAAGGGAATGCATTAACTTCCGTGGAGGTTTTAAGTGAATATAGAACAGAAAAATTACAACAACAACATATACATATGACTAAAATAGATCTAATCATAAAAAGGGTGAAACTTGCATGTGTGATATATGTCCAACACCTAAACTTGCATAGGAAAAAACTACAACTTGCATAAAACTACACATGTCATGGAAATAAAGGTGTCAACTTGTTTGGTTAAATGTCGCAACTTACATAATATGATCATAACCCAAGTTCATGTATAAACTTGCATATGTGGTTTAGGCAACATAATGATGGTGTGAACTAGCATCTAACACATAGAACTCACACATGTCATAGCATAATTCTAGGTCTAAATAGATGTCATAATTCTAGATCTAAATAGATGTCATGGCATATGTTCATAATCTTTACTAATCAATCTAAACTTGCATACATGATTTGTCTTATAAATCAACATAGCCCAAATAATATCAACATTATGATTTGATTAACATGAACTAATTAGCATAGATAATAATATCATGACTTTATAACATGTATGATTTATCACAACTTAGCATAGAAAATTACAACCTATACAATATCATCATAGCATGATTTACAACATATAGGATATCATCATCACATAACATAGGATTTACAACATACATGATAGCATAAGGTTTACAACAACATATATGACCATTCACATCATTTTCTTATGATCCATATCATATCTTAATCTAATTAGTTTGCTAATAATATTATTAAAATCATACTCACAATTAGAAAAGAAAGAGAGTCTTGATTTGCTTTAGAGTTGAGTAGAATTAGGGTTTTGATTAGCTTTCTTCCTTCTTAGTTGGTGGCGGCTACACTGAGTTCCATGGCGATAGCATGATGGCGGCTATTCTATTTTTCATGTGAATTTAGAGTGAGAGACTACCTAGGTATATATAGAGTTTAGGATTTATTTAGGCCGTCAAATCAAATCAGAAGTAACCTGAACCGTTAAATTAGCCAACTCAGCCCTAAAGACACATCCGCAGCTCAAGATTGGGCTCAGCCAAAACCCGGCCGACCTGACCAGGTCGACTGCATAGTCGACCTGGTCCTGGGCGTGTCGACTGCCCAGTCGACTCCCCAGTCGACCTGTGTGCTGGGCGGGAAATTTCTCGCCTAGCCTGTTTGACTTCGAATTTTGAATTTTGAATTTTCTGAAACTTCCGATGGCCATATCTCCTTCATACGAAGTCCAAATCACGCAAACTCGGACTCTATTTCAACCAGAATTCCGAGATGAACACAATGGCGCAACCCGTTTCCCTTAATTCTCACATATGAAATTAATTATTCTTTAATTTGTGAATATTAGTATTAACAGAGTTACAGGGTGTTACATCAAGTGATTAGAAAAAAGTGAGAATAAGAAGAAAAAATGAAAAGATGATGAATGCAAATCACCCATTAGCAACCTCATCAAACTTGAGATAATGCTAATTGGCTTCCTACAAAGTTTGAGTTGAGCCTGATTTTGTTTAACTCAGAAAATCATAGGAACACATAATCTGGTGCATCACTGTTTTCACATAATCTGATGCATCACTGTTTTTCACAACACGACTCGGGCTACTCAAGCTACTAAGGCAACTGCTTTATTTTTTCTGACTGCATCACTATTCCTAGTTCTTGCTAGATCCTATACCCGTTATTGTGGGTAGAATAATTGCAGTTCCCCAAAAGAAAAAAGAAAGAAAAAATATAATGTTTAATGTTGTTGTGGTGAAATAACCTAAGAAACTTACAAGTTGAAGTAACCCGAGAAATCTAAGAAAATCATTACCACCCTGGGTCGTACTGGCATCAATACTATCGATTCCACTCAAGTTTACATCTTCCCAACGAGAGTCAGTAGCAGTCGCAACTAGTAAAGGAATTATTGGGTTACCTAAGGGAGACAGAGAGACAGTTGTGGTGACTATTTCAGTTTGTTTACCATGCGATCTAGTTGCTGATGAGGAAGAAGTTGCGGCTTTCTTCTCCTTACGAGCCATCATACGCAAGTTGAGACAGCGATGTTTAGGAAGAAGAAGAAATTGCTAGATCTGGTTTTACGGAAGAGGACATCAGCAGTCATGAATTGTTTTGATTTAGGAAATTGTTTTGATTCTAGAAAATTGTTTTGATTTGTTTCTAGATCCAAGGATTTATTTTTAGAAAATTGTTTTAATTTGGGGATTTGGCAGAGAAGATGGCATGAATTACGTTCCAGTGGGAAAATGAAAATTTGGGGGCAAAAAAGGCGGGATAGTGAAGGAAAATCACATTGACACAGATTGATAATATAGGCCGTTAGATAGAGTCATGCGGATTACTAACTTTGTTAATTTTCTAATTTGAATATATCTATGGTTAATGCAACACATGTTGATATCTATGCTAACACATTGAAGCATGCATTACAATAGACAAAAAATAGCATAGCAATGGCAACATTGTAGCTAGCAACACCATGAATTTTCGTTGTGGTAGGCTATCTATGGCGTAGTGATAGGTCATTGCGTCCAGGTTCACATCGGGCCAAAAATAGCCATATTGCAATATTTTCTTGGCCAGTGTTTGACTGACTGTGTGACCTCCACATTCTCCCTCATGTAATTCTGCCACGATTGCCTTGGACTCCTCTTTGGTTACACATCACAGCAGTGGCATAGAAAAACCTCGTCTATATAACCTTCCATCCTGGATAGGTATAACGGAGCTTTGCGCAATACTTTTTGTTGCTTTTTTGGTTCCTTTGGAAGTGTTCCATTAAGGATATATTCCTTGACTGGGGTCATCCAGGACACAAGCTCTTCAACAGCCTTCATAATCCAGTCAACATATACTTCTTCAATGGCGGGAGTTGAAAGGACTTCGACGGGTATCAAACCCAGCAACTGTGCATCTAAGGAACTGGCATACTTGGCGAGAGAATCTGCCTTTGAATTTTCTTCCCTATGAATCAGAGATATAGTGTAGTAGTCAAGATCATTGAGAAGTTCCAAAGAATTAGTAAGATAAGCAGGAAGGTTTCCGAGTTTGGTCTGGAATTCCTTTCGGACTTGACATACTTCCAGCTGCGAGTCACTGAGAATTTGCAAGGTTTTAAGATTCAATTCATTTTCCAACTTTAGCCCTGTGATTAATGCTTCATATTCAGCTTCATTATTGGTTGATGGGAATTCCAACCTTAGGGCATATCATAAGGAGTGGCTTTCAGGAATTTCCAGGATTATTCCTGCTCCCGAGCAGTAATCATTCTTAGATCCATCAATGAATAACTTCCAACTAGCAACTGCATCTGCTGGTTCTTCTGTTTCTTCCCCTATCCATGAGCTCGATGATAAAATCCGATAAAGCTTGCCCATTAATAGCTTTTTGAGGATGATTAGTGATGTCACATTGGCTGAGCTCTATGTTCCACTTCAATAGTCTCCCTGAAGTTTTTTGGCGAAAGAGAACTTGTCTTAGCGGTTTGTCAGTGAGAACCTTTATAGGATGGGCTTGGAAGCACGACATTAGCTTCCTTGAGGCAATAAGAAGACAACACACAAGTCTCTCTAATTTGGGATAGTTTAGTTCTGCCCTAGCAAGCCTTTTACTAATGTAGTAGACTAGCCATTGGACCTTGGCATCTTCCCGGACAAGAGCAGCGCTAAATGCATGAGATGAGACAGTTGATATAGGAACAATTCCTCTCCATCTCTAGGTTTTGACAGCATTCCTGGCAACTCCATGTGCTTAATCAACTCTTCGAAAGCTGTTTGGTATTTAGTAGTACACTGGAAATCCTTCTTTTCTTTCTTCAAAGCATCGAAGAATGGAACGTACTAATCGGTGGATTTTGAAATAAATCGATTAAGCGCAGCTACTTTCCCATTAAGGCTTTGAAGCTCTTTCTTCATCCTTGGAGTACGCATATATCTCTTAAGGTTGTGACTTGAGAAGGATTTTCTTTAATGCCTTTAGTGTTAACTATGAATCCAAGGAACTTTCGCGATGCAACTCCAAATGAGCATTTAAGCAGATTTAGCTTCATCCTATATTTTCTGATGATATGAAACATCTCAGCCAGCTTTTCAAGATGATCCTCATCTTTCTTCGATTTCACTAGCATATCATCCACATAGACTTCCATTGTATTCCCGATCTGGGATTTAAACATGGAGTTCACAAGGCATTGGTATGTTGCTCCTGCATTTTTCAGTCCAAATGACGTGATTTTATAGCAATACAAGCCTCTATCTATTATGAAACTTGTGTTTTCCTCGGCCAGATTATGCATCATAATCTGATTGTATCCGGAGTACCCATTCATGAAAGATAATAGTTCCTGCCTGTAACACCCCACATCCGCTATGGTCACTCTCTAAGGGAATGCCATAACATCGGTGAAGTATTTAAAGTGAATATAGAACAGAAAAATTACAACAAGACAGATATAAGTAATACTTGAGAAATTTCAAAACATCATTTCATTGCAGCGGAAAGTAAAACATGTTTGGTTACATCACAAAACCATAATAAGAGTCAAGTACAAAATATCCATCCTGATAAATAAAAGTACATAATCCCAATACATGAACTGATAGCCATAAAAGAAAGGGTAAGCTGAGCTCTACACCTATGGTCCAAGCTCCAAAAGAGAATAAAGCAGCCTGATCAAAGCCCACTCGTACTGGGCCCACTCTGATAACCTGAGGGTTGGGAAAAAAGATAAAAACAACGGGGTCAGACATAATTCTGAGTGAGTCCTATAACTTTAACAATACAATCGTTAAAGTAACCAGAGAAGACATAAGCTTGATATACGGTAACGTCTGGGGATGAATGGTTACACTAAGCAGCTAGGTATACTTAGGATAAACTAAGATAACCGTAAAGACGCATCCACCCACCCAAGGATGATTACTACACTGCACCACACCAGTCATTCCTACTTAAAGGTTGATCCCCCTAAGTGTACTTAGTAATTTAGTAGTTTCGTGTACCCCTATCTGACTACATAGGTGTACCCACTACTCCCCAAGCGATCGGCTCCCCTACGTAGATACCCGTGCTGGTCCCACGATGGGGTGTATCATTCCCCAACGTGGCCACCAGATAATATCAACGGTGCACGGCTTTATATCTACACGATGCAACATCGACTTACCAACCAGCCCGGGTCCACACACGCATATGAAACCCGTTGGTCCCGCGTTGCCACCGCTAACCCGGTTTGGCCTCTTATAGTCAAGCCCAATATGCGTGTCCCGTCACTCGACTAGAGTCGAGCCCACAAAGATACGTTTGGGATATTGGTTGAAATGGGCCCCCACAAGCTACCACCTAAGCTTGTTATTTCTAGTGAATCCCACTTAACCCTTAACCATGTCCCCTTACATGTTATAAATTTTGGTTAAGTCCTTTAATCATATTCTAATTGTCATACAAGGTACCCACTAGATTTTCACATGCCATCCATGGCACTCACTTAACCCTTTAATCATGTTTAATTACATGTTCCACTTTGGTTAAGTATTCTAATCGTATTTTCACATGCCACCCATGGCACTTACTTAACCCTTTAATCATGTTTAATTACATGTTCCACATTGGTTAAGTATTCTAATCGTCTTTTTCTATTGCCACCCAAGGCAACCCACTAATCTCCTCATGCCACCCAAGGCACCCACTTAACCCCTCATGTCCCACTACATGCTAATATGGTTAAGTGTTTCTTAATTCATTAATTAAGATCATGACCTCATAAAGACCTCTCACATTAGACCGTCTTTTATGACTGCTGGATATGCCGGTTGGTTCCGGGCAGACTTCTGTCATCAAAAGGGTCTAACCTCGTGTCTTTACTTTAATCATGTATTTAATTTATGACTAAGACCTCTCACATTGGGCCAATCATTTGTAGCCGTTGGATGGCCGGTCGGTTCCGGGCAGACTTCCGCTACAAAAGGGTCCAACCTCGTGTCTTAGTTGATTAATTACACCTAATTAATCACCCCCATATTAATTATCCCTAATTAATATCAAGTTTTTCATAACATGGGTAGACCTAACTCAATAGGTAAATTCCCATGGGGTAGACCTAACTCAATAGGTAAATTCCCACTTATGCTTATTCATTTTATGGTATGCTTAATCATAACCATTTCACACCATTTCATTAACATGTCTATTAACCCCATCATTTCCCCACGTACTTATGCTAACACGACATATTTCCAAGAGAAGATTCTTTCACAATTAACATGGGTTTCACTTAGCATACATTAGCATTAACATGGGTTAAAAGGTGTCCACTTACATCATAATATTAACCCAACTAGCATTGCTAAATAACCCAACTTGCATGAACATACATATGTCATGTATAAAGGCAACTTGCATAAGTGTTCATAGGTTATACAAAGGTGAACTTGCATGTGTCTTAAAGGTGTGAACTTGCACAACATGTTACATGTTAACTTGCATAACATCATACACATAACTTGCATAATATTATAAACATAACTTGCATATCAACATACACATAACTTACATAACATCATGCACATAACTTGCATAACATCATACACATAACTTGCATATGAATTTGCATAACAACATGCACATAACTTACATAACATCATACACATAAACTTGCATAACATGTTGAGCTTGCATTCAAGCATACACATAACTTACATAACATGTTGAACTTGCATATATGACTTGCATCTTAAAGGAGGGTAAACATGCATACACATATATATTCATAGCATATAAAGGTGCCATCTTGCATATGTATGCATCACATTTAAAAGGGTAAACTTGCATATCATGATTTATGCATAATACCAAACACTTAGCATGCATAAAACCACCTACTTAGCATGCATAAAATCAATTACTTATTATGCATAAACCCACCACTTAACTTGCACAAACCCACATATCCAACTTGCATAAACTCACATATTCAACATGCATAAACTCACATATCCAACTTGCATAAACTCACATATTCAACATGCATAAACTCACATATTCAACATGCATAAACTCACATATTCAACATGCATAAACATAGGATTAATATTAAACATAGATTAGCATATTCACATCATATCATATGACTTAAAAACCCATTAATCCTCATGCAAAACCATAGATCTCATCATATCTCATCTACTTAATTTAGCAATTGATCATCAAAGTGATAGAAACTCACCAAAACCTAGATTAGCAAACTTATGAAGTGGAATTAGTTGAAGAAGATGTTGATTAGAGGTTGATTAGCTTGCAACTCTCTTCATTGATTTGTGGAGGCCATGATCAAGTTTCATTTTGCCATAGTTTAGTTACAAGATCTAATTATGAATGAATTAGGGTAGGGTTGGGGTCTTATTTATAGGATTAGGTAGTGTTTTAGGCCCTTAGATTAACCCTAGGTTAGTTTAGGTCCGTTAGATTTAGGAAATCTCTAGAACCCAGCCCAGCCCTAGCCAGAAAACCAAGTCTGGTGCACCCAAGCCCTCTGGCTCGACACGCCGTGTCGACAGGCAAGTCGACAGGCAAGTCGACCCCCCTATCGACAGGCCTGTCGACAGCCCTGTAGACCCTGTTAGGGCGGGAATTTTCCCGCCTGGCCCCGCTGGTTCGATTTTGAAATCTGAATTTGAATTTTTAAATCTGTTTTTAGCTTTAATTTTCTGCAAACTTCATTGGGCCTTAACTGGGCCATACGGACTCCGATTTACAAAATTTCGGACTCTATTCTGCGTATTTTTCCGAGACGAACGCAATGACGCAGCCCGTTACCCCCAATTCCCACGTCTGAGATTATTTATTCTGCGATTAGTGAATTTTAGTATTAACTAAAATACGGGGTGTTACATTCTCCCCTCCTTAAAGGATTTCGTCCCCGAAATCTCTAAGCTAAGGAGAATACATATCCTACCATCCAAACAACCATCTACTCAATCCATCAAACACGGGCATCCATTGTCCTTAAAACAATTTCTAATGTATGAGCATATGCAAAAAGTGTGTGTATATGTTCCCTATCTAATGTATGAACATATGCAAACCATGATAGTGCCATGCATCCATTATGTATGCGAGAGAACCCTATCGACACATACAATATCTACATGAGTGCACAATCATTCACCAAAATGCATCATCCATATGATAACGCAACCATTATACATCCATTAATATAGTTTCCTACACCCAATTTTATGCAATATGCAATATGAAGTGATTGAGCCGATCTAGTGCCTAGAGTGTGTGTATATGCGTCCACGAGCAACCACTAGCAAACACTTGCATCCACTTGCATCCATCAACCATAACATGTCTCAAACACATGTTTCAACCATAGGTTTACCCTATCTAAAGGTCAAAGGTACCAATGAGAGGACATACTAAGGGTAAGATAAGCGCTAGACAACCGATAAAGGAGACGTCTAAAGCACATACCCTCAAAAAGGGATGGGCATAACGAACGCATCTTCGCTTCTGTTTCCCAAGTAGCATTGCTCTCACTTTCTCTCCTTTTTCATTTTGACTAGTCGAACCTCTCTGTTTCTCAACTCCCTAATCTCTGACCCAAGGATGCGGGTAGGAGCTCGTCGAATAATCACATCACGCTCTACCTTACTTCTTTAAGCAAGCTTGGCTCTATCACCTCTACGATCTTATGTAGGCCCTTCCTCACATGGAATACATCATGTACACCACTAAGTCTGTCGGGCAACCCCACTAATGGAAGATGCTCTTCCCATGTACCTCCTAAATCCAAGATACATAGCCTCAAAAGGTCTTCTAAAATACGATTCACCCTCTCGGTCTGGCCGTCTATCTGAGGATGATATGCGGTACTCAAATACAACTGAGTCCCTACCGCCTCTTGCAAACTTTTCCAAAACTCTTTAGTGAAGATAGGATCTCGATCGCTCACTATACTGGAAGGTACATCATGCAATCTAATAATCTTTCGAATGTAAACTGAAGCTAGACATGGAATAGTCCTCTTGCTCTTCACTGGTATGAAATGGGCACACTTAGTAAGTCTATCTACCACAACCCAAATCCCCGTATTACCCTTCCTTGATTTCGGTAATCCTTCGAGTCACTATCCCACTTCCTTAGCGGGACTTCCAATGGGTGAAGCAACCCACTTGGTTTCTTTTGCTCCGCTTTCACCAAGCATCTAGCGACATACTCGGCCATGTCTTTCTTCATACTGGCCAAAAAGAAAACTCGCTTCATGTCTTGGTACATCTCGTCCCATGAGAAAACCAGATTCTTCTTCGTCAAGCGGGTTAATGGGGCTGATATCTTTGCGAAGTCTTTGATGAACTTCCTATAATATCCTGCCAACCCCAAGAAACTTCTTACTTCGGTAGCATTCCTAGGAACTTTCCAATCCTGGATAGATACTATCTTTGCGGGATCCACAGCTATCCCTTCCTTAGAGACCACATGCCCTAAGAATCGCACTTCTCTTCTCCAAAAATGACATTTAGAGAATTTAGCTTTAAGACTATGTGCTCGAAGAGTCTCCAACACTTCTCTGAGATGTAAGGCATGCTTTTCTCCACTTCTAGAGAAAATAAGGATATTCTCCTATGCAAAATCGTCACAACTATCCACCTCTCACACAGACCACCCTGGTCGAACTCGACATCCCCCAAATGCAAGCCCCAAAGGCCTAAACCAATATCAGACAAACACCCAAGGGATGCGTCCTTCGAACCTAGACGTCCTACGTGAGATGATACTAGTAAAAACGGCTAAATAATTAAGCCCTTGTCCAACTCTGGATGTCCTCGCCAGTCTCGCTCCAAAACCACCGTTTATCCCATAACTGGCTTTGCTCATCCTATTGAGCACATACGAAAACTTATTCCGCTCCTAGAAAAGACCAAGATGTCATTTACAAAGACCATTACGAACTTATTTAGGTACTCCCTGAACACCCTTCTCATCATATGTGGGGGCGTTCGTCAAACCAAATGGCATCTCCAGCCACTCATAAAAACCATCCGGAGTCCTAAAGGTAGTCTTCTCTATACTATCCTCAGTCACTCTCAACTGACGAAACCTCGTGGCTAAGTCCAACTGCGAAAATACTGAGGCGCCCACTAACTGATCAAAGAGATTATCAATCCTCGACAATGGGTGTCTATTCTTCTTTGTGAGTTTATTTAGCTCTCTTTAGCCTACACAAAGTCTGAGGGACCCATTCGCCTTCGTGGCAAAACTACCGGAGCACCCCACTCCGATATACTTCGTCTTCTAAACCCCTTCTCAAGCAAATTGCTTACTTGCTTATGGAGTTCCCTCCTCTCACGAGGAGCCATGTGGCACACTGGCCAAGATACTGGTTTAGCATTATCCACCAGATATATTCGGAAGTCAATCTCCCGCTTCGGAGGTAAGCCCTTCACCTCCTCACACACATCCGAGTATTCCCGGACCGCTCTAACAGATCGCAAACTCTAGACCGACGTGTCAAGCGATTCTAGATAACTTAGCATAACAGATTCTATGGGATTACAAGAGATCTCAAGAGTGTTACCCAAGCGGGTCATAAGCCTAACAACTCTCCCTTCAAAATCAAGAACGGCACCCCTACTGGATAACCAGTCCATGCCCAAAACTAACCCATAGCCCGTGAAGCCCAACAAGCATCACACCTAAACTCAACGCTAAGTATAGAAACTTTCAAACCCAAACACATCATGGAGCCCAATTGGGTTTGAAACAACTAAGGGATCATCTACCAACTGGTGTCTTAGTGCAGTGACTCAACTAACAATGATGAGATAAACGAACTCAATGCGTCAAAATCAAATAAAGTACGGACAGGATGATCAAACAGGAAAACTAAACTTTCCACGGAAATAGTTCTACCTCTTTCTCGAACCGGTGGAGCTGCGAGAGCCTGAACTTGCCCCCTTGCCTGAACTGGTGCCACAAGAGCTTGCACCTGTCCTCCTGAGGTAGACCCCGTCCTTTGCCCTTTCTTAGGACAGTCTTTCACTAGATGTCCTGCTTCGTCACAGTGGAAGCAGCCAGTCTTCTTCTTCTTGCGACAATCCTTGCTTAGGTGGCCTAGTGTCCCACAGTTGAAGCACTTCTTCTTTCCCTTGCCACCATTACCTTTCCCACCCTTATTTTGTTGTTGAGGTTTCTTCTGATCTTCATTCTTCTCGGGTGCTTTATTAGCATTGGGACCCTTCTCTTCCTCATGCATAAGTGCCATGTCCACTAGCTTCTCGAAAGTGGCCCCCATAGGGATGTGAGACATAGCCAATCCGTGCATCGGTTCGTTCAAGCCTTTAACGAACCTCAAAGCTTTCTCTTCTGGTGTGTTTACCAAGTCCATGTTGAATCTCTCTAACTGCTTAAACCTGTTAACATATTTTTTCACCGACAAGTTCCCTTGCTTTAAGTTCAAGAACCTTTCCACGTGCATATTTTCTTCCGCTTTTGAGAGAAACTTTGCCTCAAACCTTTGCCTGAAATCCATCCAAGAATCAACAGGGCTTTCTCCATTAGTGGCCTCCCACCAGAACGAGGCCTCTCCTTCCATTAACCAAGCGGCTAACCTGACTTTCTTTCCCTCTTCCACTTCCAAGATTTCCATCAATTCTTCCGTCTCATTAAGCCAATCCCTAGCTCCCACAAAAGGTTTTCCTCCCATAGCCTTAAACTTCCTACAAGTCATAGCAAAAGTATCCGCGCGAGGAGGAACGAGTGCAACGGGTGGAGGAGGAACATTTGCTGGACCTGCAGCGGCGGCCCTAGCTTCTAACAACCTCCTATACCATACTGGTACCGCTACACCGTACGGAAGATAAAGATCTTCAGCCATGCTGAGACGAAAAAGGAAAGATTCAAAACGGAGAATTCGAAAGGTAAAGATATGGCTATCGGGGATTATGCTTTTCTTTCAAAAACTTTTCTCTTTAAAGACATGTTTTTGAAAATATTTCTTCAAAAAATGTTTTTAGAAAAATAGTTTTCTAAAAATTTTATCTGTTCTGGTAACCTTTGCTCTGATACCACGTGTAACACCCCACATCCGCTATGGTCACTCTCTAAGGGAATGCCATAACATCGGTGAAGTATTTTAAGTGAATATAGAACAGAAAAATTACAACAAGACAGATATAAGTAATACTTGAGAAATTTCAAAACATCATTTCATTGCAGCGGAAAGTAAAACATGTTTGGTTACATCACAAAACCATAATAAGAGTCAAGTACAAAATATCCATCCTGATAAATAAAACTACATAATCCCAATACATGAACTGATAGCCATAAAAGAAAGGGTAAGCTGAGCTCTACACCTATGGTCCAAGCTCCAAAAGAGAATAAAGCAGCCTGATCAAAGCCCACTCGTACTGGGCCCACTCTGATAACCCGAGGGTTAGGAAAAAAGATAAAAACAACGGGGTCAGACATAATTCTGAGTGAGTCCTATAACTTTAACAATACAATCGTTAAAGTAACCAGAGAAGACATAAGCTTGATATACGGTAACGTCTGGGGATGAATGGCTACACTAAGCAGCTAGGTATACTTAGGATAAACTAAGATAACCGTAAAGACGCATCCACCCACCCAAGGATGATTACTACACTGCACCACACCAGTCATTCCTACTTAAAGGTTGATCCCCCTAAGTGTACTTAGTAATTTAGTAGTTTCGTGTACCCCTATCTGACTACATAGGTGTACCCACTACTCCCCAAGCGATCGGCTCCCCTACGTAGATACCCATGCTGGTCCCACGATGGGGTGTATCATTCCCCAACGTGGCCACCAGATAATATCAACGGTGCACGGCTTTATATCTACACGATGCAACAACGACTTACCAACCAGCCCGGGTCCACACACGCATATGAAACCCGTTGGTCCCGCGTTGCTACCGCTAACCCGGTTTGGCCTCTTATAGTCAAGCCCAATATGCGTGTCCCGTCACTCGACTAGAGTCGAGCCCACAAAGATACGTTTGGGATATTGGTTGAAATGGGCCCCCACAAGCTACCACCTAAGCTTGTTATTTCTAGTGAATCCCACTTAACCCTTTAACCATGTCCCCTTACATGTTATAAATTTTGGTTAAGTCCTTTAATCATATTCTAATTGTCATACAAGGTACCCACTAGATTTTCACATGCCATCCATGGCACTCACTTAACCCTTTAATCATGTTTAATTACATGTTCCACTTTGGTTAAGTATTCTAATCGTATTTTCACATGCCACCCATGGCACTTACTTAACCCTTTAATCATGTTTAATTACATGTTCCACATTGGTTAAGTATTCTAATAGTCTTTTTCTATTGCCACCCAAGGCAACCCACTAATCTCCTCATGCCACCCAAGGCACCCACTTAACCCCTCATGTCCCACTACATGCTAATATGGTTAAGTGTTTCTTAATTCATTAATTAAGATCATGACCTCATAAAGACCTCTCACATTAGACCGTCTTTTATGACTGCTGGATATGCCGGTTGGTTCCGGGCAGACTTCTGTCATCAAAAGGGTCTAACCTCGTGTCTTTACTTTAATCATGTATTTAATTTATGACTAAGACCTCTCACATTGGGCCAATCATTTGTAGCCGTTAGATGGCCGGTCGGTTCCGGGCAGACTTCCGCTACAAAAGGGTCCAACCTCGTGTCTTAGTTGATTAATTACACCTAATTAATCACCCCCATATTAATTATCCCTAATTAATATCAAGTTTTTCATAACATGGGTAGACCTAACTCAATAGGTAAATTCCCATGGGGTAGACCTAACTCAATAGGTAAATTCCCACTTATGCTTATTCATTTTATGGTATGCTTAATCATAACCATTTCACACCATTTCATTAACATGTCTATTAACCCCATCGTTTCCCCACGTACTTATGCTAACACGACATATTTCCAAGAGAAGATTCTTTCACAATTAACATGGGTTTCACTTAGCATACATTAGCATTAACATGGGTTAAAAGGTGTCCACTTACATCATAATATTAACCCAACTAGCATTGCTAAATAACCAAACTTGCATGAACATACATATGTCATGTATAAAGGCAACTTGCATAAGTGTTCATAGGTTATACAAAGGTGAACTTGCATGTGTCTTAAAGGTGTGAACTTGCACAACATGTTACATGTTAACTTGCATAACATCATACACATAACTTGCATAATATTATAAACATAACTTGCATATCAACATACACATAACTTACATAACATCATGCACATAACTTGCATAACATCATACACATAACTTGCATATGAATTTGCATAACAACATGCACATAACTTACATAACATCATACACATAAACTTGCATAACATGTTGAGCTTGCATTCAAGCATACACATAACTTACATAACATGTTGAACTTGCATATATGACTTGCATCTTAAAGGAGGGTAAACATGCATACACATATATATTCATAGCATATAAAGGTGCCATCTTGCATATGTATGCATCACATTTAAAAGGGTAAACTTGCATATCATGATTTATGCATAATACCAAACACTTAGCATGCATAAAACCACCTACTTAGCATGCATAAAATCAATTACTTATTATGCATAAACCCACCACTTAACTTGCATAAACTCACATATCCAACTTGCATAAACTCACATATTCAACATGCATAAACTCACATATCCAACTTGCATAAACTCACATATTCAACATGCATAAACTCACATATTCAACATGCATAAACTCACATATTCAACATGCATAAACATAGGATTAATATTAAACATAGAATAGCATATTCACATCATATCATATGACTTAAAAACCCATTAATCCTCATGCAAAACCATAGATCTCATCATATCTCATCTACTTAATTTAGCAATTGATCATCAAAGTGATAGAAACTCACCAAAACCTAG
Source organism: Allium sativum (assembly GCA_030737875.1). Lineage (NCBI taxonomy): Eukaryota > Viridiplantae > Streptophyta > Magnoliopsida > Asparagales > Amaryllidaceae > Allium > Allium sativum. The sequence continues at coordinate 875,330,600 of CM060909.1, forward strand.
ATTAGCAAACTTATGAAGTGGAATTAGTTGAAGAAGATGTTGATTAGAGGTTGATTAGCTTGCAACTCTCTTTATTGATTTGTGGAGGCCATGATCAAGTTTCATTTTGCCATAGTTTATTTACAAGATCTAATTATGAATGAATTAGGGTAGGGTTGGGGTCTTATTTATAGGATTAGGTAGTGTTTTAGGCCCTTAGATTAACCCTAGGTTAGTTTAGGTCCGTTAGATTTAGGAAATCTCTAGAACCCAGCCCAGCCCTAGCCAGAAAACCAAGTCTGGTGCACCCAAGCCCTCAGGCTCGACACGCCGTGTCGACAGGCAAGTCGATAGGCAAGTCGAACCCCTGTCGACAGGCCTGTCGATAGCCCTGTAGACATGGTTAGGGCGGGAATTTTCCCGCCTGGCCCCGCTGGTTCGATTTTGAAATCTGAATTTGAATTTTTAAATCTGTTTTTAGCTTTAATTTTTCTGCCAACTTCATTGGGCCTTAACTGGGCCATACGGATTCCGATTTACAAAATTTCGGACTCTATTCTGCGTATTTTTCCGAGACGAACGCAATGACGCAGCCCGTTACCCCCAATTTCCACATCTGAGATTATTTATTCTGCGATTAGTGAATTTTAGTATTAACTAAAATACGGGGTGTTACACTGCCCCGCTGTTACATCAACAAGTTGATCAATTCTAGGAAATGAGAAACAGTCTTTGGGACACGCTTTGATGACGTCTGAATACTCTATGCATACCCTCCATTTGTCATTGAAGTTTTTAAGAAGGGCTGGATTTGAAACCTAGTTAGGATATGTCGACTCTTGTATAAAGTTATTTTTGAACAACCTATCCACTTCTTCTTTTAATGCTATGGATCTTTCAGGTTCTTGAATTCATCTTTTTTGCTTTATTGGAGTTAAACTTGGATTAACATTCAATTTATGCACTATTACGTCACGTGAAATTCCACACATGTCAGAATGTGTCCAAGCGAAAACATCTAATTGCTTTTAAAAATAAGATTCATTTTTTCAGCATCTTCGGGCCTAGCTGAGAACCTACTTTCAATACTTTGTCAGGATCCTCATCATGCACTGGGATTGAGATTGTGGCTTCAGCTGGCAACGCACTGTTTTCCCCCACACCGGCTTTTCTAGGGTCCATTTCCTTCTGAGCTTCACTGTGCTCGCCAGTGCGGGGGCCCCTCCCTAATTTCTATAAGGGGGAGTCATAAATGCGGAGTGGAGCCTCCACATTCTTCTTCGTCTCCTTCTTCCTAGATTTAACTAGTTCTACCATGTAGCACTCTCTTGCTGCCTTCTGATCGCCTTTAATCATGCCGACTCCATTTTCGGTAGGGAATTTCATGGCTAAGCACTATGAAGCCATTGCTATCTTAAATGCAGCTAGAGCTGGTCTCCCGAGGAAGGCGTTATAGGCCGAAAGCTCATCGGCTATGACAAAATCTTATTTCATGGCAACCTTCTATTTTCCTTCTCCGAGTTCGATGAGCAAGTTGGTGACGCCAATCGGCTGAGTGGGTTTCCCCATGAAACCATGGATCTTGTTCTAGCAAGCTCTCGCATTGTCCATAGAAAAATTCATCTTGTTGAATGCATTAATGAAAAGAACATTGACAGATGCCCCATTGTCAACCAGGACTCTTCTCACTATGGTTGGATCTAGACCAATGGTAACAACCATAGGATCAACTGTTGGTGTTAGCAATTCGTCTGAGTCTCTATCTCTGAACACAAAATCATCCCATGAAGTCATTGGCATTGTTGCGGGAAAGGCATTGTTCACGACCATAAGTCATTCTTCATTAGGAAGGCTTTTCATCTCTTCAGTATACATCAAGATGTCCCCCCCCCCAGCTTATTCCGGCTGGGTGGGTCCTCCTGAGATTGTGTTGATGATCGGTCCTAGAATAACAGCAACTGGAGTACCCTCACTTTGTCTAGGTTGTCCCGCAGATGTTCCCTGACCTTGGGCAGCTTGAGTATTCTGCGGGTTTTTTGTATACTGCTGGAGTCTGTTCTTTCTTATCAACTCTTCAATCTGATTCTTAAGAGGCATATATTCATTCGTATTGTGGCCTGGTTATTTGCGGAACCTACAGAACCTTCCTGACTTTATTACAACATCATTGACCTTTATTTTCCTCGGCGTTGGATATTCCTCAGTATTCTTAGTTTCCATGAAGATATTTTCCACGGTGTCATTGAGAGGAGTCAACTTGGAATTCTTAAAAAACAGAGTTTCTTGTTAGTCCGGTTATCCTTTCCCTCATTGCTCCTTTTTTGATCATCAGGATTCTTTTGTCCACCCTGCACACTAACGTCCTTCTGTTCAGGTTGTGCACTACTTTCGGGAATGTCTAAGGCATAGGCTAGATCTTCATTAACACTTATGTATTCTTCAGCTTTATCGAATAGTTCCTCGAGTGTAGTCGGCTTCTTCTTTTTGATCCATAGTCAAAACTTGGTCTTTTTGCATATAGCTCTCTTCAGAGCCATCAGAACCAAGCGGGGTTCACGATTTCCAACTTCAATTGCAGCCACATTGAAGCTAGTGAGAAAAGCCTTGATGGATTATCCAAGTCTTTGTTCAAGGTCGTTTAATCCATGAAATCCCATACCTTGGTGTCTTGGAGCCTAAACTGCTCTCTGAATAACTTGGCTAAGGTAGCGAAATCATCCACAGACTTTGGTGGCAACTTCGTGAACCAAAGAGAAGCCACCCCTTAAGGATAAGTTGGGAAGTAAAGACACTTTAGCTCGTCCGTGGCATGCGCCCCATCCATGTGTTGGTCATACTTGAATAGAAACAAGATGGGATCGCCGGTCCCATTATAGGCTTTTACCATTGGAGGCTTGAACTTCTTTGGATATAAATCCATCTTGATCCCCTTCGTGAGTAGGGTCTTCATAGGAGCCAACCCCCACTCATTCTCATCATCCTGCTTTTTCAAACTTTTCTGCATGATCTTACAGACCATTTCTGGTATGCGCTCCTCCTCATTGTGCTAGTCCACGTGGTAGACGCCATCATCCTAGCCAGGTGCCTTCCTAAGCAAATGGTTTGGATTTCGAGGTCCTGGGTCTCTCACTTGGGGAGGTGCCCTTTTGGAGGAACCAAGCACTGGTTGAGAAGTTGCTTTATCAGAATGGTTGTGGGTAGATGATTTTGCTTCCTTATAATTAGGATCATTAGGATCTGTATCCTCCTGGACAGAATTTTCTCGACTTAGACTTAAAGGGGAAGAACCTGTATTTTCCGTATAATCGGTTTGAGTAGATTTTGCATGGGCGGCATTCATGGTGACATTTGTTGTTGCATCTTAGATAGGAAACATGGATTCTAAATTTTTCAGCATAGCATTGTTTGCGATGTCCATTTGACTTGTTAGACCCGCAACAACTTCATCCAACTCCTTCCTTGTTACAACCGCTCCAGCTCTAGAAGTTTCACCAACTTCAAAGTGGTTGGTGGGTGGCATAGCATTGTTAGTGAGGTTATCAGTTTCTTCGACAGTCTTACTAGATTTACTCTTCAGTGGTCAACCCATAGCTTGGACAAGGCCTTAAACTTGTGAGAAAATATGTTGAATAGCTCGGACTCTAGATTTAGAGAATCGATAGGAGGATCGAGCTCCAACCTTTACTTTTGCGAATGACTTAGAGAAAGGAAGTGCGAATGGGCCCCACGGTGGGAGCCAAATGTTTAAACTGAAATTAGTTTAAACACCAAATGTGCCACAAAGGCACTTCACCAATAGGTTAGAAAGAGACCATAATTGCAATAAGCATATAAGAAAACAAATTTTTTTATAGTGGTTTGATCTAGGATAGATTTACGTCCAATTTAAGAGAAATTTTCATTATCACATACAAGCTTACAAAGTTTGAATACTCTCTCATTACATTAGTTTTATCTTTACAAACTCTTCTCTAGATTAAATCCAAAAAACCAAAGAAATTGGGAGAATCCTTTAATTATAGCAACTTGAGAGGTAGATTTATGATTCTTCAAACTCTTAAGCGGATTTCCATGATTTGATGATAGATTCCATGTTTGATATTTGGTTGGAGATGACTGGAGATGTCAAAATCACTTGAAATGAGTGAAGAAATGGTTGGGCAGCCCTTCGGGATCGTAAAATTCGGCCCCCATTAAAATGGTGTGCATGGGTTATTTATAGGAGTGATGGAAGCTGAAAATAGGGTGTTCAGGAAGTCATGTTGCTCGGCGCGACATGGACCAAGTCGTTCGGGTGACAGCTGTCAACTACTTGGCAAAATACAGCTAGCAATGGTCTGGCAATAGCTGAAAACGGTATGACTAGTGCGAAACGACATAACTCAGGCGGCACGGCATGAGCTGATGCGGCATGGCATGAATTGATGCAGCGCGACATGACTTGCGATGAGATGACTATGTCTCTACACTACGCCTCTAGCTTTCGGACGCCATGAAGCACTGCGCCATGATATGGGGGCAGCATGGAGATTAAGTGACTTAGTTTTCTTCTTGTGACAGGATACTAGGACGGCTTGGTTTGATACAGTATGAACTACATTTCATATGGCGGCATGTAGTATGTCATTGAATCTGTCTTGTGCCCCAGCTCCAGAACGACATAATGGCCAGATGGGTTTAATTAACCATAATGATATGGTTCAAATGCGATACGATAGCTGGGCGACATGATGCTATGCGTTTTAGCTTCTACTACATGGTTCTGAAAACATCTTGGTCTACTTGGAGATGGGCCTAGCGAATTAAGTAATGGCGACATGAGTCAGATATCACCTTCATAAAGTATAACACCCGTATTTTCATAGGTTAACAATATCCATGAATCTTAATTTCAAAATTCGTACTTTACGTTTATTACTATAACTACGTATATGTATTGTCAATTGATAAATATGTTTATAAACGTACTATTTTTTGCACCAACTATTTAGGGAAATCTAGTTTACAAACCTTGATTCTGGAGATCCTTATATTTCACCAACACTTTTCCAATGTAAAACCTCTGGGACTGACACTAAATTTCCAGATTGGATTGTACAACTTACACTTAGTCCAAGAACCTAATTCTGACTCACCTAATTTGCTACACTTATTTTATCTGGGATCATTTCTTTTCATAAAGTATAATTTTAGCAGTTATATAAAATTAATATATTTTCCAAACTATTGTTATCTCATTATTATTACTCAAACTTGTTCTAACTAAAAAAATACGTGTTTAATGTCTCATCAAAGCCTGAAATGTCAAAATTTGCAGTGTTCCTCCAAAATATAAATCTATGTGAAGAGTTTAATATTTACTGAACTAAATATTAGTACATGCTTTGTTTTAAGAAAACTTTTATTAAGAATCCCATGTATTTCAAAATGTCATAATACGGAACTAGACGGCTCCTTTATAACTTTCAAAGTTTTGGAAATATTTACTAGGTGTTCTAAAATAAGAGCAAAATGACATTTCTTTTTAATACTTAACTTCATTAACATGTTGAATGTCATCCTTTAATATTTTTCCAGAATGATAAACGTTTTAAGATTTTACATCGAAAAAATCTATAGCTAGTAAAACTATTGCTTATTTTTGAAAACAAAATCTTAATCCAGTATCCAAAATTGAATTCAGTGAACAATAAGTTTCCTAAAATGTCTAATGAAATTTATTGCAATATTTTTAAAATATGTTGTTACTTCTAAGTAAATACTTTTTGAAACATTATTCCGAGTCTGTATAACTTTTAGCAATAAGGCGTAATAACCTCTTCGTGTAGTTATAAATATATATATATATATATATATATATATATATGTATATGTCAAAACTTTTATTGCAATTTATATTAAATCTCACAATAAACAATATTTTAAATTTTGAAACACTTTTATCATCCATGAATGTTTCTTCTAAAAACACAACCATTCATTCTAATTTACTTGCATTTCCAAAAGACATTTAGTAGCCATAAATTATAGAATTTGTTTTGTTGGAGTAATTAATTTTAACTTCTATCCTTCTCTTATTATTCCTTGTAGAGTGCTCATTGTTATAGGGAAAATGGATTTCCCCTATTCTAGTAATTCAATTATACATTTTCAGACGAGCATACCTTGCTTATTAATCCTATATTTCCTCTGCCTAATTAGTTCTCAAATAAGTATCACATCATAATTAGAACTACGACAAAGTCTTGTAGAAAAGACATATATAAATTTATTTATTTTATGTGAAACTTACATATAAAATATGGATCGAACAACAAAATTGAAAATTCTTGTAAAAATTTAAATTTTAGAAGTTGTTACATGAAAATTGTAACAATTACAAAATTATCACTAAGATGTTAATTGTTTGTTGCCTTTTAAAGAACTTACCTTTTTTTCCTTAAATCTCCTGAATGTAAACTCTTGCGGTTATTGGTTTACTAATAATCTTTTATCTATACAAAGAATTCGTCTTCCATTTTATCTAAAATTTATATTTATAATTTGTCTAATAGAAGGAGTAGTAAATTTTTCCAAAGCATTTATTTTTTCAAAAATCGTATTTCCAACTTCTTTCTGAATGGAATAATAATAATTTGAGCCTATCAATGAAATGTTCCACAGCTACTTATAAATTTCGTTTTATAAAAATAATTTAGTAATATGTCAAAAATCACTTGTGTTGGTTTCCAAGTAAAGCTTTTTTCCAATTTCAAAAAACATATTTATTCTTTTCCTTCATACTTTCCTATTGTACCTACTATCTTATCAATAAGGATTGATGTCCACTTTTTAACGAAAGTTTGTTTCTTATCTTAGCTCCTTTCTTCCTATTCTTATTATTTTATCACTTAACATTCGTGACAGTGGCTTAGAAATGTTCTCTATGTCCATTTTAACCATTTTAAGTAATGCTCGTTCTTATGGACATTTAGTTTCTCCTTCAAAGTCAAATATTCATACCTTCGTATAAATAGCCTTAATTAATATTTTCCATTTTCAATATCCTTTCACTTATTGATTTTTAGTGCTTATTTAAATTTTGAATTTTAATATTTATTATTACGGAAGTTTATTCTATTCAACAAAAGATGTTCTTTAGTTTTATCTTAAAATTCATTATATTTTATGCGGTGCACATAAATTTGTCTTTATTACTGGTATCCTAACATTAATGGACACCTATTTCAAATTCTTTCTATTTTTTCCTTCCTTATGTCCACCATAAATGATAATTAAGTCACTAAATTGATGTCCATTTGTGGCTTATTAAATAGGGAGTTTCAATCCTTTCCTTTTTTTCCAACTTTGTGGTTCTTACGGCCATTATGTACTTACAGATTTCTAAACTGATAATTCAGTTTCGTTTCCGAACCATTTCGGATATAAAATTCCAAACATAATTTTTCAACCTCATTTTCAATATTAAGTTAATATAAAACCGTTTAGATTTCCAATTGGAAAGAATACTTAACTATTCTCCTATTTAATTCCATAATTAAGGTGCAATCAATATGTGATGATATTCAAACAATAATAATTATCACATGAACATTCATAACAATCATCAATAAATGTTATCAACTATGTGCAAGCACTACGGTAATCAACGCTTATTAGTGTACATGTGTTACTAACTACACAACCATTCATTCAACATTACATATAGTTATCATCCATTTTTAACCGTATATAAAGTAAAATGTGTAGAGTTTCTCACTGATATATTTTCTCCTTAAATCTTTGTTGTAAGAGAGTCAAGCTAACTGTGAGTGATCCCAAATGAACAAAATATTATATAATTATATATATATATATATATTTCTCTCATTTTTTAAATGGAGAGGTGGTGGGGTAGGGTGGGGCCGAGCTTAGTTGATGATGAGGCAGGGTCCACTGCCGGAATGAGGGAGGCGTTGGGTGGTGGCAGGCATAAGGAGGTGGTGGTCGGAGGTGCTAGGGGCCGTGAATGGAGGGTGTTGGGCAGAAGTAAGGAGGATGTAACAACCCGTATTTTCAATAACCTGTTATAACATAAATCGAGGCAGAATTTAATTTATAAATCTGAATCAAGGGAAACGGGCTATGCCATTGCGTTCGTCTCGAAAAAATACGCGAAATAGAGTCCGAGTTTTCGAAAATCGGAGTCTGTATGACCCGATTAAGGCCCAACGAAGTTTTCAGAAAAATTCAAAGTAAAAACAGATTTCAAATTCAAGTTTGAATTTGGAAATTAGGTCAGATTGGGCCAGGCGGGAAAATTCCCGCCAGAGCACCCAAGTCGACAGCCCTGTCGACTTGGGAGTCGACTTGGTTGGACCCAAGTCGACAGCCCTGTCGACTTGGCTGTCGACTTGGTTCAGCCGGGCAGTTTTGCCTGGTGCACCATTTTGGAGTTGTGTTGAGTTTGGGGGCCAGATTCGGTTTTGAGGGCTGAGATTGGAACTAGGGTTTAATCCTAAGGCTAGAACTAATCCTAATCTCTATAAATAAGCCCCTAACCTAACCCTAAATCATCATTATTCATTCAAGTAACTAAACTATGGCAAAATCATTCCTCTCATGGCCTCCACTCTTTTCATAAAATTCCTAGGTTATTTCTATGAGAGATTTTCAATGCATACAAGTGTTTTCAAGCTTGTATGAGCATCATTAGCTTTCATTCAAGTCAAGTTTCCATATTTACATCATAAAGCAAGGGTTTTGATCATTTTGGCTCAAGGGTTTTTCTATTAGAGCTTGCATTTTGGGTCTATTTGATTGCATAAGGGCTTTGTCATATTTTTGTGTCTTCATAAGCATTGTAAGCCCTTTTCTACTTTCATATTTAAACTCTAAAGTTAAATGAATGATGCAAGTTGTGTTTGATCATTATGATATGCAAGTTTACTATGATGTGTTATGCAAGTCTATCATGTTATGTATGTAAGTTGCTATGTTATGATATGCAAGTTTGATCATGTTATGTTATGCAAGTTTGATATGCAAGTTTTGTCATATGATATGCAAGTTATGTTATGCAAGTTTGGGTTGATCATTTTGTTCATGTTATCATGTTATGCAAGCTTACCTCGAGTATATGAACATAAAGCTTCAAGCTTTATGCTAAAGGTTGCATTTTGGCAACATGTAAGTTATCATATCTCTTATGATAACTTGCATGTGAGGCTAAATGCGAACTTATGGCCATTTCTACATGTCATTTATCACCATGTATCACCAGTATGCTAAGTTTGGTTTTATGCATGCTTTTGAGGCCTAAAAATGTAATATGCAAGTATGTGAACATATGTACATTTCATATGCCACCATGTTAAACTTGTGGCTTCAACACCTTTATGTCATGATTATGCCAAGTTCCCTCTTTCTATCCTTTATGCGCTATTGCGGTATGTAAGCGATGGGATTGCGTTTGGGGTTGGGTAAACTTAAAAGGCATAAAAACATAAGCTTGGGAATTTACCTATTAAGTTAGGTCTACCCTTTGGGAATTTACCTATTAAGTTAGGTCTACCCAAATGCTTGAAAACTTGTAACATGTTTTGGAAACATGATAGACATGACACTTAGAAAATATAAGTGTGACCAACTCGAGGTTAGGTTGAGTTTGTAGCGTAAACCTACCCGGAACCGACCGGCTTAACTAGTTGCTACAAACAATAGGACCCAATGTGAGAAGTTGGTCATGTTGTACCTTGAACCCGATGTTAGACCAAGTTGTGGTGTAAAGCTACCCGGACCCGCCCGGCTTAACTAGTAACCACAACAAGGTCTAATGTGAGAGGTTAAGGCACGTTAATTAATTAATGCCTCATGATTAGGGTTTAAGTCATGGTCCACTTAATAATTAATCAATGCGGGCTTGGTAGATTAATCAGGGTTAAGTCGTGAACTCATCGTTACACTTAACCAAGTTAATCCATGATTAGCAAGAGGGTTAAACCGTAATTAACCCACTAGAAAATCCTAGCAATAGGGGTCCACTCCAGCAGTAATCCCAAGTTTGTATCATTATGACCCTATGGACTAGGCTAGGGTGGGGGCACGATTACTGGACTTGAGGTAAGTGACCAAAAGCGACGGCAGAGTGGTACGCCGGTGTAGTTCCGGGCGGACTACGGTCGTGCACATAGTCCGAAGCCGGGGAAAGCATGCACGGGTACCAGTAGATCGAGACTGTGCACTTATGTTTATGGTGTCCAGGGGTTGACACCCTAGGGCTTGATACACCCGACGGGAGACCCTGCACAGTCTGACTACAATTATGTTTGGGCCGCATTGACACCAACACGTGACGAGTTAGGCTTATAGGGAGCCAATCGACTAGACCGTTTGGTTGGACAGCGTATTAGGGTCACTTCATGTTATTGGGCCAAAGCTTGGGCCAAGGGATCAATACTTGTTTATTCAAGTCATGTTAGTTTGCTAGTACACCTGTGGTGCAAAAACCTTAAACCTGATTATGCGATGACACTTTATCTACCTTGTTAGTTAATCATCATGCTAGTATGTTGTTATCCTTATGTTCATCCCTGCTTCTCATGTCAGTTAACTTTATCAGTTTACATTGATTGTAGTAGGGCTTACTCGGTCTTTTTGACTGACCTGTTTTCTTTCGCCTCTTTTCTTCCGTCCCCCCCCCCAGGTTCTCAGGGTGGGAATATTGGAGCTTAGCTTGGATTTCTGATCGCTTGCTTGTGGGATTTTAGCTCATGTACGGTCTTGACATGAAGCTAGCTATGGTTATCACTTATTTTGGGGATAGTACTTATGTATTCCAGTTTTTCAGTAATGTTGTTTTTATCTAGACTTGTGTATTTGGAAAGTTGACATTATGTTGTACCAGACTTGTTTTGAAATAGTTTGAAATCTTCCGCTATTTTACTTATCTTATTTACTCTGTTTACATATATACATATGTTCTTGTTCTGCCTTGATATATCATTATGCATGTTTACCTGATTCAAACGCCCCTCCAAAGTCAGAGTGCTTGCAAGAGACACCCTGGCGGAGGTGGGGTGTTACAGAGGAGGCAAGGGAAGAGGAAATGGTGGCATTTAGAGGGGGAGGAGGAGGCCAGAGGTACAGGAGATGGTCGGAGGCACTTAAGCCGTGGGTGGTAAAGAAATAACCGAGCCAAGGGTGGCAAGGAAAAGAAGGGAAAGAAGGAAAAGAAGGGAAGAGGAAATGGTGGCATTTAGGAACGGAGAAAAGGAAGAGGAGGCAGGATGGAATGAAAGGGAGTGATCTTGGGTCCTTTATATAGCCTTTGGGAGGGGTAGAAAGGAAAAAATGCAAGGGGGACTTGTTAAATATATGACGATCTCCCCGTACCTCCCGCACAAACCAAGGATGAAGTGCATTATACGACGTGTCAGGCCGATAAGGGACGATCATTAAATAAGTTGACACAAGCGGAACCTATTGTATAACTCACAGCTCAAGGATAAAATATAATAAAACTTATACAAAGGCAATAATTGAAAAGTAGAAATGAGCAGAATCTTCAACTTTCGTATCATCACGAAATATCCATACATCAACAAAATCTATACAGTCGGCCTCACCACAAAGTCACTCAGAGTATCATCAATCACAACAGCGGGAACAACTAATAGTAGGAAATAATACGATAGTCTCCTGCTTATCATCGCTCAACAGTATCGTCCTCATCAAGATCTACTACCTGTTACCTAATACTCAGTTTGCCCATCCAACACATGGATGAATAGCCCGATGTAATAAAAGGGAGACTTAAAACCTTAAGTCAAACAATAGTCATAATGAGCGGTAAAAAACTTTCTAACGTCATCAATAAAGTATATGAGAAATAGGTAGACTAATCATCCAATCTACCAACACTACAACAGAGAAGATCCCAAATCCATCTCCTCCACATCTGACAGTGATAGCATTTACAAATAATTAGATAGAAACAAACAAATATATAAACTAGTTATTCAACGTAGACCGTCCTAATTGAGATCAACATTTCCCAAGCATAAGCCCCGAAGGCCTAAACCATCATCAGACAAGCACCCACTAAATGTCTCATTCGACATCGAACGATCTACACAAGACGATACAAGCAAAGCAACCGACATCCATAACTCTGGTTGTCATCGCCTATCTTGCCTTGAAACCATCGTTAATCATATGAATGGCCATGACATGCCATCTATCAACGGATAATGGTAACCCCGGTTCTAACTAAACCCCATACGGCTTCGTTACTCGTATGTTTGTCTTGCTCATGAAGACAACTAGGCCCATCATGACTGCCCAGGATACATGATCTTTATCGAATCAAATCCTAAAGGGTGTCCCCACGATACCCATGTTTGAGCCTGCTAGAACTTCCGACTAACGATAATCCCTCGGCCTTTGTAAGTTTAATCGTCATCACCGGCGACTATCCATAGCTCAGATACCATCTCAAGCAACCATTAGCCACGAACTCGTACACCCTTGAGTTGTCTTCACATTCGTTGCATTTCATCGATCAATGGACACTTCACAACACTTCGAACATTCCTACTTGAATTCACCTCGAAGCTACGTCCAATGTCGAAACAAAAATAAACTTTGCTTCATCATATATTTGATGGATCATTCGCTGATCCATCAATGGATCGGTCATCAGTCCATCATTGGATTGGTCACTGATCCATCACTGGATTGGTCGATGATCCATCACTGGACTGGTCGCCGATCCATCACTGGATTGGCCGCCGATCCATCGCTGGACTAGTCATCGATCCATCGCTGTAGATCCATCTAACTGCAGATCCAATCAGTTGTAAATCCATCTAACTGTAGATCCATCCAACTGTCGATTCATCCAACTGCCGATTCATCCAACTGCAGATCCATCCAACTACCGATCCATCCAAAACATCATCGATCTATCTCTAAATCCACGTGATCCTTACTCGATTCACCATCAAAGACGTACTTTTATGCATACACTCATCCTAATCGACCAATTTCATCCAAACAACCAATAACACAATAATTCAATCGTCAACAACCATTAGCACAACGAATAATCATCAATCATATGAAATTCACCAAATCATGATAAAACAATGAGTGATCAAATAAATGGATCTAAACTTGCATAAACACATGAATTAACATAAGGATTAAACGATTTATGTTGCATGATTAGATCCACTGGTGATTCGAATAAAAATATACATACCATGATATATATCTAGGTGAAAATGACTTGAAATGATGAAAATAATCTCAAACAATCCATATACTTGATTGAATCCATGTGAGAGATGTTTATCACTCACCAAATCTAGATATAACTTGAAATCAACTAATCTCTAATCCGAGCAACGAAGAACAGCAAAGAACGGCCTCTGAATCAGTCACTTTGATGCGATCTACCTTTCTTCGATATTGATCTTCAATCTTCTAATGTACATCTATGAACTTAATGGAATGGAGATGTATTTGGTTGAGCAAGGAGGATAACGAGCTCAACCAAATGAGAAAAGAAGAAACTAAACCATTCTCTTTGCGTCTACCCCTCTATTTATAGGCAACAGCCCTCACTAATCAACCCACAAATGACTAATTAGTCTGTCCAGAAATTGTATGGCACTAAAATAGTGATTCCTCCCAAACCGCTGAACCAAAACATTAAGATAACCACTCTATGGAAATGGAAACATCATTTCATTTCTAATGAAATCGATCCTAACACCTGGTTCGATCCCGGTCAAAAGATATGCCATGTTCAAAACTGAAAGGGGAAAAAATGGTCACAAACAAAATTGATAAAACTTAAGGACATGTCATACATCCCCATAAACAACATATCAAATATGAGAATGATCCGACCTCAGGGAATTAAAAATAATAATTTATGATCCTCCAATAGGTAAAATGCGGGTCGTTACATTCTCCCCCCACCCCTACCCCTCTTTAGGAATTTCGCCCTTAAATACCAAGCAACCACAAACAATTCCGCGTGCCTATCATCCACGAGTAGCAAACCTATCATCCAAACTAGCATCCACTAAGACATGAATCCATATCCTTATCCTAGCATGTGAAATTCTACAAGTAGTACAAGTTACAATAGTGTAAGTGTCACGACATTAATGGGTCATACCAACGAAGAGTTCTGAATGGATCGTCTTCTTACTCTCTTCCCTTTCCCACATACAATCATCATCATCCTCACTCCATTACACCTTGACTAGCTTAACCGTCTTCCTCCTAAGCTGTTTCGTGTCATTCCCCACAACATGAAGTGGCTTATGAGGTATCGTAACTACGGACTCGACTTTTAGGTCTTTGTACTAATATGGAGACACCACCACATTCGAATCGTGCACACTTTCATAAAAATGACACATGGAAAACATTGTGCATGTCGACATCTTCTCAAGTAAACCCAATCTACATGCGAGCTTTCCAATTCGCTCGACTATCGGAAATGGTCCAACGAACCTTGGAGCTAACTTTCCTTTACTTCCGAATTGAACAACATGCTTCAACGTTAAAATCTTCACGAAAACCATGTCACCAACGTCAAACTCCAAATCCTTTCGACGTTAATTGGCATAACTCTTCTAATGATCTTAGGCAGCCTTCACTTGTTGCCAAACGATCTTGATATAGTCCGAGGTTTCTCTTACCATCTATGGCCCAAGTGCCACATGCATCAGTATATACCACCAGATCTTCATTCCCACTTGGAATAGTCAGAACATGAGCACTCATTAGTCTCTCTTTCAGGATTTCAAAAGCTTGCTCACACTTTGCATCCCATGTGAACACCTGATTCTTCTTCGTCTCCTTGTTCAGCTCACGGTAATCAGCACACAATCTTAAAGATCCATCAGCCTTGGTTGCAAACACAACTGGTGCACCTCATTCGAACACGCTTCTCCAAATGAATCTTTTTCCCAAAAGGTCACTAACTTACACCCCTCTCTCTCTCGCTGTTCCTTTGGCGCCATCCGCCTAAGATGCATGACGATAGGTCTAGCACCTTCGACCAAATCGATCTTGAACTAAATCTTACGATGCGGCGGCAAACCTTTGACCTCTTCAAAGCCATCATCAAACTCACTCACGATCGCCAAAGATGACAAGTGTTCCTATGGAATCACAAGCAAACACAAAAATCTTATGAAGACCCTATCTTCCAGATCAAATCACAACCATTCACCATTCCGTATTCCCGATTGTCATCTCGAGCTACTCACCATCCACTTTTGCCGCATACCTCTTGAGCCAGTCCAAACCCAAGATAATCCTATTCCCAACGAAGTTCAAAACAAACCAATCACACACAAGGGCAACTATGACTAAAAAATAGACCAAGCCAAGACATGCAAAGATTAGATGAGCCCCAAACTGTATTAGTCGCAATCAAAAGTCTAACAACCATCTTGGTTTACATAGGCAACCTGTACACAAGCTTACTACAAGTAAAAAAAAGCGATGATCTAGTACCAACAGAACTCAAACAAACACCATTGTAAAAAGCATACTTGAAGCAACAACACGTTCTTCTAATTTTCATTAGGATCATAATAGGAAATTGGAATAGCTTTCAGAAAACATACTTCCATTAGTTGCTTATTCTTCATGAAATCTGGACAGTCCTTCTTCTTATGCCCAGGCTCGCCACAGTTATAACACTTCCTCTTGGCTTTCGGATTCTTACAATCCTTGGAATAATGGCCCTTTTGTTGACAATTATAGCAGATGACACCCTTACTAGGTTTCTTCTTTTGACCATCAATCCCTTTCTGTTGTCTTTTCTTTTTCCGATTCAGCTTCTTTGTAGCATTGGTGCAAGTAAAAGTCGCTTCAAGAGGTTCATTCCTACTTCTAAAACCCTCACCCCAAGCAGCACTTATCTTTTCTTCTTGCTTCTTAACTCGATGTGGGAGTTACTCTAAAGCTATACTTCTTCTCAACTCATCTTCTTCATCTGTAGGAGAATAATCTCTATATCGCTTTACGGAGTTGGCCCTAGGAACTTACATAGGAAACCACGTTCTACTACCACTTTTAGAATGGTCATCCTCGATATGATCGCTACCATCATGGCCTCAAACATAACAAGATGATCAGGTATAACAGCTAAAGATCCCAGCTGGTTACCACCACCTACTGCTCCAGTCGCAGGCTCATCCCTAGCAGTGTTTCCCGTAGTTTGACGACTCATTCTAAATCTGAAAATAGAATGATTAGTTCACATAAAATATAAACTACAACGGAGTTCAAATGCTTTTATACTATACACTCGTATATAATATACATCCATCAGAAAACTACAAATAAGTCTCTCTTACCTCATTATGTCTTCAAAACTTTGGCTAAAATTGATTAACCAAAGCTCTGATACCAAATGTGACGACTACCCCGTACCTCCCCCACAAACCAAGGATGAAATGTGTTGTATGACGTTCTAGGACGATACGGGACGATCATCAAAAAAGTTAACACAACCGGAACCTATCTATAACTAACAGCGCAAGAATGAAATATAATAGAACATATACAACATGCAATAATAGTGAAGCAGAAATTAGCAGAATCTTCAACTTTCATATCATCACGAAATATCCATACATCAAACTATAATACATCAACAGAATATGTACAGTTAGCCTCACTATGAAGTCATTCAGAATATCATCAATCCTAATAGCGGAAACAACTAATAAAAGATAGTAGGAAATATTACGTCAGCCTCCTACTCATCGTCACTCAATAGCATCGTCCTCATCAAGATATACTACCTGTAACCTGCTACTCAGTCTGCCAATTCGATAAATGAATGAACAAGTGAAGGTAGTAAGAGGGAGACATAAAACCTTGAATTAGACAATAGTCTTAATGAGCGACAAACAACTATCTAACATTGTCAATAAAGCATATGAGAAACAAACAGATTAACCTACCAACCCTATAACAGAGAAGAACCCAAACTCGTCTCCTCCACATTCGACAGTGATAGCCTTTACAAATAATCAGACAGAAACAAACAGACAGCAACTAGTTATACAGCGTAGACCATCCTAATCGAGATCAACATTTCCTAAGCACAAACCCCGAAGGCCTAAAACAACATCATACAAGCACCTATGAAATGCCTCATTCGACTTCGAGCGATCTACGCAAGACGATACAAGTAAAGCAATAAATATCCATGACTTTGGCTATCACCGCCTATCCTGCCTTGAAACCATCGTTAGTTGTATGACTAGCCACGACATGCCATCTATAAAGGGCTAATGGTAACCCCGATTCTAGCTAAATTCTATATGCCAATGTGACTCGTATGTTTTTCTTACTCAAAGACAACCAGGCCCATAATGACTGCCCAAGGTACACGATATTTATCGAGTCAAATCCTAATGGGCGTCCCAACGATACCCCTATTTGAGCCCGCTAGAACCTCTGACTAACAATAATCCCTCGGCCTTCATAACTCTATTCGTCGTCACTGTCGACTATCCATAAGTTCAAATACTGTCTCGAGAAACCATTATCCGTGAACTCAAACACCTTTGAGTCATCTTCACATTCTTTGCATTTCATCGATCAATGAACACTTTACAACACTTCAAAAATTCCTACTTGAATTCACCTCGAAGCTACGTCCAATGTCGAACCAAATATAAAATTCGCTTGGTCAAGTATGTGGTGGATCATTCACTGATACATCACTGGATTGGTCGTCGGTCCATCACTAGATTGGTTGTAAATCCATCATTGGACTAGTTTCTGATCCATCATTGGACTGGTCACTAATCATTATTTTACCTTTATATATTACCTTATAACTTAGCTTGCTTAAATACCTTAGTTTAGATAACCTTTAATTGCCAACTACCTTTGCAGTCAAATTGTGAAACTTAATTCACAAGATATTTTCACTATTGGAAATTGTTGGGAATTCCAATTCTTGAATCCTGATTCCTATCGGAATAATTACAAGCTTAAGCGAGGTCATCTGTGAAGACCCGTAACTTCCCTGGTAAGGAAAAAGCGGATACTTTGAGAACAACACACAAAAGAACGCAGACAGAAGAACATTTCATTGTATATTACAACAATTTCATCAGATTACAAGAATGTACAGAGTATGAATGAATAAAATACATTCGATAAATATTAGAGATTACAATAAATTACATAGCAACGGAAAATACAATATAAAACACAACTGAAAGTAATACACGGATACAGAGCTTTCCGAGCATCGTTCCAGCTGTAAATCAGGATCTTGTGAATATAAATCTACAAAACCAAAACTACTAGCTGCCCGTGTCGAAAATAGGGGCACCCAGTGTTTAGGTTAAAATAAAAGACTCCAGGTCAGTCATGTGACTAGTGTGAGAACTAAAACAGTTATTAATCTTCATTTTAAAGTTAGGTAAATCAAGGGACCACGCCGTATAACAAGGAATGGGTTTCCTCCCAAGAATACCAGTGCAAACAAACAGTGCAATGCCAAATAAAGAAAAATGAAGCTATTATAAGACCCAGGTCCTATCACACAATGCAACGCAAGCCGGAGGATAGGGTTTTTACCTTATAATAGCCAAAGAATATTTGATATGCTAAATTTCATCTTTTGATTCTTAATCGGACTCCAACCGTAAATTAGTAAGAGAACGATTCCCTAAGTATTAACCCCGAAGGCCAAAACCAACATCAGACCAATACCCAGGAAACCACCCATCTTAGCTTGTTTCCAGTTAGTTTCTGATTTTATATACAATCATAAATATCAATCATAGGCGGCATGAATGTCCCACACCACTATGTCACCATATATAGGTATACAATCAAAACCGCAATTGTCACGTATTGGAAGTTAGATTATCATTTATGATATGAACCGAGGCTAGGGATCGTCCTCACCGATTCGAGAGCCTCTAGTCCGCCCCTCAGGAACAGAACGCATCGTCCCTTGGACTCAGGGCCGGTCCACCGATGTGGATTATAATTCCTGAATACTACGTTTCCCCGCCCTATGGGGCGTAAATGAGCCAACAAATGACTCCGTCGGCTCCACATAGTCACCGATATATCCGAGGCGCCTCGCAACAGCAACAACCACATAAGTCAAACTCGTCAGGGCGTGTAAAACCACTGACGCCACTTCTAACTAGAAAGAAACGCATGCCCCCCACCCTGATATCCATCTCCCTTTTTTGGTTCATACCTGGTATGAAACTCGCGAATTAAACGTTACACAAAGCTATGCCACAAAGGCCGTGCTTTGATCATCAACCACAAGACTTTGCTTTTCAACAAAAGCCTTGATCATTTGTATCTTAGCATGCCACACAGGCAAACCATTCCATGCAACCGATATCCATCAATCACACGGAATGATATCCAATGTCAGACACACAGTCCATTTACAAGTCCATTTTGGGTCTGAACGAAACCGGAGGCACCTTATACCTCGCATATCCATCGATCTCCAAGTATGTCTGGACGATCACCAACTGATTCCCTCCTCTTGGGTGTACGGCCCAATCAAGATCATCAGTAATTATCCAAACGACATAAAGACATCCGGTCTTCAACCACCGTCTTCATTTTCGACTAATCGTCGAACCAGTTATTCAGAATGGGATAAACCCGGTCTTTCTGAATAACTCGCGTATATAATAAACAAGTGTTACACAAACACAACATACGCCTCATTCCAATTCATCAGTCACTAACCGTAAATTAGTAAGATAACAATTCCCCAAATATTAACCCCGAAGGCCGAAACCAACATCAGATCAATACCCAGGAAACCATTCATCTTAGCCAACCTACAGTTAGTTTCTAAATTTCATATTCTTAGGGAAAGATTCCCATTAATTTTATCAAAGATAAATTCTTTTAAATTTATTCTTTAATCTTCCTTTGAATATCACTTCAAACTAGTCGGGATTAGGGAACCACACCGAAGTAATTATTTGTTTTATTTCCCAATCCCAACCTATATATCCCATGAAGTAAAACTGGTCATACTTCATATCTAACACCATGGTGTTATCGATAAATTCAATTACCATTTCACATTCAAATCTAATTAAAGATTTAACTACCGCCTGGAGTAAAAATGGTGATACTCCATTCTTGATCTTTTCAATCTAATTAAAGATTCATTAAAACTCCACATAGTTTTAATCTTTAACTGGGTTAAAGAATCAGTGTCATTTAAAACACGGTTCATGATAAACCCCAAAATCACATCACATTTCAATCAGTCCCTAACCGTAAATTAGCAAGTGAGCAATTCCCTAAGTATTAACCTCGAAGGCCGAAACCAACATCAGATCAATACCCCAGAAACCATTCAACTTAACTAATCTCCAGTTAGTTTCTGATTTTCTTAACTCCTTTGGGTCTAAGAACAGTATTATTGAAGATACCATTCACGACAACACAAAATCACATTCCATTAATTATCGGGTTAAAGAACAAGCGTTATTTAAAACACTGTTCACGATAAACCCAAAAGTCAATACCAATTCAGTTCCAGTTAAATATTATTTAATTGGTACACTTCATTAAATCTAAATAAAAAGATTTAATCTTTTTCTCAATTGAGGTTAAGAACAGTGTTAATGAAGACACCATTAACGACAAACCCAAATCCCATTTGATATCAAATACAAGGCTCTGAATAGAAAATATATCAGCTTATATTCAATATCAAATTCTACGACCAACAAATATCGTATTGGAAATAACGATATAAACATATCTTTCAAATTTCCATAACAATATCTGTATAATCCCGAAATCCAACATCGAAATATTCCAAAGACGATTTCGATTCAAATCCATTCCAATTCAATTATTGGAAATTTTGGTTATTATCAAAACCATTTCAAATCCATTTATTTATTTTTAAAAATAAACAAATTATTATTCTAGTTCAAAACTAGTTCATTTCGATAAAAATCTAGTTTTATCTTTTCAAATATGGAGTTTTTCATCCCAATTCATCCCAAATCATTTCTTATGATTTTACACAAATTATTACTATTTTTAATAATTTTATCAAGGCCCGTACAGTCGATTTCCATCAACGACCAACGAACTGCACTTACAGCGACCTTTTCCAAATTTGATTTGGACATAATTCCAAATCCAATCGTTAGATTTCAAATCTCTAATATTCGTTAGAAAGCTCTTTTCGATACGAACCTAATGGTTCCGGTTTTAGGAGAATCCGACGGTCGGATCTCCCGTAATATCCATTCGAAGTCAATGGTCGAAATTCGCGAACTGTCGCGGCGCGGCGCGTTCTATTCAGGCCATTTAATATATATAATATATATATTATATATATTCCGTCGATTTCCTTTTAAAACGTATTTTATAAATCGTTTTAAATTCGTTTTCAAAACGATTTCAACTTCCATCTCAAATTCAAATCAAAATTGAATCTTTCCAATAAAAATTCGTTTTAAATTCATTTCAAATTGATTTCAATTCAAATCGATTTTTAATTCAATTTCAGTTCATTTTCAATTCAATTTGAATTTCAAATTTATTCAATTTCAATTCGAATTCATTTCTATTCAATTTCAATTCGAAATTCAATTCTATTCAATTTCAATTCGAATTCATTTCAAAATATTCGATTTTGAAATTACTTTCAATATTCATTATAAAATCGACAACATTCTCGTTCGTGTTAAAATGGCGTGTAACTACTTAACATGGCTTCACATTTCAATATTCAAAGAATATTATTTTTAAATTATTCGATAATTCTGAACTGGAATCAGACACAGTCAATTACCATATAATTTCTGTTATATGGATTTCATCAAATTCATATATACAACAATGATGATAAACACCCAACCATCATCCAAAGTGCGTTCTACACTGTATAAGCATCAAATATAAATATTTTGCGCTTATAACAGCCTGTCAATCAATCGATCGACATACAACTAATTATTGGGACTAGTGTATGTCATTTATCATCCCAATACCCGTGTGAGGTTTCAAACAATCCAACACAGATTTTATTTGTGCAGTTGGGCGATGTGTAAAATTTATCATCCCAATCAATATCAATCAAATGTGTGTATATAAACAAATCATCCGATTTGTATATATTTATTTTATTTTAAATACACATTAAAAATTCTATTTTCAACTATAAAATATTTTTAACTATATAAATATTTTATTTCACATCACACAATCAACTACACATCAAAATCAAACAAACAAGCATACAAGTCGTCCATGGTCTGTGGACGACGGTGTCGGGTGCTACTAAACATCGTCTACATCCTAGCATATATATTCAAACTAGAAATAAATTAAAAGTGAGGAGTTCTCACCCAAGCTAAACCAAACACCACGACTCTTCTTATGTAGAAATCTTCATCGTGCTCGCCTTTTGTCAATTTTGTTATCCGTAGCCACTACATATACAAAAATCACATTTTTTATATTGTTGCTGTGTATATAAAAATCACATTTTTATAACTACGCTATATGGATAAAAATCACACTTTTACACCGCTACTATATAGATAAAAATTCTATTTTTACACCGCTACTATATAGATAAAAGTTCTATTTTTACGCCGCTACTGTATAGATAAAAATTCTATTTTTACACCGCTACTATATAGATAAAAATTCTATTTTTACTATCACGGTGTTCATATAATAAAGATCATATTTTTATCTAGCTAAATTCATTATAAAAATTATATTTTTATATCGCTCTTCTAATAAAAATTATATTTTTATATTTGTTACTTCTTTATAAAAATCCTATTTTTATTCTTTCTATAATATAAAAATTATATTTTCCCACCGCCTTCATGACAATAAAAATCAAAACTTTATTATTTAAAAATCTAAACTTTATATAGATAAAAATCTCGTCTTTCATGTATATAAAAATCACACTTCCACGTAATCACTTCATGTGTAAAAACCACGTCTTTATATTAAAGCCGTACGTCAAAATCATATTTTTAATTGCATACATGAAAAAAATTGAAATAAAAAGCTCACGGGTGTCGTTGGGTGGCAGAAGAGGACCGGGTAAGGGCTGAAATGGGTCGGGGATGAGGATGCATGCGCCGAAGACGACAAAAATTGGGTTTTTCTTCAATGGAGGGATCCATGAGGTGGCTGGTGGTCGGAGAGGGGCGCTAGGCCGAGGGGAGGTGGCGGCGGCGGCGGGACCCCAGCAATTGCAACGACATGATTTGGGGTGGGGTTCGGAGGATACTGCGAGTTGGAGAGAGAAAGGGAAGCCGGGGGGGTGCGTTGACGAAGATGGGGGTAGGTGCGGCAGGCGGACGACGGCTAGACGCAGGGGGGTCGACGAGATCTGGGTTGCGGTTATTTTTCTCTTTTTTTTCTTCTGATTTATGTTTTAGAGAGGGGGGGGAGCCAAAAGAGGGTATAGGAGATGAAAGGGGGATTTTAAATTATTTTTTTCAAAAACCAACTTTTTATTTCGACTTCGAAATCGAACTCATCGACTATCGTTCATAACTAATTAGCCCCATTCCGAACACAATAAGATATGTATCGTAAGCCGATTCGATCGTTTCGATCAGTTTTCATCAAAATCAAAATATAACTCTATATATTGAATTTGAACGCGCATTTCAATTTACCGAGGCCACCTATGGACTCTAAAAATTCCCGAAAAATATTTTCTAGCTTCGTACTGACGATACGGCCCTAACAAAACTAATTTCGTCGAATTCTGAGACCGTTTGAAAATGGCCATTTTTAGGTCGATCGAAATTAACTGAAACTGTAAATTTCCTTTGCCACGCTCACATGTTGATTCGAAAAATTACGAATTTTGAAACCTGGCGATAACTTGACATCAAGGATCCAACAAAAGTGGTTTCGTCGAAAACCGAGGTCGTTTGCAAAATTTCCATTTTTAAGGGCCAGAATTCCATAGCGACTATTCTGAAATTTTAACTAGACATATCTTTTGATTCCCGCTATGAAATTTCAATTTTTCGGATTCGTTGGAAAGACATTCTCGATTAGATTCTAATATCTTTAGTTTCACTAAAATCATGTTTATTTTGAATCATGTACATTCATTTGAAATTTGAAATTGAATTATCGAACTACCGCATCATTTTCAATTCCTTTTATATATATAAATAAATATTTATATTCGAACGTCAACGTATATAAATATACACGTTCTAATTCTATTCAAAATAAATTTCTCGTCGTTATTATTTAAAATATTTCATTTTAAATATTCAAAGTTCACTAAAATTGCCAAAATAAAAATTTTAAATTGGCTCGGATTTCTGAGTTATTGCATCATCCTTGATTTTCCTACTAATGAAAAGAAATACGGAAAGTCAAGACTATTCCCGAATTTTAAATAAGTCTAATACCTATAGTTTATCTTCCATATTCAAACATCGTTGTTTTAAGTTTATTAATTTACCAATATTTATCGACTGTACAGGATCATCGAAAATTCCTTTTTTAAAACTTATGTTTTTAAACTTAAGTTAACTTAGTTATTTTCCAAAACATGCTTTTAACCAAGTTCGTAGGTTCTTCATACTTGGATTATCTATTGTAATTACAATTCCGTATGAACATCCTTGTAAAAATTTAAATATCAGATGTTCATACTAAAATTTTAACTATCTTAAGTAATTTGTGTGGGGGAGATAACAATTACTTATATTTTAACAATTTTGGTCTCCTAATTTATTATCCAGACAATAACATATTTTTATTTTTATTTCAAAGAAAATCCTTTTATACTCAAAGCATATTACTTTTCAAAATGATAATCCGTTTTTATATGAAAATATGCTCTCATATATAGTACTCTTACACTCATTCTAGGGTATTACTAGTCCTATCTCTAATGAGTTACTCATTATAAGATATTACTAATCCTATCTTTGATGAGTCCTTTCCTTCTGTTCTAATAAGTTGTAACCCAAAGCTTTGTATAAACCAAAGCTCTAATACCACTTTTGTAATGACATGCCTTTTTTCATGGTTCTAACTGTAATTAAAACGAATCAAATCGTTCATAAAGACAGATTGTTAGGTTATTTACACATTGGAAAAAAGAACTTTTTATTATCATAACAATAATTTTACATCAATGTTACAACGATCATCAGAATACAACATATACACAGTGGGAAAATATAAACTCTCAGCAGAAGAATAATGATGTGATGCAAATGACAGCTCTAGTCCTAATCCAGCATCTGATCTAAAACTAACTTCAAGACTAAATCTGCAAACCAAAACTACTAGCTTCCCATGTGGAAAATTATGGGCACCCAGAGTTTAGATGAAGAATAATAAACTCCAAGTCAGTCATGTGGAAGGTGTGAGAAACTAAAACAGTTATATTTTGGTTTATTTTAAAGTGAGTTAAATCACAAGACCACATCGTATAACATGGAAAATGTTTACCCTTATGAATACTAGTGTTGAAGATTCCTAATACTTTGTGAAAAATGAAGCTACCATAAGGTCTCGCGACGCACAAACAAATCAAACACACACATGGGTGAGGTTTCTCCTTATGATAACCAAAAATGCTTGATACGTGGAAAATACTTTGATATTATTATTAGTGCATAGTGTGAAAAATCATTTCACAACTAAATGTGTCAATCTTAGTCATCATAGGTACCATATACTATACTGACATAGGTGTACAACTGAAATTGTACGCGCTTGTAGTAGAGAATGAATTTCCAACAAATGATCGGGCAAAGGAAAGTCCTTGAAACGAACTGAATTTGAACACCTTTAGAGGGATTCCGAGGATCAACAAATGCTCCTCATGCTACACAGGGTCGGGTTATCCCTTAACTGGATAACATAGAGTATACCTGAGTATGTCATCTTCGATCGTTACTAACCTTTATCCGGGCGCCTGCGTCATCAACATCTACATAAGTAGAAGTTTCCATATAAGTAATATTTGGGCTTCAAACCATGGTATATTTTTTATTTAGAAGGAAATGACACACCCATCACATTGCTGCATTTTTCCTGTTTTGGCTATTTCCAAGGAGTAAGGGTTGTCGAAGTCTTGTGACATAAAGCTACGCTTTACTAAGCCATGCTTTGATCATCAATAGCTCATCAGTTGGTAGCCACATAGTTTTTTCATAACATAATTGATAATTACTAACCATATAACATTTGATCTCATATGTCTTTTAGAAGGGTGTTAAACTAACAGAACGTATTTTTCGCCACCAATAGAAATATATTTAGTAGAGACCAACTATTATATTACAAAATACAATGTCAAACAAACATCCATACATGTCCACTCTAGGCCTGAATGAAACCGAAGGGGCTTCTATTAAACAAAAGAAGCCCTTGCAAATCCGAAAATTCACCAAGTATGTCGGGACCATTACTATAAATAATCTCATTATAGGATGCCTTCCAATAGAGACATCAACAAGTAGCCCTTCGATGTGAAGGTTTCCGATCGTCAACCACATCTTTAATATATTATGCCATATTTTTTGTATGATTATTCGAAATGGTTTTCAGATAAAAATGCGATCCTGATCTTTTCAAACATTGAGCACCATTTTAAAAACAATTATTGATTATATTCGATCTCAATCAAGTCTCCCTTCACTGGAATTGGTTTATTAAACCTTTTAAAAGCCTTTCTGATCCTCTTATCCTTTTTAACAAAAATCGATATTTAATAAACTTATTAACCTAAACTTCATTCCTTTAAAATTCAATATTCCATTAATCAAAACTCGACCAAGTATTCCTTCTTTAAATTCTTACTTAAATTCTTCCTTTAAAGACTTAGACTCATGAATCTCCTTTTTAAAACATACCTTTAAAAAAACAAGAATGAGTAAGACTTGTAACTCTTAATTACTTTAAAATAATGTTATTCAAAACTTCTTTAATTAGCTTGACTTAGAATTTATTTTATTTAAATCGATTGATATCTAATATAAGATTTGTATAGAAATTGGGTCCATTTATATTTAAATCCAAAAATAATTGTTTAAGTACTATAAATCATTCAAAAATGGTTCTTTAAAATTCAAATAGTAACTAATAAGTATAAAACTTCAAAATATATCATTTCCAGAAAATGTTGCAAAAATGTTACAAAAGCATTGTCAAATGGCTAGTTTAATCAAAATAACTTTTATATCATTCAAAAAAAAATTCCAATCCAAATCTATATAAAATGGTTTATCAAGATTTTTAATAATATTTTATAAAGTTTTTTCATTGGTTTTTAATTACGTTCACCGAACTGCAAAACGCAATTCTGTTCGAAAATAGATTTAAACAAAACATGGAATATATATATTGGAATTAAAAAATACATTTTCCATTTGAAATGTACTATAAATATAAAGCCAATGTTTTTTGTTTCAAGTAAATCAAATTTAAATTGTATTAGTCATAAACGTTTAAAGGTTATTGTCGAAATTCGCGAACTACTGCAACGTGACTAGTCCTATTCAGACCATATTACGACTACTAGTAAAAATTCATCTAATACACTTCCAATATGATTATAAATATATATAAACATATATAGATTCATTTAAAACAATATTTCTAAAACATCGCTTCAAATTCAATTTCAAGTCAAAATTGAATATTATAATATTTATAAAATATTATTATTTTCCAAAAATTGATCCGATGAACATAGAACTATGTAGAAACCAAATTAAATACTAGATAAGACTATCAGAATAATCGGTTTGAGTTTAAACCATTGTTTATATATCAAACTCAACTTCAATGTCAGAATTCACTATTCAAAATTGATTTCAAACTTGAACAAGCCGCTTATAGTCAAAATCGTTTTCAAATACATTTCCAACTCAATAAAATTTATTCATATATACTTCAGTTTCATTTCTAAACCATGTTGGATATAAAATTCCAAACTTCGTTTTTCAACCTCATTTTCCATATTAAATCAATATAAAATCGTTGAGATCTCCAAATGGAAAGGAGACTTAACTATCACCAATATAATTTCCATAATTAAGGTGTGATCAATGTGTGATGATATTCGAACAATAATAATAATCACATGAACATCAATAACAATCATCATAAATGTTTTCAGCTACGTGCAAGCGTTACGGTAATCAATGCTAATTAGTGTATATGTATTACTAACTACACAACAATTAATCCGACATTACATACATATAACTATCATCCATAATTAACTGTATATAAATAAAAATATATAGAGTTTCTCACTGGCATATTTTATCCTTAAATCATCATGGTAGGAGAGCCTAGCTAACCATGACTGATCCCGAACAAACAATATTTTCCCACACCAACTCTTCAACAAAATATTATATACATATCATTTTTTTTAAATGGAGAGGAGGAGGGGTAGGGTGGGGCCGAACTTAGGTGACGATGGGGTAGGGTCCATGGGCAGAATGGGGGGAGGTGTTGGGTAACAACCCAGATTTTGGAACCAATTTAAAATTTTATTTTTAATTGATTTAATGGACTTTAAGAATTTAAAATGATTTATTTCGAGAATTAACGATTTCAAATTTGTTTAAATCGAAGCAAGAACGTATAAATTTAAAAATTAATTAAAACAAACACGAAGTGGATCGGTAGTTTGAAAATTTGGTTTTGAACTTTAAATGAATGTACAGAATTCAAAATAGATCGGATTTCAGTAAAATAAGAAACGTTAGAATCTGTTTAACTATATTTTTCTAACAAATGTAAGAAACTGAGATTTCACTTTATAAATTGAAAGTTATGACTAGATAAAAATTTAAAATAGTCGCTATGGAATTTATATATATTTTAATATAATATATAGCCCTTAAAAATAGCCATTTTGCAAACGACCTCCGTTTTCGATGAAATTACTTTTGTTGGATCTGGAATGTCAAATTATTGTTTGGTCTCAAAATTCATAATTTATTGAATTAATATGTGGGCGTGGTGAATTTAAATGCCAGTTCAGTTTTACTTGTAAATTTAATCGACTGGAAAATGGCCATTTTTCAAATGATCTCCAAATTCGATGAAATTAGTTTTCTTTGGACCGTATCATCAAAACATAGCAAGATTCATTTTTCTGTAATTTTTGAGTCAGTATGTGGCCTCGGTAAATTAAAATGTACATTTAAAATTCAATATATTGATTTATATTTCAATTTAAAGAAAAACTGATTGCAACAGTCGAATTGTCTTACGAAACATATCTCATTGTGTTTGGAATGGGGGTATTTGGCTAGGGGTGACAATCGTTGGGTTTGAATTGGAGTTCAAATGCGAAATTCACTTTTTAAAATAAAATTGGAATAAAATATTATTAAATAATATATATAAAACCCTAGGAAATTAAAATCCCTCGTTCATTTTTCAAGCCGCCACCGTGCATTTCAAGGGCCATAAAGAGCCGAATTAATTCTTCAAAATTATCACAATCTAAAGTGAATTAGAAGGCGATTTCAAAACTAAAATTAAAGGGCTTCCTGAGATCTTTAAAACTATTTGATTATGATCAATTTTCATCAAGTAATTCACTCGAATTAGTGGATCAAAGTCGCCATGTTTGGACCGGATTTTTGGGGATTCAGGGACGTCGAACTGCGCGCTAGGGCTTGCGCAAGCAGAGGGCACCACGGCGATTCTTGTGGCGTGCTCGGATCTGAGGCCGGTGGCCTTTGGTGATGGGCGGAGGTGCAAATCGAATTCGATCGTGGGTTTTTATTTCCACCTGTAACGACGATGAAGGAGGAAGGTAACTGAACGGTGATTGGGTGGTAATTAATTAAGTTAATTATTTTATTTATGTAATTAACACTTTACACATTCATATCTTTCTCAAATTAAAACATAATTGGACGATTTTCATTGCATTGGAATCCTCTAGACGAGCACTACAACATGCAACAAACCAAAACTAAAACAGAAGCCATTTGGATTTTTGATATAAATTAAACATCTGTTTAATTTTATTAAAAAAAACAATCGTTATTAAAATGATTTCGAACCAATCAATGTGAGAACTCTCTCACTCAAATCATTTTTGCTATGTTATTATATCATAGGTTGTAAATGGTGTTTAGTAGCACCAGTCGCTATTGTTTGAAAATATGGATGATTTAATTGACTGTAATGTGTTATGATTGTGATGTTTGACATATCAAAAATAATGTTAATATTATTGTGGTAGTTGAAATTTAATTATATATATCCATTTATAATTTGAACGTGAAAATTGGCTAACTAGAAAAATAATTCAAACCGAATTTGAATTGGTTAAATTTTTTAACCAATGATTTATTCAAATCGACCATTGTTATTTGAAAATACCACACGGGTATTGGGATGATATTTGACTTACACTAATCCCAGTATTTAGTTGTATGTCAATCGATTGGTTGGCAAACTGTGTTGAGCGTTATTTATTTATTTTAATGCTTATACAGTTGTAGAATGCACTCTGGATGATGTTTGAATTTGGAATGATTATTTATCATTATCGTTGAATACATGCGATGTATGAAATTCATATAACTGAAATTATATGGTAATTGATTGAGTCGCATTCCAATTCAGAATATGAATGAATATTTTAAAATAATATTCAGTGAATAATCAAAATCAGATATTTTGAAAATATTATCATTTTGATATTATAATGACATGAAATATTCAATTTTGATTTGAAAATTTGAAATGGAGTTGGAATCGTTTTAAAACGAATTTATAAAGGAATATTCAATTTTGATTTGAAAATTGAAATGAAGTGGAAATCGTTTTAAAATGAATTTATAAAGGAATATTCAGTTTTGTTTTAAAGTTGAAATGGAAGTGAAAATCATTTTTAAAATGAATTTAAAATAATTTATAACATACGTTTTAAAATGAAATCAACGATATATATTATATATATATATATATAATGGTTTGAATAGAACGCATCGCGCAGCAACCACTCGCGAATTTCAACCATTAACTTTGAATTGATGTTACAGGAGATCCGACCGTCGGATTCTACTAAAACTGGAACCATTGGATTCGTATTGAAAAGTACTTTCCAATGAATATAAGAGATTTAAATCTGAACATTTGGATTTCAAATCATGTCCAAATCAATTTTAGAAAGGTCGTTATGGATGCAGTTCGGTGGCCGTTATTGGAAACCGCCGACTGTACGGGCCTTAATAAAATTATTAAAAATGTGGAAAAATTGTGTAAAATTGTAATTAATGATTTGGAAAGATTTTGGATGAAAACTTCTGAGTTTTGAAAAGATAAAAGGTATTTTTATCTAAATGAACTAGTTATTAACTAGAATAATAATCCAATGTTTTTAAATAAATAAATTGGATTTGTAAATGGTTTTAATATAACCAGAAATTTCCAACGAATAAATTGGAATGAAATTGTCTTTGAAATATTTCGATATTGGATTCTGTGACTATACGTATATTGTGAACAATTTGGAAGATATAGATATCATTATTCCCAATACAATATCTGTTAGTTTATGAATTTAATATTGATTATAAGCCAATATAATTTCTATTCAGAACCTTGTATTTGATATCAAATTGGATTTTGGGTTTCTCTTGAATGGTGTCTTAAATAACACTGTTCTTAAACCCAATTGAGAAATGAATAAATCTTTTAATTAAGATTTAAAGAAACCTACCAATTAAGTGATATTTAATTGGAATTGAACTAAGATTGGATTTTTGGGTTTATCGTGAGTGGTGTTTTAAATAACATTTGTTCTTTAACCTAATTAACAGTGAAAATATGATTTGGAATTTATAAATCATTTAATAAGATTTAATGGAAATTTTCCAAAGTAAAGTTTTCTAATTTAATATATCAAATTGGAATCGAATGGAATTCGATTGGGTAATAATCGAGATGAGCTTCTGTAAAGAAAGACTGTTACTATGTATGGAATATAAAAGACTTTTCCATTATTCCATTTGTATTATTGGTCTGATACGAGAATTTATATCGATCATATACTGTTATGATTTCCATATAGATTCCATTTTAATGGAAGATGATTTGGGATTTATCATGAACTATGTTTTAAATAACATTGGTTCTTTAACCCATTTAAAGACAGGATTTATTTCCTAAATTTGAATAATCATTCAATAATGATTTTTGGAGATTAAAACTAAGTGGAGTTTTAATGAATCTTTAATTAGATTTAAATGTTAATGGGGTAATTAAATTTGCCAAATTTGAGAACTGTTCGAAAATGGAGTATTACCCGTTTTACTTCATGCAATAGTTAAATGTTTAATTAGATTTGAACATGAAATGGTAATTAAATTTATCATTAACACAGTGGGTGTTAGATATGGAGTACTACCAGTTTTGCTCCATGGGATGAATAGGTTGGAATTGGGATAATAAAATAAATGATTACTTCGGTAAGGTTCGCTAATCCCGACTAGTTGATAAACCTTAATTTGGTTTAAATTGTGAAAAGAATATTTGAATAAAAGAATGTTCTGGATTGGAATGAAGCGTATGATGTGTTTTTATAGCACTTGATTATAAATACGCGGGTTGTTCGGAAAGACCGGGGTTAACCCATTCTGAATAACTGATACGATGATTAAGTCGAAGATATTGAAGGTGGTGGTTGAAGATCGATGATCTTCACATCGAATGGATTACCACCGATGCCCTGAATTGGTTAGCTCCCAAAAAAGGGTTATAGTGGTAGTTTTCCGGATGTACTTGTTGATTGTTCGGATATGCGAGGGCCTCTCTCCTATATTGGGCATATGGGACGAGGAATAAGGTGCCTCCGGTTTCATTCAGACCCAGAACGGACCTGCAAATGGATGGTATGTCTGACGTTGTATTCCTTTATGTTGTATTCGTTGATCTCTACTAAATATATATCTTTTTGGTGGCAGAGAACTTATTCTCTTGCTTAACACCCTTCTCTAAGACATACGAGCTTTGAGGTTATATATTGGCAGAAATCAATGGTATGGTATGGATTGCCAATGTGACATGCTGAGATACATGGATCAAGGTTTTTGTTGAAAAGCAGAGCCTTGCGATTAATGATCAAAGTAGAGCATTAATTAGCATAGCTATGTGTAGTGTTAATTCGCGAGCCTCACACACCAATATGATGGTGAACTGATGGTCAAATCAGTATGCTTTTGAGATGAGGATAGACATCCTTAGAGGTTTCATTGATTCAGTCGACCAAGATGGATTGGGTGTGGTCGCTCCACTCTCAGAGGGATAGGGCACACCCCCGGATTCCCAGAAGGATAGAGCAAGCAGTGTTTTCTCTAGCTGGGACGTAAGCCGCGGTGATACTTGATTTCCCAAAAGGTGGATGTGCATTATGGTGTTTTCTCTAGTTGGAATGTAAACTGCGGAGTATTGCACTACGCAATAGATCTTTCGAATCAGCAGACATCATGATGGAAATCCAAACTTCCAATACGAGTTTTTCGGTTTTAATTGTAAACTTATGTATGGTGACATAATATGTGGTACCTATGCCATCTAGGATTGATACATTTGTTTTCAAAATTGATTTCTACACTATACATTTATTGTAATAATAAAAGATAAATTTTGCGTACCTAGCATATTTGGCCATTATAGGGTAAAACTCTATCCTCCGACTTGCGTTGCGTTGTGTGATGGGACCTGAGTCTTATAATGGCTTCAATTTTCTTTATTTAGCATTACGAGTTTTGTTTATGGTATTCATAGGAGGAAATCCGTTCCGTATTATATGGCGTGATCCCGTGATTTACCAAACTTTAAAATAAGGTAATAACTGTTTTTAGTTCTCACACCAGTCCCATGACTGACTCAGAGTTTATTGTTTTAACCTAAACTCTGGGTACCCATATTTTCCACGTGGGCAGCTTGTAGTTTTGATTTCGCAGATTTCTATTTCATAGGATCCTGGATTACGACTGGAGCTATATTCGAAATGCTTTGTATCACATGTTTCCTTCAGTTGTTGTAGTTGATGTTTCTCGCTGAACATTATGTTTATGTATTTAAATTTATTATAGTTAATTAAATCTATGATATTTTCCGCTGTATATTATTAATTCATACTCTGATGTAATTGTCGTAATAGCAATGAAATGTTCTACTATTTGTGCTCTGATGCATCGTGTTCTCAAAGCAATCCGCTATTTCTCGTCTCTTCGAAGACCGAGGGATTTCGGATCGTCACATGTTGGGTGGTAATTGTTGGCCAGCGTGGGGAGGTGGGGGTCGGAGGTTCTAGGGATTATGAATGAGGGTGTTGGGCCAAGGTAAGGAGGATGGAAAAGCGAAGGCAATGGTTGCGTTTGGAGGCAAGGAGGAGGAGGCTAGATGTAGGGGAGATCGTCGGAGGCTCTAAGGCCGTGGGTGGTGGATGAATGGTCGAGCCATGGATGGGAAGTAAAAGAAGGAGAAGAAGCTTAGGAATGGAGAAAGAGAAGAGGAGGTAGGAAAGAATGAAAGGTAGTGGTCTTATGTCCTTTATATAGCCGCTAGGAGGGTAAAAGGGTAAAAATGCAAGGGGACACTTGTTAATTACCACCCATGCATAACAGACCACCTTCCAATACCATGTTCTAACACATGATTTCAAATTGAAACACTTTAATGACACTTTGTAAAGTTGAAACACTTCGTATATGTTAAAAATATTTGATTCTAGGTTATCGTATAGCTATTTAACAATCTTGGGCTTAACGATAACAAATCCTGATGATATCTGTAAAAAAACATATTATCCAAAATAATTATGAAAAAGAGATTAAGGGTGTACCCTCAAAAAGAAAAGGGTAGGTTGCGCGTATCTTGTCTTCAGTCTCCCAAGTCGCATCTTCTTCAGCGTCACTCCACTGTACTTTAACTAGCTTGACCTCACGATTGCGTAGCTTCTTAAATTCTGTTCCTAAAATACGAGTTGGAACTCTTCTCACCATCGCTTCTCGTTCCACTTCTACTTCTTCTAGTATGCTCGGCTCCACCACTTCCGCAGACTCATGTATGCACTTTCGTAGATGAGAAACATGAAAAACATTATGAACTCCAGCCAATCTTTCAGGCAACTTAGAATGGTCTTAATTTTCCTATGGAACCAAAGCGAATGACATTCTTCAAAGGAGATAATTTAAGGAAAACCCTGTCTCTAACCTCAACCTCAAGGTCGATCCTTCTATCATCTGCGTAGGTCTTCTGACTATATTGTGCGGTCTTCGTTCGTCTTCGTATTAAGTCCACCTTCTCCGAAGTCTCTCTGATCATGTCGGGCCCAAGTACGAGCTTGTCTGTAGATTCCCACCAACACGTTGGTGATCGGTGTAACACCCCACTCCCGCTATGATCACTCACTAAGGGAATGCCATAGCATCGGTGGAGTATTTTAGTGAATATAGAAGAGAAAAATTACAACAAGACAGATATAAATAGTACTTGAAATTTAAAACATCATCTCATAACAGCGGAAGTAAAACATGTCTGGTTACATCATAAAACCACAATAAAAGTCAAGTACAATATCCATCAAAATAAAGAAGTACATAATCCCACTCTCATACAATAGCCATGACAAAAGAAAAGATAACTGGGTAACTGGAGCTTTACATCTATGGTCCAAGCTCCAAAAGAGAATAAAGCAGCCTGATCAAAGCCCACTCGTACTGGGCCCACTCGGATAACCTGAGGGTTGAAAAAAAAAAAGATAAAAACAACGGGGCCAGACATAAGTCTGAGCGAGTCCTATAACTTTAACAATACAATCATTAAAGTAACCAGAGAAGACATAAGCTTGATATACGGTGTCGTCTGGGGATGAATGGCTACACTAAGCAGCTTGGTAGACTTAGGATAAACTAAGAAACGTAAAGACGCATCTACCCTTCCAAAGGTAAATTACTAAACTGCACCACACCAGTCATTCCTAACTTAAAGGTTGATCCCACCCATGGACTTATAAAATTAACTTAATAGTTCTCGCGTACCCCTAGGTGACTGAGTAGACGCCACAGGGCCCTACAATCCACTAGGTGTACACACTACTCCCCATTCGATCGGCTCCCTAACGTAGATACCCGTGCTGGCCCCACCGTGGGGTGTACCATTCCCCAATGTGGCAACCTGATAAAACTAACGGTGCACGGCTTATATCTACACGATGCAACAAAGTCTTATTTACCAGCTCGGGTCCACACACACATATGAAACCCGTTGGTCATGCGTTGCCACCGCTAACCCATTTTGGCCTCTTATAGTCAAGCCCAATATGCGTGTCCCGTCACTCGACTAGAGTCGAGCCCACTAAGATACGTTTGGGATATTGGTTGAAATGGGCCCCCACAAGCTACCACCTAAGCTTGTTATTTCTAGTGAATCCCGCTTAACCCTTTAACCATGTCCACTTACATGTTATAAATTCTGGTTAAGTCATTAATCATATTTTAATTGCCATTCAAGGCACCCACTAGATTTCCACATGCCACCCAAAGCACTTACTTAACCCTTTAACCATGTTTTAATTACATGTTCCACTTTGGTTAAGTATTCTAATCGTATTTTCTATTGCCACCCAAGTCCCCCACTTAACCCCTCATGTCCCTCTACATGCTAATATGGTTAAGTGTTTCTTAATTAATTAATTAAGATCATGACCTCATAAAGACCTCTCACATTAGACCGTCTTTTATGACTGCTGGATATGCCGGTTGGGTCCGGGCAACCTTACGTTATAAAAAGGGTCTAACCTCGTGTCTTTACTTTAATCACGTATTTAATTTGTGCCTAAGACCTCTCACATTGGGCTAACATTTGTAGCAATTGGTTAAGACGGTTGGGTCCGGGCAGTTTTACGCTACAACTGAGTCCAACCTCGTGTCTTAGTCGATTAATTACACCTAATTAATCACCCTCATAATTTATATTAATTATCCCTAATTAATTAATCATGTTTTCCAGAATATGGGTAGACCTAACTCAATAGGTAAATTCCCAACTCCGTAGTATGGGTAGACCTAACTCAATAGGTAAATTCCCAACTCCATAATATGGGTAGACCTAACTCAATAGGTAAATTCCCAATTATGTCCATTTAATTTATGTTACTCTTAAGCATACCCATTCCACATCATTTTATTAACATGCATATTAACCCCATCGTTCCCCACGTAATTCGTTCTCGTAACGTGACATAATAAAAGGGAAGATTCATCACAAATGTCATGGGTTTAACCAACATAGCTTATAACTTTATCATGGGTTCAAAAGGTGTCAACTTGCATATATGAGCATACATTAAACCCAACTAGCATTTAACCCAAACTTGCATTATGCATGTCATAAAAAGAGACAAACTTGCATATGAACTTGCACATAAACTTGCATATGAACTTGCACATAAACTTGCATGTGAACTTGCATAACATGTCATACATAGAGGCAAACTCGCATATGTTATGCATATCATAAAAAGAGACAAACTTGCATATGAACTTGCATCATAATAGGGTAAACATGCATATGTATGCATAGCATACAAAGGTGCCATCTTGCATATGTATGCATCTTATTTAGAAAAAGGGTAAACTTGCATGTCATAATGTATGCATAAAACCAAACACTTAGCATGCATAAAATCAAATACTTAGCATGCATAAAATCAAATACTTAGCATGCATAAAATCAAATACTTAGCATGCATAAAATCAAATACTTAGCATGCATAAAACCAAACACTTAGCATGCATAAAATCAAATACTTAGCATGCATAAAATCAAATACTTAGCATGCATAAAACCAAATACTTAGCATGCATAAAACCCAATGCTTAGCATGCATGAAACCCAATGCTTAGCATGTATGAAACCCATCACTTAACTTGCATAAACCCACATACTTAACTTGCATAAACATAGGGTTAACATTAAACATAGATTAGCAAACTAACATCATATCATATGACTTAAAACCCACAAATCCGCATACAAAACCGCATGATCTCATCATATCTCATCTACTTAATTTAGCAATTGGTTATTAAAGTGATAGAAACTCACCAAAACTAAGATTAGCAAACTTATGTAGTAGAACTAGTTGCTATACAAGAAGAAGATGATGATTAGAGGTTGATTAGCTTGCAACTTTCTTCATAAACTAGTGGAGGTTCCTCTCAAGTTTGATTTTGGCGGCATGATGGAATCATTTCTATTTTTAGTATGAATTAGGGTAGTATTAGGGTGTATTTATAGATTAGGTGAGTGTTTTAGGCCCTTAGATTAACCCTAAATTAGATTAGGACCCTTAGATTTCGGAACCTTCCAGAAACCAGCCCTAAGACCAAGCCCAAACCCCAAACTGGTGCACCCAACCACAGAACTCTCTAGAAACTGTGCAGGTTTCCTGTCCCGACATGGGCGCACTTCCCAAGTGCGCCAGTGTATTTTTGTGCTGGCGCACTTCACAAGTGCGCCAGTGCATTTCTGGCCTGTTTCGGGTTTTTCTGCCTAACTTCGTTCGTCCATATCTCTTTCATACGGTACCCGTTTTACGCAAACTCGGACTCTATTTCGCGTATTTTTCCGAGACGAACGCAATGACGCAGCCCGTTTCCCCTGATTCTCACATCTGAGATTAATTATACTTTAATTACTAACCATTGGTGTTAATTGAAATTCGGGGTGTTACATTCTCCCCTACTTAAAGGATTTCGTCCTCGAAATCTCTAAGTCAAGAAGAACGTATCCCACCAACCAAACAACCATCTACTAAACCATCAACCACAAGCAACCATTATCCTTAGAAACTTCTAATGATGTATGAACATATGCAGAAAGTGTGTGTATATGTCTGTATACTAATGCAAAATCAGGCGGTCTACTGATTCAGTCGACCTCCTTAATGCAAACCATGATAGTGCCATGCATCCAATATGTATGCGAAACCCTATTGACACATACAATTTCTATATGCGTGCACAACCATACACAAAAATGCATCATCCACATGATAACACAGCCATGATACATCCATCAATCTAACTACCACATCCATTTATGCGATATGCAACATGAAGTGACTGAGCCGATCTAGTGCCTAATGTGTGTGTATATGCATCCACGAGCAACCACTAGCAAACAATTGCATCCACATGCATCCATCAACCATAACATGTTTCAAACACATGTTTCAACCATATGTTTTACCCTATCTAAAGGTCATAGGTACTAGCGAGAGGATATACTAAAGATAAGATAAGTACTAGACAAGCGATAAAGGAGAAGTTAAAAGACATACTCTCAAAAAGAAATGGGTACAAAAAACGCATCTTCGCTTCTGTCTCCCAAGTAGCATTGCCCTCGTCTTCTCCCCATTGCACTTTAACTAGCTGAACTTCTCTGTTCCTCAACTTCCTAGTTTCTGACCCAAGGATGCGAGTAGGAGCTCGTCGAATCGTCGCATCACGCTCTACCTCTTCATCTCTAAGCAAGCTCGGCTCTACCACCTCTGCGGTCTCATGTAAGCACTTCCTCAAATGTGATACATGGAATACATCATGAACACCACTAAGTCTGTCGGGCAACTCCACCCTATATGCCATCCGTCCAATCCTTTCCTTAATAGGAAACGGCCCAACAAACCTCGGTGCTAACTTCCCAACGGACCCAAAGCGAACAACATTTCTCAACGGAGATACTTTGACAAAAACCATGTCCCCAACCTCAAACTCAAGATCCGTCCTTCTCCGATCCGCATAAGATTTCTGTCTATCTTGCGCTGCCTTCATCCTTCTTCGAATCAAATCAATCTTCTCTGAAGTCTCTCTAACCATATCTGGCCCAAGCAAGATCTTATCCGTAGATTCCCACCAACATGTAGGAGATCGACAAGGCCTTCCATAAAGAGCTTCGAAAGGTGCCATGCCGATTCTAGACTGAAAGTTGTTATTGTATGCGAACTCCACCAAAGGAAGATGTTCTTCCCATGTACCTCCAAAATCCAAGATACAAAGCCTCAAAAGATCTTCTAAGATACGGTTCACCCTCTCGGTCTGACCGTCCGTCTGAGGATGATATGCGGTGCTCAAACACAACTGAGTCCCTACCGCCTCTTGCAAACTTCTCCAAAACTCACTAGTGAAGATAGGATCTCGATCACTCACAATGCTGGATGGTACGCCATGCAATCTAACAATCTCTCTAACATAGACTGAAGCAAGCCATGGAGCGGTCCTCTTACTCTTCACGGGTATAAAATGGGCACTCTTGGTAAGTCTGTCTACCATAACCCAAATTACCGTATTGCCCTTCCTCGATCTCGGTAACCCATCGATGAAATCCATCGAGACACTATCCCACTTCCATTGCGGAACTTCCAATTGGGTCTAGCAACCCACCGGGTTTCCTTTGCTCCGCTTTAACTTGTTGGCACACTAAGCATCTAGCCACATACTCGGCCACATCTTTCTTCATACCGGCCCAGAAGAAAACTCTCTTCATGTCTTGGTACATTTTGTCTCCACCGGGATGAATAGTCATCCTTGAACGATGTGCATCATCCAAAATAGCCTTCTTCAAACCCTCATCTTGCGGTACACAAAGTCTACCGTCTCTATGCAACCATCCCCTATCATCTATGGTATATCTACCCAAATGGCTGGACGACTCCCCCCTTATAAGCTTCTCTACCAACTCAACCAACTGTGGGTGGTCTCGCTGAGCCTCGCCAATCCGTCCCAAAAGAGTAGGTCTAACCTCCAAAGATGCTAACAAACCAGGTACAAAGTCAACAGAAGGTCTGAAGTCGAACAAAGAAAGAAACTCCAAGCTTCGTCGTTCCACGAACAATGGACTCAAAGATAGCCTTTTTCTACTCAAGGCGTCCGCCACCACGTTACCCTTGCCAGGGGTATATGCTATCTCGAAATCATAGGATGCTAAGAACTCCATCCACCTTTGCTGTCTTAAGTTTAAATCCTTCTGAGAGAATAAGTACTTCAATGATTTATGGTCAGTGAACAACTCGAATCTCTCACCAAGAAGATAATGGCGCCAAGACTTAAGTGCGAAAACAATCGCGGCCAACTCTAGATCATGGGTAGGGTAATTCTTCTCATGCACTCTCAATTTCCTCCCTCCATAGGCTATTACCCTTCCCTCCTGCATCAAGACTGCGCCTAATCCTGTCCCACAAGCATCGGTATAAACAACAAACGGCTTACTCCCATCTGGAAGCACTAAAACTGGAGTGGTGGTCAAAGCTCTCTTTAATCGTCGGAAAGCATCATCACAATCTACGTCCCATGAGAAAACCAGATTCTTCTTCGTCAAGCGGGTTAATGGGGCTGATATCCTCGCGAAGTCTTTGATGAACTTCCTATAATATCCTGCCAACCCCAAGAAACTTCTTACTTCGGTAGCATTTCTAGGAACTTTCCAATCTTGGATAGATACTATCTTTGCGGGATCCACAGCTATCCCTTCCTTAGAGACCACATGCCC
The DNA here is from genome assembly GCA_030737875.1 of Allium sativum. Classification (NCBI taxonomy): domain Eukaryota; kingdom Viridiplantae; phylum Streptophyta; class Magnoliopsida; order Asparagales; family Amaryllidaceae; genus Allium; species Allium sativum. The sequence goes on from CM060909.1 coordinate 875,372,192, forward strand.
TAAGAATCGCACTTCTCTTCTCCAAAAATGACATTTAGAGAATTTAGCTTTAAGACTATGTGCTCGAAGAGTCTCCAACACTTCTCTGAGATGTAAGGCATGCTCTTCTTCACTCTTGGAAAAGACCAAGATGTCATCCACAAAGACCACTACAAACTTATTCAGATACTCTCTGAACACTCTACTCATCAGATCAACAAAGTATGCCGGGGCGTTTGTCAACCCAAATGGCATCACAAGCCACTCATAAAAACCATCCGGAGTCCGGAAAGCAGTCTTCTCTATACTGTCCTCCGCCACTCTCAACTGATGAAACCCTGTAGCTAAGTCCATCTGCGAAAACACTGAGGCGCCAACCAACTGATCAAAGAGATCATCTATCCTCGGTAATGGGTGTCTATTCTTCTTCGTGAGCTTATTAAGTTCTCTATAATCCACACAAAGTCTGAGGGACCCATCCGCCTTCGTGGCAAACACTACTGGAGCTCCCCACTCCGATATACTTCGCCTTATGAACCCCTTCTCAAGCAACTCCCCTACTTGCTTATGAAGTTCTCTTCTCTCACGAGGAGCCATGTGGCGCACTGGCAAAGACACTGGTTTGGCATTATCCACCAAATAAATTCGGAAATCTATCTCCCGCTTCGGAGGCAAACCCTTCACCTCTTCAAACACATCCGGATATTCCCGGACCACTCTGACAGAACGCAAACTCTCGACCGAAGCATCGAGCGATTCAAGATAACTTAGCAAAACAGATTCCATGGGATTACAAGAGATCTCGAGAGTGTTACCCAAGCGGGTCATAAGCCTAACAACTCTCCCTTCAAAATCAAGAACGACACCACTACTGGATAACCAGTCCATGCCCAAAACTAACCCATAGCTCGTGAAGCCCAAAAAGCATCACATCTACTCTCAACGCTAAGTATAGCAACTTTCAAACCCAAACACTTCATGGAGCCCCAATTGGGTTTGAAACAACTAAGGGATCATCTACTAACTGGTGTCTAAGTGCAGTGACTCAACTAACAATGATGAGATAAACGAACTCGATGCATCAGAATTAAATAAAGTTCGAATCGGATAATAAAGAAATCCAAATTCCAACCTAGACGGTCTATCCCCATTTGGTACCCTAGTCGTGAGGGAATACAACTACCCTCTAGGAGATTCCGTACCTTGCCCTTGCCTCTTTGGACAATCCTAATAAGGTGTCCTATTCCTCCCAAAAGGATAACTACTCGCCTTCTTCATCCCATTCTCCACTCGTAACCTCCCACCAATGAGGTTTCATCCTACATTAACCAAACAACTATTTGAGCCTTCCTCCCTTCGTCTATCCAATAGATACCTACCAGTCCTCCTCCTTCTTGAACCAACTTCTAATCTGACTAACGTCCAAGTCCCTTGAAGTGGTTTCCCATTCTTATCTATCTTAGAAAGGTCATCTATACGCGGAGGGGAAACTCAAAACGAGAGAGGAAGAGATTCAAAACGGAGAATTCGAAAGATATAGATATGGCTATTGGGGATTATGCTTTTCTTTCGAAAACTTTTCTTTTAAAAGGCATGTTTTTGAAAATACTCCTTTCAAAAATATTCTTAGAAAATAGTTTTTCTAAAAAAATTATCTGTTCTGGTAACCTTAAGCTCTGATACCACGTGTAACACCCCACTCCCGCTATGATCACTCACTAAGGGAATGCCATAGCATCGGTGGAGTATTTTAGTGAATATAGAACAGAAAAATTACAACAAGACAGATATAAATAGTACTTGAAATTTAAAACATCATCTCATAACAGCGGAAGTAAAACATGTCTGGTTACATCATAAAACCACAATAAAAGTCAAGTACAATATCCATCAAAATAAAGAAGTACATAATCCCACTCTCATACAATAGCCATGACAAAAGAAAAGATAACTGGGTAACTGGAGCTTTACATCTATGGTCCAAGCTCCAAAAGAGAATAAAGCAGCCTGATCAAAGCCCACTCGTACTGGGCCCACTCTGATAACCTGAGGGTTGGAAAAAAAAAAGATAAAAACAACGGGGTCAGACATAAGTCTGAGCGAGTCCTATAACTTTAACAATACAATCATTAAAGTAACCAGAGAAGACATAAGCTTGATATACAGTGTCGTCTGGGGATGAATGGCTACACTAAGCAGCTTGGTAGACTTAGGATAAACTAAGAAACGTAAAGACGCATCTACCCTTCCAAAGGTAAATTACTAAACTGCACCACACCAGTCATTCCTAACTTAAAGGTTGATCCCACCCATGGACTTATAAATTTAACTTAATAGTTCTCCCGTACCCCTAGGTGACTGAGTAGACGCCACAGGGCCCTACAATCCACTAGGTGTGCACACTACTCCCCATTCGATCGGCTCCCTAACGTAGATACCCGTGCTGGCCCCACCGTGGGGTGTACCATTCCCAAACGTGGCAACCTGATAAAACTAACGGTGCACGGCTTATATCTACACGATGCAACAACGTCTTATTTACCAGCCCGGGTCCACACACGCATATGAAACCCGTTGGTCATGCGTTGCCACCACTAACCCATTTTGGCCTCTTATAGTCAAGCCCAATATGCGTGTCCCGTCACTCGACTAGAGTCGAGCCCACTAAGATACGTTTGGGATATTGGTTGAAATGGGCCCCCACAAGCTACCACCTAAGCTTTTTATTTCTAGTGAATCCCGCTTAACCCTTTAACCATGTCCACTTACATGTTATAAATTCTGGTTAAGTCATTAATCATATTTTAATTGCCATTCAAGGCACCCACTAGATTTCCACATGCCACCCAAAGCACTTACTTAACCCTTTAACCATGTTTTAATTACATGTTCCACTTTGGTTAAGTATTCTAATCGTATTTTCTATTGCCACCCAAGGCCCCCACTTAACCCCTCATGTCCCTCTACATGCTAATATGGTTAAGTGTTTCTTAATTAATTAATTAAGATCATGACCTCATAAAGACCTCTCACATTAGACCGTCTTTTATGACTGCTGGATATGCCGGTTGGGTCCGGGCAGCCTTACGTCATAAAAAGGGTCTAACCTCGTGTCTTTACTTTAATCACGTATTTAATTTGTGCCTAAGACCTCTCACATTGGGCTAACATTTGTAGCAACTGGTTAAGCCGGTTCGGTCCGGGCAGTTTTACGCTACAACTGAGTCCAACCTCGTGTCTTAGTCGATTAATTACACCTAATTAATCACCCTCATAATTTATATTAATTATCCCTAATTAATTAATCATGTTTTCCAGAATATGGGTAGACCTAAATCAATAGGTAAATTCCCAACTCCGTAGTATGGGTAGACCTAACTCAATAGGTAAATTCCCAACTCCATAATATGGTTAGACCTAACTCAATAGGTAAATTCCCAATTATGTCCATTTAATTTATGTTACTCTTAAGCATACCCATTCCACATCATTTTATTAACATGCATATTAACCCCATCGTTCCCCCACGTAATTCGTTCTCGTAACGTGACATAATAAAAGGGAAGATTCATCACAAATGTCATGGGTTTAACCAACATAGCTTATAACTTTATCATGGGTTCAAAAGGTGTCAACTTGCATATATGAGCATACATTAAACCCAACTAGCATTTAACCCAAACTTGCATTATGCATGTCATAAAAAGAGACAAACTTGCATATGAACTTGCACATAAACTTGCATATGAACTTGCACATAAACTTGCATGTGAACTTGCATAACATGTCATACATAGAGGCAAACTCGCATATGTTATGCATATCATAAAAAGAGACAAACTTGCATATGAACTTGCATCATAATAGGGTAAACATGCATATGTATGCATAGCATACAAAGGTGTCATCTTGCATATGTATGCATCTTATTTAGAAAAAGGGTAAACTTGCATGTCATAATGTATGCATAAAACCAAACACTTAGCATGCATAAAATCAAATACTTAGCATGCATAAAACCAAACACTTAGCATGCATAAAATCAAATACTTAGCATGCATAAAATCAAATACTTAGCATGCATAAAATCAAATACTTAGCATGCATAAAACCAAACACTTAGCATGCATAAAATCAAATACTTAGCATGCATAAAATCAAATACTTAGCATGCATAAAATCAAATACTTAGCATGCATAAAACCAAATCCTTAGCATGCATAAAACCCAATGCTTAGCATGCATGAAACCCAATGCTTAGCATGCATGAAACCCATCACTTAACTTGCATAAACCCACATACTTAACTTGCATAAACATAGGGTTAACATTAAACATAGATTAGCAAACTAACATCATATCATATGACTTAAAACCCACAAATCCGCATACAAAACCGCATGATATCATCATATCTCATCTACTTGATTTAGCAATTGGTTATTAAAGTGATAGAAACTCACCAAAACCAAGATTAGCAAACTTATGTAGTAGAACTAGTTGCTATACAAGAAGAAGATGATGATTAGAGGTTGATTAGCTTGCAACTTTCTTCAAAAACTAGTGGAGGTTCCTCTCAAGTTTGATTTTGGCGGCATGGTGGCATCATTTCTATTTTTAGTATGGATTAGGGTAGTATTAGGGTGTATTTATAGATTAGGTGAGTGTTTTAGGCCCTTAGATTAACCCTAAATTAGATTAGGACCCTTAGATTTCGGAACCTTCCAGAAACCAGCCCTAAGACCAAGCCCAAACCCCAAACTGGTGCACCCAACCACAGAACTCTCTAGAAACTGTGCAGGTTTCCTGTCCCGACATGGGCGCACTTCCCAAGTGCGCCAGTGTATTTTTGTGCTGGCGCACTTCACAAGTGCGCCAGTGCATTTCTGGCCTGTTTCGGGTTTTTCTGCCTAACTTCGTTCGTCCATATCTCTTTCATACGGCACCTGTTTTACGCAACCTCGGACTCTATTTCGCGTATTTTTCCGAGACGAACGCAATGACGCAGCCCGTTTCCCCTGATTCTCACATCTGAGATTAATTATACTTTAATTACTAACCATTAGTGTTAATTGAAATTCGGGGTGTTACAATCGGCATGGTCTTCCATATAAAGCCTCAAAGGGTGCCATGCCTATGGTGGCTTGGTAGCTATTGTTGTAGGCGAACTCCACCAAAGGAAGAAGATCTTCCCACGTTCCTCCAATATCAAGAATGCACAATCTCAAAAGATCTTCTAATACTTTGTTCACCCTTTCAGTCTAACCATCGGTTTGAGGGTGATAGGCAGTGCTTAAGCATAGCTGTGTGCCTACAGCCTCTTGCAAACTCTTCCAAAACTCACTCGTAAAGATAGGATCTTGATCACTTACTATGCTAGAGGGTATCCCATGCAGTCGAACTATTTCTTTAAGATAAATGGATGTTAATGATGAGGCAGTCCTCCTACTCTTAACAGGTATAAAGTGAGTGCTTTTAGTGAGCCTGTCAACTATTACCCAAATGCTGGTATTTCCCCTTCTTGACCTAGGCAACCCATCAAAATGCTATCCCATTTCCACTGTGGGACCTCTAGAGGATGAAGCAGACCACCAGGCTTCTTCTGCTTTGCCTTGACTTGTTGGCATATTAAGCACTTAGAGACGAATTCCGCTACATCCTTCTTCATGCCATTCCAAAAGAAAACGCTTTTTATGTCTTTATACATCTTGTCTCCACCTGGGTGTATAGTCAACTTAGAATGGTGTGCTTCTTCAAGAACTGTCTTAACCAAATCCCTTGCTTGTGGGACACATAATCTTCCATCTCGTCTTAACCAACCCTTGTCATCTATGGAGTATCTATTGAGGTGACTAGAAGTCTCACCTCTAATTAACTTATCCATCACATCAACTATCTGAGGGTCTTCACGTTGCGCAGCTCCTATTGAGTCCAAAAGCGTAGGCCGCACCTTTAGCGATGCTAACAAACCAGGTACAAATTCAAAGGAGGGTCTAAAGTCAAAGGTTGCTATGTACTCCAAGTTTTGCCCTACTTAAGGCGTCTGCTACCACATTACCCTTTCCAGGGGTATAAGCAATCTCAAAATCGTATGAGGCAAGAAATTCCATACACCTTTGCTGTCTTAAGTTAAGATCTTTTTGTGGGAAAAGGTATTTTTAATGATTTATGGTCAGTAAACAATTCAAACCTTTCTCCTAGTAGGTAATGACGCCATGACTTAAGAGCGGAAACAATGGCAGCTAGTTCCAAATCATGAGTTGGGTAGTTCTTTGCATGTACCTTCAATTGCCTTCCTCCATAACAGACTACCTTTCCTTCTTGCATCAAGACAGCGCCTAACCTCGTGACGCATTCGTCTGTATATACTGTAAACATCTTACTTCCATCAGGCAATGTCAGAACTGGAGCTGTTGTTAGAGCCCTCTTCAATCGTTGGAAAGCAACATCACGATCCAAATCTCAAGAAAAAATTAGGTTCTACTTCGTCAATCAAGTAACTGGATCTGAGATCTTCGCAAAGTCTTTAACGAACTTTCTGTAGTAGCCCGCTAGTCCGAGAAAACTTCGTACTTCGGTTGCATTCCTTGGAATCTTCCAATCTTGCACCGCCACTACATTTACGGGATCCACAGCTATCCCTTCTTTGGACACCACATGTCCAAGAAACCTTACTTCTTCTCTCTAAAAATGGCATTTGGAGAATTTTTCTTTAAGCCGATGTGCTCGAAGAGTATCCAAAACTTCCCTTAAATGAAAAGCATGTTCTTCCTCACTTTTTGAGAAAATCAAAATATCATCCACGAAGACTACTACAAATTTATTAAGGAACTCCCTAAACACCCTACTCATCAAGTCTACAAAATAGGCGGGTGCATTTATCAAACTAAAAGGCATGACAAGCCATTCGAAGAAACCATCAGGAGTCCTGAATGCAGTCTTATCTATGATGTCTTTAGCCACTCTTAGATGACGAAATCTGGTAGCCAGATCTAGTTGGGAGAAAACTGATGCACCTACGAGTTGGTCGAACAAGTCGTCTATTCTTGGAAGTGGGTTCCTATTCTTCTTGGTCAGCTTGTTTAGCTCCCTATAATCCATGCATAGGCGAAGTGAACCATCTGCTTTGGTTCCGAACACTACTGGAGCACCCAATTCAGAAATACTCCGCCTTATGAATCCCTTTTCGAGCATCTCTTTAGCTTGCTTGCTGAGCTCCTTCCTTTCCCTTGGAGCCATGTGTTTAACGAGTAACGCAACTGGTTTTGCATTATCAACTAGGTATATGCGGAAATCTATCTCTCGCTTTGGGGGTAAACCCTTCACTTCTTCAAAGACATCCGAGTACTCATGGATTACTCTAACAGATTGCAAATTTTCAACAGACGCATCTAAAGATTCTAGGTAGCTAAGCATAACGGAATTCATAGGATTACAAGAGATTTCGAGAGTATTACCGAGGCGAGTCAAAAATCTAACCACTCTCTTTTCACAATCGAGGATGGCACCATTACTGGATAACCAATCCATGCCTAGAATCAACTTATACCCCATGAAACCCAAAACATAAGCATTGCATCTAAACCCAGCGCTTAGTATAGAAATTTCCAAATCCAAACAAACCATTGATAAATAAGCTAAGCCCCCAATTGGATTTGAAACAACCATGGGATCCTCTACTATACTGGTATCTAGGCGCAGAGATTCAACTAAAGCAGTAGATATAAAAGAGTGCAATGCGCCAGAATCAAAAAGAGTACGAACAGGATGATCAGAAAGATAAACTAAACTCTCAACAGAAATATTTCTACCTCTTGCTTGCGTAGGTGTTGTGAGAGTGTGAATCTGCCCTCCAGAAGTAGATACTGTCCTCTGCCCTTTCCCTTTCCCTTTCCCTTGCCCTTGCCTTCTTGGGCAATCCTTAGCCATATGTCCTGCCTCGCCACACTGAAAGCAACCACCAATCTTCCTCTTCTTATTTCTGCAGTCCTTAATCAGATGTCCAGGTATGCCACAAAAATTACACTTCCTCTTGTCATAGGGTTTGTTATTCTGTCCACCCTTCTTATAATCCGTCTTCTTATTTTGCGATTCCTCCACTTTCTGGTTTAGAGGTTCTTCCATCTTCACCTCTTTCTTCTTGCCCTTGCTTTCCTCATGTAACAGTGCCATGTCCACCAGTCTCTCATAAGTCGCGCCCATAGGTATACAGGACATAGCTAGGTCGTGCAGTGGCTCATTTAACCCTTTAGCAAAACAAAGAGCCTTTTTGTGTGGTGTGTTTACCAACTCTAGTCCGAATCTAGCCAACTAGTTGAACTTGTTGACATATTCCTTAACCAATAGGCTTCCCTGCTTGAGTGCTAAGAACTTCTCCATCTGTAGACTTTGTTCAGCTTGCGAGAGGAACTTCATCCCAAACCTCATTCTGAAGTCCTCCCAAGTCTAAGCTGGTCTCTTAGCATTAGTATCTTCCCACCAGAAAGAGGCTTCGTCCTTAAGTAACCATACAGCCAGCTGTATCTTCCGCCTATCGTCCACTTAGAAGATAACAAATAGATCTTCTGTTTCCTTGAGCCAGTTTCTTGCTTCCACGAATGATTCAGTCCCATTAAAGTTCTTTCCGCCCATAACTCGAAAGTCCCTACATATCTTCGAGAAAGCATTCGGACGTTGAGGAGGCGGAGGAGGAGGAACTGCGTCCGCAGCTGCGGGAGGAGGAGCGTCCGCTTGTCCTTCGGCGGGGGCCGTAGCCTCTTAATATCGACGGAACCAGGCGGGTATTGCACTCCCTTTAGAAGATTAAGATCCCCAGACATGCTGAAACGAAAAGAAAAAGATTCAAAACAATGGACAGAAAGATAGTGCATATGGATTTGGGGAATATGCCTTCAAAATAAAACAACACTTTTCTTGAAAATGCTTCTTTAAAACTTCTTTTTGAAAAATAGTTTTCAAAAACTTTTATCTGATCTGGTAACCATCAGCTCTGATACCTAGTGTAACATCCTACCTTCGTTAAGGTCACTTACAAAGGGAATGCATTAACTTTGGTGAAGCATTATACGTAAAAGAAACAGATAATTTACAAGACAGACATACAAACAGCGGAAAAACTGAAATCATTTCATAAGCAACGTGGTTCAGTCAAAACATTGCAACCATTGTCTCAAAACCAAACCTCCAAATCATTACAATAAAACCTCTATCTTGATGCAAAACTCCAAATACATAAAGAAGCATAAAACAGTAGTAAAGCAGCATAAATCCACAATAAAAGTGTAACCATAGCCATAGCCCAAGAAAAGCGAATCCAAGCAAAACATCTACTCTCTTCAAGCTGGAAAAGGTCTGAATTAAGCTGAAGTATTCCCTCCCTATGGACCTGGGGGGAGGGGATGGAAGAAAAGAAGACGAAAGAAAACGGGTCAGACATAAAGCCTGGTAAGCCCAGTGATTCTCAGCATGTAAACAAGAAAAAGGATCATGACATGAATAAACCAAATATAAGACAATACCATAGTAACAAGATAACATAAGACAAGATAAGGCAAGATAAACTGAATATGCTATCGCACCCATTTCTATTTCTCTACACCTACTAACAATTGTTTCAACTAACCTCATGTGTTCATCATAAAATGATCCCTTTATCGATCGGCTTCTACTCGCATGTATTTATTACTTGTGTCATTCGACCCTGCTTGTTTGTAGATACCTGTGCTAGTCCCACCACGGGGTGTATCAATTTATATGATGGTGACCCGACACAATTCAAGATGCACAGTGTATAACTACTGATGCCCAGTGCCTGTTTTTCCACTCCGGAGTACGTGCACGCCCGTACTTCGTCAGAATCTACACAGACGCACCACCTACCGCTATTTTGACCGCTTATAATCAGCCCGGTAATCGGACCCCACCCTGCCCAGTTCAGGGTACTATGATACGTCTATGTGGGTTACTGCTGAAATGGGTCTCCGTTGCTAGGGTTTCCTAATAAACATGTTATAACAGTTAAGTGTCCTCAATTTAACCTAACCCCACCCATTTGTTTAATTAACATGTTGCATTGGTTAAGTGTCACCTATTCATGTGTTACTAAACCTTACCATTCTTAGCATGTTTGTTCATTGACATTAATTAATTTATTAATGCACCAACCTCTCACATCAGAACTTTTGTTTGCGGTTGCTGGATGTGCCGGTTGGTTCTGGGTAGATTTCTACCGCAAACTCATTCTAACCTTGGGTTTTGGGCCTGATGCGCTAACCTCTTACATTAGACCTATTGTTACGGTTGTTGGATGTACTGGGTGGTTCCGGGCAGTCTTACATCGCAACTCAATCTAACCTCGGGTTAGGTATGTTCATCTTTTAACCAATTTACATATTTACCTTTCATGTCCAAGTTCAGATTTTTGTATGCTAATTATCCACAATTGTAGTCAATTCAAGTTATATCCAGTATACTTGTTATGTCCAAGATTACTCCAATAGGTTATACCCAATTCCCCGCGTTACAATCGCACGTACAACAAAATTCAACAAGGTTTCCAAATTCCAAGTACTCATAAAATAAAACGGAAAGGGGATAGAGAAGAAACACAAGAATTGACATAAGGGAAAATAGGCATGTAAAGGTGTACCAAACACAAGAATCATGGTTCCAATAGGCATGTTGTACATTAACAACTAATATGAGCAAACTAAGTTAAATACATCATAGGTATACAGATTCAATAGGATTGAACATAAAGAAATTACTAATTTGATGCACAACATGATAGGTTCAATCAAAACAGTCTCATAGGCATAGGTAATTTCAGATTTGACAAAGGAATAAGCATGAATCAGAATTGATTATCTTATAATTAAGCATAGTTCTAGATTCGATTCATTACATTCATGATTTCTATTATGTGTTCAAATCTGAATAATAATTGAATTAATAGCGATAGGATTAGAAAAAGGGAATTAGTTGATGTTGTAGCGATTCTAATCTTTCTTTGTTGATTGAATCGGAAAACCTTTTCTTCAATTTGAAGCTCTCTAATTTGATTTCTAGTTTGGAGAAGAAGGAGGCTAGGCTAGTTTAGAGATGGACAGCATGGAGGCACCATAGAATAGGGTTATGAGGTTAGGGTTAAGTTCAGATATGTATTTATCAATGTGTTAGACAAACTATTGCCTTTAGATTAGCATAGCACTCATCAAAGCCATCCAAACCAAAGAGACATGTCACCCAGCCAACCACAGCGTGACACATAAGCCCTAATCCTTCAGAATTCGTCATCCAGATCTTGGAAGATAGGGGTCGACACCTCTATAGGGGGTCGACACCTATGCCGACACCCCCTAGGGGGTTCGACACCCTCGGGTGGGATTTTTCCCGCTCATCTTTTATTGGCTAATTTTCGAAATTTGATTTTGTTTTCTGATCTTTAATTGTTATTTAATTTAATTTTGCTTTGAACTGAAATCTTCAAGCTTCATAACTTCCTCATACGGAGTACGATTTACGCAAACTCGGACTCTATCCCAACCAGAATTCCAAGACAAACGCAATGGCACTACCTATTTTACTCAATTCCCACTTTTAAAATTAAGCATTTGTTATTTTAATATTCATAAAAAATACGGGGTGTTACATGTGCCTTACTAATGATAACTCTGCATTATTACTAGTATAACTGAAATGAAATGATCCCTTCCACTATAAGCTAGTAGGTTTAGGTCATACGACCAAATATACCCTAACCACTACCCTAATCAATCGGCTCCCTACCTTGTAGATATCTTGTGCTAGCCCCACAGTAGGAGGCATCATTTCCTAAAGTAGCAACCCATGGTATGCACAACTATATCTACTGGTGCCACGGTTATCTTAGCCCCCTCTGCCCGGCTAATGCACGCACATGTCCCCGGTCGGTTTGCGCCACCCACACCATCCGCCTCATTTGGATCTCTTAAAATCAATCAGTAAGCGTGCCCCTTCTCCGTCTAGTACGGAGGTCTTTACTTAATACAACTTTTGGTTACTGACTGAAATGGGTCCCTCTCAATATGATACAAGCTCTCCCCCTTGTCTTGTATCCCCACTAGGTTTCTCTACTGACTATGTATACCCTTAGGTGTCTTTAATTACATAGCCCTATACTAGTTATGCTTACCCTAAAGGGTGTCTTTAATTACATAACTTTCTTACATCATCTACTGGTTATGTATACCACTTAGGTGTCTTTAATTACATAACCCTGTTGCACTATCTATTGGTTATGTATACCACTAGGTGTTTTTAATTACATAACCTTATTGGGTTAAGTATGTAGGCATATATATATTTATATATATTACCCATCACCTTTAACTTACTTAACCCCCCACTACCCATCCAATTTTACTTAACCCTAACTTAAGTCCATAGTCATATTAAATTAGGTTAAGTGGTCCATTTTGTTACCATGTCCAATTACGGTTACAGTGGGCTAGACCTCCCACATTAGGCCTACAACGTGTGGATGCTGGATATGCCGGTCGGGTCCGGGCAGTCTTATTCCACAGTTGGGACTAACCTCGTGTCTTAGCCCGATTCATATTTGCGTACTTAGACCTCCCACATTATGTTCAACATTAGTGGTTGCTGGATATGCCCGTTGGGACCGGGCAGACTTCCACCACTAATGTAACCTAACTTCGTGTCATAGGTACAATTTATGATTCCTAATTGTAAATTTCTAAACATTCCATATTAATTCAAATTTACCTATGTCATTATAGGTAACTATTTCTATGTTTTCCCTATTTGATTTACATGTCCCATTTCCTATTAAGCATTACATAAATCATGCCAATTTTAATTCCCTATTTTCTCTCTAACGTATTCATACGTATTTTGGGGGCATCTAGGCTATAAAGTAGCCTAGCTATAGTAATTAAAAGGGAATATGACGAGGATGATAGTTTCAACATGTCGTGACATAAACATGAACATAAACTGGCATAGTAACCAAGTGAATGGACATGTGATTAACATTATAACTAAGTGGACATAATTAATAACTTGTGGCAATTACTATGATGTTTAAGCAAGCATAATGAGATCTAGATCTAACATCAAGTGATCAATTACCTAGATCTAGCATAGTCATGGCAACATGTTTAGATCCAAAGGTAGATTCACATGTCAAGTTTACAACGTATATCAATGTATCACAATATGACAAGTGAAAGGTGATTAGCATAAAAGTCTAGATCCAAGTGATGTCATAATTATCTAAATTAATAGATGTACTTCCATTATAACATGGTTACAAGTCAAGATCCATATAACCATCATAATTGAATCACTACAATTATATTAGATCTAGGAAATTAGATCTGGTCATGACATAGGATAAAGTTTCATATCAACCCAGAATCATATTTTTAAACATATCCAATTCATTGTCTATCAAAGCATACTTTTATTTATCTAAACGTAAAAGTAATCTAGAAACTCATAGCATTAGGTTTAGAGAACTGAGAGAGAATAGTTCTGAATTCTGAATTTGATTAGCTAAACCATTGTTGTAGAATTCGATCTTATAATTTGACTTGATGGAGAAGAAAGGCTTGTTTTAATTTAGATTAGAGTAGCATAGAGAGGCCATGGATGATAACAATGAGATCAGGATTAGGTTTAGGTGTTTATTTATAGATGTATTTGGTGAATTATGACCTTTAGATTAAATTAGGAACCATCTTAACCATCCAGACCAGAAAAACACGTCATCCAGCCAATCCCTGAGAGACTCGTCATCATGGAACTCTCTAGAATTTTGCAGATCTGGCTCAGCCTGGGCGCACTTTCTAGGTGCACTAGTGGATTTTTGTTCTGGCGCACTTCACAAGTGCGCCAGTTGTTCTGACCCATTTTCTGATTGTTCTGCCTAAATTCCGTCGTCCATAACTCCTTCATTTTTATCCGTTTTACGCAAACTCGGACTCTATCTCAAGTAGAATTCCGAGATGAACGCAATGGCATGACCCATTTCACTTAATTCTTCTTTTAAAAATTAATTATTCTTTAATTATCCCTTATGTCATGTTTTAAAATTACGAGGTGTTACAATCCCCATACTTAAAGGATTTCGTCTCCAAAATCTCGAAGCCGAAAGGAATGTATGCCCTACCATCCATCATCCATCTACTCATCCATCAATCACGGGCGTCCATTATCCTTAAAAGATTTCTAATGCTTTAATGAACATATGCAAAGTATGTGTATATGACCTTATCCTAGTGCAAAATCAGGCGGTCTACTATTACACTCGACCTCCTTAATGCAAAACATGACAGTGCCATGCGTCCATTATCTATGCAAAAGAATCCTAACGATGCATATCATCTCTATATGAGTGCACATCCATTCATCCAAATGAGACATCCATATGCCTGTCCATCCATTTTTACCCATAAAAGAAAAGAACATGCACACACATTTATATGCAATATTAGCGTGATTGAGCCGATCTTAGTGCCTAATGTGTGTATATGCGTCCACAGGCATCCACTTGCGTCCATCAAACATAACAATTTTAAACACATGTTTACATCCATAGGATTCCTATCTAAAGGTCGAAAATACCATGGATAAGACATACTCTATTGACAGAAACAAGTACTAGTAAGATTTAGGAAAAAGGAGTTACGAACATACCCTCGAAAAGAAAGAGGTACTAAGCACGAATCTTATCTTCAGGTTCCCAAGTCGCATCTTATGGGTTATCTCCCCATTGAACCTTTAGCAACTTGATTTCCTTATTGCGCAGCTTCTTAATCTCTGACCCAAGAATACAGGTGAGGACCCGCCTAACTGTCGCCTCCCGTTCCACTTCGATTTCATCCAACGTGCTCGTCTCAACAACTTCCGTAGTGTCATGTAGGCACTTCCGATGAGAGACATGGAAAACGTCATAAACATCGGATAAATTTTCTGGGAGCTTTACTCTGTAGGCCATTTGGCCAATCCTCTCGGTTATGGGAAATTGTCCCACAAACCTAGGTGCCAATTTCCCTACTGATCCGAAGCAAACCACATTCCTCAAAGGTGATACTTTGATAAAAAAAATAGGTTTCCTACTTTGAATTCGATGTCAGTCTTTCTCTTGTCTGCATAGGACTTCTTCCTATCTTGAGCTGTCTTCATCCGTCGTCGAATAAAGTCAATCTTTTCGGACATTTCCCTAACCATATCTGGTCCAAGCAATAATCTTTCTGTAGATTCCCACAAACTAGTTAGCAATCTACAGGGTCGTCCGTACAATGCTTCGAAGTGTGCTATACCGATACTAGCCTGATAGTTGTTGTTATAGGCAAACTCTACTAAAGGAAAATGCTCTTCCCAAGTCCCTCCGATGTCGAGGATACACAGCCTTAAAAGATCTTCTAGAATTCTGTTCACCATCTCCGTCTACACATCGGTTTGAGGATGATAAGCGATGCTCAAACACAACTGTGTACCCAATGCTTCTTGCAAGCTCTTTCAAAATCCGTTGGTAAAGATGGGGTCACGATCGCTCACGATGCTGGAAAGAACTCCGTGGAGATGAACTATCTCACGAACATAAATTGTTGCCAACCATGGTGCCATCCTTTTACTTTTAGCTGGAATAAAGTGAGCACTCATAGTGAGTCTGTCCACTATCACCCAAATATCGGCATTACCTTTCTTCGATCTAGGCAAACCATCTATGAAATCCATAGAGACACTTTTCCATTTTCACTGCGGAACCTCCAACGGATGAAGTAATCCATCGGGCTTCTTTTTCTGAGATTTGACTTGCTGGCAAACCAAACATTGAGAAAGAATTCGGCCACATCCTTCTTCATCCCAGCCAAAAAGAAAACCCTCTTCATGTCTCTGTACATCTTGTCACCGCCTGATGTACGGCCATCTTAGAATGGTGGGCTTCTTCTAGGACTGCCTTTATCAAGCTTCCCGTTTGAGGAACACAAAGCCTTCCATCTCGTCGCAATCACCCCTTTTCGTCTATGGCATACCAACTGAGGTGACTACAAGTCCCCCCTGTTCTGAGCTTATCCATGATGTCTAGAATCTATGGGTCACCTTGTTGCAAAGCTCTTATCTTCTCCACAAGAGTCAGCCGTATCTCCAAGGATGCAAACAAATCAGGAAAAACTTCGATGGAGGGTCTAAAATCAAAAGCTGATATGAACTCCAAGTTCTTTCTTTCCATAAACAGGGGACTCAGGGCTACCCTCTGCCTACTTAGTGCATCTGCCACCACATTACCTTTGCTGGGGGTATAAGCAATCTCAAAATCATATAAGGCTAATAACTCCATCCATCGTTGTTGCCTTAGGTTTAGATCCTTCTGGGAGAATAGATATTTGAGAGATTTATGATCAGTGTATAACTCGAACTTCTCTCCAAGTAAGTAATGACGCCACTTCTTTAACGCGAATAATATGGTCGCTAGCTTTAGATCATGCATGGGGTAGTTCTTCTCATGAACTCTCAACTGTCTAACCCCATAACATATTACTTTTCCTTCTTGCATCAGAACTTCACCATAACCTGTACCGCACGCATCAGTGTAAATAATAAACACTTTACTCCCATCGGGCAAGGTCAAGAATGGGGTTGTTGTCAGAGCCCTTTTTAGTCGTTGGAAAGCAATGTCACAGTCTATGTCCTATTAAAATGTCAATTTCTTCTTTGTCAGCCTGGCGAGAGGGGCTGATATCTTTGCGAAGTCATTAATGAACTTCCTGTAATAACCTGCCAGCCCAAGAAAGCTTCTTACCTTAGTTGAATTTTTAGGAATCTGTCAATCTTGCACTGCAACCACCCTCGCGGGATCTGCAGCTATCCCTTCTTTGGAGACTACTACCCCAAGAATCTCACCTCTTTTCTCCAAAAATGGCATTTGGAGAACTTTGCTTTTATTTGATGGCCATGAAGAGTTTTCAGAACTTCTCCCAAATGTTGGGCATGCTCTTCTTCACTCTTGGAGAAGACCAAAATATCATCAATAAAGACTACGAAGAATTTGTTTAGGAACTCCCGAAACACCCTACTCATCAAGTCAACAAAATAGGCTGGTGCATTTGTCAAACCAAAAGGTATAACTAGCCATTCAAAGAAACCGTCTGGAGTTCTAAAAGCAGTCTTATCTATGTTGTCCTCAGCCACCCTCAGCTGATGGAACCCCGTAGCCAAGTCCAACTGAGAAAATACCGAGGCACCAACAAGCTGGTCAAATAAAACATCAATCCTTGGCGGGTGCCTATTCTTCTTGGTGAGCTTATTTAACTCTCTATAGTCGACACATAAACAAAGCGAACCATCTGCTTTAGCTGCGAATACTACTGGAGCACCCCACTCAGATATGCTACGTCTGATATACCCCTTTTCAAGTAGCTCCCTTACTTGCTTACTCAGATCCCTCCTTTCTCCTGGAGCCATGTGGCACAATGGTAATGCAACGAGCTTTGCATTGTCCACCAGATATGTGCGGAAGTCGATCTCACGTCATAAAGGTAAACCCTGTACCTTATCAAAAACATCGGGATAATCTCGACCACTGGAACAGTTTGCAAATCATCTATAGATGCATCTAGAGACTCTAGGAAGTTAAGCATAACAGACCCTTGAGGGTCACATGAAACTTTGAGGGTCTTTCCATAACGAATCAGGAGTCTAACAGCCCTCTTTTCACAATCCAGAATTGCCCCATACATGATAAGCCAATCCATTCCTAGGATCAACCCATAGACCATAAACCCGAACACATATGCGTTGCATTCAAATTTGACGCCCAACACGGATATTTTCAAACCCCGACAAATCATCAGTAAATGAGCCGAACCACCAATAGGGTTTGAAACAACTACGGGATCTACCACCATACTAGTAAATAAATACAGAGACTCAACCATAGAACTAGATATAAATGAGTGTGAAGCACCAGAATCAAAAAGTGTTATAACTGGAAGGTTTGAAAGAGAAACTAAACTTTCTATGGAAATTTTTCTATCTCTTTCAGGAGCACCGATCGCGAGAGCATGCACCTGCCCTCCAGAAGTCCCTTCTCTTTGCCCTTGTCCCTGCGATCCTTGTTTCTTCGACACTCCTTAGAGAAGTGTCCGACCTCTCCACAATTAAAGCAACTGACCTTCCTTCTCTTGCAATCTTTGATCAGGTGGCCCTCCTTTCCACAATTGTAACATTTTCTCTTATCCTTGCCTTTAACATCTTTTCCCCCTTTCTTCTATTATTGCTACTGATGTTGTTGCTGCCCCTTCTTGAGCCATACCATCTTACTCTGCGATGTCCCCTCAGCTTTCACTTCTTTCTTTTCTCCCTTGTCCTCCTTATGCATTAGGGCCATATCAACAAGCTTTTCAAACGTGGCCCCCATTGGAATATGGGACATTGCTAGCCCATGCAGATGCTCATTCAGCCCTTTAGCAAACCGCAAAGCCCTTTTGTGCGGCGTATCCACCAACTCCAAACCGAACCTTGCAAGCTGGTTGAACTTGTTCACATATTCCTTCACCGTCAAATTTCCTTGTTTAATAGCTATGAACATCTCCATCTGTATGCTTTGCTCCTCTTGCGAAAGAAATTTTATTTCGAGCCTCTATCTAAAGTCTTCCCAAGTCTCTACCAGACGTCCAGCTTGAGTGACTTCCCACCAAAATGAGGCTTTCTCCTTTAACAGCCTAGTAGATAACTGGATTTTTCTTCGGTCCTCCACTTCAAAGATTACGAATAAGTCCTCGGTCTCCTTGAGCCAGTTCCGAGCTTCTACGAATGTCTTGTTCCCATGGAATGGCTTCCCTCCCATAGCACAGAAGTCCTTGCAGATCTTGGCGAAGTTATTTACTTTTGGAGGGGGAGGGGGAGGAATGACTGGTGCAGCGTCTCTTTGGCCTTCGGCTGGCACCGTGGCTTCCAAATACCTACAGAACCATTCGGGTATAGTGATGCCCCCTGGGATATTAGGGATGTTTTGTTCCCCAGACATGCTGAAAAAAAGGAAAAGGAAGAAATTTAGATAGAGGACCGAAGGATACTACATATGGCTCTTTGGGGAATGTTTTCCAAAACAGACTTTTCTTTTTGAAAATGCTTTCTTTAAAACCTTTTTGAAAAAAACAAATCAAAAACTTTTATCTAATCTGGTAACCTTCAGCTCTGATACCAAGTGAAACACCCCACGTCCATTAATGTCACTCACTAAGGGAATGCATTAAGTTTCGTGAAGCGCTATAGGTAAACAGACACAGAATAATTACAAGACAGAGATAAATAAGGCAACAACGGAAAATTTAAACTATTATTTCAAACATAAGTCATAACTTCATGGTCCACAATTTCATAAGTCACAAAAACCATTACAATAAAAATACTTTTGTCTTGCACCATCAGAGTACTTAAGTAAATAAAAGCATCATTTCCCCAATAAAAAGATTTAAGCCATAGTAGAGTCAAGAACTTGAGCCATACTTCAGAAGTAGCTCCTAGCAAGATTATATTTGATTCCTGATTAAGTCTGATTATTTCCTCCTTGAGAACCTGGGGGGAACAGAAGAAAGAAGGATAAACAACAGGGTCTGACATGAAGTCTGGAGAGTCTAGTTACTTTTATCTAGTAGATAATCAAAAGCAACAAGATAGGCATATAAAGTGGATATGAGAGAAATCACTACATAAATGGCAGGTATGATAAGGTAAGCAAGTTAAGGTATATGTGCCTTACTAATGAAAACTCTGCATTAATACTAGTATAACTGAAATGAAATGATCCTTTCCACCATAAGCTGGCAGGCTTAGGTCATACGTCCAAGTATACCCTAACCACTACACTAATCGATCGGCTCCCTATCTTGTAGATATCATGTGTTGGCCCACAGTAGGAAGTATCACTTCCTAAAGTAGCAACCCATGGTGTGCATAACTATATCTACTGGTGTCACGGTCGTCTTAGCCACCTCTGCCTGGCCTATGCACGCACATGTCCTCGGTCGGTTTGCACTGCCCACACCATCCGCCTTATTTGGATCTCTTATAATCAATCAGTAAGCGTGCCCCTTCTACGCCTAGTACGGAGGTCTTTACTTGATACCACTTCAAGGACTGACTGAAATGGGTCCCTCTCAATATGATACAAGCTCTCCCCCTTATCTTGTGTCCCCACTAGGTTTTTCTACTGACTATGTATACCCTTAGGTGTCTTTAATTACATAGCCCTATACTAGTTATGCTTACCCTAAAGGGTGTCTTTAATTACATAACTTTCTTACATCATCTACTGGTTATGTATACCACTTAGGTGTCTTTAATTACATAACCCTATTGCACTATCTACTGGTTATGTATACCACTAGGTGTCTTTAATTACATAAACTTATTGGGTTAATTATGTGGGCCTATACATACATACATACATATATATATATATATATATTACCCATCCCCTCTAACTTTTTTAACCCCCCCCCCCCACTACCCATCCAATTTTACTTAACCCTAACTTAAGTCCATAGTCACATTAAATTAGGTTAAGTAGTCCATTTCTTTACCATGTCCAATTATGGTTATAATGGGCTAGACCTCCCATATTAGGCCTACAACGTGTGGACGTTGGATGTAACAACCCGTATTTCAATAACATGTTAAAACGAGAATCAAGGAAGAATTTAATTTTAAATTCTGAATCAAGTGAAACGGGCTATGCCATTGCGTTCGTCTCGGAAAAATACGCGAAATAGAGTCCGAGTTTTCGAGAATCGGAGTCCGTATGACCCGTTAAAGGCCCAAAGAAGATTTCTGGAAATTTGAATTTCGGAAACAGTTTTGGAAATCAGATCTGGGGCTAGGCGGCGAGTTTCCCGCCTAGGCCATGTCGACAGGGCTGTCGACAGGCCTGTCGACTTGGGCCCAGACCAAGTCGACAGCCCTGTCGACTTGCCTGTCGACAGGGGGTGGCCGGGACAAATAGCCTGGCGCACCTGTTTGTCTCACCTGGTCTTGTTCTTGGGCTGGGTCTGGAAGCTTCCGAGATCTGATGGTCCTAATCTATCCTAGGGTTAATCTAAGGGCCTAAAACTATCCTAATCTCTATAAAAAGACCCTAAACCTAACCTAAATCCCTAAAAATCAAACCTAGCAACTAAGTGCTGCCAAAATTAATTTTGATCATGGCCTCCATCTCCAATCCCTAGAGCCTATGCACTCAAATCAAGTTCAAATCAAAAGGTGCAAGCTTGCTATACCAAATCAAGGCCAAATCAACATTCCTATGCGAGTTCCATGACGATTCTTCTACAAAGGAGGCACCTTTCTTAGCCAAGATGATTCATGCTCCTTTCCCTAGGCCTAACTATGTAAGTTCTAGCTACTTTTGGATCAAAACGGTATTTTTGATGTTGACATGGGATAAAATGAGGCTAAACATGATTATGCGAACCTATATGAACCTTACCTTGCCTCTTGTGTTCATGTTTATGATTTTAGGCCATGTGAGGGACTTAATCATGCCTCTCATGCTATGCATAACCTAGTTTAACTTGCAAGTTTGGATCTTTATGCATGAAATGCTAGCATGAACCTTTAGGAACCACTTTACTTGTGAAACATTGGCTAAGACAAGATTTTTGGGGCTTATGCATGTTTATGAACCCAAACCCCTTATGCTAACATGCAAGTTTGTGGCCAAATCCTTTATGAGATTATGCATGCTCGTGGCCAATCCCCTCTTTTAAGTTGTGCATGTTTATGGCCAAACCCTTTTTTGGTAATATGCATGTTTGTGGCCAAATTACCTTATGACACAATGCATGTTTATGGCTAATCCCTTTATGATGTTATGCATGTGGAAGCCAATCCCTTTCTGGCATCATGCATGTTTTGAGACCAATATGTGACATAGTATCCTTACTATGTTGACTCGCTTTGCTTGCGTTGGGAAAACACGATTTTGGGTAGTTAGATAAACATGAACATGTCGCAAAATCTTAACTTGAATATGACATGTGTTTATACTTGAAAATATGACTTGAAAGATAACATGGAAGTTGGCATGTAAGTATGCATAAAACATGAGCTTGGGAATTTACCTATTAAGTTAGGTCTACCCTTTGGGAATTTACCTATTAAGTTAGGTCTACCCAAATGCTTGAAAACTTGTAACATGTTTTGGAAACATGATGAACTTAGATAATATGAGTGTGGCCAACTCGAGGTTGGGTTGAGTTTGCAACGTAAAACTACCCGGAACCGACTGGCCTAACTAGTAGTTGCAAACAATAGGACCCAATGTGAGAAGTTGGTCATGTCGCGCTTAAGACCCGAGGTTAGACTAGGTTGTGGTGTAAATCTACCCGGACCCGCCCGGCTTAACTAGTAACCACAACAAGGTCTAATGTGAGAGGTTAAGAGTGCATTAATTAAATTAATGCCACATGATAAGGTTAAGTAAATTTGACTAATGACACTTAACCGATATGACACGAATGGGTAGGTTAAGTGGGACCGGGCTTGATTTCCTTAA
The DNA here is from genome assembly GCA_030737875.1 of Allium sativum. NCBI lineage: Eukaryota > Viridiplantae > Streptophyta > Magnoliopsida > Asparagales > Amaryllidaceae > Allium > Allium sativum. The sequence continues at coordinate 875,394,735 of CM060909.1, forward strand.
TGACACTTAACCGTGCAAGATGATTAGGAGATGGGGTTAAGTAATTTACACTTAACTAATCCGACTGGGTAATTAGATGAGGTTAAGTAATTAAGACTTAACTAACCTAACCACGGTAATTAGATGGGGTTAAGTAATCCACACTTAACTAATCAAAACACGGTAATTCGACGGGGTTAAGTTAAACACTTAACCAATTTAAACTTGGTAATTCAATGAGGTTAAGTAACCCATACTTAACCAACTTAACGTGGTAATTTAATGGGGTTAAGTTAAACACTTAACTAATTTAACACGATGATCTGATGAGGTTAAGTGATCTATACTTAACCAATCTAACTCGTTAATTTGATGAGGTTAAGTTAACCTATACTTAACCAATCTAACGTGAAAACATGATAAGGCTAAGTCACGAATCATTTGAATCCGCTTGACCGATTTGACTCGGTAATTTGACAAGGTCGAGTTAATTTATATAATTAACCAATCTAAAATGATAATTAGACGAGGTTAAGTTATGGATTGCTTAATATACTTAGCCAACTTGACACATGGTTTGTAGGGTTAAGTCTTGGACTTGGATACTTAGCCAATTTTGATATGGTTTGTAGACGGGCTAAGTTATGAACTTAAGTGACACTTAACCCATTAGATAAACCCTAATTCGGAGGATTAGGTAAATAACCATAGTTAACAAGCGTAATGGAAATAAGGCTAAGTGGTAAACCTTAGTTGAGGGAAACTAAGTAATAATTCTTAGTCAAGGAAATCTGGACCATTCTCAGATGGATCAGTAACCCGATACGTTAGGTCAACGTTTAAGTATGCGTGTAGGAGCAGGCTATCTGATTTGGATAAAGGCTCCAACGAACTAGGTAACGAAGCAGCGGCTTCGGGGAACGTGAGGATATTCTTGGGATCCCTCTGTGAGCTGTCAGGTCATTATACTAGGCTCACGAGAGGTTGAGGTCTGCGGTAGAAGAACCAAGAATATGCCTTGGTTGATATGCGAGCGACCTAAAGACTGGGGTGGATAGCAGTGAGTCGGCGAATACATAAGGTGCCCGAGATAGCAAGTTCGTCGATCATCTACCATCTTGAGTCAAGCGTGTATGTACGGAAAGGCAGGGAACACCCAACAGACCATAATTGCTATCTAATTATGGGTGAGGTAGGCCGTAGGATGTGGGCTGGCCGGAGTGTAGTTCTCATGCAAGATTTTCTCTTGTGTTGCCTTTCACTAGTTGAGGGAGGGGTCTAGTGGGACCATAGCCACGTGTAGAAAAGCAGACCTTAGTATCTGCATCGGCAAATAAATCTAAAGCTCCCGACCGAGTCTTGTATTTCTTGGTTTGCCCTGCGACAGGACTCGGATGGCACGATGTGATACATGTGCATACAGTTATAGAAAAACGATTCACGATGAATGCGTGGGAAAAAGGGCGCGGTTGAGGGTTAGCGTAATCCCTAGTGGCCTAGGTGGTTTAACCCAAACCGAAAGACGGAAGCGTGCAATAGGTAAGCGTAATCCCTAGTGGTGCTAGGTGGCGTAAGTCTTAGTAGTTCAAACGATGATTCATATGGAAGAGCCTAGCTAGAACAAGGGTGACAGTCCAAACGGTTTCAAGGATAATACGATATGAGGAAGCCCGTACGAGGTACGGCAAAGGACTGAACTTATATACATGGAAAGAAACATATGATTTGAGTAACCTATATATGTGGTATATTAGGTTGACATGGACCATTACACGACTTTGGGCAAGGGACATTCATGGTTAACACATGACGCGGGTAGGGATACTAGTACGGGAGGTGCAGAGCAAATATACATGTTAGAACTAGGAAGGGTATACATAATAGATACCGTGGGATGTTAGACGGGGTAGATACCTTGGGATAATGTACTCGATAGAAATCTGACGATGTGATACCTTGACTTATCATAACACCATAGTATATCATGATACCTTAGTTTACCTTGCCGCAGTAGTTCAACCGGCTACCCTGGTTTATCTAGCTTGTAGTTATCCTTATGTTTACTTTCAGTTTATGCATGTCATGTTACCTTTACCTGTTTTTATACTGGAAGTAGATAGGACTTACTCAGTCTTTTTGACTGACCCGTTTTGTTTCGCCTCTTTTCTTCCGTTTCCCCCCCCCCCCCCCAAGTTTCAGGGAGGAAACAATGCTGTTTAGTTCGGACTTCTTCTGCTTGAAGGTCATCATGGATGGCTTGGACTTCTCTTGGCTATGGCTACTTTACGGTTTTACTTGGGGAATAATTTATTAAAAAGTCTTTATGCTTCTTTACTATTGCAAGACAGGTTTTGATGTACTCTGATGTAAAAGGCTTTAGACCTTATTTATTCATGATATGAAAGTTTGATTTTACTTCCGCTATTTATATATGTTCTGTCTTGTGATATTTCTGTGCATGTTTACCAATAATGCCCCTCTAAAGCTAGTGCATTCCTTTGCGAGTGACCCTAGCGGAGGCGGGGTGTTACATTCTATATGCCAGTCGGGTCTGGGCGGTCCTATTCCACAGTTAGGCATAACCTCGTGTCTTAGCCCGATTCATATTTGCGTACTTAGACCTCCCACATTAGGTTCAACATTAGTGGCTACTGGATATGCCCGTCAGGTCCGGGCAGACTTCCCCCACTAATGTAACCTAACCTCGTGTCATAAGTACAATTTATGATTCCTAATTGTAAATTATAAACATTCCAAATTAGTTCAAATCTACCTATGTCATTATAGGTAACTATTTCTATGTTTTCCCCATTTGATTTACATGTCCCATTTCCTATTAAACATTACATAAATCTTGCCAATTTTAATTCCCTTTTTCCTTGTTTTCTCTCTAACGTATTCATACGTTTTTTGGTGGCTTCTAGGCTATAAAGTAGCCTAGCTATAATAATTAAAAGTGTAACGTCCCGCCAATTTGACTGCTTTAACTCAGTAATTAAATCGACTTAAAACGTCCAAATCGACCGATCGTTATTTAGCTTACAAAATTAAAACACAGAATCAACACAGAATAACAGAGTATTGAACATCGAAATAAACTTTTGTATATTAACCAGAATTTTTGAATACAAAAATCCCACTATACAACGGAATGAAAGTACATTTGAATGTAAAAGAAATATTTACTGTTTTTAAGAAAAATCTTCAGAGTGCGTGCCTCTTGAAATCCCCAGTTTCGTCCATCTTCGAATCCTAAGATGTAATCTTTAAATCTGAAATGCCCAGATCTGACCCGAGCGTTCCATGCAAAAACATAAAACACTCGAGTCAGGACTGAATCATAGTTCAAGTAAATTGACTTCAATGTAAACTGTAATATAATAGTTAACCCTAACATGGATTGTCATATATAAAATAAACAGGGGTGGTATTCATTCAGGTGAAGCCCGACACGCATGCGTGGTGCATGGGTCAGGTGTCCATGAGCAACACAAACTTCAACAGTAAAGACGTGCATGGGCAAACACAAGTGGCTCAGCATAAATGGTTCAGTAAATTCGTTTGTAAACAATGGTTCAGCTAATTCATTTGTAAACAATTGTTCAGCTAATTCATTCTTTCTATCATTCATGGCAACAATTAGTCTAAACAGCAAAATTATTGAACTCTATTGTAGTAATCTCTATTTTGTCACTGAATTACTAAACACTACTGATGGAGATCAAATGGCACAACGTATATCAGCCAGGTATGAATACTTTGCATAATTGTAAGCTAATTGCATATACATGTGAAACTAATGCATGCCATACATTCCCTTCTTGTAAGCTTCTTTTCATCACAACATATGGTTTCAGTAACATATATTGGTGAACATGTGGTTTCAGTATATATCAGTGAACAAGTGGTTTCGAAAATACATGTTATTATAATGGTTTCAGTAATGCCAAGGTTTAACAGTGAACAAAAGGTTTCAACACACATATTCAGTAAACAAGTGGCAATGGGAAAAACTTCATGTTCAAAACTCATTCCAGTGGGGAAAGAAAACGTATTCCAGTAATCAAATTACAATGGCAAGACTTCAGGGATGCTAGTGTATTTGGTGTCAATGAATGTACTGCAAGGCTACAGTGTGCACAGCAAAGCAACACAGTGTTCGTGCAAATGAATGTTTTCTTATATATTGGTGTTAAAGAATGCTTGCTAACACAGTGTACACAGCAAGGCTAAGTGATTAAATATGTTGTAGAAATTAGAATATGGCCGAGTGATTTAATTTCATGTCAAGTTATAGTAGACATTACAGGATGACATGAATGCATTTAAATTACACTGGTACTTGTGCCATCTAATAGTTAAGGATGAATGAATCTAGAATGCTCAACAAAACAACAACAATTAATGTACCACAATTTTTCCACAATATTGGATACAGTGTATACCAGACCAGCATACTTAAATAACATGCGTACACTATTTTCCAGCAGGGTTAATCAAACCGAGTTTCCTTTTTCTTTGTTTGATTTCAGGTTTTACTTAACAAAATGTCTATGGTCTTCTGTTTAGGTTCCATCTAAAGTTTTCAGTCTCTCGAATCATTCTAGTTTATGATATGAAGGTTGATTCTATTTGGTGTAACTCATACAGAAATAGATGTACTGATACATATGTACACATTTGCATCACAATATATACCACTTTAGATCATAACAGCATATAACATTTTGCTAAATCATTTCAGATCATAATAGTGTGTGGTATCATAATTCATACATGTGGCCCAGTGAACTGTTTTTTATTACCTTGTCTTTCTAAAATCATTATGAACAGGTTAAACTCTTTTAGTTGTGAATTAATTCATATGGTACGAGGGTACATCAAACCAGGCAAGTTATTATCAATGTCGTGACGGCGTATCATATTTAGCAGACATGTTAAAACAGTAGCCCTAGCTAGCGTCCCCTCCTAATGCAGCAACCCTTCCCAAATAAATTAGGTTAAACATGATACGAATTATTGGTGACGATAACACATCATGTTCTTTATTTTAACATCGACTATAGTGAAAACCTGTGTTTGTACCTACTATGTTATTTCTAACATGTCTGTTAGTATGTTGGGTATTCAAATATGAAATCAATTCAAATCATTTACAGAAAATCATTCCATGAATCATGGCATCAAATTACCAAAATTCACGCACCATCGAACAAAAACTTATTACTGTTAACCATTATAATTCTAGCTTAAATTGAAATTAACTACTTGAAAACAAAGATCAATCATGAGTGAGAGGCTCACCATGGATTAGTGAACAATAAAAAGGCAGGAAGCGACTGATTTTTTTCTGGTGGCTTCACTCAAAGTTGGAGAGCAGGAAAAAACTGATTTGGGCAAGGGAGCTGGTGACTGGTGGAGCACGGGGATCGGTCAAAAGCAGTATTGATGTAGATGGAGACCGCGATGAATTTTAAGTAGATTACGGTGCTCGTGATTTTGTAGAAGCAAAGAGGCAGCCATTTCTCGATTTGTTAAATTGATTTAGGAAAATAAAAATTTGGAACTGGAGTTATTTTGAGGGAGGCGATTTAAGGGAAGGGTGATTGGCTTCGTCCATTAAACATTAAAAAGGAAAACGATTTTTACTTAGGGGAATTTGGTTCTGCTCAAGGAAAGATAAACAGGGGGTGATTTTATAGAAGAAAACTACGGAGATAAGAACGATGTTGCGTTACTAGCTTTTAGGGTAGGGGCTTGATAAGATTATAGATATGCAGAGATATTTACTGAGGGAGGTTTAAATCTATTTTAATTTAATAATAACTTTACCGCAAATTACCGTGTACCGCTTTGAATTCGTACCGCTGACGAAATATCCAAACGCAATAAAAAAATTACGCACCTCCTCGTCTTTGCGTTCTGAATCCAATAAAATTAGTCCGGTCATACTTCCAACTCTGTTTGCATATGACTTTATTTTATTTTTAAACTATTTATCGTTTCACTGATTTGATTTTGTTTGTGCACCAACAATTCCGTTTGCTTCTAAATTTGAAACGTTAAATTTCAATTCCTTTATACAAACAAATACACACATATCCAAGCCAATTTCCATATATTTTAACAAATAAAATCCTCATCAATATTGTTTATTTTAGACCTAATCATTTATATTTTTTATCAAATTTTAAATCCAATTCAATCCAAATATTCACCAATAAATATTTGTTCCCGATTAGCCATTAAATTCATATACGAAACCCTATATTTGATTTTAAATTCCTGATCCAAGTATCAATAAAAATTGATTATCAATAATTAAATCTGATTCCATTTGTCGAAATTTCTGGGCCGTTACAATCTTTCCCCCTTTAAAACTTTTCGTCCTTGAAAATGAGAGATTGTTAGAGTTATATCATTGTATACTTCCATTTTCATACCTATGTATTTTTTTCCCACAACTAATTTTAAATTTCGATATTTAAACTATCGACCTTCTTTATTTATTCATTATACTCAATTAACTCTAAAAAACAAATTTTTATTCAAAACCAATCTCTTCTTAAAAATTAAATTCTGCATTACCCGAATTTATGCATCTCAAATTTATTCCAAATCTCTTTGTAACCTCATCTGTTAATTCATTGTTCCATTTATTTCCTTACAATCTCAGTTCAACCTAGTCTCCTTACACTTAAACCATTAAATTTTCCAACCACTCATGTAACACCCCACCTCTGTTAAGGTCACTCACAAAGGGAATGCCTTAACTTTGGGGAAGCATTTTAGTAGACAGAACAGAAATTTACAAGATAGATAAACAATACTTGAGAAATTATAACTTTATTACAGTGGAAAACAGAAATCAGTTTGGTTACATCTTACCAAAAACTCAAGTACATCAATATCAGTCTTGTTCAGATAATCATCAGAGTACAAAACTTTAAAATCATAATCCCCATAGAAGCTACCATAAGGAGTCAAGCCATACTTTAAGCAATTTAAGTACTTCAAGCAGAAGAAATCCGGATCAAGCTAAAGTGTTCCCTCCTTGGAAAACCTGGGGGAAACGGAAGAAAAAGGGGCGAAAACAAGCAAGGTCAGACATAAAGTCTGGAAAGTCCAGTGACTTTCAGCATATGAACAGATAATAATAATCATGCTAAGAAAATAAGCTGGATAAGAGATAACAGTAACAGAAGCAGCAGATGTACCTAGGTTAAACAGAAGAAACAGAATAATATTACTTTTCATTTCTCTGCACTAATACTAGTATAACAGGATTAGGTGTCACCCTAATGACTAAACTGAAACAGAAACGGGAACAGAATAATTTCCACAGAAGAGAATGCTAGTAATGGGCCTTTATCACCCCAACAGAAACAGACAGAAACAAAATGCTAATAATGGGCCTTTACCACCCGAACAGAAGGTACAGAAACAAAAACAGATTAATCCCTACGGAAATAGAATGTAGAATTAGGTGTACACTAGTAAATGGGCCTTTACCACCCGAACAGACGGTACCACGTAGAAATAGACAGGTGTTGCCACCCAACAGAAACATACGGTACCAACAGAAACAGACAGAACTAAGTGTACCCTAAAACCCTACCCCAAGCGATCGGCTCCCTAATACATAAATACCCTGTGTCGGCCCCGGGGTGTATCACTCCCTAAAGTGACAACCAATTGGCACAGACCTATTTACAGATGTCACGGCGTCTTACATCCTCAGAGGAAGACCGGGATCCATGCACGCACATGACCCGATTGGAACGCACCATCAACAGCCCTCGCCATTATCAGAATGAACCACTTATAATTAGTTAAGTAAGCGTGCCCGGACCCTTCCTACTGTTGGGTCAAAGTTTTGATACCAGAAAGGGTTACTGACTAATACGGGTCCCAAACAACAGATGACACAAGTAATTTCCCTCCTAACCTTGTGTCCCCAGACTAACAGATTTCAGATTAACTTGTTTACAAGTTCAGACATACTGAGTTCAGATCAACTAGTTCACAGATCAGACAAGTTTTCAGACTAACGGATCAGATATACGGATTTAACAAATTTACAGATTTGTCTAACTTTGTAATTGGGCCTACAGATTCACGAAACGGGTTTGTTAAATTCATTAGTCCAATTGGTTCAACCCTATCTACCCAACACGTTTTAGACATCATATTTATCCCAGATTTGCATTAATTAAATATTAATGCACAGACCTCTCACATTAGGTCGGTAGCTTGTGGCCGCTGGATATGCCGGGCAGTTCCAGACAGACTTCTACCACAAGCCAGACCTAACCTCGTGTCTAAGCATATTTTAGTTATGCCTATGACCTCTCGCATTGGACTGACAGTTTGCGGTCGTTGGTTAAGCCGGTTGGTTTCGGGCAGGCTTCTACTGCAAACAGAGTCTAACCTCGTGTCATAGCCAATTCATTCCAATACAGATTTTTCAGATATCAGACTAATTCTGTTTATTTAACAGATTAAACTTATTCATAGGATATAACAGATTAATCAAATTTCCATGTTCTACTAAATCTTAGGTCGAGCCTACGGATTTCCATACCCAGATTACCATTAACTAGTTTCAACAGATCAGACAATTCAACAGGTAGCAGATCTAGTGTTTAAGCGATTCAACAGATTTAGCAGTTTAAGCAATTCAACAGTTTTAGCAGATAACGGATTAAGCAATTTAATAGATTTAGCAGATAACAGATTCAGCAGATTATATATATCTAAAACTCTATTTACATATCTTGCCTAATAATAAATTTAGCCTAAACTTACATGCCTAAATCAAGGTCATAATTCATAATACAATATGTGCCCCAAATTTTAGCCTTAATATTCCATTTACAGTTCATGTCAAAATTAGATTTAATATTCTAGTTCGCCATTTATGTCCAAGACTAATACACATGTAAATCATTCTCTATTATAGCCAACTCAGATTATGCCAATATATTCGCTATGCCAGATTTACTTAATTAAGCTACGCCCAATCCCCGTATAACATGTTTCCACAAGTTCTCTAAATACTCATGAAATGGCCCTATAGGCTCGATGTACATAACAATGAATGAGAATAAACTAGCAAAGTTACATACTAAATATGAGATCTAACATCATTAAGGGAATAGGCACAAGAAACTAACTACGATAGTTATAGGCAACTAACCACAATAGTCATGGGCGACTAATCACAATAGTTTCTTATTCAATGTCATAGGCAATAGTGTCATAGTCATGAATCATAGTCATAGGCAATGGTACCATAGTCAATGAATCATAGTCATAGGCAATAGTCTCATAGTAAATGAATCATAGTCATGGGCAACAGTCTCATAGGCAACAGTTTCATGTCCAATTATGTGTTATTATTTGTCCCAAAATTTAGCGTTCGTGCGTTAATCTCTTATGAGATTCGGCGCAGGCTCATAGTAGCCTGGCTATAGAACAGAATGAAGAAAGAGGTACAAAATAGTCACAGAAAAACAGATCTAACAGATAAGAATATACAAAACCTCATATTCAGATTTATAATCATGTCGCAATTATAATTACAGTTTATAGCGGAAAATAACTGTACTTGCCTTTCGTGGTTTTAAGAAAGGATAATAAACTGTTGTTGATGCAGAAATGCTGAATTATTCCTCTTTAATTGTTGTCGTAGCTCTAAACTTGGATTTGAAATTTGATTTAACTTTTAATTCTATTCAGGTTGGAAGAAGATGCATCAGTCCAAGTTTTGATTCCAGCAGGGTAGCGACGCCATTTTTATTTTTAATTAGAACAGAGGCAGAATATAGACAGAATGAAATTGTGTAGAGAAAATGAGGCTAGGGGGCTATTTATATAGGATTAGGCGGACGAATCTAGACAGAAACGAGACCGGATACATCAGAATGAACCAGGTTCAAAAACTGGGTTTCGGGAGCAGGTCGACCCCCAGGTCGACACTATGGTCGACCTGGTCTAGCCAGGTCGACCCCCAGGTCGACACGTCGACCTGGCCCCTGGGAGGTCGACACTATGGTCGACCCCCAGGTCGACCTGGTCCATGGGCGGGAATTTTCCCGCCCAAGCTGTTTTGGGATTTTGAATTCGAATTTGAATTCGAATTTTCGAGCTGTTTTCGATTCTGAAATTCTCTGAAACTTCGGAGGGCCTTATCTCCCTCATACGGACTCCGTTTCTCGAAAACTCGGACTCGTTTCCAAGCAGAATTTCGACACGAACGCAATGGCGCAACACGTTTCCCTTAATTCTTATTTTATAATTTAATTATTCCCTGATTTGTTACTGATACGTTCACAGAAAATACGGGGTGTTACATTCTCCCCTCCTTAAAGGATTTCGTCCCCGAAATCTTCAAGTTAAGAAGAATGTGTCCTACCATCCAGTCATCCATCTACTCAACCATCATCCACAAGCATCCATTGTCCTTAGAAAACTTCTAATGTTGTATGAACATATGCAAAAGTGTGTGTATATGTTCCTTATCTAATGCAAAGATCAGGCAGTCCACTGATTCAGTTGACCTCCTTAATGCGAACTATGTCAGTGTCATGAGTCCAACATGTATGCAATTTTCCTATTTGATACATATTATTCTTATATGAGTGACAACCATTCATTCATATACAACATCCATGTGATGAGTCAATCATTTTGCATCCACAGAAATTGAAAATGCTCACACATCCATATGCAGTATGAGTGTGTTTTCGAGCCGATCTAGTGCCTAGTGTGTGTATATGCATCCACGAGCAACCACTTGAATCCACTTGCAACCATCAAACATAACATGTCTCAAACACATGTTTACATCCATAGGATTCCTATCTATAGGTCGAAGACTCGATTGATAGGATACAGTCGAGTGATGGGAGCGAGTGCAGATAAACAAAAACTTGGTTTCCACTAGACCTTGGTTGAGAGACAAATTCCCCTAAGTATCAACTCCGAAGACCGAAATCAACATCAGATTGACAATCAGAGGATTACCTTCTTTCGACAATGTCAAAACTGGAGACCTTATCAGAAATATTCAGATATTTACAGATTACCGGTACAGAGCAGATTACTAAATGATTCTTAGGAAACTAAGCATGATAAAAACCCAGAATGTATGCATCATAGTCAACTTAACGCTCAACACAGATACCCAACTTACCATGCTTAGATGAGTCATAACCCTTATGGGTCTGAGACTACAGCGGAATCAGAAACAATACTAGTATTCAAGTGCAGAGTATCGATTACAGAATCGAAATGCCAGAATCAGAAAAGAGTTTCAACCCAAAAATCAGATAAAGAAATTAAACCTCCTACAGAAGGTTTTCCTATTTCTATCCTATCCACTAGCCTCGAGAGTGTTTGCCTGCCTTCCAGAAGTTGGTCCTGCCCTCTGCCCTTGCCCTCGTTTCTTCGGACAGTCCCTAGTGAAGTGTCCCATCTCACCACAGTTGAAGCAAGTGCCCCTTCTTTTTCTGCAATCCTTGTTCAGATGAGTCGAGCTTCCACAAGTAAAGCACTTTTTCTCCTTCTTATCTTCAGACTTTTCACCCTTCTTTTGTGTTTCCTTTTTGGGCCATGCTTTCTTGTTCTGTGATTCTTCCTTCTTTGCCTCTTTCTTGCCGTTGTCTTCCTCGTGCAGTAGTGCCAAATCCACCAATCTCTCATAAGTCGCTCCCATGGGTACATGGGTCATGGCTAGGCTGTGCCGTGGCTCGTTCAATTCTTTAACAAAGCGGAGAGCCTTTTTATGCTGGGTGTTGACTAAATCTAGCCTGAACCTGGCCAGTTGGTTGAACTGGTTGACGTATTCCTTGACCGTCATATTCCTTGCTTAAGAGATAAGAACTTTTCCGGTTGTAGACTTCGTTCAGCTTGCGAAAGGAATTTCATCTCAAACCTTGTTCTGAAATCCATCCATGTTTCAACCGGTCTCTCGGCGTTAGTGACTTCCCACCAATAGGAAGCTTCGTCCTTGAGCAACCATACCGCCAATTGTATCTTCTGCCTATCGTCCACCTCGAAAATAACGAACAGATCCTCGGTTTCTTTGAGTTAGTTCCTTGCTTCTACGAATGATTCAGTTCCCTTGAAATCCTCCCCACCCGTGGCCCTAAAATCTTCACAGATCTTTGAAAAAGCAATTGCACAAGGAGGGGGCGGAGGAGGAGGAATCGCTGCGACTGGAGGAGGAATATCTGTTGGGCCTGCATCGTTGGCCCTAGCCTCTAAGTACCTCCTGAACCAGCCAGGTATTGGCAAGCCCTCTGGAAAATTAAGATTCCCAAACATGCTGGAATGAAAGAAAAAGATTTAAAATGGAGAACGGAAAAGATAGATATATGGCTTTTCTGGGGATTATGTTTTTCAAAATAAACTTTATTTTTGAAAATACTTCCTTTTAAAATCTTTTTGAAAATAGTTTTTCAAAAACTATTTATCTAATCTGGTAACCTTCAGCTCTGATACCAAGTGTAACACCCCACCTCCGTTAAGGTCACTCGCAAGGGGAATGCCTTAACTTTATGGAGCGGTTTAGTAGACAGAACAGAAATTTACAAGACAGATAAACAATACTTAAGAAATTATAACTTTATTACAACGGAAAACAGAAATCAGTTTGGTTACATCTTTCCAAAAACTCAAGTACATCAATATATGTCTTGTTCAGATAATCATCAGAGTACAAAACTTTAAAATCATAATCCCCACAGAAGCTGCCATAAGGAGTCAAGCCATACTTTAAGAACTCTAAGTACTTCAAGCAGAAGAAATACGGATCAAGCTAAAGTGTTCCCTCCTTGGAAAACTTGGGGGGAAACGGAAGAAAAAGGGGCGAAAACAAGCAAGGTCGGACATAAAGTCTGGCAAGTCCAGTGACTTTCAGCATATGAACAGATAATAATAATCATGATATGAAAATAAGCAAGATAAGAGATAACACTAACAGGAGCAGCAGATGTACCTGGGTTAAACAGAAGAAACAGAATAATATTACTTTTCATTTCTCTGCACTAATACTAGTATAACAGGATTAGGTGTCACCCTAATGTCTAAACTGAAACAGAAACGGGAACAGAATAATTTCCACAGAAGAGAATGCTAGTAATGGGCCTTTACCACCCCAACAGAAACAAACAGAAACAGAATGCTAATAATGGGCCTTTACCACCCGAACAGAAGGTACAGAAACAGAAACAGATTAATCCCTACAGAAACAGAATGTAGAATTAGGTGTACACTAGTAAATGGGCCTTTACCACCCGAACAGACGGTACCACGTAGAAACAGACAGGTGTTGCCACCCAACAGAAACAGACAGTACCAACAGGAACAGACAGAACTAAGTGTACCCTAAAACCCTACCCCAAGCGATCAGCTCCCTAATACATAAATACCCTGTGTCGGCTCCACAGTAGGGTGTATCACTCCCTAAAGTGACAACCAATTGGCATAGACCTATTTACAGATGTCACAGTGTCTTACATCCTCAGAGGCAGACTGGGATCCATGCATGCACATGACCCGGTTGGAACGCACCATCAACACCCCTCGCCATTATCAGAATGAACCACTTATAATTAGTTCAGTAAGCGTGCCCGGACCCTACCTACTGTTGGGTCAAAGTTTTGATACCAGAAAGGGTTACTGACTAATATGGGTCCCAAACAATAGATGACACAAGTAATTTCCCTCCTAACCTTGTGTCCCCAGACTAACAGATTTCAGATTAACTTGTTTACAAGTTCAGACATACAGAGTTCAGATCAACTAGTTCACAGATCAGACAAGTTTTCAGACTAATGGATCAGATATACGGATTTAACATATTTACAGATTTGTCTAACTTTGTAATTGGGCCTACATATTCACGAAACGGGTTTGTTAAATTCATTAGTCCAATTGGTTCAACCCTATCTACCCAACACGTTTTAGACATCATATTTATCCCAGATTTGCATTAATTAAATATTAATGCACAGACCTCTCACATTAGGTCGGTAGCTTGTGGCCGCTGGATATGCCGGGCGGTTCCGGGCAGACTTCTACCACAAGCCAGACCTAACCTCGTGTCTAAGCATATTTTAGTTATGCCTATGACCTCTCACATTAGACTGACAGTTTGCGGTCGCTGGTTAAGCCGGTTGGTTCTGGGCAGGCTTCTACCGCAAACAGAGTCTAACCTCGTGTCATAGCCAATTCATTCCAATACATATTTTTCAGATATCAAACTAATTCTGTTTATTTAACAGATTAAACTTCTTCATAGGATATAACTGATTAATCAAATTTCCATGTTCTACTAAATCTTAGATCGAGCATACGTGTAACACCCCACATATGTTAGTGTCACTCACAAAGGGAATACATTAAGTTCTGTGGAGCATTCAGGGTAAAAGATGCAGATAAATTACAAGACAGACAGAAATTAAACAGCGGAAAATAAAACTTTGCTTTATTGATAAAATAGTTTGTACAATGATTTCTTTACAATATCAGAGTATCATCTGTCTTACAAAATAAAGAAGCATAAAACAACATTTATGTTCCCCAATTTTAGCAAGAGCCAGCCATAGCATTTGATAAGAGAATCCAAGCAAACTTCGACAAATCGTCAAGCTGGGAAAGAGTGACAGTCTAACTTAACCTGAGCTATACTATTTCCTCCTTTACTACCTTGGGGGGGGGAACGGAAGAAAAGAAGACGAAAGAAAAACAGAGTCAGACATAAAGCCCGAGTAAGTTCAGTAACTTCTAGCATATGAACATGGAACAACAACAAAACGACATGAATTAACTGAATACAAGATAACACCATGATGATAGGGTTGGCAAGATTAGACAAGATTAACACAAGATATGCTAAGCTAAGATAAATTGGATATGCTCTAATACTTTCGCCGCTTCGCTATTTCCTTGTAATACTGGTTTCTATATCTCTGCACCGCCTAACTAGTGTCCCAACTAGTAACGATTACGTGATCCCAATCCCTGTAGTTTCCATTGCCTTCAGGCATACATTTATTATTTGTTACCTGGATCTAATCTAGGGTTTTCTATCAAGTGCTTTCTAGTTTCAACTAGAGTTTACGCTATCTGCTGAACGCTTCTCGGATTCAGGGTTTATGCCCCCTAGTCCAATCGATGCCCCTAAGTCTAGGACACACTACCTAGAGTGGTATATGTTCCTATACTTCCCCATGCATGTATCACGAACCGTTATCGCTTGTCTAGATGCGCATGTCCTGTAATGTGCAGTCCGAGTCCTGTGTCAGGGAAAGTCAAGGAATACAGAACTCGGTCGGGAGCTTTCAGATATCTGCCGATGCAGATGCTAAGGTTTGTTTTTATTCCAGTGGCTATGGTCCCACTTGACCCCTCCCTCAACTAATGAAAGGCACACCTTGAAAAATGAGAACTATACGCAGGCCCCCGGTGCCCTACTATCCTATGGCCATCCTCACCCATAACTAGATAGCAAGTATATGGTGTTTTGGAGTTCTCCGCCTTTCCGCTTCACATATCTCGATTGACTCAAGATGGATGGTAGACGACGAGTTGCTATCACAGGGCTACCGTTTTCTCGCCGAATCACGCCGGTCCATCCTAGTCTTTAGGTTGCCATATATTGCAACCAAGGCATACCCCTGGTTCTTCTACGCAGACCTTAACCTCTGTGAGCCCAGGAGGATCATCTGCAGCCTCACAGAGGGATACCAAGAGTACCCTCACGTCCCCTCGAAGCCTCGGGCTTCGTAACCCAATTCGTTGGAGCCTTCTTTTACTCAGACGGACATTCGCTCCTTCCCGTGTTATACTAAGAATTACTACTTAGTTCTACTAACTAAGATTTACCACTTAATTTCCAGAATCGTTGTTTTCTTAACTAAGGTTTACTACGTAATTCCATTTCCCGTCAATTTGGATTGGTTAAGTGTCATTAGTCAATTCAAGCCGACTTAACCCTCTTCATTTATCCTGTCAAACTGGTTAAGTGTTATCAGTAATTCATGTTGACTTAACCCCACCACAAACCAAGTTATATTGGTTAAGTATTTCTTATTACTTAACCCTAACCATTCACCCTGTATTGGTTCAGTGTTCCTTTTTAACTTAACCTTGCCCGTCTGTTTTAAAAAACATGTTATTAACGGTTAAGTACTATCCCTTCATGTTTTAGACTTAACCCTATTCCTTTATCACAATCTGATGGTTAAGTGTTCAAGTTTACTTAACCCTACGGTCTAGCCCAGCTAACATACCAAATTGGCTAAGTGTATTAAATCTTACTTAACCCCAACCTCTAGTCTAGTTAACATGTTAATTTGGCTAAGTGTATTAACTTTACTTAACCCCACTTTCTAGACTAGTTAACATGTTAATTTGGCTAAGTGTTTTCTTAGTTACTTAACCTCTACAAATCTTGTCTTGTTACCATGAGTTTGGTTAAGTGTCCCTATGGATTTAGCCCTCCGTTCTAGCTTAACTGTGCTAAGTTGGTTAAGTGTTCCTATGGACTTAACCCTCCCATTCTAGCTTAACTGTATGAACCTAACCCCACCTACCAGTCTTGTTATCATGTTGAGTTGGTTAAGTGTCTTAGTTAACTTAACCCTAGCATTCTTGTTCTAGCTTCAACTAAATAAATTAAAGCCGCTACCACTCACATTAAACAGATATTGTTGCGATTACTGGATGTGCCGGTTGGTTCCGGGCAGGTTTACATCGCAACTCAGTCTAACCTCGGGTTAGGCATATTTGTGTTTTCTGAGTTCAAAGGGTTTTGATTAAACTTCAAATCAGGTTTTGAAAGTAACCATCCCGTCCGTCGGATCAGTTAGGGATAGCCAGGGAGAGCAGGAAACTTGTATTTTCCAAACCCAAGCCTAGACACTATCCTCTCTGTCACCCTAGAACTTTCTGGTGTGTTATTAAAAAAGATGCCGTTAATAAACCTTTAATTTGTCTAAATTTGTATTTTCTCATTTAGGACAAATTCTATAAGTAGATTATTCCTAATTTACTTATTTCCTAATTATTCCTTTAATGTAAATTGTCAACATTTATCCTTATGGCCCATTTCCCCCTCTAAATCATATTTATGTTTTTTTTTTGTATGTAAACTATACCAAATTAAGTGTCACTAACCATGATTTTGCTAAACATGACCATTGCTCCCTATTATAGCCAATTTCAAATTTATGCCAATATACTTACCGTGCCAAATTAACTAATCCAATTCCGATTCAACATTCTAATTCATGTCAAACTAGACTTATTACTCTAGTTCATTATTCATGTAAATGCTAGATTTACACGTCGATACTAGATTCAGGTTACACAATCTATAATTCATGTCAAGTTTATCCAATTTGCATTCCTATGAACATGCCATAATACATGTTCCCAATTTATGCCAATTTCCTAGTTTATAACTATGTTTTTAGTAAATTTCATATTTTGCCCAAATCGCATTCCCACTTTTCGTATAATCGTGATTCAATCTAGATTATAGATAAATCTAGATTCATAGAAAATAGGGAATGAAACAAAGATGCTATGCAAAAGATAGACATAATAACTGGCATAAAAAGGGTTGAATAACGACGTCGGTTCAAGAACATGGGTAGACCTAACTTAATAGGTAAATTCCCAAGGTCTAAAACCAAAGAAAACAAAGAATAGACAGAATAGAAACGTAGGTTCAAGAACTTGGGTAGACCTAACTTAATAGGTAAATTCCCAAGGTCTAAAACCAAAGAAAACCAAGAATAGACAGAATAGAAACGTAGGTTCAAGAACATGGGTAGACCTAACTTAATAGGTAAATTCCCAAGGTCTAAAACCAAAGAAAACCAAGAATAGACAGAATAGAAAAATCAGGTTTTGACCCAATTTCACAGTCATAAAACTTAAGCAACACTTTCCTAGTCAGGAATCATAGGTGTTTAGTCACAGTTGTCCTTGTTATGTCATAGGCAATAGTTTATGCTTTCTAGTCAAGGGCATAGGCTTGTGTTCATAGTCAAGGAAATAATTCTTATAGTCACAGTCACAGTCATAGGCAATGTTCATAGTCATAGGCAATGTTCATAGTCATAGGCAATGTTCATAGTCATAGGCAACGCCTAACAGTTCTTAATTAGGTCCAAAGATATAGGCACAGATTTGAATAGAAAGATTTGGCATATTCTTTTATTCCTTTAATTTCATGTCACGAATAGAGAAAACGTTCAAATCTAGAAATAACTGACTTACAGAGGTTAGAATAGAAAGTTGGCGTTGCTATGATTCGTAGAAAAACAGTCATTGAAGTCGTTTGAACCTCCTCTTGAATCCTAGCTTGACTTGAACCTCTTCTTGAAAATCTTTAGCAGCATTTCCTCATATTGATTTATTTTATATATTATTTATTTATATATTTTCTCAGAGGCATCATAAGGATAGAAAAGAATTGTGAATAGAGAAGAAGACTAGGGCTGTTTATATAGTGTAGAAGTCAACGAATCTGGTCAGAATGGCGTCCGGATACAGAGAAACGAATCAGGTTCAGAAAGCTGGAAAAAGACGGGGGGGGGGGGTCGATTACCCAGTCGACCTGCTTCTGAGTCTGTTTTGAAATTTGAACTTTGCTGAAACTTCCGAAGGCCATATCTTCCTCATACGGACTCCGATTTACGCAAACTCGGACTCGTTTTCATGCAGAATTCCGAGACGAACGCAATGGGGTAGCCTGTTTCCCTTGATTTTGATTTTAAAATTTAATTCTGCCTTGCTTTGTGAATCATAGTGTTGCAGAATTACGGGGTGTTACAATACGGATTTCCATACCCAGATTACCATTAACTAGTTTCAACAGATCAGACAATTCAACAGGTACCAGATCTAGCAGTTTAAGCGATTCAACAGATTTAGCAGTTTAAGCAATTCAACAGTTTTAGCAGATAACGGATTAAGCAATTTAACAGATTTAGCAGATAACATATTCAGCAGATTATATTTATCGAAAACTCTATTTACATATCTTGCCTAATCATAAATTTAGCCTAAACTTACATGCCTAAATCAAGGTCATAATTCATAATACAATATGTGCCCCAAATTTTAGCCTTAATATTCCATTTACAGTTCATGTCAAAACTAGATTTAATATTCTAGTTCGCCATTTATGTCCAAGACTAATACACATATAAATCATTCTCTATTATAGCCAACTCAGATTATGCCAATATATTCGCTATGCCAGATTTACTTAATTAAGCTACGCCCAATCCCCGTATAACATGTTTCCACAAGTTCTCTAAATACTCATGAAATGGCCCTATAGGCTCGATGTACATAACAGTGAATGGGAATAAACTAGCAAAGTTATATACTAAATATGAGATCTAACATCATTAAGGGAATAGGCATAAGAAACTAACTACCATAGTTATAGGCAACTAACCACAATAGTCATGGGAGACTAATCACAATAGTTTCTTATTCGATGTCATAGGCAATAGTCTCATAGTCATGAATCATAGTCATAGGCAATGGCCTTATAGACAATGAATCATAGTCATAGGCAATAGTCTCATAGTCAATGAATCATAGTCATGGGCAATAGTCTCATAGGCAATAGTTTCATGTCCAATTATGTATTATTATTTGTCCCAAAATTTAGCGTTCGTGCGTTAATCTCTTATGAGATTCGGCGCAGGCTCGTAGTAGCCTGGCTATAGAACAGAAAGAAGAAAGAGGTACAGAATAGTCACAGGAAAACAGATCTGACAGATAAGAATATACATAACCTCAGATTCAGATTTATAATCATGTCGCAATTATAATTACAGTTTATAGCGGAAAATAACTGTACTTGCCTTTTGTGGTTTTAAGAAAGGATAATAAACTGTTGTTGATGCAGAAATGCTGAATTATTCCTCTTTAATTGTTGTCGTAGCTCTAAACTTGGATTTGAAATTTGATTTAGCTTTTAATTCTATTCAGGTTGGAAGAAGATGCATCAGTCCAAGTTTTGATTCCAGCAGGGTAGCAACGCCATTTTTATTTTTAATTACAACAGAGGCAGAATATATACAGAATGAAATTGTGTAGAGAAAATGAGGCTAGGGGGCTGTTTATATAGGATTAGGCAGACGAATCTAGACAGAAACAAGACCGGATACATCAGAATGAACCAGGTTTGAAAACTGGGTTTCGGGAGTAGGTCGACCCCCAGGTCGACACTATGGTCGATCTGGTCTGGCCAGGTTGACCCCTAGGTCGACCCTATGGTTGACCTGGCCCCTGGGAGTTCGACGCTATGGTCGACCCCCAGGTCGACCTGGTCCATAGGCGGGAATTTTCCCGCCCAGCCTGTTCTGGGATTTTGAATTCGAATTTGAATTCGAATATTCGAGCTGTTTTCGATTCTGAAATTCTATGAAACTTCGGAGGGCCATATCTCCCTCATACGGACTCCGTTTCTTGAAAACTCGAACTTGTTTCCAAGCAGAATTTCGAGAGGAACGCAATGGCGCAACCCCTTTCCCTTGATTCTTATTTTTTAATTTAATTATTCTCTGATTTGTTACTTATATGTTCATAGAAAATACGGGGTGTTACAACTCATTGAAGAGTGTACACAACATATCCTCTTCAAGTTACAAATTGTCTACTTTAAAAAACAAAATTTTTGTAATTTCTATACAGAATATATTAGTTATATTACTACAAAGCTCTGGGTTTGAAAATACTCCAAAATCCCTTTTTCATAATTTATTTAGTTGGGTACGATTTAAATTTCAAATTATTGATTTGAAAATATTTGATAACTCAAAGTTTGACAAGTCTATTGTCGTCCTCACAGATATTAGGCATACGCTGGCCAGGCGCACGGCTAAAATCTTCAAGTACTAAATGTTCCGGTTTCAACTCCCAGTGAAAATATTTCAAAAATTCTTTTTTTTTAAACAGATACGGAAAGTAAAAATGTGATATTGATATGCTGATTATTCATGAATCGCAGATATACAATGGTTTCGTCTGGATCCCCCAGAAAACATCTGTATCCGTAGGAATTCACTTCCCTGTGAGTTTCATCATGGATAGATCAACAGAGGATATTTAAGAATCAGAAGAAAACCTGAGGTTACTGAGCGTTAACTGCTTAGTCTCAGGGTTACAAAAACAAATCATGGAATTATGAAAATATATCAAGTCAGGAGGACAAATCAAGTCACGAAGACTAACTGCTGCATTAAACAGGTGGCTTAATTCTATCTTTAGTAACTCTAGTGGTTACATCTTTTCACTTGTAGATATATCATATGGACCGCATGTACACAATGGTTATGCCTGGGTCCCCCAGGAAACATCCATACCCGTAAGCTTTCACAGCTCTACGGATTATGCCCTTATAATTTGACTGTAGATCGCAACAGTCACAATGGTTACGCTTGGTTCCCCTAAGATACATTCGTCCACTGTAGGCTATCTGCAGCCCTGCGAATTTCGCTACACGATCGAATTTCAACGACTCTAGATCGCAGCGATCACAATGGTTACGCCTGATTCCCTCAGGAAACATCTGTTCGCCGTAGGCTATCTGCAACCCTGCGAATTACGCTAACAGTCGTGCTGAATGGCAACTCATTAGTTTTATGTCCGGACAACTTACTACCACTAGCAGCATATTCAGCCAAGCTCAAAATTCATAGGAGGAAGGTACTTTCCTTATCTTAATTTGAAAACATATAATACTATATATATATATATATATATATATATATATATATATAGTACTCCAAATTTCATATAACTCGTACTTATGTATATTGACATAAGATTTTTTTTCTCAATAATTCATATTTTTCGAATTGTGGTTTTCAATATCTCATATTATTGGTTATAAAAAAAATTCTCTCTAAATTTCCAATTAATCGGTTCATCACTTAATTCAATCTGACCGTTTAATTCCCTTTTTTTCTTCTCCGAATTTATTAACTATCGGATTTCATATATTCTCGTATTAATAGACTCAAATTTAAATTCAAATTTTATTTAAATATTTGCTTTTATTTTCCAGCTTTTCAAGACAACTAACCAATCCCTAATGAAACTAATTTACTGAGTTTATTCAAACAATTCTCTTTACTTTGGAATACAATATTTCGCTTGCTCCTAAACTCACTTGAATTTGAATCTCAATTTAAATTTCACCGACCAAATTTGGCTTATTCAAGAATCAGCAACTCGACGTTTCAATTGAAAATTTAAAAATTCAATTTTCTCCTCAGACATCTCTTAAGATGTATAACTGCTAAATCCCAATATATTGGATTATCCTTCAACCTAACTCAATAATAGATTTCCGAATTCTACTTTAACTATTCTAAAATATATATATATACATAATTTGTGTATCAAATCATACTTCAAAATCACTTTTGTTTTTCAAAACGAATAGGTAGCAAAGCTACTAATATGGTCTTGTCCACTTGGAAATATTTCTATTCAAAAATGCTTGTTTATAGTACTAAAGTTGATTTTTAAAACAACTAAAACCAAATTTCAAAACTTCCGGAAACGAATTCTAAAATCTCGTCAAACGATCTCCTTAATTGCAATTAAATTGACATGCAATTTCCTTCACTTTGGCTTAATTTCGAATACACAATCATTTATCTTCTTTGATTGTTTTCTTAGTTATAACCAAAGTAATAGGTTATTTTATTTTAAATTTATTCGGTAAGTGGAATACACTCCTTTTTTTACTTCATTTAATGGTTTAACATCTTCAAACTTATATTCAACATCTTTTTTTTTTTTTTGATAGGACCCATAAACAAGAAGACGAGAATATACCTACCAAAATTTTCATTTTCTGAACTTTTCATTATTTCACAAATTTCCATTAATTAGGATTTACAATCATTGATGATTGTCTGTTTCTTGATCAGTAGTCCCCATTTCTGCATAACCGTCTCCACAGTATTCATCACCCTCATTTATCGTAATTCCTAAAATTTTACGATCTTCAATTAATCTGTTTACACCATTTTATTTTTATTTCCCAATTCTCTTCATATTATTTTCATTGCCTGAAAATATCGCTATATATACTTAACCAAATGGTTATACGTATTACCGCACATTTCTATCCTTCAATATTCATCAATCCCTGATCGTAAATTAGTTAATGAACGACTCTCTAAGTATCAATCCCAAAGGTCAAAACCAACATCAGATCAGCACTCAAAAAGCCATCACTTTACCAATCTCCAGTCAATTCCCAATTTACTTAACTTTATTCCTTATCAAATTATTGCTTACGCAATTTCCGAGCTAAATTTTCGGATCTACTTCTCTTACTTTCTACCGTCCGTCGCTCTCGATGTGTGGTTCCTTATTCTTCAGTTCTTGCCATTCTAATTTATCAAAACACATTAGCCTGTCATGATCTTTTGAAAAACATTTCCAATTATCATTATTTACATAAAATCATTTATTATCATTGGAAAACATTCCCAAACCTTCACACATCTTTAAAATACAATTTATTACCGGGGGAAAACATTTCTAAATTCGTTATTTGAATTAGCTAGATATTAAATAAAACACCGTTATTTTTCACTTAACCGCTGGCACTCATTTTTATTTTTTTACTTAACCAACTCTTGTTATCGAATCTTAACCATTTCTTCGTCAACAATGAAGTCAATCAAGTTGGGGCATATTTACCTCTCAAACCTTAATTGAACAATATTATTAATTTTGAAACAGAAAAAATTCATAACTTTGAATAAAAATACTCATTCTTGTAACTTCTGAATTCGAGTAAAGAATTCACTTCTTTTACGAAAATCATTAACAATAATTCACGCTTCCAAGATATTTAATTTTAAAAAAATATACTTTAATTATTAATCCGAATACATAAACAAATTATTAATATATTATATTTTTATTAAAACGAAAAGTAAACAACACCTTCTGAAATTCAACATAATTGACTTCCATAAATAACTTCGTTTTGAATAATTTCTTATTCGATAATGTATTCCGAACTTCAGAAAATCCTATTTGACTTATATTCTGAACATCCGAATAATCTCCCCGTACTAGTCAACTCCGTTTCCTTTATTCCTAATTTTATTCGCAACATTGTTGATTTCAATCGTCATTTACTTCTAAAAAATAAATATTATTTCTTCTATCGAAATCTGAACTCATCCCGTCAGATTTTGATTTCATTTAAATGTTGATTTAAATCTCTTCACAATCTTCATTCATATATTGCTTCATTTATAACTCTTGTTCACCATTTACTTCTTGTTAATCAATTAAGAAGTTCATACTTCACTATCGAATTCATATATTTGATTAGTTTAAACCTAGTTTCAAATCATATTGCCAAATACTGTGTAACACAAATAAATTAATTAAATTTAGCACAGTTGTATTTCACTCATATCTTTTTTCGATTTTATTTCCATTTATTTCTACCCTGAATATCAAAATAAAATTCAGCGTTTCATTTCTGAAACGAATTCAAATTTCCCCATTTTTCTTAAATTTCCATCAGAATTCTTATTACCAATCAATTTTAGTTATCTTTAATTTGCTAAAATACACAATTAGAAAGATTAACTCATCGATTTTCTTATACTTATCTTCTTTTAATATCATTCTATGATGGATTCGAGATTCAATTCTAAGAGAACTTATCGAAGAACAACTCTGGCGATTCCAGATTCGAAGACTGGGAATTCCAATCAAATTTTAATTCTCAAAACAAATTCTTATTTCCGCTGAATCAGTTCAAAAGTACTTTTTTTCCAAAATAATAATTTTTCAAAATTTACTTCAAAATTATAATCATTTTCAAAATTTATATTTTGAAACCTTTTTATTTTCAAAATTCATCCCTTCTTTCTAGTGTCGATTCTACTCATTCAAACTCAATAAACTAAGCTTTTGTTAAACCAAAGCTCTGATATCACTTGTAACGTCCCGCCAATTTAACTGCTTTAACTCAGTAATTAAACTGACTTAAAACGGCCAAATCGACGGATTGTTATTTAGCTTACAAAGTGTAAACACGGAATCAACACGGAATAACAGAGTATTGAACAGCGAAATAAACATTTGTGTACCAGAATCTTTGAATGCAAAAATTCCACTATATAGTGGAATGAAAGTACATTTGAATGTAAAAGAAATATTTAATGTTTTTTAAGAAAAATCTTTGGAGTGCGTGTCTCTTGAAATCCCCAGTTTCGTCCATCTTCGAATCCTAAGATGTAATCTTTAAATCTGAAATGCTTGGATCTGACCCGAGCGTTCCATGCAAAAACATAAAACAGTCGAGTCAGGATTAAATCATAGTTCAAGTGAGTTAACTTCAATGTAAACTGTAATATAATAGTTAACCCCAACATCGATAGTCATATATAAAATAAACAGGTGTGGTATTTGTTCAGGTGAAGCCCGACACGTAAGCGTGGTGCATGGGTCAGGTGTCCATGAGCAACACAAACTTCAACAGTGAAAAGCGTGCATGGGAAAACACAAATGGATCAGCATAAATGGTTGAGCAAATTCGTTTGTAAACAATGGTTCAGCTAATTCATTTGTAAACAATTGTTCAGCTAATTCATTATTTCTATCATTCATGGCAACAATTAGTCTAAACAGAAAAATTATTGAACTCAACTGTAGTAATCTCTATTTTGTCATTGAGTTACTAAACATTACTGATATGGAGATCACACGGCACAACATATATCAACTAGATATGAATACTTTGCATAATTGAAAACTAATTGCATATACATGTGAAACTAATGCATGCCATACATTCCCTTCTTATAAGCTTCTTTTTATCACAACATATGGTTTTAGTAAAACATAATTGTGAACATGTGGTTTCAGTATATATTAGTGAACAAGTGGTTTCGAAAATACATGTTATTATAATGGTTTCAGTAATGCCAAGGGTTAACAGTGAACAAAAGGTTTCAACACACATATTCAGTAAACAAATGGCAATGGGAAAAACTTCATGTTCAGAACTCATTCCAGTGGGGAAAGAAAACGTATTCCAGTAATCAAATTGCAATGGCAAGACTTTAGGGATGCAAATGTATTTGGTGTCAATGAATGTACTGCAAGGCTACAGTGTACACAGCAAAGCAACACAGCGTTCATGCAAATGAATGATTGCTAATATATTGGTGTTAAAGAATGCTTGCTAACACAGTGTACACAGCAAGGCTAAGTGATTAAATATGTTGCAGAAATTAGAATATGGCCGGGTGATTTAATTTCATGTCAAGTTATAGTAGACATTAAGTTATAGTAGACATTATAGGATGCATGAATGCATTTAAATTACATTGGTATTTGTGCCATCTAATAGTTAAGGATGAATGAATCTAGAATGCTCAACAAAACAACAACAACCAATGTACCACAATTTTTCCACAACATCGGATACGGTGTATACCGGACCAAAATATTAAATAACATGTGTACACTATTTTCTAGCAGGGTTAACCAAACCGAGTTTCCTTTTTCTTTGTTTGATTTCAGGTTTTACTTAACAAAATGTCTACGGTCTTCTCTTTAAGTTCCGTCTAAAGTTTTCAGATCTTAATAGTGTATGGTATCATAATTCATACATGTAGCCCAGTGAACTATTTTTTTTATTACCTAGTCTTTCTAACATCATTATGAACAGGTTAAACTCTTTGAGTTTTGAATTAAATCATAAGGTATGAGGGTATGTGACGACCGCCCAAAACCCCCGCACTAAACAAGAGGAATAATGCACTGAAATGTGTGCCAGGCTGCTATGGACGATCATCAGAGTAGGTAAACACATCGAAACCTGTCGTAGAACTCACAGCGCAAGGATAAAATATAATAGAGCATATACAACAGGTAATAGTAATGAGGTATCATATAGCAAACTTTTGAAACTTTCTCAACATCCAGAAAAAAATTATCCAACTGATATCAAAGTTTGTACACAAGGCCTCACTACAACCCTCAAAGCAACTCAAACAGCAGAAACAGAAATACTAGATAGTAATAAATCTGATACGCCAGCCTCCTGCTCGTCATCGCTCAGCTTCCTCGTCTCACTAAGCTCCATTACCTGTAACCTGCTACTTAGTCTGCCCATCCACAACCGGATGAACAGCCCAAGGTAATAAGAGGAGACATAAAACCTTGAGTCAGACAATAGTCTTAGTGAGCGATAAAACAGCTAACAAACTTCAACAAGAAAGTATATGAGAATGGGTAAATGAAAAACTTATCTACCCACCACACCAGAGAAGAACTCATCCTTATCTTCCCCACATCGGACAGTGATAGCCTTTACGACAAGCATTTCAACCATTCATCCATAGAAATCAGAACACCCATTCAATCATAGAAAACACACATGACATCCAGATAAGTCTCACGCAGACAACCCTAATCGAGTTTAACATTCCTCAAGTACTCTCGCCAGAGGCCTAGACCAATATCACTTAAGCACTCAAAGAACGTCTCCCTCGACTTTGGATAATCTATGTGAGATAGTACAAACAGAACAACTAATCATCCATGACTGACTCTGGCTATCACTGCCAATCCTGCTTCGAAACCATCATTATCGTATGACGGCCAACCTTGCCATATGTCAAGGGCTAATGATAACCCCAGTTCTAGCATGAACTCCATACGCCCAACCTTGGCAATGTCCAACCTTGACACTAGGCCTTTTCCCAACCAGAAAGACCCAGGGTACTCGACCAACAACCGGTCTTTTGGGCCTTTCAACGATACCCATCGTACCCCTGCTTTGAGCCTGCTAGAACTTACGACAACGATGACTTCTCGGCCTTCGCCCCTCTAATCGTCCAACCTTGACGATGTTTCATAGCTCAAGTAACCTTCTCGAGCAGCCATTATCCACCAACTCACGACCTTTGAGTTGTCTCCGCATTCGTTGTTCCACCTTGATCAACGAACACATTCATCACTTCGAGTCTTCCTACTTGAATCACCTCGAAGTCACGCCATCCACCAACTCACGGCCTTTTTGGTTCGTACCCGAGTCGTACTCGAAAACGTACTTTTTCAGAAAACGACCCTGCCAAAACCGACCAGAACCTTGCTCCAGAATGACCAGCCAAAAACCGACCAGCCTTGCTCCAGAACGACCCACCAAAAACCGACCAGCCTTGCTCCAGAACGACCCGCCTCCATGCAGCTTTGGATCGACTCGACCTTGCAGCTTTGGATCGACTCGACCTCCTTGGGACCGACCAGCTTTGGATCGACCCCGTCAAGACCGACCAGATTTTGCTCCACCTGACCGACCAGCTCCTTCAGAGCGACCAGGATTTGCTTCCAGTAAAAACCAACCAGAATGCCACCATCTGAAACCGACCAGAATGCCACCATCTGAAACCAACCAGAAACACTTCTGCTCCTTCTGGACCGACCAGAAACACTTCTGCTCCTTCTGGACCGACCAGCTTAAACCGACCAGCTCCCTGACATGCTTCCCAAGCCATACTATGACCGACCACCTCATTCCAGACCGACCCGACCAACTCCAGGATGACCAAAAACCTGCACATCTCCAATTCGACTCCGATTTCAACCAAAACTTCGCCAAACGACGAATCCGACGAAACCAGCTTATCCGATTCATCCAAACGCAATCACAAACATGTTATGCAACCAACAATATCATCAATCTAACAATTTCCATCAAAACACATAAATTTCCCAAAACATGATAAGTGAATCATATGAACATAAAAACGGATCTAACTTGCATATCTTGAGAAAAATCATAAAATTAACCATTTAAATTATCTAGATCAGATCCTAAGGTGATTCATATATAAAATGGACTTAGCATGGTGTGGATCTAAGGAAAATAACATGGAAATGATGAAATTAACATCCTAAAACCCATATACTTGCATGAATCCGAATGAGAGATGTAAATCACTCACCAATTCTCCAAAACAAAGCAAAAGCGATGAAAAAAACAATCCGGACAGCGAACACTTCGAATCAAACCCTTTAATCCGATGAATTCGCCCTTGAAACGATGTTGATCTAGCCTCGAAGTGTATAGATCTTCGATTTCCCCCTTGGATTTGGAATTTTAATGGTGGAAAGGTGTTAGAGGAAGAAGGACATCAAAGCCTCCCCCATAAGAAAATGGAAAATGCCAACCTTTCTCCATATCCCTTACACCCTATTTATAGTCTCCACCTACCCTCTAATGGGCCTTCACCAAATCAGCCCATTAGCCTTCCAAAACCTGAACAGCCAACTGAAAAACCTTAAAACAGCGATTTCTCCCAAACCGCTGAACCAAATCCTTAATGTAACCACTCACAATCATCAATTCCTTTCCAATGGCACAGGTCTCATCCCCTGATTCGACCTGAGTCAAAAGTTATGCCCTGTACAAGACTGACAGGGGCAAAATGGTCACAAACAAAATTGGTAAAATTTATGGACATGTCTCACATCCCCATAAGCAATATACCAAAAGATGAGAATGATCCAACCCTCAGGGAATAAAATAAAAATATTTCACGATCTTCCGATACGTAAAATGCGGGCTGTTACAGGGTACATCAAACTAAGTAAGTTATTATCAATGTCATGACGACGTATCATACTTAGCAGACATGTTAAAACAGTAGCCCCAGCTAGCGTCCCCTCCTAATGCAGTAGCCCTTCCCAAATAAATTAGGTTAAACATGATACGAATTGTTGGTGATGATAACATATCATGTTCTTTATTTTAACATCGACTGTAGTGAAAACCTATATTTGTACCTACTATGTCATTTCTAACATGTCTGTTAGTATGTTAGGTATTCAAATATGAAATCAATTCAAATCATTTACAGAAAATCATTCCACGACTCATGGCATCAAATTACCAAAATTCACGCACCATCGAACAAAAACTTATTACCGTTATCCATTATAATTCTAGCTTAAACTGGAATTAACTACTTGAAAACAAAGATAAATCGTGAGTGAGATGCTGACCATGAATCAGCGAATAATAAAAAGGTAGGAAGCGACTGATATTTTCTGCTGGCTTCACTCGAAGTCGGAGAGCAGGCAAAAACTGATTTTGGTGAGGGAGCCGGTGACTGGCGGAGAACAGGGATCGCTCAAAAGCAGCGCTGATGTAGATGGAGATCGCGATGAATTTTAAGCGGATTACGGTGCTCGCGATTTTGTAGAAGGAAATAGGTAGCCATTTCTCGATTTGTTAAATTGGTTTGGGGAAAATAAAAATTTGGAGCTGGAGTTATTTTGAGGGAGGCGATTTAAGGGAAGGGTGATTGGCTTCGGCCATTAAACATTAAAAAGGAAAACGATTTTTATTTAGGGGAATTTGGTTCTGCTCAAGGAAAAAGAAACAAGGGTGTGATTTTATTGAAGAAAACTACGGAGATAAGAACGATGTCGCGTTACTAGCTTTTAGGTCAGGGGCTTGATAAGAGTATTGATTTGCAGAGATATTTACTGAGGGAGGTTTAAAACTATTCTAATTTAATAATAACTCTACCGCGAATTACCGTGTACCGCTTTGAATTTGTACCACTAACGAAATATCCAAACGCAATAAAAAAAAATATGCACCTCCTCGTCTTCGCGTTCTGAATCCAATAAAATTAGTCCGGTCATACTTCCGACTCTATTGGCATATGACTTTATTTTATTTTTAAATTATTTCTCGTTTCACTGATTTAATTTTATTTGTCCACCAACAACTCCGTTTGCTTCTAAATTTGAAACGTTAAAATTCAATTCATTTATACAAACAAATACACACATATCCAAGCCAATTTCCATATATTTTAATAAATAAAATCCTCGTCAATATTGTTTATTTTAGACCTAATCATTTATATTTTTTTATCAAATTTTAAATCCAATTCAATCCAAATATTCACCAATAAATATTTGTTCCAGATTAGTCATTATATTCATATACGAAACCCTATATTTGATTTTAAATTCCCGATCCAAGTATCAATAAAATTTGATTATCAATAATTAAATTCGATTCCAGTTGTCGAAATTTCTGGGCCGTTACAATCTTTTCGCCTTTAAAAATTTTCATCCTCGAAAAGGAGAGATTGTTAGAGTTATATCATTGTATACTTCCATTTTCATACCAGTGTGGTTTTTTTTTCCACAACTAATTTTAAATTTCGATATTTAAACTATCGACCTTCTTTATTTATTCATTATACTCAATTAACTCTAAAAACCAAATCTTTATTCAAAACCAATCTCTTCTTAAAAATTAAATTCTGCATAATCCGAATTTGTGCATCTCAAATTTATTCCAAATCTCTTTGTAACCTCATCTGTCAATTCATCATTCCACTTATTTCCTTACAATGTCAATTCAACTTAGTCTCCTTACACTTAACCCATTAAATTTTCCAACCACTCATTGAAGAGTTTACACAACATATCTTCTTCAAGTTACAAATTGTCGACTTTGAAAACCGAAATTTTTGTAATTACTATACAGATAATATTAGTTATATTACTACAAAGCTCTGGGTCTGAAAATGCTCCAAAATCCCTTTTTCATAATTTATTTAGTTGGGTGCGATTTAAATTTAAAATTATTGATTTGAAAATATTTGATAACTCGAAGTTTGACAAGTCTATTGTCGTCCTCACAGATGTTAGGCATACGTTGGCCAGGCGCACGGCTAAAATCTCCAAGCACTAAATATTCCTGTTTCAACTCCCATTGAAAATATTTCAAAAATTCTTTTAAAAAAAAAACAGATACGGAAAGTACCAATGTGATATTGATATGCTGATTATTCATGAATCGCAGATATACAATAATTTCGTCTGGATCCCCCAGAAAACCTCTGTATCCATAGGAATTCACTTCCCTGCGAATTTCGTCATGGGAAGATCAATAGAGGATACTTAAGAATCGTAAGAAAACCTGAGGTTACTGAGCATTAACTACTAAGTCTCAGGGTTACAAAAACTAATCATGGAATTATGAAAATATATCAAGTCAGGAGGACAAATCAAGTCATGAAGACTAACTGCTGCATTAAACAGGTGGCTTAATTCTATCTTTAGTAACTCTAGTGGTTACATCTTTTCACTTGTAGATATATCATATGGACCGCAGGTACACAATGGTTACGCCTGGGTCCCCCAGGAAACATCCATACCCGTAAGCCATCACAGCTCTACAGATTACGCCCTTATAATTTGACTGTAGATCGCAGCAGTCACAATGGTTACTCTTGGTTCACCCAAGAAACATCCGTCTGTTGTAGACTATCTGTAACCCTGCGAATTTCGCTACACGATCGAATTCCAGTGACTCTACATCGCAGCGATCACAATGGTTACGTCTGATTCCCTCAGGAAACATCTGTTCGCCGTAGGCTATCTGCAGCCCTGCGAATTACGCTAGCAGTCGTGCTCAATGGCAACTCATTAGTTTTATGTCCGGACAACCTATTACCACCAGCAGCATATTCAGCTAAGCTCGAAATTCATAGGAGGAAGGTACTTTCCTTATCTTAATTTGAAAACATATAATACTACATATATATATATATATATATATATATAATATTCCATATTTCATATAACTTGTACTTATGTATATTGACATAAGATTTTTTTTCTCAATAATTCACATTTTTCAAATCGTGATTTTCAATATCTCATATTATTGGTTGTAAAAAAAATTCTCTCCAAATTTCCAATTAATGGGTTCATCACTTAATTCAATCTGACCGTTTAGTTCCCTTTTTTTCTTCTTCGAATTTATTAACTATCGGATTTCATATATTCTCGTATTAATAGACTCAAATTTAAATTCAAATTCTATTTAAATCTTTGCTTTTATTTTCCAGCTTTTCAAAACAACCAACCAATTCCCTAATGGAACTAATTTACTGAGTTTATTCAAACAATTCTCTTTATTTTGGATTACAATATTTCGCTTGCTCTTAAACTCATTTGAATTTGAATCTCAATTTAAATTTCACCTACCAAATTTGGCTTATTCAAGAATCGACAACTCAACCTTTCAATTGAAAATTTACAAATTCAATTTTCTCCTCAGACATCTCTTAAGATGTATAACTGCTAAATCCTAATATATTGGATTATCCTTCAACCTAACTCAATAATAGATTTCCGGATTCTACTTTAGCTATTCAAAAATATATATACATATTTTGTGTATCAAATCATACTTCAAAATCACTTTTGTTTTTCAAAACTAATAGGTAGCAAAGCTACTAAATGGTCTTGTCCACTTGGAAATATTTCTATTCAAAAATGCTTGTATATACTACTAAAGTTGATTTTTAAAACAACTGAAACCAAATTTCAAAACTTCTGGAATCGAATTCTAAGATCTCATCAAACGATCTCCTTAATTGCAATTAAATTGACATGCAATTTCCTTCACTTTGGCTTCATTTTGAATACACAATCGTTTATCTTCTTTGATTGTTTTCTCAATTATAACTAATGTAATAGGTTATTTTATTTTAAATTTATTCGATAAGTGGTATACACTCCTTTTTTTACTTCATTTAATGGTTTAACGTCTTCAAACTTATATTCAACATCTTTTTTTTGATAGGACCCATAAACAAGAAGACAAGAATATACCTACCAAAATTTTCATTTTCTGAACTTTTCATTCTTTCACAAATTTCCATTAATTGGGATTTACAATCATTGATGATTGTCTATTTCTTGATCAGTAGTCCTCATTTTGGCATAACCGTCTCTACGGTATTCATCACCCTCATTTATCGTAATTCCTGAAATTTTACGATCTTCAATCAATCTGTTTACACCATTTTTATTTTTATTTCCCAATTCTCTTCATATTATTTTCATTGCCTGAAAATATTGCTATATATACTTAACCAAATGGTTGTACGTATTATTGCACATTTCTATCCTTCAATATTCATCAATCCCTGATCGTAAATTAGTTAGTGAACGACTCTCTAAGTATTAATCCCAAAGGCCGAAACCAACATCAAATCAACACTCAAAAAGTCATCCACTTTACCAATCTCCAATCGGTTCCCAGTTTACTTAACTACATTCCTTATCAAATTATTGCTTACGAAATTTACGAATTAAATTTTCGGATCTACTTCTCTTACATTTTGTCATTCGTTGCTCCCAGCGTGTGGTTCCTTGTTCTTCAGTTCTTGCTATTCTGATTTATCAAAACCCGTTAGCCTCTCATGATCTTTTGAAAAACATTTCCAATTATCATTATTTATATAAAATCACTTATTATCATTGGAAAACATTCGCAAACCTTCACACATCTTTAAAATACACTTTATTATTGGGGGAAAACATTTCTAAATTCGTTATTTGAATTAGCTAGATATTAAATAAAACACCGCTATTTTTCACTTAACCGTTGGCACTCATTTTATTTTTTTACTTAACCAACACTTATTATCGAATCTTAACCGTTTCTTCGTCAACAATGAAGTCAATCAAGTTGGGGTACATTTACCTCTCAAACCTTAATTGAACAATATTATTAATTTCGAAACAGAAAAAATTCATAACTTCGAGTAAAAACATTCATTCTTGTAACTTCCGAATTCAAGTAAAGAATTCGCTTCTAAGAAAATCATTAACAATAATTCACGCTTCCAAGATATTTAATTTTAAAAAATATACTTTATTTAATAATATGAATACATAAATAAATTATTAATATATTATATTTTTGTTAAAAAGAAAAGTAAACAACACCTTCTGAAATTCAACATAATTGACTTCCATAAATAACTTCCTTTCGAATAATTTCTTATTCGATAATATATTCCAAACTCCAAAAAACCCTATTTGACTTATATTCTGAACTTCCTAATAATCTCCCCATACTTATCAACTCCGTTTCCTTTATTCCTAATTTTATTCGCAACATTGTTGCTTTCAACCGTCATTTACTTCTAAAAAGCAAATATTATTTCTTCTATCAAAATTTGAACTCATCCCGTCAGATTTTGATTTCTTTTGAATGTCGATTTAAATCTCTTCACAATCTTCATTCATATATGGCTTCATTAATAACTCTCGTTCACCATTTACTTCTTGTTAATCAATTAAGAAGTTCATACTTCACTATCGAATTCCTATATTCGATTAGTTTAAACCTAGTTTCAAATCATCTTGCCAAATGCTGTATAACACAAATAAATTAATTAAATTTAGCACAATCGTATTTCACTCATATCTTTTTCTGATTTTATTTTCATTTATTTCTACCCCGAATATCAAAATAAAATTCAACGTTTCATTTTTGAAACGAATTCAAATTTCCCGATTTTTCTTAAATTTTCATCAGAATTCTTATTACCAATCAATTTCATTTATCTTTAATTTGCTAAAATACACAATTAGAGAGATCGATTCATCAATTTTCTTATACTTATCTTCTTTTAATATCATTCTATGATGGATTCGAGATTCAATTCTAAGAGAACTTATTGAAGAACATCTCTGGCGATTCCAGATTCGAAGACTAGGAATTCCGATCAAATTTTATATCCCAAAACAAATTTTTATTTCCGATGTATCAGTTCAAAAATACTTTTTTTTTTTAAATATATAATATTTCCAAAATAATAACTTTTCCAAATTTACTTCAAAATTATAATCAATTTCAAAATTTATATTTTGAAACCTTTTTATTTTCAAAATTCATCCTTTCTTTCTAGTGTCGATTCTACTCATTCAAACTCAATAAGCTAAGCTTTTGTCAAACTAAAGCTCTGATACCACTTGTAACGTCCCGCCAATTTGACTGCTTTAACTCGGTAATTAAACCGACTTAAAACGTCCAAATCGACGGATCGTTATTTAGCTCACAAAGTTTAAACATAGAATCAACACAGAAAACACAGAATAACAGAGTATTGAACAGCGAAATAAACTTTTGTATATTAACCAGAATTTTTGAATACAAAAATTCCACTATACAGCGGAATGAAAGTACATTTAAATGTAAAAGAAATATTTACTATTTTTCAGAAAAATCTCCAGAGTGCGTGTCTCTTGAAATCCCCAGTTTCGTTCATCTTCGAATCCTAAGCTGTAATCTTTAAATCTGAAATGCTCGGATCTGACCCGAGCGTTCTATGCAAAAATATAAAACACTCGAGTCAGGATTAAATCATAGTTCAAGTAAATTAACTTCAATGCAAACTGTAATATAATAGTTAACCCTAACATCGATTGTCATATATAAAATAAACAGGTGTGGTATTTGTTCAGGTGAAGCCCGACACGCATGCATGGTGCATGGGTCAGGTGTCCATGAGCAACACAAACTTCAACAGTGAAGAGCGTGCATGGGCAAACACAAATGGCTCAGCATAAATGGTTCAGCAAATTCATTTGTAAACAATGGTTTAGCTAATTCATTTGTAAACAATTGTTCAGCTAATTCATTCTTGCTATCATTCATGGCGACAATTAGTCTAAACAAAAAAATTATTGAACTCTGTTGTAGTAATCTCTATTTTGTCACTGAATTACTAAACACTACTGATATGGAGATCACACTGCACAACATATATCAGTCAGTTATGAATACTTTGCATAATTGAAAGCTAATTGCATATACATGTGAAACTAATGCATGCCATACATTCCCTTCTTGTAAGCTTCTTTTTATCACAACATATTGTTTCAGTAACACATATTTGTGAACATGTGGTTTCAGTATATATCAGTGAAAAAGTGGTTTCAAAAATACATGTTATTATAATGGTTTTAGTAATGCCAAGGTTTAACAGTAAACAAAAGGTTTCAACACACATATTCAGTAATCAAATGGCAACGGGAAAAACTTCATGTTCAGAACTCATTCCAGTGGGGAAAGAAAACGTATTCCGATAATCAAATTGCAATGGCAGGACTTCAGGGATGCTAATGTATTTGGTGTCAATGAATGTACTGCAAGGCTACAGTGTTCGTGCAAATGAATGATTGCTAATATATTGGTGTTAAAGAATTCTTGCTAACACAGTGTACACAGCAAGGCTAAGTGATTAAATATGTTGCAGAAATTAGAATATGGCAGAGTGATTTAATTTCATGTCAAGTTATAGTAGACATTACAGGATGACATGAATGCATTTAAATTACACTAGTACTTGTGCCATCTAATAGTTAAGGATGAATGAATCTAGAATGCTCAACAAAACAACAACAACTAATGTACCACAATTTTTCCACAACATCGGATACGGTGTATACTGGACCAACATACTTAAATAACATGCGTACACTATTTTCCAGCAGGGTTAACCAAACCGAGCTTCCTTTTTCTCTGTTTGATTTCAGGTTTTACTTAACAAAATGTCTACGGTCTTCTATTTTAGTTCCGTCTAAAGTTTTTAGTCTCTCGAATCATTCTAATTTATGATACGAAGGTTGATTCTATTTGGTGTAACTCATACAGAAATAGATGTACTGATATATATATATATGTACACGTTTACATCACAATATATACCATTTTAGATCATAACAGCATATAACATTTTGCTAAATCATTTCAGATCATAATAGTGTATGGTATCATAATTCATACATGTAGCCCAGTGGACTATTTTTTTTATTACCTTGTCTTTCTAACATCATTATGAATAGGTTAAACTCTATGAGTTGTGAATTAAATCATAAAGTACGAGTGTACATCAAACCAGGCAAGTTATTATCAATGTCGTGACGACGTATCATACTTAGCAGACATGTTAAAACAGTAGCCCCAGCTAGCATCCCCTCCTAATGCAGCATCCCTTCCTAAATAAATTAGGTTAAACATGATACGAATTGTTGGTGACGATAACATATCATTTTCTTTATTTTAACATCGACTATAGTGAAAACCTGTGTTTGTACCTACTATGTTATTTCTAACATGTCTGTTCGTATGTTGGGTATTCAAATATGAAATGAATTCAAATCATTTACAGAAAATCATTCCACGACTCATGGCATCAAATTACCAAAATTCACGCACAATCGAACAAAAACTTATTACCGTTAACCATTATAATTCTAGCTTAAACTGAAATTAACTACTTGAAAACAAAGATTAATCGTGAGTGAGATGCTAACCCTGGATCAGCGAATAATAAAAAGGTAGGAAGCGATTGATTTTTTTCTGGTGGCTTCACTCGAAGTCGGAGAGCATGCAAAAACTGATTTAGAGAATTGATTATCCATTAAAGCATACTTTTATTTATCTAAACCTAAAAGTAATATAGAAACTCACAACGTTAGGTTTAGAGAATTGAGAGAGGATAGATCTGAAATTCTGAATTCTGAATTTGATTTGCTAAACAGTTGTTGTAGAATTTGATCTTCTAATTTGACTTGATAGAGAAGAAAGGCTTGTTTTAATTTAGATTAGAGCAGTGTAACACCCCACCTCCGTTAAGGTCACTCTCAAAGGGAATGCCTTAACTTCGGTGGAGCGATTTAAGGTACAAGATACTAATAAATTACAAGACAGAAAATTTATGCAGCGGAAAAAGATCAATATTATTTCATAAATACTTGTTCAACACAACAATTCAACAACTGTTTCAACCTTCCAAATTATTACAACTTTTCATCTGTCTTGAAAACATAAAGAAGCAATACTGAAAATAAAATGACACAAATCCCCAATAAGTGCTTGACCATAGCCATAGCTCAAAAAGGAAAGTCCAAGCCTTACATCTTCGGTCTTCAAGCTTTGGCTAACCTGGACTAAGCAGAAGTGTTTCCTCACTGCAGACCTTGGGGGGAATGGAAGAAAAGTAGCGAAAGGAAAATGGGTTAGATAAGTCTGGTAAGCCCAGTTATTTAATAACATGTAAACAAGTAAAAGACTATGACATGAATAAACTGAACTTAGAATGATACCATAAGGATATGGTAGTCCTAAAACGAGGTAAAGTAAGATTTAACTAGATTTGGCTATCGCACCCACTTTTACTTCTCTGCACCCACTAAGAGTTGTTTAACTAGCAATGTATGTTCATGATAAAGTGATCCAATTCATGTATTGATCGGCTCCTACTCGTATTCATGTATTCCCGGTGTCATGCGGCCCCACGTGATTTTTAAGTAGTTGTGCTGGTTCCAATATAGGGTGTATCAAGTCCTATAATGGCAACCTTGACACGATTCAAAGATGCACAACTGTACGCCTGGTGCCCAGTGCCTGCTTTTTCCACTCCGGAGCCCGTGCACGCCCGTACTCCATCGGAACCTACACTGACGCACCTAACCGCCGCCCTTTTGACCGCTTATATTCAGCCCAGTAATCATGCCCCACCCTGCCTAGTTCAGGGTACCTTGATATATCTATGTGGGTTACTGCTGAAACGGGTCCCCGTTACTAGGGATTTTCTTGCCAACATGCTAAATTGGTTAAGTGTCCTTGGTTTGACTTAACCCCTATCAATCTTGTCTAGTTAACATGTTAAGTTGGTTAAGTGTTTCTTCAATTACTTAACCCCACCATTCTTGTCTTGTTAACATGTTAAGTATGTTAAGTGTTCCCTTAATTACTTAACCTCACCATTTCTAGATTGATTGTTCATGAGTTTTAATTAATTAATTAATTAAAGCACCAACTACTCACATTAGACAGGTATTGTTGTGGTTACTGGATGTGTTGGTCGGTTCCGGGCAGTTTTACACAAAAACTCAGTCTAACCTCAGGTCTTTCTGGGCTTGATGCACTAACCTCTCACATTAGACAGGTATTGTTGTGGTTACTGGATGTGCCGGTCGGTTTCGGGCAGGTTCACACCACAACTCAGTCTAACCTCGGATTAGGCATATTCATCTTTTACATTTTATATATATGAATTTTCTACAAGTGTTTCATGTCACATATTTTAATTATGTTCAAGACTAATGGTATAAATTATACCATTCATGGCCTTAACCATTTACATGGTTTTGGGCCCAACTACATTAATAACATGTTTTGATTTGATAACTATCCCAATGTTACCCCCGTTTGTTTGTTCGTTTTAATCACATAAATCATTGGGCCCGAATATTAGCCCAATTTATAAACAAGAGGTAAAGAAGGGAACATGCATAATATAGATTCAACCAAACATGTAAATTTTGCATAAAACTTTATTCATATAATTTAACATGTCACATGAACTTGCATATAATTTAGACTTAGATAATCATAAGCCAAAAACATGTTAATATGTAGATCTAGGCATGTGTGAACATAACCTCAATTATAAACTAGCATATGACATAATCATGACATGTCCAATCCCAAGGTATGTATAATTTTAACATTAACATATAGGTGTGAACTATACCTAACAAAGTGAACTTGCATAAGTCCACTTTACAAACATGCATATAAATATAGATCTAGTTTTGGATCTAACATGTAACTTGCATATGAACATATGTATAATTAGATCGTGACTTAGATCTATCATAAAACATACAACTTGCATTAATCATATAAACCTAGATAGATCTTGACATGGATCCAACATAAAACTTGTGACTTGCATATGAACATATGAACATATATATAGGCATATGGATCTAACATAAAGCATATGAATATATATATGTAGATCTTGACTTGGATCTAACATAATACATAAAACTTGCATTAATCATATAAACATATATTTGTAGATCTTAACATGAAACATATAACTTGCATATGATATTGATAGTTTCATTCTCAATCTTTAATAGATCCGACACCAAGTTCAATAAGCCACAAAAATTCCAAGACAATTCATGATAAAATCATCACAAGAAACAAACATGAATTAGCATCATCAATATTATACAACATGGTATAATTCTATTTTTTACTTTATATCAAATCACGTCTTAGATTTATATACATCTAAAAGATAACTACACTTACAAAAGACAATCTTGATTTCTGGAATTTGTATTCTGAAGTTGAAATGCTCGCCTTTGATGTAGACAATTGTAGTTTTAGTTTAATTTTGATTTGATTTGGTTTGTCTCTTTTAATTTGCTTCAAGTTGAACGACGACTACTCGAGGTTGTCCAACGGTAGCATGGCGGCTCTTGGTTTGATTTTTAATATGATTTAGGGTTGAGGTATTAGGTTGCTTATATAGAAGTTTAATTTAATAGGAACCGTCTGATTAACCTAGAGCAAATCAAAGCCATTCAGACAAGATAGAATAGCCACTTCAGCCCTAATGACTCAGCAAGGAGTCCATCAGAACCAATCGGATGCCACATCTGCCTTAGAGCGAATCGGCCCACGGGTTGGCAACCATACACCCTAAATCAACCCCTAGTCGACCCAGCAGGGCTTGGGTCGACCTCAAAAATGGGTCGGTTCGGTTATTCCCCCTCCCGATTCGTTGTTTTGAACATTTTTGCATATTTAATTTATATATATATATATATATATATATATATATATTTCTCATATGCATACAAACTTCAAGGCTTAATAACTTCTTCATAAGGTATCCGTTTTATGCAAACCATATGTCTATCTTGACCAAAATTTTGAGACGAACGTAATAGCGCAACCCATTTCACTTAATTCTTCTTCTAAAAATTAAGTGTACTTGAATTTGTTAATTTTAATATTCTCAGAAAATTCGGGGTGTTAAATTCTCCCCTCCTTAAAGGATTTCGTCCCCAAAATCTTCAAGTTAAGGAATGCATCTTAACATCCAATCATCCATCTGCTCATCCATCATCCACAAGCATCCATTTTCCTTAAAAGACTTCTAATGCCATATGAACATATGCAGAGTGGGTGAAAATGTCTCTTATCTAGTGCAAAATCAGGCGGTCTACTGATCCAGTTGACCTCCTTAATGCGAATCATGAGAGTGCCATGAGTCCATTATGTATGCAATTTTTCCTATTCATAATTCTACATGAGTGCACAATCATTCATACAAATGCAACGTCCATATGATAACATATCAAGTTTCAATCCACATACAATTTCACGCGTTCATATGCAAATGCAATATGAAAGTGATTGAGCCGATCTAGAACCTAATGTGTATGTGCATATGCATCCACGAGCAATCACTAGCAACCACTTGCAACCACTTTGCAACCAGCAACCATAACATTTTCCAAATACATGTTTACATCCATTGATTTCTACTAAGGATCAAGAAATAGGATCGATAAGATAACTAAGCATGAATAGACTTATGATAAAGGAGAGATCAACAATGTACCCTCAAAAAGATAAGGGTAGGTTGTGCGCTTTCGGTCTCCCAAGTCGCGTCTTCTTCATTTTCACTCCATTGTACTTTAACAAGCTTGACTTCACGGTTGCGTAACTTTTTGACTTCTGTTTCCAAGATACGAGTTGGGATTCTTCTCACTGGTGCTTCTCGTTCCACTTCTACCTCTTCTAGTATCTTTGATTCACCACTTCCGCAGACTCATATAAGCAATTCCGTAGGTGAGAAACATGAAAGACATTGTGAACTCCAACCAACTTTTCAGGTAGCTCTAATCTGTAGGCCATCATCCTAATTCTTTCAATGATAGGAAATGGTCCTATAAATCTAGATGCCAATTTCCCTTTGGATCCAAAGCGAACAACATTCCACAAAGGAGATACTTTAAGGAACACAACCTTAAACTCAAGGTCGGTCCTTCTTTTATCTGCATAGGACTTCTGTCTATCTTGAGCAGTCTTCTTTCGTCTTCTTATTAGGTCCACCTTTTCTGAGGTTTCCCTAATCATGTATGGCCCAAATATAAGCTTATATGTGGATTCCCACCGATAGGTTGGTGATCGACACGGTCTCCTGTATAAGACTTCGAAGTTTGTCATGCCTATTGTATCTTGGTAGCTATTGTTGTAGGCGAACTCCACCAGAGGAAGATGATCTTCCCATGTCCCTCCAAAGTCAAGAACACACAATCTCAAGAGGTCTTATAAGACTCTATTCACCCTTTCCGTCTGTCCATCGGTTTGGGGGTGGTAGGCCGTGCTTAAGCATAGTTGTGTGCCTACAACCTCTTGCAAACTCTTCCAGAACTCGCTTGTAAAGATAGAGTCTCGATCGCTTACTATGCTGGAAGGTATCCCATGCAGTCGAACTATCTCTTTAAGATATAGAGATGCTAGAGATGAGGCAGTCCTTCTACTTTTGACAGGTATAAAGTGAGCGCTTTTTGTGAGTCGGTCCACCATTACCCAAATATTGGTATTGCCCCTTCTTGACCTAGGCAACCCATCAATAAAGTCCATCGAAATGCTAACCCATTTCCACTGTGGGACCTCTAGAGGATGAAGCAAACCACCAGGTTTCTTCTGCTCCGCCTTGACCTGCTGGCATATCATGCACTTAGAAACGAATTCAGCTACATCCCTCTTCATGCCATTCCAAAAGAAAACTCTTTTGATGTCTTTATACATTTTGTCTCCACCTGGGTGTATGGTCAGCTTTGAATGGTGTGCTTCTTCTAGAACTGTTTTCACTAAATCTCTTACTTGTGGGACGCATAGCCTTCCATCCCGTCTCAACCATCCCTTATCATCGATGGAGTATCTATTGAGGTGAC
This sequence comes from Allium sativum, assembly GCA_030737875.1. Taxonomy (NCBI): domain Eukaryota; kingdom Viridiplantae; phylum Streptophyta; class Magnoliopsida; order Asparagales; family Amaryllidaceae; genus Allium; species Allium sativum. The sequence continues at coordinate 875,438,427 of CM060909.1, forward strand.
TCGAAGTCTCACCCCTAATCAGCTTATCTATCACATCTACTAGCTGAGAGTCTTCACGTTGTGTGGTTCCTATTGAGTCAAAAAGTGTAGGCTGCACTTCCGGTGTTGCTAATAAGCCAGGTACAAATTCAGAGGAGGGTCCAAAGTCAAAGTTGGCTATGTACTCCAAGCTTTGCCTTTCTACAAAGAGAGGGCTTAAGGTCAGCTTCTTTCTACTCAAATCGTCTGCTACCACATAGCCCTTGCCAAGAGTATAGGAAATCTCAAAATCATATGAGGCAAGAAACTCCATCCATCTTTGCTGCCTCAAGTTGAGATATTTCTGCAAGAAAAGGTACTTCAACGATTTATGGTCAGTAAACAATTCAAACTTCTCACCTAGGAGATAATGGCGCCAAGACTTAAGAGCGAAAACGATGGATGCCAATTCTAGGTCATGGGTTGGGTAGTTTTTCTCATGTACTTTCAACTGCCTTCCACCATAAGCTACTACCTTCCCTTCTTGCATCAAGACAGCGCCTAATCCTGTATCGCATGCATCCGTGTATACGGTAAACATCTTGCTCCCATCAGGCAATGTTAGAACTGGGGCTGTTGTTAGATCCCTTTTCAAGCGTTGGAAAGCAATATCACAATCCAAATCCCAAGCAAAAACTAGGTTCTTCTTCGTCAACCTTGTAAGTGGAGCTGAGATTTTCACAAAGTCTTTGATGAACTTTCGGGAAAAGCCTGCTAGCCGAAGCAAGCTTCGGACTTCAGTTGCGTTTCGTGGAATCTTCCAATCATGCACATCAACCACTTTTGTAAAGTCTACGGCTAACCCCTCTTTAGACACCACATGTCCAAGGAATCTAACTTCTGCTCTCCAGAAATGGCATTTGGAGAATTTGTGTTTCAATTGATGTGCACGGAGAGTATCCATGACTTCCATTAAGTGCTAAGCATGCTCTTCCTCACTCTTCGATAAGATCAAAATATTGTCCACGAAGACGACCACAAACTTATTGAGGAATTCCCGGAACACCCTGCTCATCAAGTCCACGAAATAGGCAGGTACGTTTGTCAAGCCGAAAGGCATGACAAGCCACTCGGAGAAACCATCTGGGGCCCTAAATGCGGTCTTGTCAATGCTATCCTCAGCCACTCTTAGCTGATGAAACCCGGTAGGCAGATCAAGTGGGGAGAAAACGGATGCACCTACAAGCTGATTAAACAGATCGTCAATTCTTGGGAGTGGGTGCCTATTCTTCTTGGTCATCTTGTTCAGCTCCTTATAATCCGTGCATAGGCGGAGTGAACCATCGGCTTTGGTCACAAACACTACTAGAGCACCCCATTCAGAATTACTCCATCTTATGAACCCTTTTTCAAGCAGCTCTTTAACTTGCTTGCTGAGTTCTTTTCTCTCCCTTGGAGCCATGTGTCTAACGGGTAAAATAACGAGTTTTGCATTGTCAACGAGGTATATGCAGAAGTCTATCTCCCGCTTCGGAGCTAAGCCCTTTACCTCTTCAAACACATCTGACTATTCACGGACCACTCTAACAGACTACAAATTCTCAACAGACGCATCAAGAGATTCTAGATAACTTAGCATAACAGAATTCATGGGATTACAAGAAATTTCGAGAGTGTTACGAGGCAAGTCATGAGTCTAACCACTCTCTTTTCACAATTGAGGACGGCACCAATACTGGATAGCCAGTTCATGCCTAGAATCAGCCCATAGCCCGTGAAGCCCAAAACATAAGCATTGCATTTAAACCCAACGCTTAAAATAGATATTTCCAAATCCAAACAAATCATTGACAAATAAACTGAGCCCCCAATTGGATTTGAAACAAACAAGGGATCCTCTACTATATGGGTGTCTAGGTGCAGAGATTCAACTAAAGCAGTAGATATAAAAGAGTGCGATGCGCCAGAATCAAAGAGAGTACGAACAGGATTATCAAACAGATAAACTAAACTCTCAACAGAAATATGTCTACCTCGTTCCTACAGAGGTGCAACGAGAGCATGAACCTGCCCTCCAGAAGATGATCCAGTCCTCTGTCCCTGCCCTTGCCATTTTGGGCAGTCCTTAGACAAGTGTCCAGTATCCCCGCACTGGAAACAAGCGCCCAATTTCCTCTTTTTCTTTCTACAGTCCCTAGCCAAGTGTCCAGGTATCCCACAGAAATTGCACTTCATCTTCTTACGGGATTTATTATCCTTCCCGCCTTTCTTAGGGTCCGACTTCTTGTTCTGGGATCCATCTCCTTTCTTGTTTTGAGGCTCTTCCTTCTTCACCTCCTTATTGCCATCTTTGTTCTCCTCTTGAAACAGAGCCATGTCCACCAGCCTCTCGTAAGTCGCTTCCATAGGTATATGGGACTTTGCCGAACCTTGCAGTGGCTCATTCAGTCCTTTGGCAAAGCGGAGAGCCTTCTTGTGTGGAGTGTTTACTAACTCCAGTCCAAATCAAGAAAGCTGGTTGAATTTATTGACGTATTCTTTGACCGACAAGCTGCCCTGTTTAAGTGATAGGAACTTCTCCATTTGCAGATTCTGCTCAGCTTGTGAGAGGAACTTCATTTCAAATCTCGCCCTGAAGTCCTCCCAAGTCTCTATTGGTCTTTCAGCATTAGTGACTTCCCACCAGAAGGAGGCCTCGTCTTTGAGCAACCACACCACTAACTGTAGTTTCTGCCTCTCATCTATTTCAAAGATAACGAATAAGTCCTCAGTCTCCTAGAGCTAGTTTCTGGCTTCCACGAATGATTCGCTCCCCTTAAAGTCTTTTCCACCCATGTATCTAAAGTATCTACAGATCTTTGAGAAAGCATTTCCTCCCGGAGGAGGAGGAGGAGCAGCAGCTAGGAGAGGAGGCTGCTGGGCCCGCGTCATTGGCCCTAGCTTCTAGGTATCTCCTGAACATGCCAGGTATCGGTACACCCTCTAGAAGGTTAAGATCCCCAGACATGCTGAAACAAAAAGGAAAGATTCAAAACGAAGGATAGAAAGATAGTGCATATGGCTTTGGGGATTATGCCTTTTTAAATTAATACTTTTTCTTGAAAATGCTTCTTTATGACTTCTTTTTGAAAAACAGTTTCAAAAATTTTATCCGATCTGGTAACCTTTAGCTTTAATACCAAGTGTAACACCCCACCTCCGTTAAGGTCACTCTCAAAGGGAATGCCTTAACTTCGGTGGAGTGTTTTAAAGTACAAGATACTAATAAATTACAAGACAGAAAATTTATGCAGCGGAAAAAGATCAATATTATTTCATAAATACTTGTTCAATACAACAGTTCAACAACTGTTTCAAACTTCCAAATTATTACAACTTTTCATCTGTCTTGAAAACATAAAGAAGCAATACTGAAAATAAAATGACATAAATCCCCAATAAGTGCTTGACCATAGCCATAGCTCAAAAAGGAAAGTCCAAACCTTACATCTACGGTCTTCAAGCTTTGGCTAACCTGGACTAAGCAGAAGTGTTTCCTCCCTATGGACCGAGGGAGGGAACGGAAGAAAAGAAGCGAAAGGAAAATGGGTAAGACATAAGTCTGCTAAGCCAAGTTATTTAGTAGAATGTAAACAAGTAAAAGACGATGACATGAATAAACTGAACTTAGAATGATACCACAAGGATAGGGTAGTCCTAAAACGAGATAAAGTAAGATTTAACTAGATTTGGCTATCGCACCCACTTTTACTTCTCTGCACCCACTAAGAGTTGTTTAACTAGCAATGTACGTTCATGATAAAGTGATCCCATTCATGTATTGATCGGCTCCTACTCGCATTCATGTATTCCCGGTGTCATGCGGCCCCACATGATTTTTAAGTACTTGTGCTGGTTCCAGTATAGGGTGTATCTAACGGCAACCCTGACATGATTCAAAGATGCACAAGTGTACGCCTGGTGCCCAGTGCCTGCTTTTTCCATTCCGGAGCCCGTGCACGCCCGTACTCCATCGGAACCTACACTGACGCACCTAACCGCCGCCCTTTTGACCGCTTATATTCAGCCCAGTAATTGTGCCCCACTCTGCCTAGTTCAGGATACCTTGATACATCCATGTGGGTTACTGCTGAAACGGGTCCCCGTTACTAGGGTTTTTCTAGTTAACATGCTAAATTGGTTAAGTGTCCTTGGTTTGACTTAACCCTTATCAATCTTGTCTAGTTAACATGTTAAGTTGGTTAATTGTTTCCTCAATTACTTAACCTCACTAATCTTGTCTTGTTAACATGTTAAGTATGTTAAGTGTTCCCTTAATTACTTAACCTCACCATTTCTAGCTTGATTGTTTATGAGTTTTAATTAATTAATTAAAGCACCAACCACTCACATTAGACAGGTATTGTTGTGGTTACTGGATGTGCCGGTCGGTTCCGGGTAGTTTTACACCACAACTCAGTCTAACCTCGGATCTTTCTGGGCTTGAGGCACTAACCTCTCATATTAGACAGGTATTGTTGTGGTTACTAGATGTGTCGGTCGGTTCCGGGCAGGTTTACACCACAACTCGGTCTAACCTCGGATTAGGCATATTCATCTTTTACATTTTATATATATGAATTTTCTACAAGTGTCTCATGTCACATATTTTAATTATGTTCAAGACTAACGGTATAAATTATACCATTCATGGCCTTAACCATTTACATGGTTTTAGGCCCAACTACATTATTAACATGTTTTGATTTAATAATTATCCCAATGTTACCCCCGTTTGTTCATTCTTATTAATCACATAAAGTCATTGGGCCCGAATATTAGCCCAATTTATAAACAAGAGGTAAAGAAGGGAATATGCATAATATAGATTCAACCAAACATGTAAATTTTGCCTAAAACTTTATTCATATAATTTAACATGTCACATGAACTTGCATATAATTTAGACTTAGATAATCATAAGCCAAAAACATGCTAATATGTAGATCTAGGCATGTATGAACATAACCTCAATTATAAACTAGCATATGACATAATCATGACATATCCAATCCCAAGGCATGTATAATTTTAACATTAACATACAGGTGTTAACTATATCTAACAAAGTGAACTTGCATAAGTCCACTTTACAAACATGCATATAAATATCGATCTTGTTTTGGATCTAACACGTAACTTGCATATGAACATATGTATAATTAGATTGTGACTTGGATCTATCATAAAACATATAACTTGCATTAATCATATAAACCTAGATAGATCTTGACATGGATCCAACATAAAACTTGTGACTTGAATATGAACATATATATAGGCATATGGATCTAACATAAAGCATATGAATATATATATATATAGATCTTGACTTGGATCTAACATAATACATATAACTTGCATTAATCATATAAACATATGTATGTAGATCTTAACATGAAACATATAACTTGCATATGATATTGATAGTTTCATTCTCGATCATTAATAGATCCAACACCAAGTCCAATAAGCCACAAAGATTCCAAGACAATTCATGATAAAATCATCACAAGAAACAAACATGAATTAGCATCATCAATATTATACAACATAGTATAATTCTATTTTTTACTTTATATCAAATCACGTCTTAAATTTATTTACATCTAAAAGATAACTACACTTACAAAAGACAATCTTGATTTCTGGAATCTGTATTCTGAAGTTGAAATGCTCGCCTTTGATGTAGACAATCGTTGTTTTAGTTCAATTTTGATTTGATTTGGTTTGTCTCTTTTAATTTGCTTTAAGTTGAATGGTGGCTACTCGAGGTTGTCCAACGGCAGAATGGCGGCTCTTGGTTTGATTTTTAATATGATTTAAGGTTGAGGTATTAAGTTGCTTATATAGAAGTTTGATTTAATAGGAACCGTCTGATTAACCTAGAGCAAATCAAAGCCATTCAGACAAGATAGAATAGCCACTTCATCCCTAATGACTCAGCAAGGAGTCCATCAGAACCAATCAGATGCCACATCTGCCTTAGAGCGAATGGGCCCACGGGTTTTTCTTGTCAACATGCTAAATTGGTTAAGTGTCCTTGGTTTGACTTAACCCCTGTCAATCTTGTCTAGTTAACATGTTAAGTTGGTTAAGTGTTTCCTCAATTACTTAACCCCACCAATCTTGTCTTGTTAACATGTTAAGTTAAGTGTTCCCTTAATTACTTAACCGCACTATTTCTAGCTTGATTGTTCATGATTTTTAATTAATTAATTAAAGCACCAACCACTCACATTAGACAGGTATTGTTGTGCTTACTGGATATGCCGGTTGGTTCTGAGAAGTTTTACACCACAACTCAGTCTAACCTCGGGTCTTTCTAGGCTTGATGCGCTAACCTCTCATATTAGACATGTATTGTTGTGGTTACTGAATGTGTCGATCGGTTTCGGGCAGGTTTACACCACAACTCAGTCTAACCTCGGGTTAGGCATATTCATCTTTTACATTTTATATATGTGAATTTTCTATAAGTGTTTCATGTCACATATTTTAATTATGTTCAATACTAATGGTATACATTATACCATTCATGGCATTAACCATTTACATGGTTTTGGGCCCACCTACATTATTAACATGTTTTGATTTAATAACTATCCCAACGTTACCCCCGTTTGTTCGTTCGTATTAATCACATAAAATCATTGAACCCGCATATTAGCCCAATTTATAAACAAGAGGTAAATAAAGGAACATGCATAAAATAGATTCAAACAAACATGTAAATTTTGCATAAAACTTTATTCATATAATTTAACATGTCACATGAACTTGCATATAATTTAGACTTAGATAATCATAAGCCAATAACATGTTAATATGTAGATCTAGGCATGTGTTAACATAACCTCAATTATAAACTTGCATATGACATAATCATGACATATCCAATCCCAAGGCATGTATAATTTTAATATTAACATATAGGTGTGAACTATATCTAACAATGTGAACTTGAATAAGTCCACTTTACAAACATGCATATAAATAAAGATCTAGTTTTGGATCGAACATGTAACTTGCATATGAACATATGTATAATTAGATCGTGACTTGGATCTATCATAAAACATATAACTTGCATTAATCATATGAACCTAGATAGATCTTGACATGGATCCAACATAAAATTTGTAGCTTGCATATGAACATATATATAGGCATATGGATCTAACATAAAGCATATGAATTTATATATATATATATATATATATATCTACATATATATATATATATGTAGATCTTGACTTGGATCTAACATAATACATACAACTTGCAATAATCATATAAACATATATATATATATATATATATATATATATGTAGATCTTAACATGAAACATATAACTTGCATATGATATTGATAGTTTCATTCTCAATCTTTAATAGATCCAACACCAAGTCCAATAAGCCACAAACATTCCAAAACCATTCATGATAAAATTATAACAAGAAACAAACATGAATTAGCATCATCAATATTATACAACATGGTATAATTCTATTTTTCACTTTATATTCTTAAATTTATTTACATCTAAAAGATAACTACACTTACAAAAGACAAACTTGATTTCTGGAATCTGTATTCTGAAGTTTAAATGCTCGCCTTTGATGTAGACAATCGTTGTTTTAGTTTAATTTTGACTTGATTTGGTTTGTCTCTTTTAATTTGCTTCAAGTTGAACGGCGGCTACTCGAGGTTGTCCAACGGCAGCATGGCGGCTCTTGGTTTGATTTTTAATATGATTTAGGGTTGAGGTATTTGGTTGCTTATATAGAAGTTTGATTTAATAGGAACCGTCAGAGTAACCTAGAGCAAATCAAAGCCATTCAGACAAGATAGAATAGCCACATTAGCCCTAATGACTCAGCAAGGAGTCCATCAAAACCAATCAGATGCCACATCTGCCTTAGAGCGAATCGGCCTATGGGTTGACAACCAAACACCCTGAATCAACCCCTAGTCGACCCAGCGGAGCTCGGGTCGACCTAAAAAATGGGTCGGTTCGGTTATTCCCCCTCTGGATTCGTTGTTTTGAACTTTTTGCATATTTATTTATTTAATTTTTATACATATCTATATATATGTTTTTCTCATATGCATACAAACTTCAAGGCTTAATAACTTCTTCATAAGGTGTCCGTTTTATGCAAACCAAATGTCTATCTTGACCAAAATTTTAAGACGAACGTAAAAGCGCAACCCATTTCACTTAATTCTTCTTCTAAAAATTAAGTGTTCTTGAATTTGTTAATTTTAATAGTCTCAGAAAATTCGAGTTGTCACAAGTAGCGTGGAAATGCCATGGATGATAACAATGAGATTAGGGTTAGGTTTAGGCATTTATTTATAGATGTATTAGGTGAATTAGGACCTTTAGATTAGAGTAGGAACCATTTGAACCATCTAGACCAGAAAAACACGTCATCCAGCCAATCCCTGAAAGACACGTCATCTTGGAACCCTCTAGAATTCTGCAGATTTGGCTCGAACTGAGCGCACTTCCCAGGTGCGCCGGTGCATTTTTGTTCTGATGCACTTCACAAGTGCACCAGTTGTTCTGACCTATTTTCTGATTGTTCTACCTAACTTCCATCGTCCTTAACTCCTTCATTCTGTATCCGTTTTGCGCAAAATCAGACTCTATCTAAGGAAGAATTCCGATACGAATGCAATGGCATAACCCGTTTCACTTAATTATTCTTTTAAAAATTAGTTATTCTTTAATTATCTCATATGTCATGTTTTAAAATTATGGGGTGTTACACCATTTGAACCATTAAAATAGTGATTGTTCGGAAATAGTCTTTCTCGCATAGGCCATGATGGTTAGCATGTTGAAACTGTTCAGGAACTCCCCACGTTGAATAACATCAGTAAATTGGGGTCATGACACTAGGAAGAATCTCAATCGTTGCCATTTTGTTGTTGATATTCTCGGACTGACCGATGAATCTTGGTTGTTGGGCCTTGCCGATTATCGTTGGCCATTGCGCTACGGCATGGGTTCAGACACTTCTGCAAATTTAAGTCATACCCGAAAAATGTATTTTTTTATAGAAATGACCATGTCTTGGATCGAACATGCCTCCGGATCGGATCGAAGAATGTCGCTCGAACTGAGCACTCCGAGCCGAGGACCTCGACCTGGATGCCTTCAACCTAGAATACTTCGAATGAGGATTGTTCGACTCGGAGTCCCTCGATCTGGGAAAGCTCGATCCAGAGGAAAGTCGATCCAGAAGAGGGTTCGCATGTCTTCTCGTCTCGACGTCGAACCGGTAACTGGAGCAAATGCTGGACTTCGTTGATTGCTGCTACTAGAAGGCATAGAGGTGGCTTCATATCCTAAAGTCACCATTCTTGCAAAATCAATGGAAAATAGAGAATTCTCACAATTTCCTCTTCGGACTTGGTGATCCACCAAGTAGATTGAAAAAATCCTTACATGTTGATAATCTTCATTTCTCAATGAAAGCGCCAAACTATTAGACCAAAAAGTTGCACAAACATCCAAGAATCGTATGTAGAGCATGAAATATGAATTAATTACTAAAAAAAATAACAAAACACAAGACAACATCGATTTTATAGTGGTTTGGCGTTAACGAGCCTACATCCACTTCATAATTCTCTTCATTATACCAAAAAAACAAAGTTACAATGAATGAGATTGTCATAATATCTAATACAATACCATTTCTGGTGATTATCTCGAATTACAATGAGGAAAATAACAAATATTTCGACATTAGAGTGGCTGACAGCCATGATTGAGTCGTAAAGAGCTCGTCCAGGCAAAAAAGTCCTTGAATTCTCCTCCAAATGCTGCATTTATAGGCCTGACAGGTGCTCAGATCGAACAGACCACGTGGCATTTGATTTGGGAAAGTAGGATATAGTGGGTACGGTTACAGGGCAGTTGCAGCGCACTTCCACGAAAATAGTGGGCTGGTTCGAGGTGTGTCGATTTGAAAATAGACATGTGGCGTGAGATCAGGGGTAGCAGGAGTTAGTGGAGGAATGCTGATAGTGGGAGTGAGTCGTTAGCACAGTATCCAGATTCAATTCGATTTGGGCTCCATTCAATCTGGATTCCATTCGTTTCGGTTTCTATTGTACCCTTTTCTTAGTCCCAAGTATGCTTTTGATGTTACTGGCCTTAGACGAGCCCAAAAGTAATCGAATCAGTGGTTGAGCCAGCGGTGTCCGAGTTTGTCCAGGCGCATGCTCGATCCCTGATTAGCTTTGTCCATGGTAGCTCATAGAGTGATGACCTTGACAAAAGGCGAATCAGCAGGACTTGTGAAAATTTATGGATTTATATGTGATTTAGGGATTTATACCTTGTTCGCCTTCTTCAAATCAATACTTTTTCTATATATATAAATTAGTTAAGATTCTTTGATAGAACGTGAGGTGTCATAGGTTTGAATCACGCATCGCATTCTATCTAAGTATCTTAACTATTTGGAAAATGTGCTTGTCCATTGGACATATTTTTGCAAATTAGAGGTAGTTTTAATGTCAAAATGTGAATGTCTATAAGTGTACTCCATTAATGTAGGTTAACTGCCGATATATAAACATCATACTATGTGTACATTATTATTTGTTTCTAGCAGGAGACTGGATCTTCTTACCAACGGAAAGAAACCCACAAAAACTCAAGCATATCAAAAGAGTATTGATTTGAACTAGTGTTTTGAGCTGAAACAAAAGCATGCTACTGAAATGCAAAAGAATCCAACAAGTAGAAATCGAGCTGAGTGTGCGTGTGTACTGTGATTAGATTCCCCATGCTTTAAAGTTTGCGATGAATGGTCTCATGCAGCACGTTGCATCACATGACCTCAATCATGGACACAATAAATCTTATATTTATGTCTGATTTAATCTTTACCCGCCTATGTATGTAGTTCACTTTATTTTTTGCTCAGAGGGAATCTGATTCGAACTTACTTTTCCCTGCATCTTGTCTGGGAATACTATCATGTCATGTTTTCTATATATATAAAATATTCCTCTTACTATATTATCCTACATTATATTATTCTAACGAGGAAGATCTCTTCATCTATGACTTTAATTTGGCATCAGTTGTTTGTAATGCTACTGTAACTATGTGTTCAACATAATATCAAAATTTTACTTGCGATCAGGTCTATGTTCTAGTGTGTATATACATACATACGTACATATATGTATACACATATATGACAATATATATAGAAAACCCTGGAACTTCACAAAATTTCCTTTCTGTGTCTAAAAGAAGGGAAGATAAAAGAGAGAAAATGCAATGACTGATTGTTGTAAGTAGAAGCTTGTATGCACGATTCCACATGTATATTCGTGAGAGATATGTTATGCCTCAAAATAATTCCAGGAATATACTTCTCATGTACCTGCAGAATAAAGCACACACTAACAGTATGATGAGTTCCATAGTAACAGGTACTGAGAGTATCGTTTTTTGTAGTAAATTGTAGTTTTATGCCATCGCCCACAATCATGCGAAAATGAAATATGTGTGCATCTTTAACTGTTAGCGCAATGGAAATGAAGCTTTGGAAAGTTTTATGTGTTAGATATGATGAAATTTCTTCTCTATATGCATGCTTCTGATCAATTTCTAGTGTTTTTTTTTTCTCCCTCCTTTCTGTTTGAAAATCCTGCAGTTAAACTAAACAAAATGACGCAAAAAAACATTGTGAACTAAGCACAAAAGTTGGCTATTAATATATGATTTAAGGTAGGGTTATGTAGAGACCGTAATTTGAACCCAACTTTCTTTTAGTACATAGGTAGTACAAGTTTTATGTTGTATATAACATGATATATGCTTGTCACTTGAAATCCAACATTATTATCCTAGTTCCAGATGCATATTATCACCCCTCATAACTAATGCCAGTGTGATACGGATCTAGAGCTAAAAATACAGACATGATATGAAAGTGGTTTAGAATTTACTAAGAAGAGGGAATCTAAATTTTATCTGATTTTCCTTGTTTTTTTTTTTTTTTTTTTTTTTTTTTATGAAGTTATATATAAGAAGAACAGTATCATGTATATACTTGAATTGGTAACTCTTTCATATCATATATACTTGAACTTGTCGCTCTTTAATTAGAGGAGATGTAACCCTTCAATTTCGGCAATGCACGTATGCTTTGAATAAGCTTTTTGCAAACTAAAATAACTTTATAAGAAAACACGAATGCTAGCCTAAAAAAGTTATAATTAATTTATCGCATTAACATGTAGCATGAACTGAACTTGACTATTAGCCATAAAATTATTTTGACACATATGTTATATAGTTTTTCTACCTTAAGAATATCCCAAGTAGCACCCTCGACGTAGGAATGCTATTAAAAAGATGTAATAGTATCTCCAATGATTCCATATTCAACTTGCATATCATGAATTACGAATTAAAGTTTCCCCAACAACTAATATTCAAAGGCTAATTTTGAATTGACCCCAAACTAAGCGTCCAACTTTGGACATTTTATAAATAAGTGTCCAACTTTATTTAATAAGAGTAACGTTGGACGTTTATTAAATAAGCGTCCACCGACGCTTATTAAATAGGCGTCCAACTTTCAAAGGTATAATTAATTGTTCATCGGTGTGCTTTTTAAATAAGAGCTCTACATCTAAACGTATATTAAATAAGCGTCCATAGTAGGGCGCTTATTTAAATAGGGACAGTTTGACTAAGATTCTTATTATCAAGATACACAAAACAACCTTTTGTAAGAACATTGTAAATTAGGTTTGCATTTTTCGGAAATCAAAATACATCAAAAATTAATGTAAAAAACTACCAAACTTCAAAAATTAATTTAATTTATAATCGCCTTCGCATTCATGTAAGAAAAATAAAAAACTTCTAAAAAGTCATGTTTTAGCAAAACACGCAGTAATAACTGCATTTTTCAAAATAATACAGAAATCACCACAATTATAAATTTTCTAATTGCTTCAAAATTTCAAATTTAATATCAGCACTTGTTCAACTTCACATTATTTCAAAAAAATTATCAAAAAAATAGTGTAAATTGCATACAAATGAAAAATATCTTACTTCCAGTAAACATATAAAAAAAGAAGCAACTATACAGAAAAATTACAGACATATCTGTAATTTTTTAATATATTGAGACATGTCTGCTACACAATATGGGAATAGTTACAGATATGTCTGCACTTATTCACAATAAGTGCAAATATTTCTATAATTTTTTTTTTCAATATCTGCAATACATTATGGGAATAGTTGCAAATATGTATGCATCTGTTCACAATAAATGCAGACATTTCTTTAATTTTTCTTTCTTTTCCAGTAATCTTCTATTAATATTTGCAAAAAAAAAAAAAAAACACTAGGCAGTTGCGCAAAAAATCACAGAAAACAATTGATATAATAACAAGGACCCGCTATGAAATAAAACTTAATAAGGGATCTGCATTACATATAGTGTTTGATTTTAGGGATTCGTTCGTAATATTCACTATTAAATAAGCGTCTTGCTTCTGGGCGTTCTCCTAAATTTTCAAGACTAAAACACTCAGTCCTGAACCCGTTGGAGGTGCTATAAGACACTTGAAGAACCAAAAAAATAGAAATAAATGTTTTTCATAGCATTGAATCACAAAGTAAATTGCATGTCTTTCATAGCATGACATCATATATATGCTGAGTATTTGCAACTATGTGTTATAAACTAATTATCATACACAATGTTCAATTGTCGAACCTAGTCGCAAATGATATGAACTTTAGTACTTTAGCAGTCATAAATCAAATGTCACCTTAAGGTGTTTTTCTTCTTTAAAAGATAAATGGTACTTTAGTGCTTCTTCCAATATCGAGTGCGTTGAATCTTGGTTATTGACATATCTTTAAGTTGATGTGATTCCTTCATAATTGTGCATCTATTTGCATAATAGCTATAAAAAAAATATTTTTCTTTTGACAATGTCAAACATGGCAAACTAAGGGGAAATATTCAAATCATATTCTAACTACTATAAAGTACTACTAATGTATATTTTACAAATTTCTAACTTGTAGTCAAGAATAACAAACTATGGTGATTGGTTGAAAATTACTTGTACATAATTAGTGACAGACCAACTACATTTTCCTAAAGAGACTATGGGCTAGTGTCGATGATGAGAATAATTATACCTAAAAGGACAAAGTTACAAAAATAAATTGTAACGTCCCAGTTTTTGATTACTTCTGTAATACAATTTATTATCGATTTTTTTTAATAATTTATTTAAAATAAATTGTGAATATTAAATATGGGGAAATTCCAGCATATATTTTTATATTTTAAAATCCCTTAACCTATGTATATATAAAACCAAGTAAACAAAATTTGGCATATTGCGGATTTGAAAACCCATTGATGGCATGTTGCGGGCATGGAGGGCCACCTTACAACTACAAGGACAGAATGACCTGCAGGCAGCCGACTGCGTCGCCATGTCCAGTAGGGTTGAGATATGTGAGTTGGGATGGAGTTCATAATACTGAATTTGCTAATGAGATTATTGCATCCAAGGTTCTTTCTGCTAAGTTTTCTACTCCTAGAACCAAATTAGAAAAACTATGTAAATCTAAACTTGTTTGATGCTGAAATATTAAAGGGATTTATTATGTTCTATAGAACTATTATGGCTTGTACGAGTAGAATATTCCATAATGGGCCATAGGAGCATTCTTAAACAGTACACTGTTCTCTTTTTCAACTTAGATGATTGGCACAAAATTCAAAATCTTCTATGTCCAAAAAAAAAAGTAAATAATATTTGGTAATTTGTTTTGTAATTTATTCTAACCCTTGTAATATAAATAATATTGGATTTAAGCATTATTGAAAATTAGAATAATCATAATCATATGAGCATATTTTTATCTTGTGTGTGTGTGTATATATATAAGTGAATGTTGTTTTTAACTTCTTATTTGCATCTAAATATTGATTTAAGCTTATGTAAGTATAAATAGAGATTTTCTTATTGAAATTTATAAATAAACTCTTAAATAAATAAGAATGTTGGAATTTCTTGACATGAATGAAATCAATGAAGTACATAACATTATTTTCTTAAGAACTAAGTCAAAAGATTCAGTCTATTTTATACCTTAGAAATTCAATGTCATATATTACTTAAGTATGAAGTTGTTTTAGTACACATACACATTAGCATGGCTTAACAAATGGGGTAGGCTGCAAATATGAGAATACAGGGTATATCACCACAAGAACATATGGCTATTCCAACGGCTTTTAGCCGTTGATGGCCGTTGGAAGCTGTTGGAATTGTCGTTATAATAGTGTTCACGACTTCCAACCGCTTCCATCGGACCCAACGGATTGTTTCCAACGGCTTGCAACCGAATATGCCGTTGGAAACCATTAGAAAACAATGTCCACATTGCCGTTGGAACCCGTTGATAGCCGTTGAAAATACTAGGTATTTTTTATATATAACAGCAAGCTAGCTAGCTTCCAGCCTCCCCAACTCATTTCATTTCTATTCCAGTACCAACTCCAATCCATTTTCAACCAATTCCACATATATATCACAAACAACCAAAATAAAACGCATATAGATCAAAATATGCAACAAAAACTATCTACACATCCAAAAAATCATCCAAGCATATCTGTTGGAAATAAACTTGGTTTTTAGGAAAATATTAATTGTGCAATGAATTTAATTATTGTATTAATGGAAGGCTAAAATAAATGGTAAGAGTTATCAAATGGAATTTGATATGTTAAGGGAAGTAGAAATTGAGTTATGCTAGAATGCCCGAAATTTTTTTTGTCAAAAACTAAGAAATGGGGGTAAATCTGGAATTTAAGGGGGATAAGCATTGAATTCAGGGGGGTATTTGTGTAATTCAAGGGGTGGGCCTCCTATTTTTTTGTCTCTGGTGTATTTTTTGACAAAAACTTTTTTTGTCATGGTAGCATTTTTGGTAGAAATTAAGGGTTAAGGACAACTCTAGAGAAGAAGACTCTAGAATCCTTGTAGTGCTATAAATGTAAGTGTAATCTCACATTTTGTGGCATGAAAAAAAATGAAGCAATGAAAGTTTTCTTCATTATTCTTTTTCTTTTAATTTCGTCTCCCTCCTTTAAAATTTCCAACAATATCAACAAAGCGTACCAATATATACAAACATCCAAAAAACACATCCAAACGTGTCAACAAAGCATACCAATATATACAAACTATCAAACACAACCAAACTTTTCTCGTCGTACATCAAAACAAAACACAGCCCCCAACCGAGCATCAAAACACATACCTCAAGTTGCATCGTCGCTATGATCTCCAGAAGCAGACGATGAAGGAAACTCACCATGAGTATGCACGTACTCTGCAACTTTTTGATTCAACTGCCCAATCTGCATACCTTGCATGCAATTCTAGTCCTGCAGCTGCTGAATCAACGATCGCAACTCCTTGATTTCTTCCTTGTCTTGTGCCTTCTTGTCTTGTCGAACCTACAAATACAAGTATAGAACAAAACGATCAAAAGAATTCAAAACATACAAAATGAATTTGTAACATACAGTGCTAACATACAATTTCAAGGTCATTTTAACAATGCTAACATACAATTTTTATAACATAGCTAATAATGCTAACAACGCTAACAATGCTCAATCATAGCTAACAATGCTAACATACAATTTTTATAACATAGCTAATAATGCTAACAACGCTTACAATGCTCAATCATAGCTAACAATGCTAACATACAATTTTTATAACATACAAAATGAATTCATAACAAAATCATATTAGTGAACATACAATTTTTATAACATGCAATTTTTATATAAGTAATTTGTTATACAAGTAAATTTAATAAGTAATTTTTATTTACAAGTAATTGTTATAACATACGATTTCAAAGTCATTTTAACAATGCTAACATACAATTTTTATAACATGCAATTTTTATAACATACAAAATGAATTCATAACAAAATCATATTAGTGAACATACAATTTCTATAACATGCAATTTTTGTACAAGTAATTTGTTATACAAGTAATTTTAATAAGTAATTTTTATTTACAGTTAATTGTTATAACATACAATTTCAAAGCCATTTTAACAATGTTAACATACAATTTTTATAACATGCAGTTTTTATAACATGGATGTTTTTATACAAGTAATTTGTTATACATATATCATTATTAGTGAACGAAGGCATTTCTAGTAGAAGTAAGTCTTAACAAAGAAAAAATACTTAATAATGTAGATGTAAATAATTTATGCTATACGAATATTACCATCAGGTTACTGAATCTGTAACGCCTGCTCCGCTGTGTTTTTTCCATAACAACATCGAATAAGTTGTCTTCCTCCTCCTGCGTCAACTCATCACGGCCTAACTCCTCAAGCGCATGAGCCCGTGCCTCTGTCTATAATGCAAAAAACAATTTCATTTGACAAATAATAAAACAATGATTTTATTTTACAGTAACTAGTAATTAATAGACTAACCAATTCATGCTTGTAATATTTAAAATACACATACGTATGCTTGTGTCGCCTTGTCCTGATCATCCCACTCATACGTGATGTTGCCAGCCTCGGCTACCTTTCTGGATGCATGGGTGTGAGTAAATACATCCATGTATGACACGAGATGTCCATAAAATCATTCCTGCAGTTGGTAATTTGAATAATTAATTCCACATTGTCAATCACTGAACTAATCAATTTAAAAATGTAATAATTAACAAATTTACCAAGTCCTCGCGGTGATGTTGGAAAGACTCATATCCACCGCGATGAGTTACGGGATTCTTGTTCCTGTTTGTGGAGTTCCTTTCTGACTCAGCCTGGAAATGTAGATTGACAAATTATTTAAAATCGAATAAATAAATAAATTAGATTCGTTGCAAATTTACCTTGAACTCAGCGTGTCCTACCACGCAACCATCTTCTCAAAGAACTTCATCTCCCATCCACTTTGGTTGCTTTCCCCTTTTCTTAAGCTTGTTCATCTTCTCTCTATAATTCTTGGCGACCTTCGAATTCTAGTGTCGCTTGACTAGCGCCAAGTCATCCTCCTGCATATCTACTCCTCCCTGTATAATAAGAAAATCTTACTAATCTCATTTATTTGTGTTTAATTAATTAGTCTCTTTGACGTACCAAGCGTTATAAAATATACCAGAAAATCTTGCCAGATAGTCCCTTTGACATCTGCTGGGACTTTATTCCACTTAGGCCAGAAATCGCTCACTCTGGCCATATACGTCTCCTTAGAGATATCTAACACAGTCTGAGACGACTCTAACTTAAATCCCCTGCGTTAATTATATATTAGAACTTTATAAAATATAGTTATAGAGTATGTAAAAAAACATTAAATTGTTATTCTACTAATTTTTATACTTACGCCCTGTTAGCCTTATGCTTCAAATAAACAACCGGACGAATATGTTGTCCGCCACTACCCTCAGCATGAGGGGTAATGCTATGTCATCTAGAGCCCTGTCCCGAGCCAGAGCCAGAAGCAGGATCAGATGACATAATATACTTGCAACATATATGAATATATAATTAGCATTGACTTTGAGAATATGTAATTAAAATGCGCAAATAACATGGATATGAATAGGAGCAACACAACATGAAAGATACTATGTCAAGTAGAAAAAGATAGATAATATGTTATATGAAGTAAAATATACATTTCATGTTTTTACATACAAGACATACTACATCAAAACTTCAAAGATATTTAAAAAATAATTTTCATGACATATTTGACTTGGTATAATTTTCATGACATACTATATCATAACTTCAAAATTATTTAAAAAATAAATTCGTACAAACATACTATATCAAAACTTTAAAGTTATTTGACTTCAAAGTTATTTAAAAAAAAAATTGTACAAATACATACTATATCAATACTTCAAAGTTATTTGACTTGGGACAAACATACTACAAGCTCATTCATAAATTTCATGACATATTTGACTAAAGTAAATTTATTTGTTTTAAAAGAACTAGGTCTGCATAAATCATTGTTCACCATTCAACCACAAACTTTGATATTTTTATATATTATACACATATGACATATGTTTTCACTAGTATATGACATATGATATATATTTAAACCATTCAATCCAACGAATTTGACAATTATGGTGATAACAATAACAATTCGAGAATAATATGATGTAATATACGTATGCAAACAAATAGGAATCAAATCAAAAACATATTAAGCACAAATTAGTAGTAAATCTAAAAATTAGGTCTAGGAATTTCACCTAAATTCAAGAGCAACGACTAAGGAGGAGGGCTGGAGGAGCTCGCGGTTGACGTCGGAGGCGATGGCGGTGGTTGCTTGGGTGGAAGAACTGAAATTCGACGAGGTGAAGTGGTGGGAAGAGGTGGAAAATCAGATTTGGGGGTGGGGAGGAGAGAAATGAAGAAGTAGGTCGTGGTCTCTGGAACATATGCAGGAAAATTTCGAACGGTTTCCAACGGCCGCCAACGGTCTTTATTGCATCGGTTTCCAATGACTCCCATGGATTTTAATTTGCCGTCGGCAACCGTTGGAAAGACGGTGTTGGAATACACTGCTTCTCTGGTAGTGTATGCATGTGAGGCCAACTAGTAATACAACATCATAGCACATCCATCCACATCATAGTGGTAGATAGCCTAGGGTAGCATATATTGCTTAAAAGCTAAGCATTTGCATATTTAAATCCTTTTTGCACATGAATTTATACATGGCCGAAGCAAATGAACAGACAAAACAATGGACATTCAATGAAAAAATCTGAAACAACCTATGTAGCATATGTTCTAGCATGTATTTCTTAGAAGTTAAGCATAGATTTTCAAACATTTTAAGTATATATATGTACATATAGATAGGTTGAATCATATGTGTACAGCTGTGATTTATAGTCTGAGAAAAATGGATGGATGCAAACCAAACAAGACATCATTTTCAATCAAACTTGCAGCAGTTTTCACATCTCTACGTACCTAACTCTTAGCTACATTTTATATTCTTTTTTTTAACTAAAAATACACCATGCATTGCAGATTTTCTTGACACAAATCATTTGATTAAGTAAAAACTAAAATCTGTAGAAAAGCTTAAGGCATTTCAAAGAACAGAGGAGTACTACTATATGAGTAAACACCCAAAATTTCTATATTGTTTTATACATTTAAAATCTTGTTGATTCAAACTGTATATGTGACTATATGTATCTATCATATTTGATTTAAAATACTAATGATGTTTAAGAATTAATCACTGCAAACAGTTTGATATACTTGGAATGTTGATATGATAAAAAATATGAACATCTTGAGAAAAATACATATCTTCCTAGCTTTAAAAAAAAGATTGGAACATTAACTCGTGTTTTAATATATTGATTTGATTAAATATTTTTGTTTTATAGTTTATATTAATGAAATATTGGATGTCAGTCCAGCTAATTAAAGCTTTACCATGAGAAACATTGATGATGCAGTTATGGACCATATAATTGCATGTATAATCGCAACCATATCTTGACAAATAAGGTAATTAAGTAGTTACAAAATACAAATTTTCAATCCATTGAACTGTAACCACCACGGTAGATATAATCGAGAATATAGTTCCACACAACTAAGCTGGCTTTGGAAATCTTGAGAAATGAACGTTAGCTTATATAAGACTAAAGATGGAGATTTGCACAGACACATGCTTGTGCATACAAAGTCTTCTGGGAAGGAAATATGGACAAGGGGGAATGTTTGTGAGCAGTAGGCTAAGGTGAGCCTGGACCTGGAGAAAATAACAATAATAATGTGTGTTGTGTTGAAACGTTAAAGTTGCTTTGAAAATTTAAAATACTTTTACATAAGTGTATAAGCGAAGCAATGTGTCGAAGGAATTTATGGGGTATATGTATAGTATGCACATAGTGCACCGATATGGAAGGTGGACAACAAACGGGTGAAGAGAAGAAAGAAAAGAGAGTAAGGAGACAAAAGAAAGAATGAGGAGAGAATGGTTCAGCACATGCTTTGTTCGATCAGTAAGAAGGAGATCAATCGGTTTAGGTGATCAAACATATGCATGGAATCATGCAAGAAACTAGAACCAAAAAGAGAATGCTTTGGGAGGATTTGATACATTGTTCATGCTTACTGTTAACGATCTGGTCCGTTAAACGAAACTAAATCTGTTTATATCATATACTAATAATAATTAGTTAATCAAATAAAAGACAAATAGTCATCATATACACGACATATCAACCCATTGTTATATACAAACAAAACAAAAGAAGAAACTGGAAAGAAAAAAAGGGAAATAGGAAATGAAAGGTAGAAGTAAAATAAGGAAGTATGGGTTTGTTTATTTGGGTGCGGTAATTTATTTTCTTGTGTCCAAATGCTTGCGTTTTAGAAAGTAAAGATAAAAGAAAAGAAAAAATACAACAGACGGAAATGGAAATTTGAAAAAGAGACATGGATTAGGAAATACTTGTGCGTGGGTCTGTTTACTGAAAACCCAAGGAAGTGGGCAAAGATACAGGAAATGGAAACGGGCTTTGAAATTTTACCTGGAACGGTTAATATATGAGAGTGGTGCAGCGTTTTGGTCAACGCGTGGGTCTTTGGGCTTGTGGGTCTGGGCCTAATTGAAAAAAAAGGAAAAGTTAATTTAAATATAGTTTTTATATATATATGAATGTATTAGCGCAGGCTGATGTAATTGGGCTTGGTCCATTATAAACAATTAAATAGAAAGGAAAGAGTATTTTAAGTTAAAGTCCTAATGTAATAAAATATAAAATATTTGTGTAATATATGCACTCATATATATATATATATATGTGTGTGTGTGTGTGTGTGTAAAAATATAGATTTAAACCAAGAAGGTATGATCGAATGTATTGGTCGGTGTGTGAGTGATCGAGTCAAACGATTGGTCAGTGTAAGGAACACAACGTGTCAAGTTTAAACAAATCAATTTAAATTAAATTGATTCATTAAAAATAATTGTGATATAAAACATCATTAAAATAAATCAAGTGTAAATTTAGACAACGCTTACGAATTGATCAGTAATGACTTATAATTCAGCAAATCTTGAATTATCAGTTCAATTAATTATTAAATTAATTGTGTTGTGTTTAATTACATTAATCAGAATTACATGTATTATATATTGACACCTATTAGTGGGAATAAACACTGTTCCACTATATATATATATATATATATATATATATATATATATATATATATATATATTTGATTGACTGAACTGTTTGAACACCCTAATAGCAGAAACAATCACCGTTCTGCTATTTACCAGTTTGACATATTTTATCAGTAAATATATGTTGTTGAGTTATTATATTATCAAATAATAATATTAGATTGTATTTACATGTTTTTTTTTTTTTTTTGCAAATTGGGTTAACGACTTGAATATCGTTGAAACTGTTATATATACCGTTGGAGCTGCTATGCCATTTTCTGTAAAGTAACGCAGAAATATACTCAAGTTTTGATAACTGGATTTAAATTGTTTTTAAGAAACAATTAAATGGAGTAACTTAAATTATTATGTTATTGATTTAAAATGTAAAGATTGGTTATAATCATTTTAAACTGTTTATTTTCTTAAATGAATTATGTAGCTTTTAAATCAATAGTTTTTGGGTAAAGATAATGGTATAGTGAAATAGCAGTTTAAATTTTGATAAAATATCTAAGAAAGATGTTTTAAACTTAATTAACCTCTTAATGAAGTAGATTTCAAAGATATTTTAGTTATAAAAGAAAAGGAAATCAAGTCGATCATTTGGATTAAATTTCCCTAATTTGATATCAAGTTAAATCGATGAATTGTTAAAAATAACAACTGTGTTTGAAATGGTTTTAGATAGGAAATCAATTGGATTTACGAATGCTGGTTTGACAAATATTTTGGATATCGAACTTCTATGAATCATGACGATAAGCATGTTTTTGACTCAAGGTCTGACAGGTAATTAAAATACCCCAACTTGAACGATTTCACTATTATCCGATGCATCACATTGGTTTGTGTTCAAAATGAGCGTTGGAGTTGAATATCGTTTTAAATTATGAAATAAATATTCGAGAGTGAGATTATCACGTAGGATTTATAATAAGAGTTTTGTTTTTTAATCAATAATTATGTTTTTAAATGAATATATAAATAAAGTCAATATTATTGAAATATTTAAAGATTATTTAAAAAAGGCTTAGTGGATCCAATGGAAATAAATATGTTTATTTTATTTTATATTTGATAGTTAAATAATCGACTATCAAATCTGGACCTTTATCGTTATCATTTTTGAAGAGACCGGATTCTAAATTCCATTTCAATTCGATATACGTTTCAAGTCAGAGATTATTGAGGACCATTGAAGATGGTGTTATGCAAGGACTATTCTATCAATCCTAGGTAGAAATTACCTAAGATGGATTTATAGGATAGTGCCTTCGGTTTGTCCAGTCCCAGAACAACTTGTATGGACGAATGTTTGACAGAGTATGCCCAATAAATTATGTAAGTTGATTTCTTCAAACGTATTTACGTTGGTGGCAGAGGAATTTGTTTCTCTTAGCTTTATACCCGTGGTATTTTTGGGGAAACCAATTTGTGATTTGGCGGGTTTGACGATGTGACATTGAAAGTAAATGAAGATTTGATATATCCAAGGTAAGTTCAGCCTCAAGCCTCACAACTGGGAAATGACAAAAATCGGACAGGCAACATGGCAAAGTGGGTAGCTCCCAGTTAGGGTGTATTGTCACTTATCTAGAGAAATTCCATTTACTTCTTTATTCTTTCAATGTTGTTCCTTTTGGGAAACGGTGGGTAGCTCCCAACCGTTGGTGACAATATATTCGATACACTCAAGCGAAATGAGTGGTTGGTCATGTGTGGCTGGGTTGCAAGATGTTCTTGTTGAACGTTGTGTATTCCCCTCTAGAGATACACTATCGGAAGGTGGTTCCATACCTTGACATAGTTGGAAATCCATTATTCAATAAGCGCTCGCGGTTTTGATTTGTATACTATATATGTAGAGCGTGAGATGCAAGCCTTCTGCTAGATTGCTATTTATTTGATTTAGACACTATTATAATATCAAATGAGTTTTGATATAAATATTGTTTTCGGTTATTTAAGGTAAAAAACCATATTTTTTTATGTGTGGATCGGTCTTATGATTATCTTTTCTTTCGAAAAGGGATTTTGAAAGTTAAACCAATTACTCTAGATTCTCATAAGGGAAAAACCTGTTCCGTTTTTACGACATGGTCTTATGAGATACCCTTTACTAATCAAGCTGTTTTAAAATCGTTTGCTCATACCAGTCCCATGACTGATCCAAAGTTTATTTTTCTATGTTTTCCATAAACTCTTGGGTGTCCAAATTTGTATGGGTAGTCCAATAGTTCAGGATTTTATAGATTTTTCTGAAAAATCTTAGAGCAGGAGGCTTTAGTGTTAGATATTTAGAGTTTTATTCAGTTGTGTTGTATATGTGATGTACTCTGATGATGTATAATACAGTTTGTATTTCAAAGGTAATTTTATATATTATATTTTATTCCGCTGCGATTGTGAGATTTCGTGTTGTAGTTCAGTTCTATCTTCTATCTATTTTTTTCTATTCTAAATTTATATCTTTCTATTTCTCATCCTCTAACTTCTTTCTATTAATGGTTCGTATTTTCATGCAATTTGGGTTGGACGTGAGTTATATACAGTCCACTCAAATGGTACGGATTTGCGGGTCGTTACATAAATTCATGAATATAATTACCAATCTTATAAGTCCCTGATGTGGGAAGGTTCATATATTTTCTATTTCTTCTTGCCATCATTACCGAGTATTAACAAGCACCTTGTCCAAACTGATTAACGCGCTTGAAGATTATGCAAGAGGTCATGAGTTTGATTCCCGCATTGAGTGTTTAATACCCACTTGTCATGTAGTATGTCGTATACTATAACGGTCTAGAAATTTTGGCAAGTTAAATGATAGATTTTATATATGGCAATGATTATTAAGTTTGTGATTCATTAATACTATTTGTCGCTCGATCGGATTTGTCAATGATAACATGAATTAATAGCACTAAAATTAAGCGTTGCTCTTAGTTTCCATAACGTTTTAAGGAAAATGCTACTAAAAGCACCTCCCTTCTCTTTATTACAAGTGTTAAAACACTTGTAAGTTTGCATGCAACATTCCATGCATGACTTACATGTGTCCTACGATATGTCATCACCATATTAACTCATTTTAAGTATAAATATACCTCTTTTCTTCTCTTAAACATCCATTACACTATTCTCTTCCATTTCTTCTTCTTCCTTACCTTGAAATCCATGGCTTCCTATGCCTTTCTTCCATATTCCCCTCCTTCTTCTCCTCCCGCTTTCTCCCTAAATTCGGCCAAAGTTGCCTCCTCCTCCTCCAAAATTCCGACCTTTCCTCCTCTTAAAAAATAAAAGAAAAAGAAGCTTAATAATTATTTTAATTTAAAAAGAGTCGGCAAGGAAATACTATTAGTCCGGGATAGCTATAGTTGGTCTAGTGGTCCTACAATAAAGATTGGTGGGGTGGAACCCCAAGGTGAGAACTCGACACTTATATTTGTTCATTTTTTATGTTATGTGAATTGTTATTGATGATATGGTTAATTAGTAATTATTGCAATATAAGTGTTTAGTGAAAAACGATTATACGTACACTATTATATATATACCCATATATGCTTGTGTGATGGATGAATGGATGCTTCGTGGTTGTTATTAGTGATAATATATTCATTGTACTTGTTATACACACATATGTGGATTTATTGGATATCAAATAAGACTCAAACCAAGTCGGTATTATAAATGAACATTTTATTCATTTAAAATTTGAAAGTTGAAAATGGTTTTCTAAATTGTTTTGAAGAAATTTATATTTTGGTCAAAATAGAGCTTATTAAAATAAATACCGGAACTATATAGGATGACAGAGAGGATAGTGTCTAGGCTTTGGTTTGGAGATTATAGTTTCCTGCTCTCCCTAGCTATCCCTAACTGATTCGGCGGACGAGATGGTTAATTAAAAAATTAAAATTGGAATTTAATTTGAAACTATTTGAATTAAAAATAAATTGGAATTTATTTTAATATTTTATTAATAAAATATTAAGTTGAATTTTAAAAGTAAAGTTTGGATTTCCTATCCAGTAAATGTTTTAAAATGGTATTAGGAGTATATAATGATTTTCTAGCATATTTTGGAGTAGTTAGGAATAATTTCTATATGAATTTATAATAGAGCTTGTCACACAATGGCAGCTCGCGTGTTTTAATTACAAACATTAAACGCTTATAACTTTTGTAGTTTAAAATGGATTTCCACGAAACGAAAAAAGTTTGATTTTCATCAACAAGAGCTTTCAAATGAGTGAAAACATATTTTAATTTCAACTTATAATTTCCAAGCTATGTTTAGATTAATATTTAAAAATGTTGTTACGAGTGTTGTCCATTGACTATAATGATAAATAATCATTTTAGATTATCTAAAAATATGGAAAATTTGTGTAAAATCATAATTAATTATTTAAAAGTGATTTATGTTGAAATCATGAAGTTTTTGGTAATATAAATGTCATTTTTCCTAAACTAGCCAATATCGGTATTTTGAAACACTTTTTGTAACACATTTGTAACATTGTTTATTCAATGTTAAAGGTATTTAAGTTCATAAATCTTTCCCTAACCTTAGTAAATGATTGCTAACAAGTAATAAAGGGCTTTAAATGATAATTTACGTTTCCAAACATGGAATATGGGTTAAGACTTGATTTGGTCATGTATATCCATATGGTTGCTTATTATTCGGAAATACCGGAATCAGATATTGGATCTGAAAATCATTCCAAATAATAAAACGATGTTAGGAGCAAATGAGCATACAAAGACGATGTTGAAGACCAGGACCCTTCACATCGAAAGGACTGTTTGTTGAATGTCTCAAATGGGTAGCTCCAGTTTGCAGATGGATTTTTATATCAGTCAAGTGGCAAATAGTCCGAACGTATTGAAGGGATTTCGGATTTTGGTTTCGTTCAGACCCAGAACGGACTTGTATGAATTATGTGTCTGACATTGTAATTAATTGCATAGCAACTGATTTCTGTTAAATATATATATGTTTGGTGGTGGAGGATTTATTCTCTTGCTTAACTCCCTCCTCTAAGACATACGAGCTTAGATGTTATATATGGATAGACATCAGTTATGTGTTGTGAATTGACAATGTGGCATACTTAAGTCATGAGCTAGTGATGATCAAAGCATGGCTTATTGAAGGGTAGCTTTGTGTATAACGAAACTTCGGCAAGCCTCACACCCCAAAAATGGCCAAAACAGGATAGGTAAAGCAAGGTTAAGGGTAGTCATTTCCTTCTAGATAAAAAGTGTACCATGGTATGGAGCCCAGGTATTAGTTATGTGGTGACTTCTACTTATATGGATGTTGATGTTGCGAGGCCTCGGTGAAAGGTTGGTAACGACCGGGAAGTGATATACTCAGGCGTGCTCTAAGTTACCTAGTTACAGAGGTAACCCGGCCTTGGGTCATCACATATACTACCTAAAACTTGTAAATAAAATGTCAATTCCAAAAAAAAAATCATTATTAAGTATCCCTATAGAAATATAGTAAAACCAAATGGTCAAATATCATAAAACCTAACTAAATATAAATAAAGGATAAAAAATTTATTGTATATACAGAGTTTTGTCTTTGATGTCTACATCGAACCCTTTAGTTTGGGTATTAATTTTATTTAACTGAAGAAAATATGTACAAGGATGCAATCAAAAGGAGGATATGTATGAAAATTATAAAATAATGGATAGAAAAATAAAAATTAATCACTAAGAGATTGGTGGTGATATTTTAAGTAATATTTTAGATTATAAGAATATGTGGATGGATCTTTTAGATTTTAATATCAATGAAAGTGATTTGGAAACATTTCATCACATTTTTGAAAACAATGAACATTTAGAATTCAAAAATCGTTTTTATCATCTAAAAGAAAGAATCATCAATTTATAACTTCAACATATCATCACCCCTCGATCCAGAAATTTCAATAACCCTACCATGAAAGTTAACAAGGATCCTTTTTCTATCTTTGGAAATTATGAAATCAATTGGGCTAAGTTGATTTTAAATGAATTTCAACCAAAGGAAATTTCGATAAAAGAAAATACGCTATATCATGAAGTTTAACTTATAGGTATTTTCAAATATTTTGGAGTTGATTTCGAAGATTAAGAGTTTATTTCTAGAAAAGTTTTCAATGCGGGAATATTTCTCTTATGAAGATTTCACTTGTGTTTCATCCATCTGAAACCTATGCGGAAAAACTAGCAAGAATTGAACAAGAAGAAGAAACCGATCAAATAGATATTGAAGAAGATACCTCTTTAGAAAGTATTGAAGTTCCTACCAACCCTTCCAAGAAAACTATTCTCCAAAATCAAAAGATTTTAGCCAAGAACCAAAAAATACTTAAGAGATCATTTAGTAAGAAATTTGAAAAGATTTATACTAAAATGAGTAATAGTTTTGGCAAAATTGGAAGAAAACTTGGCTTATCATCCTCCTCCTCCGCTGAATTTTAAGTTTAAAATCGTATTGTTTTTGCTTGTATTTCAATTTCCATATTTCTACCTTAAGTTATGTATTTATTTCATGTAGCATTAATTAGTTTGAAATGAAGTTTTTTTTTATTTCTATCTATTTTTGTTTAAACATCTTTGGAATAGTTATTAAATCAAGAAAAATAAGTTTATATAAGTCAAAATTAATCACAAAATCCTTCAAAAAATAAAAATACACATGCATATGTCGACATATGTATTTATGCATGTCGGCATACAACTGTATAAATTCCATAAATGTTTGAATTTGAAACTGCTCTAATGGACTCGTGTCTATTCAATTCTAATGAATTTTAGAGCCTATTTACACCCATTTCTTCCAGAAACACTTCTTTATTTATTTCTCCTTCATTTCCTTTCAATATTTCTTAATATTATCAAAAGTATGGATACTCAATTCCATAATCTTTGTGAAAACCTTGAAGAAATCCTTGATTCCTTCAAAAATATCCTTTAAATTATTCTTCGTAATCAGCGTCATCTTGAATGGAGTCAAATACAGACACTACCAGAAATGCTGAATTTAGTGACACTAGTTTTTGAGATGGAATTTTCCATGGCTATATTGCTACGGACTACAACTGGAATAGAAACTGATTTTCCTTTGTGTAATAGTAGCATGAAAAGAACTTAATTCATTGACGGTTTATATTCCCTGGCAAATTTGTTGCAATTTAGCGATGGATTTGCCATGGATAACCAAACCACAGCTGAATTTATTAACAAATTTAATTAAAAGTGAGAAAAGTGTTTCCATGGCAAATCCATTGCAAAACAGCTGCGGATTTTCTACGAAAAGTAAAAATGTAGCTAGAGCCTGGCTCCAAAAATGGTGGGAAAAGTAAAATTTAGAGGGAAATAATTCCATGGCAATTCCATTGCAGAACAAAGAAAAAACGTAGCTAGTCGTTGGCTCCAAAAAATGGTGGAAAAAGTAAAATTTGGAGGGAAATAATTCCATAGCAAATCCATCACAAATTAGCTACGAATTTACAATGGAAAAAATGTAGAGTTCGGCTATAAAAATGGTAGGAAAAGTAAGATTTGAGGGGAAATAATTCCATGGCAATATAACACCAAAAATGCCTTATCGTAACAGTTTACTAATCCAAATTAATAACAGTTGTAACCGTGAGAATTTAATCACGGTTATTACCATTATAAAGCATTATCATGGTTAAAACCATTATACTAGTCGGTAGCATCGTAAAAACATGGGCCTGTCTTGGGTAGCTTGGTAATTTTATCTTTTAGCGTGGGAACCTAATTGATAACGCTTCATCCTTCTCTTGTTTCAGAACCACACTTCATCTAATGCCATCCCCAAAAACTTAATTGTCGGTTACGATCATCCACCCTAATTTATTTTGATCGGGCCTCACCAACACCGCATCAATCTAAATTCCATCACCATAATTGTTGCTTTTGAGCGAGAATAGAAAGACGATTCCTCCTCTGTATTCACTTGTTCGCTCACTGCGGCGTTGCCATAGATCGATTCGGGTATCTCTCGTTTAATTTGTATTAAATTTTCACTTCTGCTTCAGAGTTAGTCATAGATCGATACAGATAATCATTATAAATATTGTCCTTTTTGTATTTTGTTTAATTTCTATCTAGGTTTCCATCTTTCCTTTTTTAAATTTTTTTCCTATTTTTATAACGCCTAGATATGTTTTCCTGTTCTTCGTTTAAATTTTTTATCTTTCTTTCATCTTCTATCTGAGTTTCAACTCAGCAATCTTTATTTATAAATAATTATTGTTGTTACAACATTTGTATACGTGTATGTTAGGGCGACGATGTCCTTTTTATGTTTTTGACTTCTAACTTGTTATTACTGTTAATCAAATGATTGACTCAAATGTTATTGTTGTTACAGTGGAGGAGGCTGAGTGTATCAATGTGGTTAGTAGTTCAACAGGATCTGTATTACATCATGTTCATGCTTTTGATTCTTCTGTTAGAAGACAAATTCAAAAGTGTAAGCGTAATTCTAGTTTTGGGAATTAAGTTTGTATTTGTAGAATCCCCAGACTTCAGAAAATTTGGCATCAAGGTATTTTTATCTATTAGTATTTACTGGGTGTATTTTTTTCTTCTCTGGGGACTTTCTTTTATGTTTTAAGAGGTGCTTCAAAAATGACTTTACTTTATTGGGTTGAATGAGATGCATAATTTTGTCATAAAACATACATGTTGATACATGAAAAAGCATGCACATAATATGTTATCAAGTCATACAGAAGGTTGTTATAACCTAATTGTACATTTTTTGGATAATTTGTGAGGGCTTTAATTCATGTAAGAATAGAATATATAGTTGTGTTGATCATAAAAGAATGGTGCATGGGGTTTTCTGCATCCAAAATGATGGGATGGAGAGTGCTTTTAATAGAAGTGTAATGTTGATTTTGGTTTAGCTATTATTAGGTTGATGGTATATTTCATACATGAACAAGTATTTTAAATGTCCTGACTTTGAATTATTGATTTATTTAAAAGGGTAAGGAAGCATACTGTTTTCTATATTGTAATATCATGTTGCATGAAAAATATTTGTAATAGTCATGACTTTGGCAGTACCGAGCTATTTTAAGTGTAACCCAGTTGAGCCCATCTTTATTATTTTCCTTAGCATTATGGACTATGATATCATGTTCGATCCCCTAATAAAAACCATTGTATATTTCACTGAACGAAGATCAACTTTTGTTTTGGTGTGATAAGGTGATTTAGTATAATCATTTTATTGGAGGGCCAAAATAGTTCGTACATTTTGATGCAACGCGGAACGGACATTACACACTGTGCAAGCTAGTTGGAGGGGTTTTGCAATTTGGCCTGAGTATCATCTATGTTATTAGTAAAATTCTGTAAGTTCATTTTAACAAAATTCTGATATGTTTCATATGGATGAATGGATTGTTGAATGCTAATGTCTTATGTTTCAGTATGGAGATATAATGGTCTAGCTACCTGAGATATGCGAATTGATATATATTGTTATGGACCACAGCCTGTAGCATCCTTAACTCTGTATATCAGAATTATGTGCTCGTTCTTTCTTTGTAAAATAGGATTAGTTATTCCTTAATGCATGTTATAGGGTTACTCACCTACGACCTCTACCTAAAAGAGCACATCCACCATTTAACGAGGACCGTTCTCAGGGAGATTTTTGGAGCCAAAAGTGGCTCCAGGAAGTTCTCTATTGGTCGACCAATGGTACTACACCGGTCTATCAGTGTAGAAGAAATGACTCCACGTTGCTCTCGAGTATGATACTGACCTCTTCCTTTGTATGATGTCCCTCATCTGGTCTGCTGTGATGATCTTTGCAATGATATATTGCATTGTAGCCCTTATTAAATTCTTTGCTAATCTTATTGCTTAAAATGATATATTAGTAGATATTTGGTGCATGGAATCCTGTCACACATGGACAATTTTATATACATTTTTATTTGTTAGATTAGGTTGTCTCCCTTTTACCTTCTATATTCTGCATATTTGCATTTCTGCCTTCTTTCTCTTGCCCATGAGATGGTTAATCTTGATAGATAATACACTATAATCCTATCGTTGTTAGCCAGTAGATTGAAGATGTGATAGTGGTAGATAGGCTGATTAAGTTGTACATCAAGTGCTACCATGCTATGAATATTATATCCAATTAAAATTATAATTCTATGCTATTAATATTATAATTCCATCAAGTGCTTCCATGTTATGAATATTATAATACCATTACATGCTTCCATACTGTGAATATTATAATTCCATCATGTGCTTCTATGCCTATAGCAATATATATTATATCCTGTTAAAATTTGTTCTGCAACTAGTATGGTAATAAACTGGCGTACACTTTTGTAACCAATGTTTAGCAAATGTACAGTCTCTTCTTGTAATGAATACTAGCATTAATATTAGGATGCCTAGATTAAAATATGCTTTTGCATATAATATATTATTAAATGAAATTTTTGTGTACATATATGGATACAAATGGGTATGGCCCGTCACATGCAACTAACACGGTTGAATTTTTTTAAATTATGTACTCTTTTTACATAATCTATTTATATGGTACTCGACTTGGTCTATTGCTTTTTATATAAACCGTTTATGTTAACTTGGTGTCCACAAGTGTGGCGGAAACTGCCTAGGTGTCCAGGTATAAAGCTGTGATGAGATTGAAATTGCCTGGGTGATCGCTTCGGTGGTAGGATTAGAGTACACTTGGTGTGAATGGTACCTGTATGTTGCATACATTAGAGATGCAACACTGAATCTAGAAGAAATATGTCAAATCTTGTTTTAAAACTTATTATGTATGTTAATGGTGGTATATAACTCGCAGTATTTTGTATGAGATACTTGTATATTTGTTACTCATGTTTATATAACTCGAATATTGCATCTAGCATAGAATCTATATTTATTGCTAAGAAATGTATATTACTATGTATGTAACAGATATTAGTAATGAATATATATCTACATGCTTGTTTATGGAATATATGTGTGTATTATCGAATAGTGTAGAAACTGTCGTATGATATGTGCAATAAGTAATGGTTATAAGGATGGTAAAAGAGGGAAATACCCATTAGAAACTTCGATGAACTAACGTTTATAACCGTTAGAAACTTCGAAGAACTAACGCATATAACAGTTAGGGACTAACCAAATAATAATGGTTAAAACCGTGATTAATATGACTTTAGTAATGCTTATAACCGTTAGTACCTTCTAATTACTCACGCTTATAACCGTGAGTAAATAAGTTACTCATAACGGTTATAACAGTGATAATATTCGATGTAAAATTCACCAACACATGTTGGGTTAACGGTTATAACCGTTACTATACTAATTACTCGCAGTTATAAGCGTGACAATTGAGCCTTTATGTGTTGTGCAAATCGATCACAAATTAGCCACGGATTTGCAATGGAATTGAAATCCATAAATATTACAAATCACAGTGTAAATCTGTCCGTCCAATTTTACATAAGTATCAATATATCTATGTGTTATAATCATCCACCTTAGCGATCTGTTTAGTCATCCAATAAATAGCATTCCAACCAATCAGAATTTTTTGTTTCTCCTTCCATTGCTTTCTTTAATTTTTCCCCCAAATAACCTCTTTCATTTCCCTGTCACCCAAATTCACAAAATCTGCCATGGCTCCCAGATAAAACGCTAACCTGACCTTAACTAATTTGACTAGGCTAATCCTCCCCTTCACTATTTCCTCTCTCCCGTTCAGTTGTATGAAACTAGAAAAACCACAATTGAAAAAGGCTATGCAGCGGTATTGGATTGTGTAGTATGGAGTATATGATATAATGTATATGGTAGAGTAGTAAGCAGTAAATCACACAGTCGATTTATACTGGTTCGGACCACTGTCCTACGTCCAGTCCCAGACTCACTTCTGGTATTTCACTAACACTAAAACCCTCACTTCACCCGGAGGAATAGGTTCACAATTACCCGAACCACTGAACGGGATTTCTTGCCTCAACCACTGAAGAGGACTTCACAATTACAAAGGTTTTTGACTTTTGAATGTGTTCCAAACAACACTGAGTAGTCACAATATAGTACAACACTCCTATAGCCCTCACAAATGGTATTTTAGTGGATGTACAAAGGCTAGGATTAATTTAGATCGATTATAAAAGATGTGAATGAAAAATAATCGATCTTTTTAACAGAATTTGAGAGAATGATAGTTGTAGAGCAATTTTAGAGCAAAATCAATAGATTTGATCAAAGTAGTTGTTGTAAAATCAATGGAGATGTTTGGGGCTTATATAATGATGAAGGGATGTCATTAGAATAGTCACAACCCTTCTGAAAGATCAAAAAACTGAAAAGATTTGGTGAAAAACGAAGTGTCTTTTCATAAAATATAGTCGTTATTTACAGCACTTAAGACAGCACTGAACAGTAGCGTTTGGCCGAAAAACGCTATCATATGTCTATTCAAAATATAGCCGTTATACCCTTTCATAGCGTTTCGGAATATAGCCGTTATAACCTTTAATAGCGTTTTTGGACAAAATGCTACCGTTTTCTGCTGCGAAAACTTCTGCAAAAACAGCCTTCTATTTTCATCATTTTTTGACTTTTTTTATCATTTTTCTTGCAATAAAAAATTCCAAAAAATTATGAAAAATGCTTTTATGATATATTAGATGTTATGTAGAAATTTTATGTGATTTGAAGTTAATTTGTGGGGCTTTAACAATTCTAGACTATAATGACTTTATGTACACTCAACTTATGATATTCTTCTGAAGCTCTTGAGTCTGTTTCTTCTTGTCTTCTTCCATCATTAGAGTCCAAATAGATTTTCAATCACCATAATAGATATTTAAATGCTTGAACACTACATAATTGATTAGCATCCTTCATGCATACGCTTTTATCCTCTTTTGTACTGTGTATCTTCATGTTGAACTTATTTTCTTTTCTCTTTTTGATACCCATGTACCTGCAAGTTAGCTCAGAAGTTCTTTGATATAATTGTATAGTTGTTGTCATCAAAATCCAACAATATAGTTTCTAACAACAATTACCCAATTCCTAAATTCTTATCCCTAAAACTAAGTATCGGGATAACCTTAGCCTAGTGAAGTAGGACATCATCACATGGAGGCCGGATGGGGGTACGACGCAGCTAGTTGGTCACGTCCAGGTATTGACAGCTCAAGGTTGGAAGCAATAGGTATGCGGTCGACCGTAGTATGGACATGGTCAAGTGGATGGTCAGTCTCGGTGGTCGCGAGAAGCTGGTGGCGGGCTAGGCGTCGGGCTATGGCGCAATTATTTAGGGCTGTTGTTCAGCAAAGCACAATGAATGAATTATAAGTAATTTGTTTCCTTCTTTGTTTTAATTTACTAGTATGCTTTAAATTACTATTGGTAATTAATACAATTTCGTTGATGTAAAAAAGCGTTTGAAAATCCATAAATCTAAAGTATGTCACGTATAAATGGATTTATTTATTTATTTGGATTTAGGGAAGAGATGTTGCAATAGAGCAAATTTTGGCGCTCCAACAGTGACAAAAGATGGTGTTATCGGTACAAAAATCATTGAATTCAAAGACAGAGTGAAGAACATAGGTGCTAGTCTTATGAAACAAGTTGCTAATGCAACCAATGAAGTTGTTGTTGATGGTATATTGTCAGTTACCCATTGAATACTCATATTTAGTCTTTATGTTCATTTTAAATCATAAAAAGGCTTCATACAAAATTAGCAATTATATTAATAATCTCTCTGCGGTTTTGACTGCAGTTTGAGAGGTTGTTGGGGGTGGATAGTATAAAATATTTCGGCTGCAAACGTATGTATGTGGGTTCTGATTGACACATGTTATCATGTTCCTAGATTTTCAATAACTATACAAGTTATTTATCATGTCAGGATTTAAAAGTGAACTAGGATTCTTTAACTGAATCTGGAAACAAAAGACAAAGTAGATGCCAAACAATTAGAATCTGAAATGCTTACCAGCTGAGTTACGACAAAAGACATGTGCAAATATTTTGCATAAGCTCACCCATAAGCTAGAGTAAGACTTTCTTTTCCATGATAACTTGTTTCTATTTGGTATTTGTAGCTTGTTTGTTGACTTTGTACTATAATATAAAACTAATCTTCAAAATTAACTCAGGTAGGTTAACAAACAACTTCCATGTAAACAAAATCGTGTGATAACATTTGCCATGAGCTAACCCACATGCTAAGGTAAAAGATTACTATAAGTTTTAATTTTCCAAAATAGTGTTGGTTGTTTTTGATCCTTATATTGCATTCATATGCTTCAATGCTGTAGGAGAGGAGGGCGGGACATGGTATTCCTGTGCCCAAATGCACTACTCCAATCAAGACCCACATTTTACTAGTATATGTTAATTTATGATATGTTGAGTTTTGTGTAGCAGTACAAAAATAGGAAAACTCACACTTAAATTCGTTAATACAACTTAACTTTGGCATTATTAGTCAATTATATTAACCATATACCATTTTAAACGAAAGAATGAACCATGAACTATAGGTAATGAAAGACCCATGATTTGTATTTCTACCTAGGCCCTTGAAGTTGGAGGGTTGCCACTGCTTGTTTGTTGAATTCACCTGATTATATTAATAACAAATATAAATGATGTCACTGTATAACTAATTCACAGTTCAGATACTGAATTTGATAGCAATGCATGCTTCGAAGGCCATCGCTATTAAGTCATAATTTGTTTTTATTTGATTATGGACAGTATTATTATGATACTGCTTCTGTAACTTGGTTGTAGATAGTATTTACTAGGGTTATATATAATGGAAAATTGTATTTGGATCCAAGTTGATGATAAAATTCATGGCGTAATGGATCTAAGTTGATGTATCTTACTGTTTTCTTAAGGTAATTAAGATCAATTGTCTGCGTATAATACACCACTCTAATATACATAACCAACCACATTGTTTTATAACTTGGGTTTACAAAGTAAAGTTTCTTATTAATTTATTTTTTTACAGGGCTGAAGAGAATTGTATTATTTATCTCTTCGGCATGTTTCTAGAATCAATTACTTTAACATAAAATACCCGTTAAGCAGAGTGGTATGGCTTTCTAATCAGTAAATTTCTATATAAAAATGGGAATAGTTTTAGAGCATGGTTAAGGGGAATTCATTTTATTAAAACGAGTGGAAAAATTTAGGACGATTCACCCAGAAAGATGTTACACCCCATAATTTTAACAACAGTTAAGATGGTAAATTAAAGAATAATTAAATAAATATTCATAATTGAGGGAAATGGACCGCGCCATTGTGTTTTTCTCGGAATTGTGGTCAAAATAGACACTGGTTTGCGTAAAACGGACACTGTATAAAGAAGTTATTAAGGTTTGAACTTTGTATATGCCTAAAAAGAATATATATATATATATATATATATAATCAACCTAGAATTCAAAAAGTTCAAAAATCGAGCAGAAGCGGGGAAGCGGGAAAAATTCCCGCCTAGGGGTGTCGACCCCTAGGTCGACCCCATAAGGAGGGGGTCGACCCCCCTGCTAGATCCGAGGCAGAATTCATTTTTCTGAATGGACTCCTTTCTTGACCAAATTCGTTGATTCTAGGCTATAAATAAGACCATATACCCATTGTTTTATTCATTCTAAATCATTGAAGAACTAGATGCTGCCTCTACCCGGATTAAATCAAGTCTTTTCTTCTTCAACAATCAACTAGAGTTATTCAAGTTTAGAGATCTATGATTCAACATCTACAATCCCTCTTCTATTTCTTAGATCAAATCATAGTGACTCTATGTTAATTTTAGATCTAAATACTTAGAAGTTATTTTTGACATGACTATAACTTGGATCTAAGCCTATGACTATTTGAATCATATCAGATCTGCTATAACCTATGTACTTAAGTTATTCTGACATGACTATGAACTAGATCTAAGCATATGCCTATTTATCATGTCAAATCTGCCATTGTTAGTTGATCTAATTTATTGCTTAGATCTCATCATGCCTGTTTATGATGTCCCTATTATGTTAGAATCAGTTCTACTATCATATGTTATCAGATTTGTTTCTATATGCCTATCTTGTCATTATTCCCAACTTTTTCACTGTATGTTTATTAGTTGCTATGCCTATTTCTTCCATTATATGTCAATCTTGTTATTATCATTTCTGTTCTCTTCCCTTCTTCTTTTCCCTTTTATTTTTATATAGACGGGTCACCTTCGAGCCTAGGCATGCCGCTGAAAATGTGAATACGCAAAAATGGGAACAAGGGGAAAACATTAGAATTGGGGCATAACTTATATTTGTAACTTTGGGCATAAATTAAATGTAATACATGAACGTGGATTTGGGGAATAAACCGCAATTGTTATTAAAGACCTTATTTTGGGGCATACGGTTCATTACAAACATGCCTTTGGAAAGGGGCATGAAAACCTATAATGACATAGGAATAATTGGTTAATAATTGAAATGCCTAGAATTAAAGTAATTAGAAACTGTAAACGCGTTTAGACAAAAGGTTAGATTACACTTGTGGTGGAAGTCTGTCCGGAACCGCCCAGCATATCCAGCGACCACAAGTGGTGAATCTAATGTGATGGGTCTAAGTGCATAAACACGTGACATGCTAAGACACGAGGTTAAGCCCGACTTGTGGAAGAAGTCTGCCCGGCGCCGCCTGGCATATCTAATATCCACAAGTTGTAGGTGTAATATGGGAGATCTAGCACACTATAACTATAAATGAATATGGTAATAAACTTGAATACTTAACCTAGTTGAATCCATAAGGATTGTATATGTTAACTTGAGTAG
The DNA here is from genome assembly GCA_030737875.1 of Allium sativum. Classification (NCBI taxonomy): domain Eukaryota; kingdom Viridiplantae; phylum Streptophyta; class Magnoliopsida; order Asparagales; family Amaryllidaceae; genus Allium; species Allium sativum. Next base: position 875,477,678 of record CM060909.1, read on the forward strand.
GGGTTAAGTCTAATTGTATGAAACAATGGGAGGGTTAAGTATATCTTGGGTTGGTGGGTAATATTTATATATAGGACTACAAACTTAACCCATGGCGTTATGCAATCTTTTACTCTTGTATGGCATAACCTGTGGAAAACCTAATGGGGATGCAAGCGTAGGGGGAAGCTTGTATCATCTTGTGTGTGGGACTCGTTTTAGTCAGTAACCCATATATAGGTATCAAACGAGTACTCCAAACTAGGTCGGAGTCAAGGCATGCTTACTGGGCTGATTGTAAGAGATCCAAACAAAGGGGTGGTGTGGGCGGCGCGTTCCGACAAGGTCATTTGAGTGCATGGGTCCAACAGAGGAGGTTTAGACGCAGTGACATCAATAGATATGGTTGTGCACATCCTGAAAACGAAGGGTTGCCACTTTAGGAAGTGATACATCCTACTATGGTCCATCACAGGGTATCTACGGAGTAGGGACCCGATCTATTTGGGTAGTAATCAGGGTAATCTAGACTTTGGTATGTTTAGGAGCCCGTTATTACCCTTAGGGGTAATTCCGGTATGTTGGGTAGCATGTTGATTATATGGGGTTAAAACCTCTCACTAGAAGTACACCTAAGTCTACCATCTTATAGTTGTTGGGATCGTCTCATCTTGGCTATACTAGTATTAGTGAAGAGAGAGAGAGAGAGAAAGGGAAAGTACTAGAGAAGCACAATACATTCTATCATGTTTATTCTGTTTACTTTGTCATACCTGCCTTTTATGATGTTATATCTCTTATCCACTTTATATGTCTGTCATGATACTTTTACTTATTTATATGCTAAAAGTAACTGGACTCGCCAGACTTTATGTCTGACCTATTTTGTTTCCTCTTTTTTCTCTTCCGTCCCCCCCCCCCCTCCCCAGGTTCTCAGGGTGGGAATACTCAAGCTTGACCAGAACTCTGCTTTCATCTTGCTTGGAGTTGTATTTAGATGTACAGTTTGATTTCATATCTCTCTGCTACGACTAAGTTTTGGGGATTATGCTTCTTTTATTATTGTACTCTGATGTTTTAAGTACAAGATAGAAGTTTTACTAATGTATTGGGATTCATGCATTTCATACATCTGATGTAACCATGTTTTGAACTACGATGTTTTCTACTTAATAAAATTTTAAATTCCGATGCTATTTTATATATGTCTTGTAATGTTTCTATTTCTATTTACCTATAAAGCTTCAAGAAACTTAATGCATTCTCCAAACGAGTGACATTAACGGACGAGGGGTGTCACACTTGGTATCAGAGTTGAAGGTTACCAGATCGGATAAAAGATTTTGAAAATTATTTTCAAAAAGGTTTTAAAAGGAAGCATTTTCAAAATAAAAGTCTGTTTTGAAAAACATAATCCCCAGAGCCATATGTAATATCTCTCGATTCTCCACTTGAGTCATTTTTCCTTTTTGTTCGGGGAACTGATTCTTCCCGAAAGGTGCCCCCATTGAGGCATGGTTTCGTAGGCATGTTAAAAATATGGCATATGTTGAAGGGCAATGAAGTGCCTAACCTCCATCTGTAGCCACAGTAGTTTCACCTGCGGCTAATTTTCTGGAGCTTCGTATGGATTTTCGTGCGATGGAGGTAGCTTTTGAGAGACTTATTAGCTTGTTACACAAGGAAGGTATAAAGGAGAATAAGGGAGTTAGGGCTAAGGAACATAGCCCAAGGATGAGATAAATGGTGGCCCAGGAAGGGAACATAGATAAAGTTCAATAAAGGTGAAAAGAAAGGATCTAAGGTTGAGGAAACACAAAACAAGAAAGTGTGGTCCAAGAAAGGACAATAACAACAACAACAAAAGGGAGGAAAGAACGACAAGGCTAAGGATAAGAGGAAGTGCCATAATTGCGGACGCGAGGGTCACTTGATCAAGGACTGAAAAAGAAGGAAGAATGCTTGCTTCAGTTGTGGAGAGGTCAGACACTTTTCTAAGGAGTGCCCGAAGAGCAAGGACAAGGTCAAAGGGTAGGAGCTTTTGGAGGGCAGGTCATGCTCTCGTGACCAGTGCTTTAGATAAAGGTAGGAAAGTTTCCGTGGAAGGTTTGATTTCTCTTTCCAATCATCCTATTAGAACTCTTTTTGATTCAGGTGCTTCACAATCTTTTATATCTGATTCTTTGGTTGAGTCTCTGCACCTTAGTACTAGTATGGTAGTGGATCCCGATGTTGTCTCAAACCCCATTGGCGATACTGCTCATTTATCTATGATTTGTCGGGGTTTGAGAATATCGGTCTTAGGCATCGAATTTGAATGCGACGCATATGTGTTGGGTTTCATGGGTTATGGTTTGATTCTAGGGATGGATTGGCTAGCCATGTATGGTGCCATTCTGGATTATGAGAGAAGGGTCGTTATACTTTTGACTTGCCAAGGGAGGACCCTCGAGATTTCTTGTGACCTAAAGGGGTCTGTCATGCTTAGTTTTCACTTGATGCATCTATCAACGATCTGCGATCTGTACAGTAGTCTGTGAGTATCCTAATGTTTTTGATGAGGTTCAGGGATTACCTCCGAGGCGCGATATCGATTTTCATATATACTTAGTGGACAATGCAAAGCCAGTTGCATTGCCCGTGCGCCATATGGCTCGAAAGGAAAGGAGAGAGCTTAGCAAGCAAGCAGGGGAGCTACTTGAGTAAGAGTTTATTAGGTGAAGCATATCTGAATGAGGTGCTCCGGTGGTATTTACAACTAAGGCGGATTGTTCGCTTCGCTTATTTGTAGACAATAGAGAATTAAATAAACTCACCAAGAAGAACATGCATCCACTCCTGAGGACAGATAATATGTTTGACCAGCTTGTCGGTGCATCAGTTTTCTTTTAGTTATACATGGCCACAGGGTTTCATCAGTTGAGGGTGGTCGAGGACAGTATAAACAAGACCGCTTTTAGGACTCCAGATGGTTTCTTTGAATGGCTCATTATGCCTTTTGGGTTGACAAATGCACCCATCTATTTTGTTGATCCGATGAGTAGGGTGTTTTGAGAGTTCCTAAATAAATTCGTTATGGTCTTCAATGATGACATCTTAATTTTCTCGAAGAGCATGCCTTACATATAAGGGAGGTTTTGAAAACTCTGTGTGTGCATCAACTTAAGGCGAAATTCTCCAAATGCCATTTTTGAAGAAAAGAGGTGCGATTTCTAGGGCATGTAGTCTCTAAAGATGGGATGGCAGTAGATCCTGCAAAGGTAGTTGCAGTTCAAGATTGGAAAATACCAAAGAATGCAACGGAGGTGAGAAGCTTTCTTGGATTGGCAGGCTATTATAGGAAGTTCATTAAGGACTTCGCAAAGATATCAGCCCCACTCACCAGGCTGACAAAGAAGAATCTGACATTTTTATGGGATACAGATTGTGATGTTGTTTTCCAACGATTGAAGAGGGCTCTGACAACAGCCACAGTCTTGACCTTACCCGATGGGAACAAAGTGTTTACAGTATACATTGATGCATGTGGTATAGGGCTTGGTGCGGTTCTGATGCAAGAGTGAAGGGTAGTATGTTATGGAGGTAGACAGTTAAGGGTTCATGAGAAGAACTACCATACCCATGACTTAGAGCTAGCTGCCATAGTATTCACACTTAAGACTTGGCGCCATTATTTGCTTGGAGAGAAGTTCGAGTTGTACGCCGATCATAAATCTCTCAAGTAATTGTTCTCGCAGAAGGATCTTAATTTAAGGCAACAAAGGTGGATGGAGTTCCTAGTATCTTATGACTTCGAGATTGCTTATACTCCTGGCAAGGGTAATGCGGTGGCAGATGCACTGAGTAGGCAGAGGATGGCCTTAAGTCCTCTGTTTGTGGAGAGGAAAAGCTTGGAGTTTATATCAAATTTTGACTTTGGACCCTCCACCGAGTTTTTGCCTGTCTTATTAGCATAACTGGAGGTGCGACCTACTCTTATGGATCAGATAGGAGCTTCGCAGCGAGAGGATCCACATATTTTAGGCATCTTGGAAAGGCTCAATAAAGGGGAGACTTCTAGTCACCTCAGTAGGTATTCCATGAACGATAGAGGGTGGTTGCAACGAGATGGAAGGCTTTGCGTTCCCCGAGTTGGGAGTTTGTTGAAGATAGTCCTAGAGGAATCCCATCATTCTAAGATGACTATTCATCCAGGAGGTGATAAGATGTATAGGGGTATGAAGAGGGTTTTCTTTTAGGCTGGGATGAAGAAAGATGTGGCAGAGTTTTTTTCTCAATGTTTGATATGCCAGCAAGTCAAAGCTGAGCAAAAGAAGCCCGGTCCTTTGGAGGTCCCCACAGTGGAAGTGGGAGAGCGTCTCTATGGATTTCATAGACGGTTTGCCTAGATCAAAAAAAGGCAACACCAATATTTGGGTTGTAGCAGACAGACTTATTAAGAGAGCTCATTTCATACCAGTTAAGAATAAGAGGAAGGCATCATGGTAGTCAACAATTTACGTTCGTGAGATAATCCATCTTTATGGAGTACCTTCCAGTATCGTAAGTGATCGTGACCCCATTTTCACCAGTGAATTTAGGAGGAGCTTGCAAGAAGCATTAGTTACGCAGTTGTGTTTGAGCACCGCTTATCATCCTCAAACGGAAAGAGTGAACAAAGTTCTTCAGGATCTTTTAAGACTATGTATCCTAGACTTCGGAGGGACATGGGAAGAGCATCTTCCTTTAGTATAGTTCGCTTACAACAGCAGTTATCAAACTAGTATTGGCCTGGCACCCTTTGAAGCATTATACGGGCAACCCTGTAGATCACTGATTTATTGGTGGGAGTCTACAGAAAGACTTCTACTTGGACCAGATATGGTTAGAGAAACTTCCGGAAAGGTTGATTTTATTAGACGGTGAATGAAGACAGCTCAGGATAGGCAAAAATCCTATGCAGATAAGAGAAGGACTGACATTGAGTTTGAGGTGGGAGACCTGGTTTCATTAAGGTATCACCATTAAGAAATGTGGTTCGCTTTGGATCTGTAGGAAACTGGCACCAAGATTTGTAGGGCCATTTCCCATAACAGAGAGGATTGGTTAAATGGCCTATAGAGTAAAGCTACCAGAAAGACTATCCGGTGTTTATGACGTTTTCCATGTTTCTCATTTGTGGAAGTGCTTGCATGATACAGCAGAAGTAGTCGAGCCGAGTATATTGGAGGAAGTAGAGGTGGAATGGGAGGCGACAGTTAGACGAGTTCTACCCGTATTTTTGGATTAGAAATTAAGAAGCTACGCAATAGAGAAGTCAAGTTGATGAAAGTTCAATGGGGAAACAACCAAGAGGGTGCAACTTGGGAGATCGAAGACAAGATTCGCGCTTTATACCCTTTTCTTTTCAAGGGTATGTTCTTAACTTCCTTGCCAAAGCCTTTATTCATGCTTGTTTCTATCGTTTAAGTATATCCTATCGATCAAATCTTTGAACTTTAGGTAGGAATCCCATGGATGTAAACATGTGTTTGATACATGTTATGTTTGATGGATACAAGTGGATGCAAGTGTTTGCTAGTGGTTGCTTGTGGATGCATATACACACACATTAGGCACTAGATCGACTCAATCACTCTCATACTGCATATGGATGTATGTGCATTTTTCTTCTTTTTATGGATGGAAATGGATGTATCATCATATGGATGTTGCATTTGGATGAATGATTGTGCACACATATAGAACTTACATGTTATAATAGGATTATTTGCATACATGATGGATTTATGGCACAAACATACACTGCTTTAAGGAGGTCAACTGAATTAGTAGACCGCCTGATCTTTCGCATTAGTATTGGGACATCTACGCACACTTTTGCATATGTTCATATAAGCATTATAAGTTTTAAGGACAGTGTATGCTTATCATTGGTGGATGAGTAGATGGATGTGGATGTTAGGATATACATTCTTCTTAATTTAAAAATTTTGGGGACGAAATCCTTTGAGTAGGGGAGAATGTAACACCCCGTAATTTTAAAAACACTTAAGATGGTAAATTAAAGAATAATTAAATAAATATTCAAAATTAAGAAAAAAGGACTATGTCATTGCGTTTGTCTCATAATTCTAGTCAAAACAGACACCTGGTTTGCATAAAACGGACACATGAAGAAGTTATTAAGGTCTAAGTTTGTATACGCATAAGAAGAATATATATATATATATAATCAACCCAGAATTCAAAATGTTTAAACTTGAGCAGAAGAGGGAAACGGGAAAATTCCCATCTAGGGGTGTCGACCCCTGGGTCGACCCCAAAAGGAGGAGGTCGACCCCCCCGCCAGATCCGAGGCAGAATTCATTTTTCTGAATGTGGACTCCTTTCTTGACCAAATTCATTGATTCTAGGCAATAATAAGACCTTATACCCATTTTTTATTCATTCTAAGTCAATAAATAACTAGATGCTGCCTCTGCCCGGATTAAATCAAGTCTTTTCTTCTTCAACAATCAACTAGAGTTATTCAAGTTTAGAGATCTATGATTCAACATCTGCAATCCCTCTTCTATTTCCTAGATCCAATCACAGTGAGTCTATGTTAATTTTAGATCCAAATACTTAAAAGTTAATCTTGACATGACTATAACTTGGATCTAAGCCTGTGACTATTTGGATCATTTCAAATCTGCTATAATCTGTATACTTAAGTTATTCTGACATGACTATGAACTAGATCTAAGCCTATGCCTATTTATCATGTCAGATGTTCCATTGTTAGTTTATCTAATTTATTGCTTAGATCTCATCATGCCTATTTATGATGTCCCTATTATGAGAGAATCAGTTCTACTATCCCATGTTCATCAGATCTGTTTCTATATGCCTATCTTGTCATTATACCCAACTTTGTCACTATATTTTTATTAGTTGCTATGTCTATTTCTGCAATTATATGTCAATCTTTCTATTATCATTTCTATCTTATTTCCTTCTTCTTTTCCCTTTTTTTAATAGCCAGGCTACCTTCGAGCCTAGGCATGCCGCTGAAATATGCAAATACGAAAAATTGGGAACGAGGGGAAAATGTTAAAATTGGGGAATGACTTGTACTGGTAAATTTAGGCATAAATTAAATGTAATACATGAATGTCGATTTGAGGCATAAACCGCAATTATGATTAAAGACCTTAATTTGGGGCATATGGTTCATTATGAACACGACTTGGGAAAGGGGCATGACAACCTATAATGACATAGGAATAATTGGTTAATAATTGAAATGCCAAGAATAACAGTAATTAGAAATTGTAACCACACATAGACACAAGGTTAGATTACACTTGTGGTGGAAGTCTGCGTGGAACTTCCCGGCATATCCAGCGACCACAAGTGGTGAATCTAATGTGAGGGGTCTAAGTGCATAAACACGTGACGTGCTAAGACACGAGGTTAAGCCCGACTTGTGGAAGAAGTCTGCTCGGAACCGCCCAGCATATCCAGCATCCACAAGCTGTAGGTTTAATGTGGTAGCTCTAGTACACTATAACCATAAATGAATATAGTAATAAATTTGAATACTTAACCTAGTTGAATCCATAGGGATTGTATATGTTAACTTGAGCAGGGGTTAAGTATAATTGTGTGAAATAGTGGGAGGGTTAAGTATATCTTGGGTTGGTGGGTAATATCTGTATATAGGCCCACAAACATAACATGTGGGGTTATGCAATCTTTTACTTTGGTATGACATAACCTGTGGAAAACCTAGTTGGGATGCAAGCATAGGGGAAGCTTGTATCATCTTGTGTGTGGGAGCCGTTTCAGTCAGTAACCCATATATAGGTATCAAACGAGTACTCCGAACTAGATCGGGGTCAGTGCATGCTTATTGGGCTGATTATAAGAGATTCAAATGAAGGGGTGGTGTAGGTGGCGCGTTCCGACAGGGTCATGTGCATGCATGGGTCCGCGGAGGAGGTTTAGATGTCGTGACACCAGTAGATATGGTTGTGCACATCCTGAAAACGAAGGGTTGCCACTTTAGGAAGTGATACATCCTATTGTGGGGCCAACACAGGGTATCTACGGAGTAGGGAGCCGAATGATTGGGGTAGTAATTAGGGTACATCTAGACTCTGATATGTTTAGGAGCCCGTTATTATCCTTAGAGGTAACTCCGGTATGTTGGACTGCCTGTTGATTGTATGGGGTTAAAACCTCTCACTAGAAGTACGCCTAAGTCTACCATCTTATAGTTGTTGGAATCATCTCATCTTGTTATACTTGTATTGGTGCAGAGAGAGAGAGAGAGAGAGAGAGAGAGAGAGAGAGAGAGAAAGTACTAGAGAAGCGCAATACATTCTATCATGTTTACCTTGTCATACCTGCCTTTTATGATGTTATCTCTCTTATCCACTTTATATGCCTGTCATGATACTTTTACTTATTTATATGGTAAAAGTAACTGGACTCACCGGACTTTATGTCTGACCTATTTTGTTTCCTTTTCTTTCTCTTCCGTCCTCCCCCCTCCCCACCAGGTTCTCATGGTAGGAATACTCAAGCTTGATCAAGACTCTGCTTTCATCTTACTTGGAGCTGTTTTTAGATGTACGGCTTAATTTCATATCTCTCTACAATAACTATATTTTGGGGATTATGCTTCCTTTATTATTGTACTCTGATGTTTTAAGTACAAGACAGAAGTTTTACTAATGTAATGGGATTTATGCATTTCAGACATATGATGTAACCATGTTTGGAACTACGATGTTTTCTGCTTAATAAAATTTTAAATTCCGCTACTATTTTATATCTGTCTTGTAATGTTTCTGTTCCTGTTTACCTATAACGCTTCACGAAACTTAATGCATTCTCTTAATGAGTGGCATTAACAGACGTGAGGTGTCATAGAAGAATAGACAATGATCCTCAAAACCATTGCTGGGAAAGAACTATATTTTGTACTGATGCAATAGTCAAAAAAAATTTGGTCTGTTTTTCTCATGTGACTTCTCATAATTATTTCACAGGTGTAACGTGTTACTTGTCTTTGCGGATAAGTTGGTTAAAGGCAAGAAGAACGTAGAGTGTCTAGCGACTTCACAGGCAACATGTACATGTCAAAAGTTCATCTAATTTGTTTAGTTTATTGTCCTAGGATATAATCCTAATTCAATTAGAGCAGAATATTTTTTTCCCTTAAAAAATATCGCTTTATTGAGTGGAGTTTTTTATTTTATGGAATGCGTTGTCTTTTCTTATATAATATACAATTGAACCATCCTTGTATTTTGATGCTCGTTAACTATGATTTTATCCTAGTTAGGCTTAACAATATATTCAATTTATTGCCACTATTGTTTGATGAAGTCTATATTATCAATCCCTTTTTCATAGGTAACTTGCACAACTATTCTTTAAAAAGCAATATTCTCCGAAACATAGAAACCCTTCTTTGCTTAGCTTCTAGCCTATATGCATGATTGAAATCCTTCTTTGAATTAAATCTTAGCTTCGAGCCTATACTAAATATTTATGTTAATATGTCAATCATATTGTTAGTATCTTAAGCATAGTTAATTGTAGTATGCAAGTTTCTTACTGCAATAAAACCAAATATTTTATGCTAATTTATATTAAAGTGCTCACTCGATTGGAACTAAGTACGAATAACTTATTTAATGTTGTTTAAAACAGATTCTGGAACATAGAAAGTCGGTGTCAATGTTCGTTGTATTTAGAATAACCCATATAAAAAAACAAGAAAGAGATAGCGAATGCAGATAATTCGGCAACCATAATGGAGCAGTGCATAGACACTAATGCTGAACACTTTCAGGTAATATTTTTTTCTTTTTATTTCGCACCCATTACGGAGCGTTTGCACTGCAAACTTGCACAGGCAGTGCAAGTTTGTGGTTCCAAGCATTGCAAATGCACTGCCTTCAGGCAGTGCAATTTTGCACTGCCTTGAAAGGTAGTGAAGTTTGCATTGTCTTGAAAGGCAGTGCACATTTGCACTACCTTTGCAGTGCAAACCTGCACAGGTAGTGCAGGTTTGCACTGTCATGCAGTGGAAACTTGCATAGCGCACTTCCTTGAAAGTAAGTGTAAGTTTGCACTGTCTTTCAAAGGCAGTGTAGCACTGCCTTTCAAGGAGATGCAAGTTTTCTTCTAGTAGGTGAAGCCGCTATTTAGAGTTCAGAACAGGTCAGCTTTGTTGCTTCTAGTTTTGAACTGCCACATATTGGGTTTGATTCTATTTCAACTCCCATCCAAGAATCAATATTTTTCCTCCGGTTCAGAGATTCAAATGGGTTATTGCGCCCATCCTATTCAGTTTAAGTTCAAATCATGTGTAACAATAATCATTAATTATATTGAGATGATAACATATGTCCATATTCATGGTATGACTTGGTAAGTATATATGTAGTATATGTGCGTTATATATATATATAAATATATATATATAGAATTGTCCTTATTGCTTGTACAACATGTCACCAACTTCTTGTTTATTAAGTAATAATCACTTCATTAAAATTATAGGTGGGTTCTGCTACACAACGACAAAGGTCGACATATAGTAGTGGTGGCAGTCTTTCATATGTTACAATAACAACAAATCATATATCATCCAAGTTTCATGCAATGGAGGAGAAGGTACAATGTGTCAATGTTAATCTTGAGGAGGTCGAACGTCTAAGATTTGAACATGAGCGTCTACGAATGGAAGAGGAGCGTCAACACAAGATAGAGGCATTTGAGCAGAGAATGATTCAAACCGAGAAAAGATTGTTGTTGCCTTCTCCTCCATCATAATTTCGTCTATGAGGGACTAATATAAGTATTTATTTACTACTTCATGTATACTATTGCATTACATTATATTTTACATGTTTATTGCCTACTTCATGTATTTTTGTATTACATTAGTTTTTTTGTTGTGTAATAGTACACAATATTGTATTTTAGTGGTGTTATGATTATCTTTGATTGTATCATGTAATTTCTTATCTAGATAAATTAATATATATATATATATATATATATATATATGCATATTATTGAATTATATGACGACTGGATCAAGTAAAACAATATTATTGATTTTGTAATGGATTTTCATTGATGATTTTATGGTTTTGTGAAGGATTTTAACGTTTATGTGTTGATGTTTTAATGTTTTTGCAATGATTTTGTGATGCATTAGTGTTAATGTTTTTGCGAAATATTTTTTAGAAATAATCAATATAGTGACAAATTTGCATCGGAATTCCAAACCGAGTATGTAATGCATCATATATAATTTTTCCATTGCAATTCTATCATAAAGTAAATGTAAAAAATATAATAAATTCCTTTACAATTTTGTCTCCATTCCATCACAAATTCCATCAGTATTTATTAGCGATGGATCTTACACATGTTTATTGAGACGGAAAATTCGGTCACAAATCCGTCGCAAATATGGTTTTAGTGATAGATTTGTGACGGATTTTTTCGTCACAAAATCAGCTTTTTCTGGTAGTGAGATGATCCGTTACAAATCCGATTTTTCTGGTAGTGAGATGATCAAACATCAAGAAAACATTTTGATGTAATTTAATGGATGATTTCTTCTCTTTCCAAAAATGAAGACAACAACATCACTGGAGCAACTCTCACCAAAGACAACGAGGATTAGGATGTTATAAAGGCTGATCCAATCTTCGGTGGAGATGGCTGGGTTGAAGTTCCTCGAAATGTATGATTTTTTTTTTTTAATTTGTGTGGATTGGTTGAACTATTTAAAAGTTGTATATAAATAACTTTAAGTGTGGTGTGATTTTGTTTGATTGATGTATTTTAAAATTTAAACTTGTAAATAAATAACTTTAGAATTAAAGTAAATTGTATTGGATTAATTTGTATGGTTTGAATGATTAGATTGATATGTATTGAATAGATTGGTTTGAATATATTGGTCCGATATGAATAGTTTGTTCAAGTTATTTAAATTAGTTAGGAATAGTAATAGAAATTATTTTCTAAATTATATTAGATTATTATTAGAATTATGTCTTAGTTTTAGGAATAGTATAGTATAGTTTAGTTTATGATTTTTGTTGATGACAAAGGGGGAGAATTATAAAATAAGGCTTTGATTAAGAGGGGGTCGGTAGTTTCAGAAAGAGTTATTGAAGTAAGGGGGAGTAATCAAAAGAATCGAGACATAAGGTATGAATATTTTATAACCAAGGTTGTCATCATCAAAAAGGAGGAGATTGTTAAGAAATAAGATGATGGTTTTAATGACAACAACCTTGTTTCAATTAAAAAAAATATTAATACAATATTCTAGAAATATATATATATATATATATATATATATATATATATGTGTATATACAGGAAATCTATGCATGTTTTATAAGACTGTGCAGTTTACAAGAATCAAGATTTCAAATAAAAGAGTTCAAGTTTCAAGACTCATGAGTTTCAAGAAATAAAGAGTTCAAGAATTATATAGAGTCAGTATGTCTAGAAATTTTGTCAATACTTTGGCTAGCACTTAATTCTATTTTCAAATCTAAATTCTGATTCTAAAATTCAAATCTTGACTTCAAACTTGATTTCAAAATAAGTTCAAATATATTTACTTGATTTTTAATCTTGCTTTCAAATGATTTCAAAATTACTTCCTTATTCAGAATATATACTTCTTTGTTTTAATAATATTTTAACTCCTGATAGTTATTTTCTAAACTTCTGAAAACTAAGTTTATATTCAAATTTATATTTTCGATTTTAAACTTAGGCTTTATTTGTTTATGTTGTTTAACCTTCTTAAGTTTTTAATATGTATAGTTTTATGTATTTATACTCTTATATCAATTTACATTTAATTTCTTAATTATACTTTGTATATGTTTATATAAGTTTTAAAATATATTTTTTACTTTGAAAAGAATGTTTAATATAAAGGAATTTAAATTGTTTTAACTGTAGATTCATTATAATTTGTTTAAATATAGTTTGAATTGATTTAAAAAATTATTTTTGAATTTCACCTACTATATGTCGACATATAGAAATGGTACGTTGACATACTAGCCGTTAGTACATTTTTAAATTTTGAAAAGAGGTGTCTTTTGAATTCGAATTCTTTTAGAAATATTGTGACTATTGGAATCCTATAAATACCTTCCTGAATACGATTTTTTTTTTTAAAACTATTTTTCATCTTCTTCTTCCTCTCTTAGCATCCTACCATTATACTACTTTAAAGTGACTATGTGCAATTGTGTCCTAAAAATCGATTGGGTGTAAAGTTGTGGCCCGTAAATCAACTAAGTCTCAGTGTATTTGGAATCAGTTGGAGTGTGCCCTTGTAGCACTAAAATCAAGGATTTATTTGGATTTGTTGAATAAAAATCCACGTCAACCCAACGTTGTGTGGGACTGGATGTAGGGGAGTCCGGAACCAGTATAAAATCTCAGTGTGTACTTTTCTTTTATTGCTTTTACTTTTACTTTCTGCATTCTGTGATTGATTGTATGTTTGTTTTTTTGAACTTTTTTTTTTGGTTCTGTGTTTGTTGTTTTCGTGATCTGTATACTATGTGTTTGATTCAAAAAGATTTCAAGGAATTTTTTAAATTCCATTAAATGCTATTCACCCCTCCCCCCCCTTCCCCCCCCCCCCCCCTCTAGTGTTTAACTTGACTTAAGATCCTTAATCTGCATCTCTAACGGCAGCTTCTCCCCTGTGATCTACACTCACATTCATGAAGGAACATACATAAGAATGTGTAAGTATATATTTTGCAGTTTATATTTTGTTATGCTTTTATGTTTATGTATAATAAGTTCAGTTTAATATTTACCTAAACAATAACGATGATTCTGTTTGATTTCATGTTTATGGTACCGATTTTATATCTATGTTCCGAGTTAACCTTATTTTGTTTGTTCATCATTTTTATTTTGGTTTCATTTGATGCATTGGTTTTCTGCTTAATTTGGCTTCAGTTCCACTACTGCATAATTTTATGGCTATGTTTGTTTAAGGTATAATGTTAAAATATATATCTTCTACTGATATTCGATATAGTTTACGGTTCTGACCTCGTTTCCATACTTTTTGTGAAGTGACAACATGACTTACATTATAATTGGTTCATAAATTGGACAAATATTTAGGTTGAATGATTACGAAGAATATAATTCTGATTCATAATGTCAATGAGTTGGTTACAAGGTTCTTTGATCTCTTCTTCCAGTTCTAAAATGTAAGTTATTTCCCGAGAAGGGAATCGATCGTCTAACCACCGTGTAAGTTCTCATCCGTTAGGGATAAAGTGGATATGGAAAGTATCGACGACTAACATTATCTTCATTTCATACAACTACCATCGAAGGTTTTGACAATGGAAATCAAAAGGTTCTTAAGAGGTGCCCTTTTATTGAAGAGACATAAAGACATATTCTTAAATTGTTTATGGAAGAGAAAACCCCCTATCTTGCATAATTGAGATAAATAATTGAAGTTTTATTTTCTTGGAACAAAGTGAATCATTTATAAGATAATATCTATGCATGTGTATTGATCTCTCTGAACAAAGATTAAGGGTCAATCTATATTTTATTTTCAATAAAAAAGTTCAAAAAATTAGTAAATATTAATAAGTATTATTATTATTAGTATTTAATTCAACCAAAAATATCCCTATGTGCATACCTTGGTTAGTCAGGGTGGTCTGGCAATCGTCGAACAAAGTTCTTTGAGGTTGCAGTTTCAAGTCCTAGTAATCTGCAATGTGTACCCCTTAAGGCATGGGCGGTTATCCCGGGGAAAAAGAAAATAAAACAACTTAAGAGATTGATGCTACTTGTTGGGCTGGCTTAAACGGTGGTTGATTTTGACGGTCTAGTCGAATTCCTTAGCTCTACCTTGAATGATAGTTTTAACACTTTATATACTACTTCAATTCGTTTTAAGTCCTTTAATAGTAATTAAAATCCCTAATAAATTAGTATAATAATTATATCAAATTTTTTCATTTTAATTTATAAACATTATTAATTAATTTGCTTAAACTTCGTTCACAAATACGCAAACAACTATGGTTATGGGATCCATTGTGTGAATCAACCCTCTTAATATTTAAAGTTTGTACGCACATTGTTGAAGTACATTAGTGGACTCGATTTTGGTTACTAACATACCATTTAGATGAAATCTTATTTTTAATCATTTAAACTACACCTTAAGCAATTATGGATTGTGCGCATTTTCCAATTGCACTCACCATATCACTCATATATTTAGAGCCTGTCAATACCCAAAACTCTAATAATATCTATAATTGATTTGAGGTACAAGATTTAAAGTCTTGGTTTAGCCTAATGATGTTTATATAGGGGTGAGCATTCATTTTCCGACATATATAATTCATTAGCCCAAAACTCTAATAATATCTATAATTCATTAGCCTAATGATGTTTTAACACTTTATATAATTGAGAATTCATTTTCCGTCCTACATCGTCGCATTTCAAGCTAGATCAAATCTTTAGACCTTTTTCTTCTTCTTTTGTATCAACATGGCAATTTCCGACAATCATTTCGTCTACTATTGCTTGCTCAAAGAGGAAAAATAGATTGACATTATTCAATGATGGTATACTGATGGTTTAAAACAAAATTTCCATATCCCATTTGATGACGTGCAATTGCAAAATGGTATGAAAGTTGTGGATATAGCTGACCCAACCTTCGTGAGTGCGTTTGTGGGTACCTTAGCCTCCAGATTTTGCCTTTATTTATGTAATAATGTTCATATAATAGAAGAGGAATTGTATCTACTCCCATGTTCCTGAATGCAAATTGCAGGATAATATGGGGCTCGGGGCCATTCCCTATAAGAAAGAAAAGTAAGAAGCAGCTCAGGTACATAAGCGAAATAAAGGCTGGTCAAATCATGGCTCAAGGATTTTCGTGGGCCACCCCTACAACGAAATTTTCGGTATATTCCAGTTAAGCAACAAGCATAATAGGCCATCTTCTGCGTGGTCCAAAGAAAATATCAAAATTTTGAAAACTTCAAGTTGCATATGGATTTTTCAGAACTTCAAATTGGATATTATTAACCTAATTTCTCATTCAGATATTTTGCCCAAACCCCACCCCACCCCCATGTGCATCACCAAGCATCGTACCTGTTTGATATGCAAGCAAGTGAGATACGCGCACAATGCATGACTGTATGCTGCGCTATTTTTTAAACAAAAGAGAGTAATTTCATCAACTGAATGTTCATACCAATTAAGCCAATATATATTTTACAATCAATCAGCCTGCACAAATATCATCAAGTTGACTATTATTTCTACCACAAAGATTGATAATGTGTTACTCCTACTAGAGGCATCAACATATATTCTACAAAGCGAAAACAACACGAACAAATGTTACATTTTGACGGCACAATACATTTGCAAATTACACCACCTCTAGGGTTTCACTAGACGGCAACTACTAATAATAATGCGCCGTCTAATAACCTCACTCCTCCATAGCCACTACAAATTCAGCCAGGAAGGCGATCTTCCACCTCCCAACCATCACACCCATGCAAATTGAATTAAAAATGAAGGAATCGAAACACTTGTATGTATTACAATCTTAAGTGTTTCGATCAAGCCAAAACTAGCAATATTGTTCGAGCTTACGAGCAAATCTCTGATTGAGTTTCAACCTCAGCCACGGCTTGTTTCTGCTGCTCCAAAAACCTATTTATACGATCAATCAACTGCAATGCCTTTCTTTTCCCTCTGTCCGTACCGTTGTTAGCAAGATCCATCAACGGTTCAATGACTCCGAGTGCTTGCACTTCTACCAACCTATGCTGCTGCTGTTCGCCACTGCATAAATGAACAAGAACAGCAGCAGCATTTTCTCTATTTCTAGGAGACCCATTTCCTACAATGTCAACCAACACAGGCACGGCTTCTGATAAGCCTATAGCGACCTTCCCTTCAGAATGGCTTGACAGTATAGCTAAAATAGCTAAAGCTTCATCGACCATTCCACCTCCAGGCTCAGTTAACAATCTCATTAGAGTAGGAACCACTCCAGCTCTGATTGCCTTTCCTTTGTTACCTTGATATATGCACAAGTTGAAAAGTGCAGTAGCTGCATCCTTTTTACCTCTTTGGCTGCCTTCACTTAACAAAGAAGCAAGAGCAGGTATAGCACCAGAGGCTCCTATAGTGACTTTGTTCTCGTCGACTACAGAGAGACTGAACAGAGTGGCAGCTGCATTTTCACGTGCTTCCATGCTGCCCTTTTTAAGGGTGTGCACTATGCCTGGGACTGCTGAGGCTGAGATGATCAGTCCTTTGTTCTCTTCACATATTGATAAATTGAGAAGTGCCGTAACTGCATGTTCTTGAATACGCTGGTCGTGAGTGGACAGTAAGCTGACCAGAAGTGGGATTGCTCCAGCTTTTGCGATACAGAGGCGGTTTTCAGAGCTTCTTTTGGCGAGAAGACGAAGTTCGCAAGCAGCTGATCTTAGATCGTCGAAATTATAGTGAGCTAATCTGCGGATTAGTTCAATCACTTTTGAATGCTCGGGAGAAGAACACATTGAGGGTGTTTGAGAAGGCCATAGAGGTCGCTCCGGAGGTGAAACTCCGTTTGCTTCACACCACTGTGCTATTAAACTTCTTAACACGTAATTTGGGGTTAATGATGTGTTTGGAAGCTTTTGTTGGGTTTTAGGGCATGTGTCATGGCCTAAATTTATCCATTTCTCTATGAAGGTACGCTCATATGTCTGTAATCAGAAAGAAGATACAGATAAATGTATCGGGTTAGAAGTGCATAATGGTTAAATATTGTGAGCTTGTTGCTAATTAGATAAATACAGCGTGAATCCACATATTGACCTCTACTTCAACATTTTTTTAAGTTCTTTGAAGCAGTGACAAATTAGTTATAAACTAACATCGAAGCTGTTTAATTCTTGAACTAGCCAACTCAAATAATGTTAAGGGCTATTTAACTTGTTGATGACTGAGCAATCCAATTGTAATGTTCAGATATATATGAAATTAGAAAAGACCTGTCCAGTGGCGACAATGACTGGATCTTTCATAAGCTCATGCGATATTGGGCATTTAAAATCATCTGGAATGGCCGGAGGTTTAGTATTAGGCTTATCAAGTGAGTAATCTCCATTACCATTAGTTGTAGTACCCATCTCAGGATTTTGAGTCTGAACAAAATCTTTGATTTTTTTCAATAGCATTGACATTTTCTCTATGTTCTCTCCAGGATCCACACCACCATTAGAAACGACCAATTCATGCAAAGCTAATGATTCTTGTTTGAGATCGGATATTGTGGTTAACTGTAACTTCTCTGCGAGCCTTTGTAATGTTGCAGGGTCGACTGCATTAGTGTCTGTAACATTATATATGGATGAAAGGTCGGTAAATAGCTCTTCATCAGGTGTATCAACTCGTTCTTTGGCTCTCTTGAATTGTGTGTGAACAAGCTCAACCTGGAATCAATGATTTTCTTTGATAAGCGTTAAGGAAAAGTCAATAGATAAATACAACAAATAGAGGTAATAACGATTTGGCTTGTGATGAACAAATGAATCCACATTAAAAAGTTATTACCTGTTCTCTAACTTCATCCGACACATCAAGTTTTTCAAAGGAAATTCTACCAAGTGCTTGCTCTAACTGTGTGGTTACTTCTTGGAACTTCGTCATTATTTTCTCTCTTTCAAGAACCTGCAGATGTACAGGTATCAGAATATGTGCTAGGGCATCCATATCAATAGGCAGGAAACACAGAAGAAATTTAGTAAACCGCAGCTAGCAGACTGCAGCACAAGAAAAAGAATCTTCCCTCAAGCCATATATCTACTACTAATAATAAATATATAACTATAACATTTCAATGGTAAATACTAGACTTTTGATTTTGGACTGTGAAGACTTACCTTCATCAAATATAATTTGGTTTGATAAATGTATTTTTAGCATCTATAAGATTTTGAAACATGGCAGCAGATATGCAGTTTAACGCACACATTTAGGGCCTTCGTTGCTTCTTTCGCTTATAAATTGCACATTATGCATGTGATATGCTAGTATCTGGTTATTTAAGTCTGTAACATTGGATCAAAACTAACGATATAGTCGAACAAAGAACATTACGAATAAATCGATGTTTGACTTTCATACTGTAGGCTACCATCATAATAGATCGTGCTTTTAAACAATCATACATCTCATTCATCAAATTTATATCCTCAAAAGTTTCTTTGAGTGATATTTTCTCTTACACAAAGTTTGTAGGCTAAAAGTTTGAATCTGTAGTAGGCATGTAGCATGATAACCTGTCGGATATCACACTTCCATTGTTGATTACAATTTCATCTCCACCGAAGTTACACTATGTCCTTTCTGAAGTTCTACACAAGATAAAACTTTGACATCTAATTTCTTTGACCACATTTTTGATTTTCTTGCATTATGGACAAGAAGTTCAATCATCGCCTAGCAGAGATAATAATGCAGTCAATGCCACTTAATGCATGTGATAAGCTGACGTTACAACCAGTTTTCAAACTTTTGGGTAAAGACCGCATTGGACTTTTACACCTAGACATGGCAGCCTTGTGATACACATATAATCCACTGTGCCATCAGGTTCCTCGACATCTCAACCCCAGATGATGAAAGTAAATTGAACCAACAAGCAAGCAAAAGGAAAAGGCGATCAACCATTTATTCACTAATATAACAGCATTACGATATAAAAGATCAAAGTTTTTACACAAAAACAACCTTTTCTTCTACCAAAATCATTACAATGATCAATATAGACCTTGGTTAACCTGAAAGCGAATTTCAGTCATAAATAGTCCTAAAACAACTCAGCATGTCAATTCTGGGAGTTCTGTCAACATCAGCAATACAGAACCATTGAAAATGCTTCGATGCTTGTGAATAAAAGCATCTATGACAATTCAGATTCATACCAGATTATCCTGAACCGTCTATCTTTCAAATATGTGGTGCACACAAGTGCACAATATGCATCGTGACCAATGCCTAGTATCTCGGAGGTATATACTGATTGGGTGCTATTTTGGATTATGGTATGTCTGGTATGCTAATTATTGTTTTAACTACTAGTGTAACTGCACACACACACACACACACACACACACACACACACACACACACACAAATATGTGTGTGTACCTACATGTATATGTGTATATGCATACAAGTGGATGTGCACGCGCACATGTGTGCATGTACATATAAAGTATAAGCACAATATTTATTATAAGTTTGCTTTCCAAATTAAATTGTTGTCTCGTTTTCAGGTTGTTTTCTGCTTGATGTCCTTGGATAGAAGACAATTGACGCCAATCAAATTTACCTTTTTTTCGTTTTTTTTTTTTTTTTTTAATTATGTTTAAACAGACCAGTTGAGGAGGCAGAAATATCAAAATCTGTTTTCTGAATTTTTGATGTATCAAATTTTAGAATGTAAAATTCAGCAAGCAACACAGTAAGATGTAAATTTCTGGCAGCACTATTCCAATAATCTTTTGATTCTAATCAGCATACCCTACACTCTTACAAACACCAATCTTGATCCCAAATGTATATATTTCTTATCTAAATTCCAACAACAACAACAACAACAACAACAACAACAAAAAAGCACACTAACTTTATCTTAAAACAAACATCTTTGACTAACTACAAAATTTCAATATCCCGTAAAATGATAATGCATAGTGTTCATGTTGTGTTAGACTGTTTTCCTTTAGCTGAAGGAGATGAGATCAAACTAAACAGAAAGAAGATATGTCCATGCGTTCTCTCTCTCCCACCATCATAGTGTTGTATGCTTATGAGTATGCCTATGTATATGTATGTGTTAGGGACTGAGATATTGATGATGATGGTTTTGATGACAAACAACCCTGTTTCCACTTTGTTTTAATTATTATTGTTATAAAATATATACTAACACTATTATCTAGAGTGTGTGTGTGTGTGTGTATAGGAAATTTATGCAGATATTAATTATTTAAGATTGTACAGTTCAAGAATCAAGATTTAAAGTAGAAGAGTTCAAGATTCAAAACTCATGAGTATCAAGAATTCATGAATTCAAAAGTCCAAGAAATATAGAGTAATTGTGTCTAGATATTTTGTTAAAACTCTGATTAGCACTAAATTCTGATTTCAAACTTCTTTCACTAATTTCAAATTTA
Organism: Allium sativum; assembly: GCA_030737875.1. Classification (NCBI taxonomy): domain Eukaryota; kingdom Viridiplantae; phylum Streptophyta; class Magnoliopsida; order Asparagales; family Amaryllidaceae; genus Allium; species Allium sativum. The sequence goes on from CM060909.1 coordinate 875,498,956, forward strand.
CTTATTTTTAAATTTATTTTCAAAGTGATTTCAAAATTACTTCCTTATTCTAATTTATTTTTTTAACTCCTGAAATTTATTCTAACTCCTGTTTTTTACTTTTAGATTTCATATATTTTAACTCCTATTTCAAATATTTATTACTTATAGATTTAATATTTACTTATGTTTTCAATTGTCTTAGTTATATTTATAAGCTCAAAAACTTTTCTTATATTTACAGTTTTAAATATATATACTTTTATATCATTTAATATATAGTTTTTAATTATTTTTTAAACCATCTTAATATATGTTTTTTAAAATATATTTTCTACTAGGAATACTCTAATTTAATATAAATGAATATAGTTTGTTTTAACTCAGGTATCACCATAATTTATTTAAACATTATTTACTTTGATTTAAAAAATTTATTTTTGAATTTATACTAGGGTATGTCGACATACATGTTCTGATATGTCGACATATGAGTTGTTAACTTGTTTTTTTAATTGAAAAAGTTGTCTTTTGTATTCAAATCTTTTATGAAAGGTTGTGGCTGTTGGAAAACTATACAAAGGATTGAGAACTCGAATTTTTTAATTACTTTTCCATCTCCTTATTCTTCCGTAATCCTCTTGCCATTACTCTTCTTTTTTTCTCAAAATCTATACTTATACTTTGCTGATTTTCAAAGAAATTATATCAATCTTCTTCTCTTTCGATTCTACATCATACTCTTTGAAATTCAGGTGTTACTCAAGAGTTGTTGACAGTTTGTAATCAAAGATCGCAAGATCAAGCTCTATCGAGTATACCTCCAAAACTGATAAGGAAAAGGGTGTGGTCGTGTCCTGTATAAATCGACTGGGTGTGATTGTGTCTCGAAAATCGATTGGTGTAAAGTTGTGGCCCGAAAAATCAACTGAATCTCACTGTACTCGGAAGCAATTAGGGTGTGCTCTTGTAACCCTGAAACCAAGGATTGTAATTTGAATATAAGTTGAATAAAAATCTACATCAACCCAGCGTTGTGTGAGACTGGATGTAGGGGAATCCCGAACCAATATAAAATCTTGGTGTGTACTTTCCTTTTATTGCTTTTTATTTTTATTTTCTGCGTCTATGATTGATTCTATGATTGCTGATATCTGAGATTTGCATAACATTGTGTTTAATTCAAAAAGATTTCAAGAAATTAATAAAATCCATAAAACATTATTCACCCCTCTCTGGTGTTTAATTTGTCTTAAGATCCTTGATCCGCATCCCCAACAGTATGAAGGTGTGTGACATGCATGTATGTGTGAGTGTGTTTAAAGAGGTTGAACTAGGAGGTGCAGACATTAAAACATTAAAGCTAGGGCTTACCAGTGACCACAGTCATGCATGTTCAATTATCTTTTTGATTCTATTCAGCCCACTCCACCCACTTTCAAAAATCAACGATGATCCCAAGCAAAATCCAATGCTTAACCAATGCTAGAAGTACTTCAGCTCTTCATCTTAATATACCTTGCGTTAGCTATGAAATTTCAATATTGCACCTTCTACATATCCACACAATCTTCATGTACATGCCGTCAGCTAAAAATCACATCAAGTTTGTTTGAACTGGTTCTGATACCGCTAAGGTCTTCATATAACTTCTTATACATTTACACTTTCTATTCATCCCTCCACCTTGTACCAAGTTCTTCTCCCTAATTTCAAAATAAGCTTTTTCGTGTTGCTATTACTGTACTGTTTTTTTTCTTTTTTCTTTTTTTTGGGCTTGTCTTTAGCATGTTCACGATATCTCCTCACTCTTGACTCCTTACGACTCTTTCCAGTGTTCCATCAACTAGCAAAAATACTATTTTAAATCATCATATTCAACTAGAAGACTGTTTCCTAGCACATAGGGGAAATTCTCATAGTTCTCACATATAGTTGCGTTCTTAGAAAACATGATTTACTCATGGTTTAAGATTCCGACCGAAATCTCGGAATCCCGTCCATGTCGTTCCGGTTCCGGCCAATCACGGAACGGAATATTGTTAAAATACCATTCCGGCCATGAAACGTGAAAAAAGAAGCTTCGACAAGTGAAATCAGAACAAGTAACGTGAAAAAGTAGAAGAAAAAGCATATGAAATGTTAAATTCAAAATCATATCAAAGAAAGGGAATTAAAAAACAGAAATCAAACAACTGAAATCAATGGAAAACAGCAGCTGAAGCAAGAAGATGAAAATAGAAGAAGAGCAGGTGATACTCAAAAGCCAACTAGGTGACTGTGCCTCTTAGGTTCAAAGCCGACATTAATCCTTTTTTTTTCTAACCCTAGTATTTTCTATTGGCGACTTAGATCCAAGTCGGATCTGAACGAGTAGAGATAATAGTTCATTGCTTTAGTTCTAGGTGAAATAACCAGACATGAGTTTAAATTGGGCCTTCTTTTTGTATTCATTTTGTGCAGTACTTACCAGGGCTAGCATTCATTCTTATAACAGTTGCTTTAGTTCTGTTTAATGCTTGTATCCATGTAGTGCAGTATTATCTTCTTTTCTTAGAGACTAACACCGGAATTTTCAAACTGAAATTTTAATGGAATCTCCAAAATTAGCGAAACGAAACCGAAAATTTAAATTTTTTTACGGACTGGAACCGAAACGGAAAACGGATTTTTAAACCTTGGATTTACTTGATCAATGCAATGTCGCTTTACATGCATACCACTCCATATATCTTAATTATACAGATTACACATCACCAAACTAATGTAAGTTCGACAAGTGAAGACTTGCATAGCACTTTAAGCGAACTAAATTTGTAAACAATCTCACAAGTTTGCCTAATCTTTATTAATAGTTGGAACAGAAATGCAACTTCTAGTCCAAGAGTGAATTTCCAAAATTGCCCTTATGTACAAACAACAGGTTACGAGTTCAAATCGTACTGTAAACAAAAATTAACATCCATCTCCAAACGGAAATTTTGAAACATAAACAATTATACATGTTCAAACCCTTTTCCGACAAAAAATATATTACAATTTTCAATTTTATTTTTATCAAACTATATAGAAATTTCAGATTTAATAATTTTATAACGGGCTCTATATGCATGTACATTGCACGTGCCAAAAAATCTTGTCATCTATAATATATTTGACAATGATCAAGTGGCTCAAGTAACCTTGAAGCATGTTTCATCGCTCACTAACCGACTCTTCGAATAACTTTGAAACACATTTCGACACTCGCTAATTGGTGTTTGATTCTTCAACTTTGAATTTACCAATTTCTACACCTTTCAACACTCGCTAATTGGTGTTTGGTTCTTCAACTTGAATTTATCAATTTCTATGTGGAAGTGTTTTGTTTGCCATGAATTTATTAGCATATATGATTTTCAATTTTCTCCAACTAGGGCTGTCAACGGATACTTTCGAATACGGATAGTGCTATATCCGTATCCGTATCCGAAATCATTTTCGGATATCGGATATTCGTATCCGCGGATACCGACGGATATCGGATAATTATCCTATCCGCTCACGATCGATAAATCAAGAAATATAAATGAAAATTTCTACTTTAACATAAACTTTTTTCAATTCCATTGATCACTAAAGTGTTAAAAATAAACATATATGATAAAATTAAATAGAGTTGAGTAACTAATATGCATTTAGTGCATATAATATAAACCTTCAACTTAGTAAAACAATAAATAAATCTAATTAAATGTATTAAAATACATAATTTTGAGCATAATGTTAAAAAAATCGAACGGATAATTTTCGGATGCGGATATCTATGTATTTGTATCCGCATCCTTTTTTCGGATATCGGATATTTATCCGTTTTTCAGATATGGATACGGACGGATATCGGATTTTTCGGGTATCCACTGCCAGCCCTACCTCCAACGAGCATACAGAGAGTATTCATTAGCAAAATAAAAATTAAATACAAAATTATTTAAGATACGACGAATAGATCCGATTGTTTTTAATCGATACTGGCTTAAAATTCATCGTTGTATCGGTTTTGTCCATGATTTTCTTTGTGAAGATCCATTGAACATAAATAATTGTTCGTTGATGGCCTCCCCCAGTTCCTTCCATTTAATTTCTCAATTCTTGTCATTAATATAATACGTAGGGGTGTTTGTATCCACTTGCCAAATTTTCCAAGTCCATTAAACTAGATTAAGATGGAGAAAATTTAGTGCATAACAAAAATCCATAGAACCATTACTACTTATTCACAAATAATTTTATAATATCAAATTTTCAACTTTGATAAACCTTTATTATTCTTTATCATATCAAGCTTTTAACTCCTGAATATTTTCACGTTTGGATTGATATTTTTCCACGTATGATACTTGATGAAATGAGTATCAAGTCTTTCACATGATATTTCGTACTTGGTGAAATGAGGAGTGTACACCTTCAATTGAAACCTTTTTTATATATAACTCAATTTGATCTACAGCTAATCCAAACAAGCACATAGTAATAAAAATACAACATTAACAAAATGTTGATATTTGTGTTAATTGTAATTTGGTATCTCGTATATGCATAATTGCTAATTGATTACATAAATAACTGTTAGCATTAAACATGTTCTACCTGAATAATATTCTAATTAAGTTTACAGACCTTTAAAAAAAATACACACAACCTCAAGAAGTGTGACAACAATATTGAGGCAAAAAACCATTTTTGCATGTGATTTCAAATTTGAGCTACTGCATGTGGGATCTTGAATGAGTGGGAGAAAGAAGAGAAAAGGGGGAAGGGGGAAGGGGGGGGGGATCAATCAAAGTTTAGTATCTTGATTAAAGTTAGTGTCTAATGCTACTTACCTAAAAATTTACACTTATTTTGTGAACTTTTTTTTTTAAAGAATAAGAAGGATACTTCACTGAAGCCTAAACTTATTTTGACATCCGTAGGTTTCAAACCTATATCTAGAATCTCAGTTTATAGAGTCATAGTACTTGTCAGGTGAGCTTGTGGTGCTTGTTTTGAGAAACTCTGAAAATGAAATCTCAAATGAGATGTTCAAGATTTGAGAGTTCGACATATAACTCAAAAGCATAACAATAAAAGATACATTAATCGCTAAAGGCTGCTAGCCCTCGAACATTCTTTTCTCCTTTACAATAATAATTAACAGATTGTACTATAATTGTTCCAATACTAAAGCATTGACTTTTCACTGTTGCATGCAAAAAGTTCAGTTTGGATAACAAAGCAACACAAGCACAACCCAATATGTAAATTCTGCGAATACCATGTCAATACCTAAAATTTTTTTAATGCTTCTGAAAATACGCTGTACTGTCAACAAAATGGTATATCACAGGTTGTACGCTGTACTACGATTGCTAACAAAACTTTACATCGTCAACAATGCAAGTTAATTTAACCAATATTAACGTGTTTGATACATAATTTTCAAAAAACACACCAACAAATGCTAAATATTAATAAGTAAAAATGTTTCGTTGTAAAAATCATTCTAGACTCCCGCCTAGACCATGCTTAGGCGTTAAGTTAGCCTTACCACCTAGATATTTGCCTTGTCCGCCTAGATGGTACCTACTGCGTTATTTAAGCAGTTTATAGTCAACACATATGCATCAATTTAGGCTTGATGCTTTTATAAGCCTCAAAATGCTTGTTTCCAAGGATTTTTTTCTTCGTATCTGCTTCCAAACTATATCTACATTCATGATATCTTATTGTGGATCACTTTTACTAAACAAAGTACTAAAAATTCGTTGAAAATGCATGAGATTGTCAATAACGTCTAGTTTCGATTAATCCTCGATTAATCCCCGCAGAAGTGATTAGCCCCTAGTCCATGCTTACCATGTCGCATCCACCTAATGATTTTTACAGCCTTAAAAAAAATGTTATAATCACCTGATAACTTATAAATTTAAGTTCAGAAAATTAACAAACAGTTAAGTTGATAACAAATAATTCAAAAATATATACATGTTGCAGATTAGTTCCTCGTCCAAACTCATGCGTAGCCTTAAAATGTATTGTTCTATCCTATAGGTTCTACAATCTACTCGTCTGGATTCGATGAGAAATACATGACACTATTTGATCACTGGTTTTTCGTTCAAACATCTAGCATTTTGTTCACTGTTATGTTTTTGTTCAACTGATAGTGAGTTATGTTATATTCTGTAATTAAAAAAAACTAACTATATCATATGGGTTGGTTCGATAATTGAAATTGAATAAATAGAACTATTTCATTCCAGTTTTGACCAAAACTTAACCACTGTGATTTAAAATGTAAGAATTTGATCAAATTGACAAGTTTAACCAAATAATTTTAAAAGATTGTAGCTAATTATATTGTTTATAGAGGCTCAAGATGATTTATTCCCACTACCACTTTCAAATTTTTTTTTTTTTTTAAACATTGTAGATTGAAACCGACATGACTGGAATCCAGCAGCTCTGGATAGGAAATCAGAGGACATGTTACTGTCACAAAAGGAACATCCATGTTAAATATATTTTTTAAATATAATTATTGCCTGAATCCAAACTTCTAGATATGCCTTCTAGAGTCTGATCTATAGGCTATAATTTAGTATAAAGATAAAAGATTAAAGATCATAAAAAAATGAACCCTAACCCTAAAGTGTGTAAAAGAGAGTGGTGTGTTTTGATCCTCACCATACATACAAGCAATTACAAAGAAGGATTTTGTGCCACCATACTGGTTCGAATCGTGCACATTCTTTTTGACAACTTGATGCATTACCACCCGACCATCCCTTGGAGACTAAAATGAATATTCTAGGAGACTAACCCTGAGGGATGTATCTCTGCCCCCAACATACGTCCCAATATTTCAAGAGTGTATTTTATATCATCTCAACAATTTGATGCTTAACTACCTTACCACCTATGATCAAAGTTGATATTCTGATAAGTGTCAATTCCATTGTGTAGTTCCTACTAATAGCCTATCACTAAACATGTGCATTTTGGCACTATTTACATTCTTCGCCAATCTATAAATGGTCAACCATGATTTTTGCATAGGATTTTGTACAAAAAACAAGGAGCAACTTCAACATAGGGATATGATAAGAGGACAATTTCAGCGAATAGCGCAATGGGTAAGTATTTACACTATTTAGACGTTAAGAAAAATGAGCGAAAAAACTGGAGTTGCCAAAAACCAAAGAATGAGAAAAAAGTACTGGTTTAAGAAAAATCATAAGAAACCCCAGCAAATATGCCCAAATAAGCAACGTTCAAAATAGGTTTGTGAACTCCATTTTGTATTATTACTAGCTTTACTTGAGATGAATCATCTCTCCTAAATTAACATGCAAGGTCCACCTCTCATAAGATCGCATCTAAGTTGATACACATGAAGTGGAATGCTAAGTAATAGATAAAAAATACAAGATGCCTATCCATGCGAAACCATATAATGAAGGAGAAAATATGATAACATTAGGCTCTTAGACATAAAGTCAATAAAGCACGGATAGGGTCCCATTCGATAGTCGTTACAATTTTATTTTGTTTAAACAATCAGCGAATATTTCTAGATGAATATTTGAGAAAGCGTGATCTTCAAATTTGCTTAGAGCTTCACAGCTTTGGCCAAGTACATGGAACATACAATAGGAGCTTCCTGTCACTTAATTCATAATTTAAGTAGTTATCGTTGCCTTTTCAAATAAGGTTCATCGATTTGAATTAAGGTCCATGTTATAGTTAACGTTGAAAAGTTGGCACTTCTCAAGTAAACACCCAAGTCTAAGTAATCCAGAAGCAGAATGCAGAAAAAGTAAATAACACCAAAGATTTATAGTGGTTCGGCAAGTGTGTCTACGTCCACTGTGAGGTAACTTCGTACCATACAAGTACAGTCCTTTTTATATAAAAGAAATGAAGAGAAAAGAAGGCGAAGTGTTGGTCATGGCAATGTCCTTATTTTGAGCCATCAAACCCTCCTCAATGTCCAAAAGTTCAAGATGATCTTCCAAGAATATCCAAGCTTCCAAGAAGAAGTTTCAAGTAGCCAAGATGAAGTCCTAATGTCCAAAAGGAGATCCCAAAGTCCTAGCTGCCATGAAAGAGTTTCTAGGAAAATATCCAAGCTCCAAAGAATCCAAGCCAAGTCTAAAGAATCACACCGGTCCTAAAGGAATCTTGAAATCAACCTAGAGGAGGGGTATTTATATGTGGAGGAAGTAGGCCCACGAACCCAACAAAATGCCCGGATTCGGTACCGATCCCGAAAGCCTTAACCATTTTCCTCACATTTCAAAACCCCGGTTCCATTTGCCAAGTCACGACTTCGTATTCCCAAATTTTTGTATCTCAAAGTCCATCCAAAAATTGCACCGATCCCAAATTCTCGATCCTGGAAATTGCCTTGATTTGCATCAATCCGAGTGGAAAATCCAAATATCGATCCTCGAAGTGTTCAACAAATTCACACACCTTCGAGGATACGAAAAACCCAAGCACCGAACTAGAGATACGAAAAATCCCTACCGATCTCGAGGTACTTCAAACTTTTCCACACCAATTCGGGATACGAAAAGTTTATGCCGATCCCCAAATACTCAAGCAAAATTCTAGGTCTTCTCTGATTCTTGGACCTTTCATGAGTTGTACTGATACGGACGCGCTTCGAGGATACGTACCTTCCCAAAACACTTAGCCAAAAATCTAAGTTTTCGTGAACTCCGCGACTTCGACCAAGTTCGTGTGAGTTCATTAAGGTTTTCCCAAGCCCGTAATCAAATCTTGAGTACTCCAATAGCCAAAATTCCAAAGCGTGACTGCCATAAAAAAAAGGATCAACACTTGCCCTCCAAAACATGTCCTTCGATAGGGGATGTATTTTGTATAATCTAGAAATTCATGAATCCGGAAGCCGTGATACTAGAAAAGTCCAAAAAGAAATCCAATAACCGAAATCTCGAAAACCATGATCGCGCCGGATCGTACTAATAGAAAACCAGACTTTGAAGTTCAAAGAAATTATGCGACCGCTTCGGATCATATTATTAGAGAAAGTCAAATCCAAAGTATCTGAAATCCAAAGAAGTCTGATAAATCTGCGGCCTCACCGAGCCTAACCTGAATAAGTATAATTCGTACATGCAAAAAAACCAAGTGAGTTGTTCTTCCAAGTCCAGACAAAACAACCCACGTCCAATCGAGTATAGTCCATACCCAAGGCTTAACCAAGCGGTCTTGCCAAGTCCTAACAAGACGACCTAGTCCTTCCCAAGCATAGTCCATACGTGGGGACCAGCGTAAGAGTTTTATACTTGATGAGCATAGTCCATACTCACCAAGTCAGTAAAGTTTGAAATTTCAATTTTTGATTTCATACTTCACAAGTATAATCCATACAAGCGAAGTAATTTTATTAAAGTTCCAAAATTTCTATTTTTTTTATAAATCCAAAGGAAAGCTAACGGCTATAGTCGGGCACAAAGCACGCATAGAGATTACGTGCTAATCCAATACGCGAGTGAACCAGCATATCCCTTTTTTTTATTAACTAGGAGGATGATGGTTTATTGTCCGTAAAGAGCATGCCTAGAAATTTCGTCGGGATTTCATACATGTGTAAGCAGACTTAGCCATTGAAAACCAAAAGCCAGAAAACCAAAGAACCAACATCCAGAAACCAAAGAGCTATATCCAAAGCCAAAAGACCAAAATGCCCAAATGCAGAAAATCAAAGTGCTAGTCCAAAAGCAGAAAAACCAGAGTGCCAGAAAGCCAAAACCCAAAGAGCTCAAATCCAAAAAGGCTAAAGTCCCAACAACCAAGTAACCAAAATCCAAAAACCACAAATTCAAAGAGTCCAGAATAATCCAAATCAATCGATGACTAATACACGCAGGCTAGGTCCTGGCTCGTTCCTACTCTGGATCGAAGCAGGCAGTTGTTCATGTTCCGGTGTCTATTCCTAACATATTGTGTCAACTCTCCACACCTGACATGTTCCTCAATCATATTCCAAAGATACCTACAGTCGTTTGTATTATGGCTATCAAGCTCATGAAACAGATAGTGTTTACTCGAATCTATTTCCTTCTGAGTTAGCTCCCTCATGGAGGCTTTTTGAAGGGGCGGTCAAGTGAACATCCAAGTAAATTTCTTCTAGAGAAGTAAGTTCCGTGTACAAAGGAAATTTAGGTTTTCTCCATTGAAATGCATTCTGATCATTTCCAAATGAACATTTCCTTTGCTTTTATCCTTGTCAGACCTGAACGATTCATCGCCTTTAGCCACATTAACCTTGATAAGCTCTAGCATCCTCTTCCCATAGAAATTTGTTTACTTCAAAGTAAAATTCACCAAGGTCCCTTGGTGGATCCCGCTGAAGCGAGATCTTGAAATCCGTTTTATCCAAAACTTCAGAAACAACAACCATTAATACCATAGACGGGTCTAGTCGACCAACTGACGCCACCGTCGCATTAAATCTTTCCAAGAGTTTCCGCAAAGTCTCTCCAGTCCTTTGCCTGATTGTCATAAGAGTCATAACATTCTTGGATCGAGAGATGTGGATCATAAACCGTTCAATGAACTTTTCGATCAAAGCGTTCCAACCATGAGTTGAGGTATCGAATGCTACCCCAAAATTTCGGTGGTATCGTACCGGTATCAAGGGCAACCGATCCGAAATCAAAGCAAAAAATGGATTTTAGTTAGGGTTTAAGAAAATAATAATTCGAAATCGAAAAATCATCTAAAACAGTTTTACCAACATCGATTTCTTCCTTGCCTTAGCATCATCGATGCGATTTCTTCTTGCCCTAGCATGTCGACTCGATTTTGAGAGTGGAAGCTTTGTTTTCAGCTATTTAGCAGCATTTCAACAGTCGATTTTGAGAGCTGCAGTCGGTTTTGGAAGTTTTATTTCTTCGGCACTGTGTTTTGAAAGTGGTAATCGAGTTTGAGAGGGGTTCACGAGAATTGAAGAACGGGAGTTGTATTATTATAAAGTTGATTGGGCTATACCTTTTCACTTGGGTTGTTTTGGGTAAGGTCATCTTGTGTTGGGCTGGACATTTTATTATTAAGTTCAGATTATTGTTTAATTAAGTTTAAGTTATTATTGAGTTGAATTTATTGTTAACTTTAATTTGATCAGGATTTAGTAAAATTTAATTGGTTGTTTTAATTTTATAAAGATTTTGTTGCATATTCATTAACAAATTCATTGATAATTGAAACTGGGACTGAGACTGAAACTACAACCGAAACTTCCGAAACAAAGTGAATCTCAAACGAGCAAAATTGGGATCGAAACTAAGTTCTTAAACCTTGATTCCAACTTCCAATACTTTCCGATTCCAACTGCCTAAACCACATGGCAGCGATACCCGTAAGGTAAAGTGGAAAACACTTTGCCATGATATTGTCGACGCCACTAGCACCTCCGTGTAGTGCATATAACGCATCAAGTAAATGGTAGGATCCTTCCTACCATCATAACCATCTAATATCGACAGTTCGAAATATACTGGGTTCTGAGAATTCCTAATAGCCTAAGTGAATGGGTTGCGATCAACACAATCCAGATCTGAGTGAGACGCTCCGCCTCGAGTAAACCGTCGAATCACATCCGCAATTCGATTTCCACTTTCAATCAACTGTTTCTAATCTTTCAAACCAGCACCGATGCCCCCGGTGTCTAATCTAGCACGAGTCGTTTGTTGATTGCCAACATGAACATTTGTTCCGACCTTGACATGAGGAGCTATCACCGACACAAACCTTATTTTTGAAACCGTAGTTCTTCCAGCATCCAAACTCTCGCGCATCGGCGCTTGAGTCATAGTTTAAATCTCAGATCTCATGGCCTGACCAACCAAAACATCTTGAACCACACTTTCATCAAGATTAGGGGAATTGCCCACTTGCCAAGCCGAATCGGTACCGACTCGGGGCTGATTTGGAGGAACTGCCCCAGGTCCTGTAAACCTTGGGCGCCTTGCGCACTTATTCTATCCAATGTTCCTTAACCTGACGGTCTTCCAAATCCTTATCCTAGTAAAGAGTGTATTCATCATCTCCTCTTGCCTTCTGAGGAGTTCCTCTTGACGTTGCATGCATGTATGCAATTCATTAATCACTTCATTCATCTCTTCCCAAATTAAATAGATGGAGGAATTTCCCGTAGAGGAAACCTCCTGGCTTCCTTCCATTCCTGCTCCTTCGGCGTGAGTTGTAGCATCAGTCTTTTTCTTTTTCACCATTTCATAATCCTGAGCAATCCATATTCCTTAGCAATCCAAAAATTGCATAATCACCCCTACTTAGCACGTCAAAATGTTCAACGTCGAAAAGTTGGCACTCTCAAGTTAACACCCAAGTCCAAGCAATCCACACGCAGTGCAGAAAAGGTAAATAACACCAGAGATTTACAATGGTTCGACAAGTGTCCACTGTGAGGTAACTTACTATATTTATATTGTATGGTTACAAGTACAGTCTTTTTTATATGAAAGAAATAAAGAGAAAAGAAGATGAAGTGTTGACCATGGCAATGTCCTTGCTTTGAGTCATTAAATCCCCCTCGATGTCCAAAAGTCCAAGATGATATTCCAAGAATATCCAAGCTTCCAAGAAGAAGTTCCAAGTGATCAAGATGAAGTCCTAACATCCAAAAGGAGATCCCAAAATTCTAGCTGCCACGAGAGTCTCTAGGAATATCTCCAAGCTCCAAAGGATCCAAGTCAAGTCCAAACAATCACACCAGCCCCAAAAGGAATCCCGAAATCAACCTAAATAAAGGGTATTTATAGGTGGAGGAAGCAGGCCCACGAAGCCCAACAAAATGACCCGGGATCTGTACTAATCCCCGGAGCCTTAGTCATTTTCCTCGCATCTCGAAACCATGATTCCATTTGCCATGTCGCGACTTAGTATTTCCAAATTTCCGTATCCTATAGTCCATCCAAAAATTGCAATGATCCTGAACTCTCAATCCCAGAAGTTGCCTTGATTTGCACCGATCCGAGAGGAAAAACTAATTACCGGTCCTCGAAGTGTTTAGCAAATTCACACATCTTCGGGGATACGAAAAGTCAAGCATCGATCCCGGGATACGAAAAGTCTCTATCGATCCCGGGATATTTAGAAAATTTCCAATCGATTCGAGGATACGAAAAGTTTATACTGATCCCCGAATACTTAACCGTATCTGAGTTTTCTCTGATTCTTGGATCTTTCTTGGGTTATACCGATCCGAGCATGTTTTAGGGATATGTATCGATCTCGAAACACTTAGCCAAAAATTCAAATTTTCGTGAACTTCGCGATTTCGACCAAATTCATGTGAGTTCGTCTAGATTTTTCCAAGCTCGTACTCAAGTACCGAGTACTCCTATAGCCAGAATTCCAAAGCGTAACTGCCTTATAAAAAGGCGGATCAACATAGTTTTTGTTAGATAATTATCTTTTCCTTATCAAACCTATCATTGCTTAATCTTAAGCGTAAAACATATTAATAGAATATTCAAAATAGTAATAAATATAATCCAAATTTATACCTCTGATGCTAGATTCGATTTTAAGCAAAATTTCGGTTAGATCCATCTACATAGAAGGTCTTATGTAAAAGAGGTTAAATATGAAAAAAAACATAAACTTAAGTAAAGGCAATGCAAGCCTTAGAAAAACGCAAGCCCTACGCATTAGGCATTTTTGCGCTTAGCTATTTTAATTTGCCTTGCGCACCATCTTCCCGCACAGCAGCCGAAGGCAGATGCATGTAGGGGCCAAAAGTAAATCAAACTCAAGCTTGATAATATTGTGCGGTAGTAGAAATCGATCTCAAGGTAGATTCTCTTTCTTTTTCTTTATTGATTTTCTTTTGCCCTAAATGAAAACAAATAGAATTTGGGGTTCAGACTACGAGTAAGCTGTAGGAAAAATAAAATATCGGCCTGGGTGATGGGTTTAGTGGCCCAAATTGTGTCTTCCAATGTTTATTAGCCAAGGTGCGTTTTTTTGGCTATGTATCTCGAGCACATTTTGTGCTTCTACTTCATGAGTTTTCAACTGTGAATTGAGCATAAATTGCGTCTTGGCCTACTGCAAGGTGCAACAGCAGCAGCTTGCGCTTTTCAGCTTCTTGATGCCTGCCTTGACCATACTGAGTAAAGGGATGAAGTCTCCATGACTTTGCAAATATGAATCAAACCATTAATAGAACTACCAAAAATGCCAAATGTAAGGATAAACGATGGATATCCAACTCGATATGTATGGTCCACTGATTTGTGTATCTCATTTTCATGCAAATACAAGCACAGCGTAGAGAAGCAAGTGGGTGGCATTAGGCTAATCCATAGTTATGAATGGCATGCTACGGCGTGCGCCATGGCGCACGGCGCGACGCGGCATTTGCGTCATTTCTTCTTGCGGCGCGGCGCATATGAGAAGGCGCGGCAAAAGGCGCGCGGCGCAAAATGGCGCGCCTTCTGTTTTATTTTTTGCTTTTTGCTTGTTTTTTGTTTCTTTTTTCATTTTTTGCATTTCACATAAAATTATTGTTGATCATATTATTGCGTTTGCTAACATTTTATATTTGTTTTTTATTTATTTTGTGGGTTCTAATGGAATGCTTTTCTACATTATTGTTGATCATATTATTGCGTTTGCTAATGTTTTGTATTTGGTTTTTATTTATTTTGCGGGTTCTGATGGATGGCTTTTCTACAGCTCTTTTGCCTTGAAGAGAAACTAATATATCAATATTGAAAATATATTTTATTTTATGTAATATTCTTATATCAAATTGTTATCAATTGCATCAGGGAAACAATATTACCAATCGATATGCTATTCTTCCTCACCAATTGTCCTTTGTGCTGCTAAATATAAGCACTTCATAACAATAAAAAGACTTGATATAATCTAATTGTCCTTATGAATCCGATGATATAGATGTTGATTTGGAAAATATGATTGTTGATTCGGATTCAGAATTCTAGTTTATTAGTAATATGTATTATTATTTTGGATTTTGAAAACTATTATGCTTGAAATTATATGCTAATGATGTCAAATATGATGATGTTTCTTTTTGCAAAATAGTAGAAACTTTGATTGCATATGTTTTAGCAAAAAATTCTGAACTTTTAAATTTGTTGTTATATGTTAAATAAAATTTAAAAAAAAAGCGCAGTAAATCAAAAAGGCGCGCGCCATTTATCACGCCTTGTGTCAAGGCTCCAGACTGATGTTGCGCTTTTTTGCGCCGTGCGCCATTAATAACTATGGGCTAATCAAAACATATGGAAAAACATCTTCATTCTATAAGTACATCTAAAAGGTATAAATATTAACTGGAAGTCTTCACTGTACATGCCATGTAGGGCTGTCAAAATTTAAGACAACCCTTTAACCCAATCCTTTTAACCCCTTTTTAATTGGGTTGGGTTGAACTAATTTATTTAGTTTTTACGTTGGGTAATAACCCATTCAGCTCATTTAAAAAACACTGGACCCTATTTACCCCCGCTTGCCTGTCCAAAACCCTAAATCTATAATTCGCTAATTCTCTCCAAACACGATGTCGGCTAAATCTTAAAGCCAAGACGTCGGCTTCTCTTTCGCCCCTAATAAATCTATAATTCGTTGATTCCCTTTAAACAATCATTTTGGACTTCGCTCGAGACTCGGGATTCGTCTTTGTGGTTCTTCGAAACGAATTAATCTGCTCTAACCAATCAAAAGTACGATTTTTTGTTCTGGGAATTTTATTTATGGAAGTTAATCGAATAGAGAGAAAAATTTAAATCTATAAACCCTATCTTTTGTCGCAATTTATGAATCGATTTCTTATTTTACAGGAATTGCAGTATTCGGTTCAATAACATGCCAGTCTTTCATAATTTTGTTACAATAATTCTCGAATTAAATGTAAACGGTCCACATTTTAAGATCCAAACACAATCAGCCTCCAAGCGCATAACGATTAAGCCATTTTGTTTGTAGAAAACTTCAAGCGAACTTGAAGGTTTCAATGCGTTTTCCACAAATTTGACAAACAGAGTATAGTGTAGCTTGCTCCCAATCACGTAAGAAATAATGGAATTCTTTCAGTTTTCCATAGTGATCTCTGGATTGACCTTTGTTATTCCTCCTCCCCCACAAAAAAAACGATATATCAGCATGCATATCCTGTTAGTAGAATGTACATCAAATTTCTTCAAGCCTCCTACGCTAACTAGTAACCACCTGACTAAAAGTAGTTAAACAATGCAAAACAAGAGTTTTGAGTTGTTGACACGTTGCTTAGAATACGCATCATGTTACATAAAGGTGTAAATTATGGTGTCAAACTTCTGCACATGGTTGAAATATTGTTGATATTGGGGAGAAATGAGGTAATATGTTTTACAATCAATATATTACAAAACTACTATGTGGCATCAGTAAAATGATATCTTACGGAATTTAACTTCCTTATTTGTGTCTGTCTCCTTCACTATTTGGGAATGCAAATATATAGATCAACACACCTCCTTGTTTTAAGTAATTTGTTGCAAGCTTGTAGTCAAAGGCCTGCACATTAATAGTCTGTTGATTTGAAGTATCAGTTTCATATTCGATAAGATTATAAATGACCACATCTGAAGTTTCAGTTTCATTAATAACTTGTTGATTTGAAATCCATTAGGTTGTCAGTTATAGGAATTCCTATGCCACAATCGGTGAGGACATCTTGTCTTAGTTTATCCTACCAGTCTGAATTTTACTCAGTTCGCAATATAGTCTGAATTTTAAATTTTTAACAATTTGAACGAGTTTCGATCACTCTTCTTTCTGTATCTATTCAATCAGTATGATGGTGAACTGGTTATTTTTCTTCAAATTTATCATACTGAATTTCCAGCTTTTTTTTTTCATTTATCCTATTATTTTTTATTTTTGTGTGATGTTATAATTTAATTTTGTGATATGTCTATATTGTGGTTGTAAAGTCAGTAAGAAAGACGGTTTGAACTACATTATCTGTCCTAAATAATTTTTAACGTATGAACATTTTGTATACTAGAACTTTGTTTATGTGATTTCAATATAGACACTTAACGGCATCGGAGTTAAATTTTTTATCTGGTATACGGTTATTGTTTAATGTGATTTCAATATAGGCTTATGTTATAGTGTCTATAGTTTGTACACCAGATCTTTGTTATAGTTTATTGTCATTAGTGTGATGTGTCATTAGTGTCTATATTCTCATCATACTGGTCCTAAATAAATTTTAACCTTATCCTCTAGTGGCGAGGCCTATTTCTTCAAACAATATGTTGGATTGACAGTTTTAATATTTTTGTTACTATCTAATTTTTAGTTTCAGGGTACTAGAGAATCTCATAGCCAAACTTTCTCATTTTCATGCAAAGTTAGGCCTATTTCTTCAAACAATATGTTGGATTGACAGTTTTAATATTTTTGTTACTATCTAATTTTTAGTTTCAGGGTACTAGAGAATCTCATAGCCAAACTTTCTCATTTTCATGCAAAGTTATATGGAGAGTAGAAGATGCAGATCACTTCTTCATGCGTTTACATTATTTAATCCTCATTTTCCATACCAATCAAAATGGGAATATTAGTTTTTGCAGAATTGAACTCCGTAAAGTAAAACAGAATTTAACTCCGTAATGACTTGTATTTGTTTTTGCAGGGAAGTGAAGTAAGCAGTTAGTAGATTTTATTAGTTACATTGTCAGCAGTTACCACGTCGCAACGAACCAAGGTAAAGGATCTATCCATTTTGATATTGTGATTATAATGTCATATGAGTTAGTAAATAATTATTTCTGGTTCCTTTGTCTTAGAAAAATTATTCACAAGTTCTCACTTCTTTTATTTTACTGCCTCCTTCAGCTATACTTAAGTGACCATGTATCAAGTATATTCATAAGTGACCATGTATCAAGATAGAAAAACACTTAAGCAATTAAGGCTAGTTAGAAACCATAAAAGAGGTTTATTTAATTGACCAAAATGAATGTATAGTCTAGGTTAAAATGATTCTTTATATTGTTAACTGACCAACTTATACGCATGTTGTTTATTTACAGTACTACTAGTGGTCAGAGCAATCAGCATATCAAAAGGAGTAAAAATTTGTGATGTGCTTATGAGATTCAAACTTGTTGGCAACATGGTGCAGCAGTAGTAAAAGATAAGGGAATATTTGATATATTACTTTCTAAAACATTGTTGTTCTTGGTGTATTTGAAGTTTAGAATATATCATTCTTTATGTTTTGGAATATTTTGCTGCATTGTACTTGTTTTAGTTTTTGATGTAGATGTAAAGAGTTAACACTTCTATCTTTGGTGTAATTTATTTTATTTTCTATCTTGTTTGTTGTAGTTCCTGTGATAGTTGATAAACTTATGTCCATTCTGCAGTTCCTGTGATAGTTGTTGCAGTTACTGTGTTGGTAAACTTCTATCTTTGATTCTTTGGTGTAATTTGTTTGCTGCAGTTCCTGTATTGTCTGTTTTTGTAATATAATAAGTGGTATTTTTTAAGTGAGTTAAATGGGTCGACCCTTTAATGAAATGGGTTGGATCAAGTTTTTCTTTTCACAAATAAGTTAAATGGATCGGGTCATTTTTAATTCAACCCATTATGACCCGACCCAACCCATTTGACGGGTCTAATCTAAATGGGTACACTTTCCAACAGCAAGGATTTGATGAAGCTTAAAATGGATAAAGATAATTTCATAACTCGGAAGATCAGACTCTGGAAAACCCTCATTTGCTAGAAGTATACAATGAACCACATTTCCCAAGTCCATCCAACATAGTAGGTCTAATACTTTGCCACACACAAAACCTAAGGGGTGGAAATGAAGACTGTAGCTAGTTATTCATATGGAAAAGGTCCAAATAAATATACATATCCATTTTTCCATAACTATGCCATGAAGAATTATATCTCCACAAGTTCTCTGACTCTTGATCAAGCAAAATTATCAATTATCTTCAACGCACTATTCTTAAAGTCATAAAATAACTTGGATCGATTCAAACAGAACCTAATACAATATTTCAGATTACTGACATTGCAATCATCTTTCTCATTGTCAACCCGCACTGAAGTCAACTCCCAAACCAATAAATAAATAATAATTGCAAACGAAAATTCTAAGTTTTTTTAGTTTTAATTGGGAAAACTGGCTTACCAAGCAGATCTTACTACCGTCACTACCAAATCTCAGCAAATCCTTAGCTGATTCCAGCGCCGTCTTCAAAGGAACTAAAATATCGATTGCCTCATTTGAGATCCCATCCTTTCCATCTTTGATTTCTTCAAACATTGGCACCAAGAGCTTGATTCTTCGCGCTAAATTACATAGCTGCTTCTTGTATGGGATTCTGTAGTCGCAAATAGAAGATATTTCTTCTACTGAACTGATAATTTTATTTACCAGCTGAGATTTTTCTTCTTCGTCCATTGAATTTTAATCTCAGAAAGAAAATTGTATCTGAATATCCTAAAGATTTTTTTTTTTTTTTTTTCCTTTTTCTTTGACAGATGAAACTTTAGAAATGAGTGGCCACTTAACATGAAGAAAAACAATGCGGAGTTTGTTTATGTGTGTATTTTGATATAAGTCCTTGGTTATTTCTGCATTCGTTGTAGTCCTCGTTGAAACGTGAAAGGATGATTAAGTCAACACGCGCCCATCCCCATCGGATCAAAAAGAAAAAACTAAACTTCTTTCTGGGGGCTTATTCATAATACAGGTTTTAGTTTGCGTGATTAAAACACATAACCAAGCTTCTGGTCTCTAAAATCAACATTTTGCACATTCAAAATTTTCATTTCTTGTCCAATGGTTGAAAATTGTTTCCAGACAAAAACATGATGAAAACATAGGACTATAGTTTAAGGTCAAAAATTGTTCAAAACTATTGTTTATAAATGAAAAGACGATCACATACATATTTGAATGTCACATTTCGGTGATGTTATATTTTTGAAACTAAAATAGATTTTTAAATATTTTGAGTTAAAACTGAAACCACAACTCAAACGTATAGCTTTTTTTTGGATTCTATAAATTTTAGAGTTATCTCTTTTATTTCATTAAAGAAAATACAAATAATGAGATAGATGAAAATGAATTATCTAAAGACAAAGTAATTTATCAATCTCAACTAAAGAAAATATTTAATCAAGGTTTTTTATAAATACTCTCGTATAAATACACTTTAAAAATGAGAGGCCACAAATCCTTCAGTGTGGGATTCAAGATCTTCCCCTTTTAGCATGAAGAAAGAGAAAGCAAAGTTTGTTTATATGTGTATTTTGCACATGAGTCCTTGATTATTTCTGCATTTGTTGTAGGTATCATTGATAGAGATGACAAGGGAGCGGGTTTTTTGTGCTCTAGACCAATCCTAGGATTTTTGAACTTCGCCCCAGACCACGACTCGTAGGTCCGTTGCGGGTTCTTCGTACCCAAAACATATACCGGTCAGGGTAGACCCGGTCCACCCCAAGACCCAATGAAATTGTGTAAAAATATATAGAATTTTATTTATTTGTATTTTTATCACTAAATGATAAATTAAATGCAACTAATAATGTGTTTATAATGATAAGAGATTATAACAAAATGAACTATAGGATAACAGTTCAGAATGTATTCATTTGATATTGTATAATTATCATTGATGCAACTAAATACAATAAAAAAAATTATAGCTTATTTATTGAAAGTATAACATTCGTATTATAGCCACGTATACGTAAAAAGTTTGACAAGCAATCATTATAGTTATAAAGCAGTTTAATGATGTTTCACTATTGCAGATCGGGTTGGGGCGGGTTAGCCGTGCCTCAGACCTAATCCTAAACTCGGACCTCTCAAAACGAGTAGCGGATATATCTGCCCTGAAGACCCAATGAAGCGGGTCTAGCCAGAACAGGGGCGGATCAAACCAGGTTTGGACTCTAGACCTGCCTCATTGCCATCCTTAATCATTGAACCGTGAAAGAATGATTTAGTCAATATGCAATCCATCGTCATCGGATCAAAAAGAGAAAACTAAACTTCTTTTTGTGGGTTTATCTATAATACAGGTCAAGTCCTCCTGTATGACTAGAATAAATAATCAAGCTTATATTGTTTAAATCAGCGTTGCACACATTTAGAATTTCCATTTCTTTGTCAAATGGTTCAAAATTGTTTATAGATAAAAAAATATGATTATTGTTTTTGAACTTTCAATACATTGTTCGAAATTGTTATTTATCAACGAAAACACGATCACGTACATATTTGAATGTTACGTTTCGGTGATGTAATATTTTGATATTAAAATAGATTTTAAAACTATTTTGGGTTAAAATTGAAAATATAACTCAAAAATATTACGTATTTATGGATTTTATACATTTTAGAGTTATTTCTTTTATTTCACAAAAGAAAATACAAACAATCATATATGTGAAAATGAATTATAAGAGATAAAGTAATTTATCGGTCCTATGCTCTATAATGAACTTATTAAAGAAAATATTTTATCAAGGTTTTTATAAAGAGACGTGTATAAATAAACTTTAGAAATGAATGGTCAGTTAACACGAAGAAAGAGAATGGTGAGTAAATTTATGTGTATTTTGTATGTAAGTCCTTGATTATTTCTTCTTCGTTGTAGGTATCATTGAACTGTGAAAGGATAATTTAACCAACACGTGTTTATCGCCATCAGATCAAAAGGAGAAAACTAAACTTCTTTTCGGGGGTTTATCCATAATACAAGTCAAGTCCACATGCATAATTAAAACACATTGCCAAACTTTTGTTTTCTAAATCAACATTTCGCACATTCAGAATTTCCATTTCTTTGTCGAATGGTTCCAAATAGTTTATAGACAAAAATATGATGAAAATATAGCATTATCGAACTGTTCAAACTTTTGTTTATAAATCAAAACATGATCATGTATACATTTTGGTGATGTTATATTTTGAAACTAAAATAGATTTTGAAACTATTCTGCGTTAAAACTGGAATTATAACTCAAACATATTGCACCTTTTATGGATTTTGGAGGTGTCTCTTTTGTTTCATTGAAGAAAATACAAAAAATCATATATGTGAAAATGAAATATTTAAAGTGATAAAGTAATTTATCAATCCCATGTTCAATAACGAGCTTATTTTAAAAAATATTTTATTAAGATTTTTATAAGTAGATATGTGTATGATCGGTTTTGTTAGGGAGAAATAGAGTCATAGTATTTGAGTTTTTGGGATTGAGATCGCTACTTAATTTTAAGGTTTTTTAATCTAAATCTTTTAACGAATTTATTAAATTTGTTTGGATGAAAATAAGAAATGTATGATTTTTAAATCTTTTTTTATCTCTTTCCAAATATAACCCTATATGGATCTTTAAGATGGTCTTAAAAGTTGTTACCAAATCCTACAACACAAATCTTTCATAAAAGAGGTTCTATTATGGAGAAGATAAGCTTTAGAGAAATTTTTTTGGAAGAAACTGGAGTTTTGAAGGTGAAGATAATGATTTTCTATAGCTTATCAACCAATTGGAGATTATATGGAAAACGTAATGACACGGTATTGATAGACAAGTAAATAAATATTAATAGTAGAGATTTAAACCATTAATTTATTTTAGGGGATTGTTAAAGGGGCTCCATTTTTTGTTAAGGGAGGGATAAATTTAAGGGAACTCCATCTTATTTTTTATTTGTTAAGGGGTGGTTTGGAATTTAAAAAACAAAATACATATTATAGTACCCCGACCTCATCATCCCTTAAACCCTATTGATCAAAATCCAATCTCAGTTCGATCCAAACACGTCGCGGGGTACAAAAAAATTCAAATGTTGATAAATCCCCTTTTTGAAATTTTAGATTTTGTTGAAAAAAATGAATACAATTGGCAGAAAGCAGATGAATTTCGTTCATTTGCGCAAATGATGAATACAGTTCATCATGGAAAGTTTGGATTTTGTTCGAGGGTGAATACAGTGTGTTACGGTTTAGTTCTTACAATTTGATAAGAAAAACAACCTCGTTGTGAGATGATTTGCCAAAAGTAATTACATTAAAACAGTGTACATACTCTGTAACAACCCGGAAAATCAAAACCGATTTAAAATTTTTGTTTTGGCAATTTTAATGAATTTTGAATATTTAAAATGAATTATTTTAAATAATAACGACTAAAAATTTATTTGGATCAAAGTTATAGTGAATATATTTATTTTAATTATAAAACGAGGCCTGAAATGGCGCGGCTGTTTGAAAATTTGAATTCGAACTTTGATTGACTGTACAGAATGCAAAATAAACCGGATTTTAGTGAAACAAAAAATATTTAAATCTGTTTAAAAATATCTTTCTAACGAATCTGAAAAATCGAAATTTCATAGTGGGAATCAAAAGTTATGGCCAAATGAATTTTCAGAATAGTCGCTATGGAAAATATAGCCCTTAAAAATAGCGATTTTGCAAACGACATCCGTTTTCGACGAGACTAATTTTGTTGGATCCGGAATATCAAATTATCGTTAGATTCCAATTTTTATAATTTTTGGAATCAATGTGTGAGTGTGGCAAAAGAAAACGTGTTTTGACAGTTTCAATCAATTTGGATCAACTGGAAAATGACCGTTTTTCAAACGGTCTCCAAATTCGACGAAATTAGTTTTGTTAGGACCGTATCGTCAAAACATAGCTAGATTTATTTTTATGGAATTTTTGGAGTCAGTATGTGGCCCCAGTAAATTAAAATGTACATTAAAATTCAATATATTGATTCATATTTTAATTTTGAGAAAAACTGATGGAAACAGTCGAATAGGTTTAAGGGACATATCCCATTGTGTCTGGAATGGGGGTATTTAGGTAGGGGTGACAGTCGTTGGGTTCGATTTGGAGTTCGAAAGAAAAATTAAATTTTTGGAGAATCAAATTAAATAAATATATACTTAGTCAACCCTCCTTTATCTCTCCATCTTCATTCACCGTAAAAAAAAAACACGCTCCAGCCCCTCCCGTCGCTGCCACCACCGCCCCCCTAGCACCGCCGTCGGCCTCCTCCTCCCCTCCTCCTCCTCTCTCTCTCCTCCCTCCTCTCCTCTCTCTTCTTTTTAATTTGCAAAAACCCTAAGCCCTAAATCCTAAAACCACCCACCACCGCCACTACGGGCCCCACCCCTGACCACTAAACCACCCCTGCCGCCTGCACAGCCCCCCGCGCCGCCACCAGCCACTCAGCTCCGGCCGTGGGCCCCTCCTCCTCAAAAATCACATTTTTCACAAATTCCCCTTTTTGCATAAAACCCCCTGTCATTATTTCATTAATAACTCTCAAATGGTGCGCTTCTGGCCAAAACTCCACAATACCAAAATCGAAGAGCACGATTTTCTCTTTGATTTGAGTATACGGAAGTCATATTTTGGACTGTGGAGTTGTTCAGAAAACGCGTCCAAAGTCTGCTATCAAAGTACTGTCTTTTCGCGATTTCCGGCGAAATGACACATTTTCGGATGGAAACCCACTAGGCGAAAGTTGTCCGGAATGGCGCGTTTAAGCTAGAAAAAAAATGGTGTGAAGATTGAAGCTCGTCTGCAAATTCTGGAACCAGAACAGCAAATCCGGACGATAGAAAATATATGAGTTTTTTCCGCTTTAAAGCTTCTATGGTTTTTTTGACGTATGAAGTATGTAAAGTTATGATTTTTATTTACATAAAGTTATGATTTTTAATTACATAAAGTTATGATTTTTAATTATGTAAAAATATCATTTTTGGTTAGTTAAAAATAGGATTTTTATCGTAGGAAGGAAATATTTTTGGCAAGATTAAAAATATGATTTTTAACTAGTGTATGGCATGGAAATGTTTTTAGAAAGATAAAATATGATTTTTAGATTATATATGTTATTTATAAAATGGTCATACAAATAAATAATTATTAGTTGGCTAAAAATCTGATTTTTATATATGTAGTAGTGATATAAAAATGTGATTTTTATAATGTAAACATCGTGTTAAAATATGATTTTTATCTATGTAGTAGCGTTATAAAAATATGATTTTTATGTACATGTAGCGACATTAGAAATATGATTTTTATATATGTAGAGTATTAAAAACATAATTTTTAGTGAAGTAATAAAATTAATTTTTAGAACTGAAATAAAAATGTGATTTTTAATATGAACAGCGTGAAGAAGATTACGTTGGAATTTTGAACACAATCCAAACCATCGTCCATTAAAGAATGGCGGAGTGGAAACCAAAGGTGAGAACTTCTCACTTTAATTTACTTTCTAGTTAAAAATATATACTAGGATGTAGACGGTGCTTAGCAGCACTCGACACTCGTCGTCCACAAACCATGGACGACTTATTTGATTATGATGTGTTGTGAAAATTGATTGTGATGTGGAATGATAAAATATATTCATGTGTTGAATGGAAAAATATTCGTGTGTTGAATGGAAAAATATTCATGTGTTGAAATAAAATATTTTATCGTTAAAAATATAATTTTTAACGTGTATATGAATAAAATAAATATTCATTTACAAATCGAACGATTTGTTTATGTACACTCATTTTACTGATATGAGTTGGGACGATAAATTTTACACATCGCCCAACCGCACAAATAAAATATGTGTTTGTTGATTGAAACCCCACACGGGTATTGGGATGATAATTGATGTACACTAATCCCAATTGTTTAGTTGTATGTCAATCGATGGGTTGACAGACTGTTGTAAGCGTTAATTATTTAAATTTAATGCTTATGCAGTTGTGTAGTGCACTTTGGATGATGGTTGATTGTTTATCATTGTTATTATATACATGTGTTGTATGGAATCCATATAATTAACATTATATGGTAATTGATTGAGTCTCGTTCCAATTTGGAAAATAAAGAATATTTTAAAATAATATATTCATGTGTTGAATAGAATAAATAAAGAATATTTTAAAATAATATATTCATGTGTTGAATAGAATAAATAAAGAATATTTTAAAATAATATATTCATGTGTTGAATAGAATAAATAAAGAATATTTTAAAACAATATGTTCATGTGTTGAATAAAATATATTCATGTATTGAATAAAATATATTCATGTGTTGAATAAAAGCGTGTTGATTAGATTAACGTCATTTTGACGTGAACGATATTTATATCGATTTTATTCATTTTTATAATGAATATCGAAATGGGAGCGATTTCAAAATCTAATGTTTTGAAAATACTATCATTTATATATTAATGATATGGAATATTCAATTTTGATTTGAATATGAATTTGAAATCGTTTTGAAAACAAATTTAAAACGATTTATAAAATACGTTTTAGATGGAAATCGATGATATATATATATAATATATATAATATATATATTTAATGGCCTGAATAGAACGCGCCACGCCGCGGCAGTTCGCGAATTTCGACCATTGACTTCGAATTGACGTTACAGGAGATCCGACAGTCAGATTCTCCTAAAACCGGAACCGTTGGGTTCGTATCGAAAAGAGTTTCCAATGAATACAAGAGATTTGAAATCTAACGGTTGGATTTGGAACCATGTCCAAATCAAATTTGGAAAAGGTCGATGTAAGTGCAGTTCGATGACCGTTTAGGGAAATCGACTGTACGGGCCTTGATAAAATTATTAAAAAATATTAATAATTTGTGTAAAATCATAATAGATGATTTGGAAAGAATTGGGATGAAAAATTCCATATTTGAAAAGATAAAAATATAATTTTATCAAAATGAACTAGTTATGAGCTAGAATTATAATCCAATATTTTTAAACAAATAAATTGGATTTGAAATGGTTTTAGAAATAACCAGAGTTTCCAATATATGAATTGGAATGGATTTGAATCGAAATTATCTTCGGAATATTTCGATATTGGATTCCATGATTATACGGATATTGTGGAGGAATTTGGAAGATATATATATATCATTATTCCAATAGATATTTGTTGGTTTCAGAATTTGATATTGAATATAAGCCGATATATTTTCTATTCAGAGCCTTGTATTTAATATCAAATTGGATTTTGGGTTTGTCGTGAATGGTATCTTTAATAATACTGTTCTTAAACCCAATGGAGTTAAGAAAATTAGAAACTGACTGGAGATTAACTAAGTTGAATGGTTTCCTGGGTATTGATCTGATGTTGGTTTCGGCCTTCGGGATTAATACTTAGGGAATTGTTCTCTTACTAATTCACGGTTAGAGACTGATGGAAGGGAATGTGATTTTGGGTTTATCGTGAACCATCTTAATGACATTGGTTCTTTAACCCAGTTAAAGATAAAATAAATTTCTTAGCTTTGAATAATCATTAATATTGATTTTTGGGAAGATTAAAGCAAAATGGAGTTTTAATGAATCTTTGATTAAATTGAAAAGTGAATGTGATAATTAAAATTATCAAATTTAAGAAATGATCGGGAATGGAGTATCATCAGTTTTGCTCCAAGCGATAGTTAAATCTTTAATTAGATTTGAACATGAAATGGTAATTAATATTTACCGATAACACCGTGGTGTTAGATATGGAATATTACCCGTTTTGCTCCATGGGGTGAATAGGTTGGGATTGGGAAATAAAATAAATGATTGCTTCGGTGTGGTTCGCTAATCCCGATTAGTTTGGAAAACCTTAATATGGTTTGATATCCAAAGGAAGATTAAAGAATAAATTTAAAAGAATTTATCTTTGATAAAATTAATGGGAACCTATTACCTAATGATGTGAATATTTGAATAAAAGAATATTCTGAATTGGAATGAGGCGTATGTTGTATTTGTGTATCACTTGTTTATTATATACGCGGGTTATTCGGAAAGGCCAGGTTTATACCCATTTTGAATAACCGATTCGACGATAAGTCGACGATGAAGATGGTGGTTGAAGACTGGAGGTCTTCACATCATTTGGATGATTACTGATATCTTGATTGGACTGTACACCCAAGACGAGGTAATAAGTGGTGATCGTCCAGACGTACTTGGAGATCGACGGATATGTGTGGACCTCTCTCCTGTATTGGACATATGGGACGAGGAATAAGGTGCCTCCGGTTTCGTTCAAACCCAGAACGAACTTGTAAATGGACTGTGTGTCTGACATTGGATTTTTTTTCTATGTTGATTGATCTCTATTAAATATATATCTGTTTGGCAGCGGAGAATTTTTTCTCTTGCTTAACGCCCTTCTCTGAGACGTACGAGCTCAGAGGTTATATATCGATAGACATCAGTCGCATGGCGTGAATTGCCTGCGTGGCATGCTGAGATGCAAATGATCAAGGCTTCTGTTGAAAAGTAGAGTCTTGTGGTTGATGATCAAAGCACGATCTGTGTGGCATAGCTTTGTGTATAGCGTTAATTCGCGAGCCCCACGCCTCGGTATGAGTCAAAAACGGGATCATGACTACAGGGAGTGCACGATGTTTCTTTCTAGCTATGGGTGGTGTCAGCGTTTTACAAGCCCTGACATTTATATTATTTTTACCTGTGTGGTTGTTGGAATGCAAGGCGCCTCGGATATATCGGTCTCTACGGAGCCGATGGATAGGTCCTATAGGACCACGAAACTGTGTTCAGGTATAACTAATCCGCTATGTGTGGACCGACCCTGAAGATCCAAGGATTCGCTGGCGTCCGAATCCTGAGGCATTTGCTAGAGTGTCTCGAAGCGGTGAGGAGCCATCCCTGGCCTCGACTCATGACGGAAATCCAATTTCCAATACGTGACATTTCAGTTTTATTTGTAGAGCCTAGTACGGCGACATGATAGATGGTACCCATGCCACCTATGATTGATACATTTATATTTGAAGTTGATTTCTTCGCTTATAGTAATAATAAAAGATTAAATTTGGCGTATCAAGCATTATTTGGCTATTATAAGGTAAAATCCTATCCTCCGGCTTGCGTTGCATTGTATGATGGGACCTGTGTCTTATAATAGCTTCATTGTTCTTTATTTAGCATTGCGCTGTTTGTTTTATGCACTGGTATTATTGGGAGGAAACATGTTCCGTGTTATACGGCATAGTCCCTTGATTTACCTAACTTTAAAGTAAAGATTAATAGCTGTTTTAGTTCTCACACCAGTCACATGACTGACCTGGAGTTTATTGTTTTAAACTAAACTCTGGGTATCCCTATTTTCCACACGGGAAGCTAGTAGTTTTGGTTTTGCAGATTTATATTCACAGGATCCTGGTTTATAGTTGGAACGATATTCGAAAAGCTCTGTATCCGTTTATCTCTTTCAGTTGTGTTTTTGTATTATTTCCGCTGTATGTAATGTATTGTAATCTCTGATATTTATCAAATGTATTTTATTCATTCATACTCTGTAATATTCTTGTATTCTGGTGGAATTGTTGTAATAATCAATGAAGTGTTCTTCTGTTTGTGTTCTGATTCGTCTTGTCCTCAAAACAATTCGTTCTTTCTCTTCTCTTTGGAGACCGGGGAAATTCGGATCGTTATATACTCCAACATTAAAACAAATGTTTGTTAAGTGAATTTATGCTTATATTCATCCTGTGTTAAGCTTATGTGTATGTTGTTACTCTTTTTTTTTTCATTTATGGCTTGCGTGTTTTGTATGTGTTTATTTGTTGTTATCGTGTTTCATGCTTACTTTGATAGTGACAACTAAAGTAAACAAAGTTTGAATATGTTATTTTCATGTGTGCAGAACGTCTATGTTTTATGTATTATTATTTTTCTATGTGCAGAATTAAATTAGAGTTTATGTTTTAAGGTTGCATTAATGAAGAGTACAGAGTTAGTACTGGAAATTTTATTAATATGTTTAAGGGGAGGCTAATTTGTTTTAACCCCCCTTAACAATTTTAAAATAAACTGAAAATGGTACTCCCCTTAACCAAAAGTGGAGTCCCTATAACAATACCCTTATTTTAAATGATAAATTGTGAATGATTTGTGTGACATCCATCCTACATCTCCGATACGTAAAACTGATATAACATGTACGGTATGTTGAAATGGTGCTTGATTGATGTATGACGGTAGTCAAGGTTGTAAAGTAAACTAAAAAAACATAGAACTTGCCGTATATTTGATGTGTGCATGTAAATGTGCATATTTTTATTCATATATTTAATCTTATTTTAGTTAAATAAATGAACATATTAGGGTATTTTACATGATTAAACCAACATTTAATTGTTTTCAAATCATCTCTCATTTATAGGGTAAAACAGTCATTTGTGCATGTGCTAGTTTTCGATAAAATTTACTTGTGCATTTTTATTGTTTTTGTGTTAGGAATTAAGGAGAAAAAATAAAGAAGCTTTCATGAAATGCACATGAAGATATGAGGATATGCATGCACAAAAAGGAGATAAAGAAATGAAGATGAAATTAATTCACACACAAGTTAGTAGAGGACTCCACCTATATATCTTTCCTTAATGCTATAATTAGAGGCTAATGCATTGGCTAATGGAGACAAAAAGCTTCATGCACTTTTAATGAATCATTAGTGCGTAAAGACAACATGGAAGCTTCATTAAGAGGACATTTTGGGCAGTTCCCAACAATGAGGATTAGGGTTTAGTCATGTATAAATACCCCTTATGTTGCATGTATTTTTTCATCTTAGATCAAAATAAATGCAAGTGTAATTTGAGGAGAATAATAAAAATGGCTTCCTAGCCTTTTCTTTTATGTCATCTTTTTATTTACATGCTTCTTTTATGTTCACATCTATTCATATGCTTTCTTTCTTATGTTAGATTATATCTCCTTTTAACTAAGTAATGTAGTTTCATTTTTATGCAGTTAGTTTAGTTGTTAATCCATTTTCTTTTATTTCTTTTCTCTATACTTGTTGTTTTTCAATGTTGAAATCTATTTGTGTTTAAATGATAACACAAATAAGGAGCTAAATCCCAACAATTTTGGGATAATGAAGCTTCCACTTATTAACGTAGATTCAGCATAATTTTATAATGAATGATCTCTTTTGTGTTTAATGAAAATAGATGTTTTGTGCATTTGTGCTTCATGTTGGATTTAATAGCTTCTTTTTTTCATTCATAACATAGAGGCTATGTTTATCACATGAATGACAAATTGCTTCATCATCTAAAATATGACTATGGAAAGGAAATGAAGTTTAAACTGAAATTTGATGATCTATGTTACTAATTAATAGTAAATAGATCACACTTAAATTAGATTTTTATTTCATTTCAATGTCATGTTTCATAAAAGTGAAGAAGTAGTGATTAGAGGTGTATTATAGCTTGATGATTTACTCTGTGTTAATTTATAATACAAATAGGTCACGCTTATGATAATTACATCACTAATCCTACTTGGAGTAAAAAGAGATCATCATTTTATTTTGTGTTGATCTATGTTAAAGAGTAATGTAAAGTTACGTCTAAATTGACTTTAATTTCATAGTTTTTAATCTTAATTTTAGTTTCTACTTTACTAGTTTTTAATTAATCAAACCTCAAGTTGGTTTAATTTGATTGATCAAAATTAAAATTATTTCTTTCTCCATGGATCGACCGGTATTCGCTACCTACTACAAGTGTACGTTGTGCGCTTGCGATTTATTTCTATAATTCACGCGACAGAATTTCTAATTAAATAGACTGTTTTACCCCCTATATGAGAGATGATTTGAAAACAATTAAATGTTGGTTTAATCATGTAAAACACCCTAATATGTTCATTTATTTAACAAAAACAAGATTAAATATATAAATAAAAATGCGCACATTTACATGTACATCAAATACCCCCATATTTATCTTTTTATTCATCCTCGAATAAAGAGGAAAAGAGAAGAAAAAAACAAAGATAAATCCACTTTCGTAGGGAACACAATTGAATTGAGCGTATGCAACAAGCCATTAAAACTCTAGGTGTCCCCAGTAGGATGAGTGTTGTCTTGTGAGGGTTTTCAACGGATACTACCCATAAAATCTGAATATAATGCAGAATTTTCCTAAATGCAAGTTTATTTACAAGATGAATGCAAGTTGTTGAAATAATATTTACGAATGTGTAATTTACTTTTAAATTTGACACGAGTGAGTTAGATACAGTTTTGGTCGTCACTATGAAATTTCCATCCATTATTAATCAAAATTTCAACAAAAGTCAGGTTATCATTAAAATCTCATCTAGCTTGGCTAGTTGTTTCGATTGAAAACATAGTGCAATTATGAAATGAATTCTATAATCAATTATCAACGATTGCAAAATGACATTTTTATTTCCTTTTGATTAACAAGTTAGGTAAAATAAGTGAAGATGGTGCTTGGATTTCAAGTGCTTACTCTCTTTTATTATTATTTACAAAAAAATTATTAATATTAACATTAAATATACAAGTCCAATATTTTCTAACCATGCATAATCGTAAGGACTTTTAAATGAGATTAGAAGAATACTTAGACTTTTATTCTTCTCTTATATGAGTCTCATCCATGCATAACCGTAAGGACTTTTAAATGAGAATGAAATCACATATAAGAGAGGAAATGTAATTCACCTATGCTTAACCACGAGGACTTTAAAATGAGAGTCAATACATGAATTTTTTTTTTTTTTTAAAGAGAGAGTTAAGCGAAAATATCTTAGCACAACTTAACTTAAAAGATCTAAAATATTATCTCAAGTACTCTAAAGAAAACCACTCTTTTGATCGAAGATTACAATTTAGAAAACACCTCATAATCACCACCTACGAATCTTCCTATATACTAGTTACACTAAACTTGCTCATAATTCAAACTTTTCTTTCGTTATCCGTTAAGAGAAGTAATTTCCCAAAAAAATTAATATAATGACCAAAAGCATATGCTTACTCTGTCGTGCCTATTTAAAAGTAAATAAAAAAAAATTGAGAAAAGGGAGTGAAGAAAATGCAAACTTAAACTATGCAAAAATGAAAATGAGACCCCCTCCTCCCCACACACTCTTGATTTTGACTGTGTCCCTACAGTAAATGCATGGTGTAACACGTGAACGGGAGTGAAATATATACATATTTACAAAGGAGAGTTAAAATTTCTTACTCAGCATAGCAAGGCCCATGAAGAATCATGAGCTCCTCCTTTCAGTCATTGGGCAATTCCAAGAATGGTTTAAGACATTGACCGTTGACTTTGAAAATGGATCTTTCCCTTGGGATTTCTATTTCGATGGCACTGCGTGGAAAAAGCATTCGAACATAAGGTCCGGTCCATCTTGACTTTAAATTCCTAGGGAATAAATGAAGTTGTGAGTCATACAATAAAACCTTTTGGATTGGCAGAAAAGTTTTTCTTAGGATTAACTTGTCATGAAAAACTTTGGTTTTTTTTCCTTGTAAATTTTCGCGTTTTTGTGTGTGTCATTCCTAAGTTCTTCTAACTCATTGAGTTGCACTTTTCGATTTTTGCCACCTTGTTCAAGATTAAAGTTTAAGTTCTTTATCGCCTAAAGCGCTTTATGTTTAAGTTCAACGAGTAAGTGACAGACTTTACCGTAAACTAATGTGAAATGGGACATTCCAAGATTAGTTTTGAAAGCGGTACGGTAAGCCTAAAGTGCATCTGTTAATTTTTTTAGACCAGTCTTTTCGACTTATTCATAGTTTTCTCCAAAATCTGTTTAATTTGACGATTTGAAACTTCTACTTGACCACAAGTTTTCAGACGACAAGTAGTGGACAACTTGTGTGTTATCAACACTACTACAAAACAGGTATGTTGCACCGGTTGTTTATGCCATGTTGCTCCGGTTCTACGACCGGTGTAAATGCAGACGGTGCAAAAAGCTTTTTTCTTTTGCACTGGTTTTAGAACCGGTGCAAAAAAAATTTTTGCAATGGTTGTCTAACAACCAGTACAAAAGGTGAATTTTTTGCACCGGTTGTTAGTAACATCCAGTGCAGAATTTGAGTCTTTTGCACTGGTTGTTAATAACATCCAATGCAAGATATGAGTTTTTTGCACTGGTTGTTACCAAAAACCAATGCAAATTCCGCCTGAAGCAAAAAAAATTGATACCTTTTCAGGTTATTTTAAAACCTGAAAAGGTACCAAATTAAATTTAAATTTACATAAATGCTTATTACTACAAATCTTATCGAACAAGCAATAAAATCATATCATATAATAAACAAACGGGAATCAAATAAATATTATTAAGATTGACAAATAAATACATTGATAAACAAATATAAACTTAATAATGTATAGAATGTGCATCCTGACATAGAAAGATAATGTGACTACTTAGTCAAAATAATTACAATACACATCATATTATCATTGTTGTGCAATCATCATCCTTGAATTGGATAGGGAGATGAATTTTCCTATAATAGTAACACCAACAGGTTACAAAGTTTGTACAAAAAAAATTAATTCTCAAGTAAATCAATGCATGCGTGTACCTTGTAAGCATCCAATTCTCAAATGAGTCATGTCATTCTGAAGTAAATCAATGCATGCATGTACCTTGTAAGCATCCAATTTTCCTGACATAGACAGATGCACTCTCATCATCCCCAATCGAATGCAAACTAAAGGCATTTTTATGAAAACAACCGAAGTAATAGATGTTATTCATGATTTTTTTAACTCAATCTTAAATTAATGTTTGTTGGATCATGGTAATCTGGCACCATCAAGTTGTGTTCTAGAAAGTTCAAAAGTGGCCTTGAATTTGGGTTACCAACAGATTAATAATAAGACTTGATCCCCAACTTATCAAAGATCTAATATAAAAATATGAACATAAAACACTATTAGGTGTAGATAGCAATCTATAAGCATAGTATTTGGAACCACCCCAAGTTAGTAATCACAGCATATAAACGGAGTATATCTCATTAAGAAAGATACAACACATCAGTTTTCATGTGATAGTCTAGTTGAATAGACAAATTATAACGTAAGGTAGAAGAACATCAGTTAGAAGTGTCAAATTCATGAACTTTAGTTGGTTTTCAAAATAAAATATTCACCAATTAGTAAAATAAGTCAAGTTCATTCGCCAACTTTAAAACGCATCAAGATAATGAATCATAAACGTTAGTTAGTAATTTGGCTACTGTTTTTTCAACAGCTACTATGACATCAAATTTTGGAAGAAAAATCGGATAGTAAGTTGACCACTAACTCATTCAATAGTAAATTAGAAACTGGAAAAACACATAAATCGTGTAGGCGAAAGGAAATATTATACAAATCAATGAATGAAGACATACTTTATTTGTACATTTATGAGATGGTTGGGAGACCATGAAAACAATTGTTTTTAGTAATAATAATGTATTGTAAAGGTGCAGCTGCCATGCCCCCAAGCTGGAAACCAATAAGCACTTAATATTGGCGATTTTAGATAATCAAAAATTAGGAAGGATGAATGAGTGTGCTCAATACCGAACTCAGCTTCAAAAGAATCTTTTTTACCTGACAGTAATTGTTGATGCTCAGCCACAGTCTCCTGCAGTGCATCTCCAGATGATGCCTTAGGGTGCATCTGCTGTCCCTCAAGCCGGAAAGTAATAAATATTTAATATTGGCCATTTTGCATAATCAAAATTTAGGAAGGCTGAATGAGTGTGCTCAATACCAAGCTCAACTTCAAAAGAATCTACTTTAACTGGTAGCAACTGCTGATGCTCAGCCTCAGTCTCCTGTAGTGCGTCTCCAGATGATGCCTCAAGGTGTAGCTGGAGCTGGCATGCACAAAGCTAGAAACCAATAAACAGTTAATATTGGAGATTTTGAATAATCAAAATTTAGGAAGGTTGAATGAGTGTGCTCATACCAAGCTCAGCTTCAAAAGAATCTACTTTACCTAGCAGCAATCGATGATGCTCAGCCTCAGTCTACTACAGTGCGTCTCTAAATGATGCCTCAAGGTGCAGCTGTGCAGCTGCCATGCCCCAAGCTAGAACCAATAAACAATTAATACTGGGAATTTTGGATAATCAAATTTTGGGAAGGCTGAATGAGTGTGCTCAATATCAAGCTCAGCTTCAAAAAAATATTTGTACTTATCCACATACAATAATAAGGACAACAAATCTTCTATGTCATTCAAATATTGTCTCGTGTAGGAGTAGCAGAACAAATTAAAAGATTATTGATGGCTGACCCAATAGGAGGACATGCGGCGGCGAAGGAAAGAAGTTTGTTATGAAATCAAGGTTAAGTGGCAGCACTTACCAGGTTAGCAACGGATGGATGAACTTGCTAATGGCAATTTTTCCGGTATGCTCTTATACTTATGTACCTACAGACAATTATCATTTTAATTTTTAAGTACAAACCTATTAGTAAATATAAGCGAGTAACAAAATGGATATGTAAATAGATCTTACTTCATATTCTGCTATGATAACATCGGATTAAAAACTGAAACATTAAGAACTAAACCGAACCTATATGACAAAGAAAATTTTGTTTACTTTAAGATAATGCAATGCTAATAAATCTCTTTTTATTTCTCTCATATAAAGAAATTACCTACTATCAAAAAACTCATAATAATTATGGGGTCATAATGATTTATCTATTTATCCATTATCTTCCCTTCTCCATCGTAATCAGCCCCCCCCCCAAAAAAAAACATTTTATATTTTTGTCAAATCGAAAGCTCCAGGTTACATTTGCACTTAATTTTTTTCATTTGCCCTACAAATTGCACGCTGTGGACTTCGTTTTGAAAATAAATAGAGGATGGGATATTATTTTGTTGATTTAGAAATATTATTGTAGACGTTTCACCTACCATGATTCCAAATTGATCTGCAATTATTCTAGTTTTTCAAATGCATAATCTCATTACCATGTACATCATGTACCTAAATTGAAAAAAGCATAAATATAGACTGAAAATGACTCAACTCATCCTGCAAATGTTCAGGAAAATAAATTGTATCAAGACTGAAAATATGTATGTGACATTAAGATATCTTAACCTATGTTTATAAAGTAGACTTAATTGAGTAATCAGCAGACATAGAGCGGTAATGATGAATTTAACGTTGAAGGACCAAAAGCTGTCCAAAAAAAAAATCAGTTTTCCATGTTTGGACCAAAAAATCAGCGAATACAGATTAATTTATTTTTTATCACAAAATTTTTAGGAAAAAACACTCACTCATGTGAAAGCATTAATATCAAATAAAAGTGAAAATTTGCACAAATTAAGTACAAAGAATGATTGTCAGGAAACAATAGTCAATACACTTCTGTTATGCAGTTGATTACACTCTTTTTTTGCATCACAATTATGTATCAGTCATTGCCAACTGCTTGTACAGTTGTAGATTAAATTAAACCCAAACAAATAAAAAAACAGCATGAACTTTGGTTTTTCGTTGAAACTTACTTAGGGCAAAATGAAACAGGAACAAAGATTACTGGAACAAACAAGATAGTGGTGACAAAACAGGTACAAAGACTGGGAGGAAGAAGTCACAGACAGAGTTATAGAACATACACATGCATTTACTATCATAAATTAAAGTGTCATTCTCTGTAGATGGTATGGTCAGCCTCTGTTAATCATGCAAATTAATGTACAAATAGTACTACCCAAAAAAAAGTGCCAAATGTAAGTAAAAATTCCGAGTTAAAAAAACACTAATCGAAAACAAATGTGCATGAGTTTCTTCGAGTATTAACAATATAAATCTTAAAATATTATTAATAACATACAACTTGAAACATATATCCAATTCAAAGCATCAGTACACTAACTAAAATTATAACAGAGTCTATCCATTTTCTGATAAAATTCAAATAAATTTATAATGATCAAACATCGTATAAAAAAACAAAAAATAACTATTGAAAATATAACTCACGATTCAGTCATACATGAATGTGCATCACAAAAGAACAGTATTGTAATGTTTAACATGGAAATAATTGCTATAACGAAATTAAATAAGGCTAGAGGGAATGAATCATTGATTACAATTTAACTACTTCGTTGTTTTGTATGTTTTGTCAAATTTAGTTATAGATGTAAAATTCATAATCGTAGATGTAAATAAACATGATTTTTCATCGCAAACTACCAAATCAACCTTAAATGCTTAAATCAGATGTAAATTATTCATCTTAAAATTTGCAGAATGATTCAAAATATGCAAACCATTTGGACACAGTTTTAACATGAAACATAACTTACATAACACAAGCGGGCATAGACAAACAAAAAGTAATAATAAATAAAATTTATTTCAAATTATAAATCATATAGGCTTTATTCATAGCAAAAAATGGTGTGTTACAGCTATCCAACTAAATTTAAGCATTTACCTTTATTTTATCTATTTCTAAAAAAAAGTAAATAAAATTTTGCCAGCAGTTTTTAGATTTCATGAATCATGAGAAGCATGAATTGAATTTGGTTTGGAACTTTAAATAGCCCCTAGCATTGGACAGCCAAAGAAAGAGGAAATAAACAAAAACAAAAGACACGGAGGATTTCATGCATATAAATGCTCACTGCATCCAAACTCTAGAGAACTTACCACTTTACAAGGCATGAGAAATTGGTACATATATATAACTTGTGCTGGCAAGGATGTAGAACTCAATATCAGGCACGGAGGATTGAATGTGAATAAGTTAAAATAACCTCCCTAATTATACACATGAATCTGATTTACATATAGTAGAAATACTAATGAAATTATATATTGGAGAAAATCCATAGAATTCACAATAATTATATGTAAATGTATCATTTTAGATTTTTAAAGCTCCGCTTGGGAATTTTGAAGTGTCGATTATGAGAGGTTTTGAAAGTACTAGTTTTGATCATCAACAATCATAGCGATATTGATTATGTTATAGCCAATTTGATGGTTTGAAATTTACCACCAAAATTACATTATGCCGATTTTACAATGAACAACGACAGACGTGACAAAAAACTTACAAGTAGGAGTTATGCCAACACCTAAAATTCAAAGCCATCAAAAACCAGTCAAAATCAGTGAAAAAGAAGCTCCCAAGCAGAGCCTAAGCTCATTGATCAGAAAAGATCTATCCACAATCCTACTAACAGTGCTAGCTGACATCTTAAAAACAGAAATTTCAATTTCTACATGGTAATCATACTTTACAAATAACAAGAACCACATTGAATCCCATAATTCCTTATCACAGAAATACAAATCAAGAACAGCAACAGTATACTAAAAAAGGGTGTTCAACATTAAAATAAAGAAACACTGTCACTAGCACCTGTAATGATCTGTCAATTTTGATCAATAGGTCTAGTAAACTGCTTCAAATTAGCAATGTCATCAGCAGCAAATGGTGTGCGAATTTTGAAGAAGCTTTTCATCAAATTTCTAGAATACATACCATTAATACAAAAAGCCTACTATGTTGTTCAAAGTATATTCAAAGGGTAAATATTTCAATGTTTTGAAATAAACTATCATTCGAAACAAAATGAAATTATTTCGGTCCAAACCATCCTAGTACAAAGAGCATGGTCTATTTTATTCGATGTTCTTCAATTTGGACATCATAATATGGTAAAATATCAAAACAGGAATTAGATCCATACTTTAACCATTACATCATAAATCTGATGATTTCGAGCAACTCGATGCATGTGAGCATAACAAAATCTACTAAAAATGCACCGATATTTTTGGTCAGTAGATTAAATATCGAACATCCATTTACATTGATTTTGAACCAAACCAAGTGATATAATTTCCATATTACATCAATCAAACACCATACTACAACATATGAAGCAACTCAAAGCTTGATTCAGACTGGATAGGGAAAAACAAATTAAACGTATTAACCATACAGAAATGAAATCCAATTTTGTTAACTAAATGTTGAAACTGTGATATTATATAAATTTTAAACAAAGGCTATAATTTTATCATTTTGCCTTCTCTTCATGTTTTCCAAGTTATGTTATGATTTATAACATTCATACCTAATAATTATGGAAAACATAAGAAATTAATTTTAGAATTAACATTCAGACATAATGACATTCAAACTTATTTCGGACGATAATAATATCAACAACTGATTTCAGACAATAATCACATCAACAACTTAAGAAAGAACAACAATTATGAATAACATAGGAACAAATCTATACTGTTTAAATTTGTGCTATATTAGAATAAGTCAGTAGCCTAGGGTATTACGTGATTAGGCGATCGGCGTTCAGGTCGGAGAGATTCAAGAAGGATGAGATTCATAGATAAGGCGGAGTAGAGTCCGGGAATGATTAGGGCATGACATACAATAAAACTAAGGAAATCGATTCACGCTTCAGATGGAATTTTGGAAAGTGGGGCGAATTATGAGAAGGATTGAGCAAGGCCTGAGACGATTTATTTCATGAACATTGGAGAAATAGATCTAAAAAATAAAGAAAAGGGAATGATGTGGACGACTATCGCGTTCGTTGGATTTCAGGTAAATGAACGGTGTTGATTTAGAGTAGGATTTTGCAGTAATCCGTTTTGAAGGTTTGGACCAATGGGGTTGAAAGCAAATAATTTCAAATTGCACTGGTTATGGAAACTGAGTGGAAAACCGATGCAAACATAATATCTGCACTGGTTGAACATATAACCCGTGAAAATAAATGTATTTGCTTCTTCTTATTTGCACTGGTTCTCAATTAAAATCGGCGCAACTTATTTTTCTCTCTAATCTATTGCTTTTTCTGTATCAGTTGCACTGGCTGTTATCTTAGAACCGGTACAAAAAATTGTATTTACACCGGTAGTTGATGCAGCCAGTGCAAATAAGGCGAAGCAACAAACATGTTTTGCAGTAGTGCAAGTATTTTTTTCATTAAAGTTTCAAAAGATCGATTATAAAAATGTGTTCCATTATCGTTTATCATTGTGTGAGGTGTGTTAAACCTCGAGAAGATGTTTTCTTTGAGAAATTTCACAACAATTCTATGGTCATTGGTTTTACATGGAACGGCTTCGATCCATTGCGAAACGTAGTTGAGGTAAGTAGAATGTACATATTTCCCAAAAAGTTTGGGAACGGTCCCACAAAGTCAATACCCCAAACAACAAAGATTTCAATTGTAAAGATGGGGTTCAAACGCATCATATTTCATCGAGAAATCTTTCCTAACATTTGGCAATGATTACAAGTTTTACAGAATTCGAACGAGATTTTAAAAAGCATTGGCCAATAAAAACCGTACTGAAGCACTTTTACAGTGGTTTTCCTAGGACCAAAATGTCCACCGCACACATGATCATGGCAGAATGAGAGAACACTCCTAACTTCGCTATTAGGAATGCATCGACGGATGATTTTGTCCGAATAATACTTAAACAAGTGTAGGTCGTCCTAATAGAAGTATTTTACTTGGGAAATAAATGTGTATTTATCGTGTTTGGACCAAAAAGTGGGAATATCGTTAGTGATTAGATAGCTCACTATGTCAGCTAGCCAAGGATCGATTGAAACAGAAAGGATTTGTTTGTCAGGAAAGTTTTCATTGATTGTCAAATAAGATGGTGCATTCGAAAGATGAGACAAGTGATCGACTATGACGTTATCGGATCCTATTTTGTCTTTGATTGTAAGATTGAATTCTTAAAGCAAAAGGATCTATCGAATTAAGCGTGATTTAGCGTCCTTTCTAGCAAAAAGGTGTCAAAGAGAAGAATGGTCAGTGTAGATCGTGATGTGGGAACCAATCAAGTAAGATCGAAACTTTTCGAGTGCAAAGATGACTACTAAAAGTTCTTTTTCGGTAGTTATATAATTGAGTTGAGCATCGTTCATGGTCATACTCGCATAGTAAATTACGTGAAGGATTTTGTTGATGCGTTGTCCTAAGACAACACCAACCGCGAAGTTAGAAGCATCACACATGATTTCAAAAGGAAGTTCCCAATTGGGCGAGAAAATTGTCAAGGTCGAAACGAGTTCGTTTTTAAGACGTTTGAAAGAAGCAATACAATCAGA
The DNA here is from genome assembly GCA_030737875.1 of Allium sativum. NCBI lineage: Eukaryota > Viridiplantae > Streptophyta > Magnoliopsida > Asparagales > Amaryllidaceae > Allium > Allium sativum. Next base: position 875,541,057 of record CM060909.1, read on the forward strand.
GTTAAAGTCGAATGGGACATCCTTTCCCAAAAGAGTAGTCCAAGGACGAGCGATTTTGCTAAATTCTTTCAGAATGCATCGGTAAAAGCCAGCATGCCCAAGAAACGAATGAATATCCTTAATGCATTTTGGAATCGGTAGTTTTGAAATAACGTCAACTTTTGCTTTATCTACCTCAATGCCATTATTTGAAATTACATGTCCAAGGCTGTGCAGTTAAAGCGCAGAGCAGTTTTATAGTGGCGGGGGTGCAAAAAGGTGTAGCGGGGATATAGCGGAGGTGTAAAAAGGTTCACTAGATGTAAAACCAAATATTTGAAAATTAATTAATTATCATTCTCACATTATATGTGTACAAGTATTATATAACAAAATCAAGGAATATCATAGTTATGCGTGCTGAATTTGATGATGGTAATTGATTTTTAGCATATGTTAGGCGCATATGCCTTAAATTTAGCCCTTTACGCTAAATTTATTGAATTTTTTAAAAAGAAAACTAGTCAAATCACACTCTATATATTAATACTACTAAAGCTTATGCTAAAAATCGTTGATTTAGCAGATGCAAAGGAAAATAGCGGGGCTAGAAGCGGATCTACTGTTCATCAGCACTAGATTGAAATAGCATAGCGGTTGAAGAGTGTTATGGGCTATAGCGGGGATATTGCGGAGATTTAACTACATAAGTCCAAGGATAATGCCTTGTTTTACCATAAAGTGGCATTTTTCCCAATTCAACGTTAAGTTTTTTCTTTACATCGATTTAGAATGAGCTCGAGATGATGTAAGCAAGAGGGAAAAGAATCGCCAAAAATCGAAAAATCATCCATAAAAACTTCTAGAAAGCGTTCGATCATATCAGGAAAAATGCCTATACATCATTGAAAAGTCGCAGGAGCATTACAAAGTCCGAATGACATATGTTGATAAGCAAAGGTACCAAATGGACATGTAAAGATCGTTTTCTCTTGATCTTCGGGAGCGATTGGAATTTGGTTATAGCCAGAGTAAACATCAAGAAAGCAATAGAGTTCGTGGTCGGCTAAACGTTCGAGCATTTGATCGATGAAGGGAAGAGGGAAGTGATCTTTACATGTTGCAACATTTAATTTGTGATAATCAATGCAAACACGCCACCCCGTTTGAGCACGAGTTGGAATAAGTTCATTTTGTTTGTTTGCGACAACGGTGAGTCCGGACCCTTTAGGAACGACGTAAATGAGGCTGACCCATAAGCTATTGGAAATGGGGTAAATGATTTAAGAATTTCTTCACAAACTACCTCTTTCACTTTAGGGTTAAGCCTATGTTGCACCTCACAAGTGAGTTTGGCTTCATTGGTTAAGTGAATACGATGTTGAACGATTATGGGGCTAATTCCCTTAATGTCAGAAATGCACCAACCAGTTGCATCTTTATCTTTAGAAAGAGTTGAAAGAAGAGAAACTTCTTGATCATGAGTTAGAGTTGAAGAAATTATGATAGTACAAGTTTCGTTATCACTTAAGTATACATACTTGAGGTGATTAGGAAGGGGTTTAAGATCCAACTTCGATGGATTCTCGATCAAAGAATTTCATTAAGATTCAGACTCAACTGAAAGTGATTCTAATGGAAGCATTTATTTGATTTCGTTAGGAATGTCTTAAAAAAGAAATTGTATTCGACCTTACGTTCATCATTAAGGTCAATCGATTCATTTTTTAAATTTTCGTGAATGACACTAACTTCCAATATTTGGTCGTGTGATTTATTCGATTGATTTTCAAGATTGAAAATATTAAGATCTAAAGTCGTGTTTCCAAAAGATATTTTCATCGAACCATTGCGATAATTTAGTAAAGCATTTGAAGTAGCCAAAATGGATCGGCTTAAGATTAGTGGAATTTGACTCATTGGATTATTCACGGGTTGAGTCTCTTAAGCAATGAAATCGACAAGAAATATGAACTGGCCGACTTTGATAAGTACGTCCTCGATTTCTCCTACAGGTTTCTTGATTGAATGGTCAATAAATTGAAGAGTTACTTTTGTTGGTTTAAGTTCACCCAAGCCAAGTTGTTGTTAAACTGAAAATTGAATCAAATTTACATTTTAACCTAAATCAACTAAGCATTTTTTTTAGTGTTTTATCTCCTATCATACACGAGATCATCAGACATCTAGGATCTTTATATTTGACCAGAATCGGTTGGGTCAAGACTTTGCTAAGTCTATCGGCTAAGAAGACCTTCTTGGGTACATAAGCGTATCGCTTTTGGGTACTCTAGTCTTTGAGAAATTTAACGTATGTCGGCACTTGTTGAATAATGTCAAGAAGAAGGACATCAACTGTCAATTATTTAAAAATGTCTAACATCTTTTCCATTTGGTAAGAATTTTCTTTGGTTGAAGACAATGTGGAAATGGAATACAAAACTCAATAGGTTGGTCTACTTGAATGGAAAAGAATTAGACTTAGACTTTGATTTAGAGTTGGACTCATCATTTGGATTAGGATCATTCGTGGTTTTAGAAGAGTCGAGAGGAAAATCCGGTACATTATTTGGAATGTGAACTTGATTATTGATTTTCTTACCGAATCGTTAAGTCGTGATAGCATTCAATTGAGTTAGATTGCTATCCTGAACGACATGAGCTTGGTTTGGATTTCGATTTTGGTTTCGGGGATTTGGAACTGGCTGATTCGGGAATGGCCCACTTTCTCTTTCACTCACTGAGGTGACTAATTGACTCATTTGCAATTCGAGCTTCACGATTGATTGACTCGTATTTTGCATATATAAGGTTAGAAGGTTTTGTAAATTATTGTTCGATTGAATAGTTTGGGTGGTCGCCTTAGTAAGAGTTTCCAAAAAAATTTAGGAGAGGTCATTTGTTTGTTGTCTTGGGGAACGAACGATTGTTGTGCTTGGTTTTGAGAAGGTGGAGCAAAATTTTGAAATTGATTTTGTTGAGAAGAATCATTTGGAGGATTATTCGAAAATTGTTGAATAGGAGGTCGAACCAAATTCAAACTTGCATTGTTTTGGGCCCAAGAAAAGAAAGGATGGTTTTTCCAACTAGGATTGTATGCTGGAGAGAATAAGTCGTTCCTAACTTTGTTAAATGCGTTGAGTTGTTCTAAAAAATGTGGGCATTGGTCGGCGATATGATTAGGATTGTTACATTTGTAATATGCAACTTGAGAAGCTTGATTCATTTGATTTGTTGAAAGAACATTATCAAATTTGGTTATCATTGCGTCGATTTTCACTTAAGGATAAAGAAGATCCTACAGAATGAGCATTTGATAAAAAATACATCGATTTCTCATTAGATCGTTCCCATTGAGATGATTTTCGGCCAAATTTTTGAGAAATTACCAAGCGACATCGTGATTTTAGGCTAAAAATGTAACGGTCTAAGATTTCAACGTTTTATTATATGGAATTTATTTGGATTTTCCTGAATATATTTTGAATTTAAATAAGGTTTAAAAATAAATATTGATTAATAATATTTTGTATATTAGTTTAAATAAATATTTTGTTCTATTTTATACATATGATTTTATAATAGAAAACTTTTTAGGAATATGTTTAATATATTAAGATTTATACTATTATGTATATATGTAGAGATTTTATAAAGATTTAAAGTTCTTTGGTTAAATTTAAATTATAATTAAATATCGGTTTAAAATATTCGTTCAGTTTCCGTAAGCGCAGTCTTAAAATATTTTTTAGGATTTTTCTGTAATTTTTATTTTGAAAAATAAGAATATGTTTTTCTAACGCATTTTAGGGTAACATTGGACCTTTGGACATTTATAGAATCAACTAACTGATCTATTTTATTATTGTTTTAGGATCGTGGCACCTTATCGTATACGATTACGTTGTTAGTTTATTGTCTTTTTCTATTGATAATTAGAAATCAAAGAAATCAGAAAATGTTTGTGGTGTGAAAATTTCAAATGAAAGGAATGGGTTCCCAGAATCGGAGAAACGCATGCAAGAATATATAATGGCACGCATGCAGGAAAAATATATCTTATTTAACGAAAAATCGTAAAACACAGATAGTCTTCAAGACACTTGTTAAATTTACGTCGCGTGCCTCACACGTGGGTTATTAGTTTTGCATTTTGCTCCACGTTTCTTTCTTCCACCACGTCTACTTCTTCAGCTCGTTCTTTCTCTCCGTCCCCATATTCTTTTTCTTTTTCGAACCCCAATTCATGGAAGAAAAAACAACAGAAGGCGGCAATTCGAAACGAAAGTTAAAAAAAGAAGAAATAGACAGCTCGTTCTCCTCTATTGTTCTGTCATCTGGACTCTCTCCCTCGTTCCCTACTATCAGCCGACTATGCACCTGTTTAATCCCCAGCGCCATCCTTCTCTCCGCGCCAACCCTCTACATGTCACCTTTCCACCCATCAACCACTCCGGCACTCTCGGTCGGCCGCCAATACTCCGCCACCGCACCAACTTCCTCCTCCGCGTGACCCTTTTCTTCCCACTCCCAGAAAAACGTCAGACATCAAAAGCTGCCCCACTCTGCGAAAGCCAGCAACCGCAACTGTCACCGCCACCGGAAAGCGCTGCAACCAGCTCCAAACAACTGCGTTGAACTCCGCTCCTCACTAGATCCGACACCTCCTCCCACCTTCCCACTGACCCTCGACCACCCCCTTGCATGCTTTAAGTACCCCATAGGAAAAAAACAAGAGAAACAATAAGCTTCCCCACTGAATCTCGCATGCAGCAGTCAGTCTCCCCTGTTTTGGTCTTCACTGCCACGCATGTCCTCAGTTCCAGTCTTCACCGCCATGCATGCCCCTCTCCGACAGTCCACCTAGTAGCAACCCTTCACCACTAACCGTGAGCTATCACCTTTCATCCCCAGTAGAAGCTCACTCACGTCGCCCTTGAAAACCCATGGTCCAATTAGTTCCTTCGGCCCTTCCCAGAGCAGTTTCACCATCTCCTTCCTTCCTTTAATACGCATGTCCCTTCTCTTCTAAAAACGGTGCAGCCGAACTCTCCTCTTCTTCCACTGTAAAGGAAAGCAATCCACCTCTGTATAAATATATATATATATATATATATATATAACGATTACAGAAAAAAATATATTTTCATGTTAGTTTGCAAAGAGATGGTGTGCGCTTAACATCGACGTCATCCGTAAAGTTTGGTACGTGATCGTTTGTAAACTGGATTCGCAGCAAATACAGGATTCTTTGGTAAAATTGAAGGCATGAAGGTGAGAATTCCCATTTGTTTATTTGAATTTAGTATTAATTAAATTAAATTTGGTTAAATTTAATTTAGTTAAGTTTGAATGATTTGTGTGGTGAACTATAGTTGAGTTGAATGTGTATACAGTTATAAACACACTGAACACTGTTAAGCATTAACGATTTTATCTCTTATGCACATTAAATCGTTGTAAATTGTTGTTGATTGTGTATGATTGAAGCCATGCCTATTGTTGCGATTAAATTTGGCTGATGTTGTGTTGCATGCACACACACCTTGGTTACGGGGTTATGTGGGTATTCTATCCGAACCTCCTTTCCGTGGATATATTTAAATCGATTTTAAATTTGAATATGAAATTAGTTGGGAATTTAAAATAAAAAGAAATGATTTTTTTCCTTCTTTCTCTTATTTTCAAATATTAATTTAATAGTAATGACCTTGTTAATGATTTTTATTAGTGAATATTGATTATTTTATTTATAAATTTTAATTAAAAGTTAATTATTTTGATAAACGATTTTAATTAATTAAATATTAATTACTTTATGATTTTGATTAATTAGATGTTATCACTTTGATAATGATTTTAGTTAAATGTTTAGTACTTTAATAATGATTCTATTCATTTATTTTGTCAATGATTGGTGATTAAATAAATTTATTTGATAAGGATTAATTACTTTGACAATTATTTAATGTTTTTTTAATTTTGACTTTAATAATCAAATTTGAAATCGAAGCCTAATGAATATTAAATAATTTCAAATAATGATTTGAAATCCAATAAGAATTTTCTGGACTTCGGAATCCAGTGCTTAAATAATATAATGATGATTTTAGGTTTGAAATCAAATGCTCGAATTTGACAAAAACCATGATTGAGTAATTATGAAATGGTTTGATTTCTAACAGGAATGGAAATCAAAGTTAATATGATTTCTGATTTTAAAATACTATTTAAACGATCTTTATTACAAATCGTATATAATTCAAATAGAACATGTCGCGTAGCGGCAGTTCGTAATCATCGACCATACACTTTAAACGATTATAACTCGAGTATTTTAAATCGGATTTTCGTGAAAAGAAAATGTTTGATTTCAAAGGATATTAGTTTTCCAATGAAAAAGAAATTTCTGAATCTCGATAAACATTTTCCATATTATGTTTAGATCAAAATTTGAAAAGGTCGCTATACGTGCAATTCGGCGACCATAAAGGAAATCGAATAAAATGGGTTTTCCAGTTTTAAATAATTGGATATGGTTGGAGATAAATCTCCAAATGTTTGATATTAATCCAATAGATGATGACTCTTACTATTTGGGGAATTTAAAAGGTAGCTCACCGTTATTCTGCTTATAATGTGAGTTGGATACAGAGATCAACATTGAAGATAAGTTGATGGTATTTCTATTCAGATCTAATACCAAAGAGTTGGATAAATCTTTTAATTAAGATACGGGTTCCTCAATCTGATTGAAATAAGTTGGATAGAAATTATCTTCTGATATTTGATAAGAAATTCTGTGATGTAAACGTGTACTATTTGAGGAATTTGGAAGATATTATTATTATATCATTATTCCATTTATATTATTCATTGACTTTGAGAATTGATATCAAATATAAGTAGATAAAATTTCTGTGTAACTTATGTTCAACATTGATTGATTTGGGTTTTGTCGTGAATCGTATCTTCAATAATATCATTCTTGAAACCCAATGAGATTAAGTTATGGAAATTCATATAGTAATTTGGGATAATCAAATCTTTGATTCGAGGAAATTAAAAGTAAGAAATTAGAACAAAAGTATAATCTTTTGATTAAGATTAAAGAATTATGATGGTAATGGGATTTTTGAAACTAGAGTAATTCCAATCTTGAATTTACAACTATTTGGATGGAGATATGGATTGAAAAGCCTGTGTAAACCGTAACTATTGTTTTAAAGTACACTTATTACTTGGAAGTCCGGGATCGGATCTGGGTCTGAAAACCATTCCAAGTAATAATATGACGTTATAAAGAAATTGGAGTCTTGGAAACTGATAAGCGAAGACCGAGTATATTTGAATTGTTTGGGTTGATTGCTGATGTCTCGGATCGGCCCGTATACCTGATACGAGGTTCTAAGTGGCATGAGATCTGAATATATTTGAATATTCTAGGGTTGTTGTTCCGTTCATACCCAGAACGGAATCGTATGGATTGTGCATCTGACATTGATATTAACTGCGTAACACCGATTTCTTTTATTATATATTGGATTTGTGGCAATATATTATTCTCATCTTTATGTCGTATGAAATTAGAGGGAATGCATTGATTGAAATCAGTGATATGTAGTGAATTGTCAATGTGGCATACTCGAGTTATGAAACGAGCTAGTGATGATTAAAGCACGGCTTATTGAAGCATAACTTTGTGTATATCGTGACATTGATGAACCTCACACCCCGGAATGATGGTAAACTGGCGGTTAGGTTGTATACATAATCTCTAGTTAAAATCGAAAGCTTCGGTGGTAAATCTACTTCGAAACCTAAGGGGAATAAAGTATATACAGTGTCCAATGTCTAGACGTTATCCGGGATATATACCTTTGCGCTATGTATTCGGTGTTCGTTGTCTGGATGTTAACGGGGAGATACTTTGCTTCGTGTCCTCGATTGATCTTTCATGCCAGGAACCATCATATTGGAATCCCAACAACCAATACGAGCCTTTTGTTTTATTTGTAAACTATATATGTGGGCATAGTTACTATGCTCGCTAAGATTAATATATTTATTTGCAAAATGGTTTTCAACACTATTTACTTATAATATTAAAAGAGGAATTTCACGTTATAAAGCAATTTTGGTTATCATAAGACAAAACTCGCCCATCTGGTGTGCGTTTGTATTGTGTGATGTGGGACAAGCTTATGATATCTTCATTTTCCAAAGTCATTGCGGATTTCTGTGCACGTGAATTCGCATGGAGTAAACCTGTTCCGTGTTAGCGGCGTGGTCCTGTGAATTTTCCCAACTTTAAAAAAAAAACGAAATAATAATTGTTTTGAGTTCTCACACCAGTCCCACGACTGACCTAGAGTTTATTGTTTCCATATCTAAACTCTGGGTGCCCATTATTTTGCATGGGCAATTACTAGTTTAGTTTGCAGCTTTTGCTTCAAAGCTGGTTTCTAATTGGAGCTTAGGTCTTGTGTGATTTACTTCTTCCGCTGAGGACAGTTGTTGTTTCCGCTGAGTTTATGGTATACTCTGATTCATTGTAACTCTGATGTAAAATCTTGTAATGAAATAAAAAGTTTTGTTATTTGTGTTCAAATATGTCTACCCATAACTATCCGTCTTTATGAACGATTTAAGTTGGTTTAATTACCGGCGAAAATCGAGCAAAAAGGCGGGTCGTTTCAGTCGGTATCAGAGCTTTTGTTTATACAAAGCTATAAGTACAACATATTTGAACAGGAGATAGGATTCATCAAGGTTATAATATCTCATTAGAGATAGGGTTAGAAATGCCCCAGAATGAGACTCTAGAGTATTATGTTCGAGAGAGCGTATTTTGAAAAATATAAATAAACCATTTTGAAAGTATAATTATTCTGAAATACCCCCTTATAATAAGGATTTTGAGTGTTTTATTTGACATCAACGTTGAACTGTCAAGTACGTACGGAGTTTGAATATATGCCTAGCTAACGTATATACAAAATTCAATATATACTAGACAGATATAGAATCACACTTCAGTCGCCCAAGGATGATTCTGGTGATTGATGCATCATCATTATATATTTATTTTCGAGTTTCGAAAGTGGGATGACTATATGATTCTGATTGAGACATTGAGAAATACTTAAAACCATAGATATAAATGTTGAAATTATTGGACAAATTTTAATGAAACGTTTTGATAAATTAATATGAACTATAGTAGATAAGAAAAATAAAATTATATATTTGAGAATTTCTTGTGAAGTATAAATTGAATTTGCAATTAAATAGAGAGTAATTTGAATAAAACACGAATAGTAAGATTTGAAACATCGTATAAATGTTGTAACTTAAGTAAATAAAACCTTAAAAGGTAACTAAAGAAATGTTGAGTCTGTATTAAAACTTAATTAAGTTCATAAAAAATTTGGTATAATAATGATTTTTAGTTTGGTAATAACTTAGTTTTGGATTTGAAAATAAGTATTTTGAATTATCTCTTACTTTGAATTTGTATTAGGTACAAATGAATTCCAAAAATGTTGAATTTATCCAATATGCTATTTGTAAGATAATTTGAAATTTATTTTCATGAAAACTTGATATGGTTTATAAAGCCTATGATTTGAAAATTTTCAAAGTTTAAGTTTGTACAATACTGGATTTAAGCTAAATTGTATTATAAAGTAAATATTCTGCTTCCCAATAGTGAATGAAGTAGATTTTTCCAAGTTATTTGGATGTAAAGTTCGACGACCTGAAATCCCATGATTTTGAAATATGATTTGAAAATATTTGTAAAATATTATTGCGAAATGATTTATAACTTTGGGATATGAAATAAGATGAATTATCGCTAAGAATCGAGTAACCCGTGACTAAAGAAAGGTATGACGTGGGTGTTAACCCTTGATTGATAATCTTCTCTGGGGTCCGAAGAGATGCCATTTATTTATATCAATATACTCGTAGGCCGTGCCAAGTGGCCTTGTCATTGGGATAAACCACTTGATTTGGACATAAATGTTATGTCGTTTTTCGTAAAATATTTGAAATCTTTGAAAAGATTTTTGCTTTTTAAAGCCTGAGGTGAGTATGATTCCATATGAAAAGGAAATACAGTATTTCGAATATCTTGAAAATAAGGAATCTAAGTCGTAGAAATTATTTCATACTTTGAACCTATTATTCAAACTAAATTTAGTATTAATAAGTATTTTATTGTATTTTATGTAAATTATGGCAGTCTTCCCTTCTCGAGGATGAAAATTTTTAAGAGGGGGAGATTGTAACGATCCAAGATTTCAACGCTTTTATTATATGGAATTTATTTGGATTTTTCTGAACATATTTTGAATTTAAATAAGGTTTAAAAATAAATATTGATTTATAATCTTTTGTATATTAGTTTAAATAAATATATTTTTTATTTCATGAGTATGATTTTATAATAGAAAACTTATTTTAGGAATATGTTTAATATATTAAGATTTAAATTGTTATGTATATATGTAGAGATTTTATAAAGATTTAAGATTTAAAGTTGTTTGGTTATATATAAATTATAATTAAATATCGGTTCAAAATGTTCGTTTAGTTTCTATACGCGCAGTCTTAAAATATTTTTTAGGATTTTTCTGTAATTTTTATTTTGGAAAATAAGAATATATTTTTCTAACGCATTTTAGGGTAACATTGAACCTTTAGACACTTTATAGAATCAACTAACCAGTCAATTTTATTACCGTTTTAGGATCGTGGCACCTTATCGTATACGATTATGTTGTTAGTTTATTGTCTTTTGCTATCGATAATTAGTAATCTAAGAAATCAGAAAATGTTTGTGGTGTGAAAATTTCAAATGAAAGGAATGGGTTCCAAGAACCGGAGAAACGCATGCAAGAATGTATGATGGCACGCATGTGGGAAAAATATATCTTATTTAACGAAAAATTGTAAAACACAGATAGTCTTCAAGATACTTGTTAAATTACATCATATGCAATTTTTCCTACTCAAAATTTCCTATATGAGTGCACAATCATTCATACAAATGCAACGTCCATATGATAACACATCAAGTTTCAATCCATATACAAGTACATATATGCATATGCAATATGGAAGTGACCGAGCCGATCTAATACCTAATGTGTGTATATGCATCCACGAGCAACCACTAGCAACCAGTTGCAACCATCAACCATAACATGTTTCAATTACATGTTTTCATCCAAATGGGTTTCTACCTAAGGATAAAGGATAGGATCGAGGAGATATACCTAAAAAGATAGACACGAGCATAAACTTAAGGAAAAAGAGATCAAGGATGTACCCTCAAAAAGAAAAAGGGTAGGTTGCGCGTATTCTGTTCTCAGTTTCCCAAGTCGCGTCTTCCTCGGTGTCGCTCCATTGAACTTTGACGAGCTTAACTTCACGGTTGCGTAGCTTTTTGACTTCTGTTCCCAAGATACGGGTTGGAACTCTTCTCACAGTTGCTTCTCGTTCAACTTCTACTTCCTCTAGCATGTTTGGTTCTACCACTTCCGCAGACTCATGTAAGCACTTCCGCAGGTGAGAGACATGAAAGACATTATGAACCCCGGCCAATCTTTCGGACAGCTGTACCCTATAAGCCATCTTCCCAATCTTCTCGATGATAGGGAACGACCCTACAAATCTTGGTGCTAACTTTCCTGAGGATCCAAAGCGAACGACGTTCCTCAAAGGAGATACTTTAAGGAACACCTTGTCTCCGACTTCGAACTCAAGGTCAGTTCTTCTTTTGTCTGCGTAGGACTTTTGTCTATCTTGGGCAGTCTTCATTCTTCTTCGTATCAAGTCTACTTTCTCTGAAGTTTCCCTAATCATGTTCGGTCCAAGTATGAGCTTGTCTGTGGGCTCCCACCAGCAAGTTGGTGACCTACATGGTCTTCCATATAAAACTTCGAAAGGCGCCATGCCTATGGTGGCTTGGTAGCTATTGTTGTAAGCGAATTCCACCAAAGGTAGATGATCCTCCCATGTACCTCCAAAGTCAATAATGCATAATATCAAGAGGTCTTCTAATACTCTGTTGACTCTTTCTGTTTGGACATCAGTTTGAGGGTGATAGGTCGTGCTTAAGCATAACTGTGTGCCCACAGCCTCTTGTAAACTCTTCCAAAACTCGCTCGTGAAGATAGGGTCTCGATCACTCACTATGCTGGAGGGTATCCCATGGAGTCAAACTATCTGTTTAAGATATATGGATGCTAGAGATGAGGCAGTCCTTTTACTTTTGACGGGTATAAAGTGAGCGCTTTTAGTAAGCATGTCCACTATTACCCAAATGCTGGTATTGCCCCTTCTTGACCTAGGCAACCCATCTATAAAGTCCATCGAGATGTTATCCCATTTCCACTGTGGGACCTCTAGAGGATGGAGCAGGCCACCAGGCTTCTTCTGCTCCGCCTTGACTTGTTGGCATATTAAACACTTAGAAACAAATTCAGCTACGTTTTGCTTTATGCCATTCCAAAAGAAAACTCTTTTGATGTCTTTATACATTTTGTCTCTGCCTGGGTGTATAGTCAGTTTGGAATGGTGTGCCTCTTCTAGAACCGCCTTCACCAAGCCCCTTGCTTGTGGGACACATAGTCTTCCATCTCGTCTCAACCAGCCCTTGGCATCAATGGAGTATCTATTGAGGTGACTAGAAGTCTCACCCCTAATTAACTTGTCCACCACATCGGCTAGCTGAGGGTCTTCTCTTTGCGCGGCTCCGATTGAGTCTAATAGAGTTGGCCGCACTTCTAACGTTGCTAGCAAGCCAGGTACAAAGTCAATGGAGGGTCTGAAGTTAAAGCTTGCTATGAACTCCAAGCTTTGCCTTTCAACAAAGAGAGGGCTTAAGGTCAGTTTCTTTCTACTCAAGGCGTCTGCTACTGCATTGCCCTTGCCAGGAGTGTAGGAAATCTCAAAGTCATACGAGGCAAGAAACTCCATCCATCTTTGCTGCCTCAAGTTGAGATCTTTCTGCGAGAAAAGGTATTTCAACGATTTATGGTCAGTATACAATTCAAATTTCTCACCTAGGAGATAATGGCGCCAAGACTTAAGCGCAAAAACGATGGCTGCTAACTCTAGGTCGTGGGTTGGGTAGTTTTTCTCATGTACTTTCAACTGCCTTCCACCATAAGCCACTGCCTTCCCTTCTTGCATCAGAACAGCACCTAGTCCCGTTCCGCATGCATCGGTGTATACTGTAAACATCTTGCTTCCATCAGGCAATGTCAGAACTGGAGCTGTTGTTAGAGCCCTTTTTAAACGTTGGAAAGCAATATCGCAATCCAAATCTCAATTGAAAGCTAGGTTCTTCTTTGTCAACCTTGTAAGTGGAGCTGAGATTTTTGCAAAATCTTTGATGAACTTTCGATAAAAGCCTGCTAGCCCGAGAAAGCTTCGGACTTCGGTTGCGTTTCAAGGAACCTTCCAATCTTGCACAGCAACCACTTTCGCGGGGTCCATAGCTATCCCCTCTTTGGACACCACGTGTCCAAGGAACCTAACTTCTTCTCTCCAGAAATGGCATTTGGAGAATTTAGCTTTCAACTGATGTGCATGGAGAGTATCCATGACTTCCTTTAGATGCTGAGCATGCTCTTTCTCATTCTTTGAGAAGATCAAAATATCGTCTACGAAGACCACCACAAACTTATTGAGGAACTCTCGGAACACCCTGCTCATTAAATCAACGAAGTAAGTGGGTGTGTTTGTCAAGCCGAAAGGCATGACAAGCCACTCAAAGAAACTATCTGAAATTCTGAACGCGGTCTTATCAATGCTGTCTTCAGCCACTCTTAGCTGATGAAACCCGGTAGCTAAATCTAATTGGGAGAAAACCGATGCACCTACAAGATGATCGAACAAATCATCTACTCTTGGGAGTGGGTGTCTATTCTTCTTGGTCAGCTTGTTTAGCTCCCTATAATCAACGCACAGGCGGAGTGAACCATCAGCTTTGGTCGCGAACACTACCGGAGCGCCCCATTCAGAAATACTCCGTCTTATGAACCCCTTTTAAAGCAGCTCTTTTATTTTCTTGCTGAGCTCCTTTCTCTCCCTTGGGGCCATGTGCCTAACGGGTAAAGCAACGGGCTTTGCATTATCAACAAGGTATATGCGAAAGTTTATCTCCCGCTTTAGAGGTAAGCCCTTTACCTCTTCAAACACATCTAAGTATTCATGGACTATCCTTACAGACTGCAAGTTCTTAACAGAAGCATCGAGAGATTCTAGATAACTAAGCATGACGGAGTTCATGGGATTACAAGAAATTCTGAGAGTGTTACTGAGGCGATTCATGAGTCTAACCACTCTCTTTTCACAATCGAGGACGACCCCATTACTGGATAGCCAGTCCATGCCTAGAATCAACCCATAACCCGTGAAGCCAAAACAAAGGCATTACATCTAAACCCAACGCTTAGTATAGATATTTTCAAATCCAAACAAACCATTGACAAATAAGCTGAGCCCCCAATTGGATTTGAAACAACCAAGGGATCCTCTACTATACTGGTGTCTAGGTGCAGAGATTCCACTAAAGCAGTAGATATAAAAGAGTGCGATGCGCCAGAATCAAATAATGTACGAACAGGTTGTTCAAAAAGATAGACTAAACTTTCGACAGAAATATTTCTACCTCGTTCTTGTAGAGGTGCCGTGAGAGCGAGAACTTGTCCTCCAGAAGAAGGTCCAACTCCTTGCCCTTGCTTCCTTGGGCAGGCCCTAGCCATGTGTCATGTCTCACCACAGTGGAAACAACTACCCATATTCCTTTTCTTCTTCTTGCAGTCTTTGATCGGATGTCCAGGAATGCCACAGAAATTACATTTTCTCTTGTTATGGGGTTTCTTGTTCTTCCCGCCTTTCTTTGAATCTACCTTCTTGTTCTGTGACCTCTCCCCCTTCTTATCTTGAGGCACTTCCGCTTTTGCCTCTTTCTTGCCCTTGTCTTCCTCATGTAAGAGTGCCATGTCCACTAACCTCTCGTAAGTAGCCCCCATAGGTACATGGGTCATAGCCAAGCTGTGAAGTGACTCATTCATTCCCTTGACCAAACGGAGAGCCTTCTTATGAGGAGTATTCACAAAATCTAGTCCAAATCGGGCCAGCTGATTGAATTGGTTGACGTACTCCTTGACCGTCATACTTCCTTGCTTAAGAGATAAGAACTTTTCCAGTTGTAAACTTCGTTCAGCTTGTAAGAGGAATTTCATCTCAAACCTTATTCTAAAATCCATCCATGTTTCAAACGGTCTTTCAGCGTTAGTGACTTCCCACCAATAGGAAGCTTCGTCTTTGAGCAACCATACAACCAACTGTATCTTCTGCCTATCGTCTACCTCGAAGATAATGAACAGATCCTCAGTTTCTTTGAGCCAGATCCTTGCTTCTACGAATGATTCAGTTCCCTTGAAATCCTTTCCACCCATGGCCCTAAAGTCTCTACAAATCTTTGAGAAAGCATTTGTACGAGGAGGAGGAGGAGGAGGAGGAATATCTACGGGGCCTGCGTCGTTGGCCCTAGCCCCCAAGTACCTCCTGAACCAGCCAGGTATCGGTACACCCTCTGGAAGGTTAAGATTCCCCGACATGCTGAAACGAAAAGGAAAAGATTCAAAACGAAGGATAGAAATATAGTGCATATGGCTTTGGGGATTAAGCCTTTTTAAATTTAAAACAACATTTTTTCTTGTAAAATGCTTCTTTATATTTCTTTTTGAAAATAGTTTTCAAAAACTCTTATCTGATCTGGTAAACCTTTGCTCTGATACCAAGTGAAACACCCTACCTCCGTTAAGGTCACTCACAAAGGGAATGCCTTAACTTTGGTGGAGGGTTATAGGTACAAGACACAGAAAAATTTACAAGACAGATAAATTATAAGCAGCGAAAATCAAACTTTTATTGCATACGTAGTTCAATACAAAAGCATTACAGCAAATTGTCTCAAAATAACTTCCAAAACATTACAACATAATTTCTGTCTTGATTATTTAATAAAGAAGCATAAACCATAAATAAAACTGCATAAATCCCCAAGTGTAGTATCCAAAAGCCATAGCCAAGGTAAGAGAGTTCCAATCATACATCTACTTCCTTGAAGCTTGCAAAGAGTCTGACTAAGCTGGAGTATTCCCTCCCTATTAACCGGGTTGGGGGGGGGGGGGGACGGAAGAAAGGAGGACGAAAGAAAACGGGTCAGACAATAAGTCTGGTAAGTTTTGTGATTACTAGTATTTAAACAAGGAAAGGGATCATGACAGTAATAAAAGAACATATGACAATACCCTAATATAAGATAAGAGGAACATGTGATCGCACCCATTTTTATAGTCTCTGCACCTACTTAACCATTGGTTCAGCCAGCCCCACGTGTTCATAACAAACGATCCCCTTAATGATCGGCTCCTACTCGCATGCATTCATGTCCTATGTCATTCGGCCCCGCTTGACTGTAGATACATGTGCTGGTCCCACCATGGGGTGTATCAGTCCCTCTGGTGGCAACCCGACACGATTCAAGATGCACAGTGTATACTACTGATGCCCAGTGCCTGTTTTTCCACTCCGGAGTACGTGCACGCCCGTACTCTGTCGGAACCTACACTGGCGCACCAACCGCCGATGTTTTGACCGCTTATAATCAACCCAGTAATTGTGCCCCACCCTGCCTAGTTTCAGGGTACCATGATACATCTATGTGGGTTACTGCTGAAATGGGTCCCCGTTACTAGGTTTTTCTAATCAACATGTTTATTTGGTTAAGTGTCCAAGTTTACCTAACCCCACTCATCTGTTTTGTTAACATGTTGAATCGGTTAAGTGTTTCCCTAATTGACTTAAACCTACCAATCCTGACTTATCTTTAATTAAAGCACCAACCACTCACATTAGACAGGTCTTGTTGTGGTTGCTGGATATGCCAGTTGGTTCCGGGCAGATTTACACCACAACTCAGTCTAACCTCAGGTTATTTTTGGGCTTGATGCACTAACCACCCACATTAGATAGGTCTTGTTGTGGTCCCGGATAGGCCGGTCGGTTCTGGGCAGATTTACACCACAACTCAGTCTAACCTCGGGTTAGGCATATTCGTCTTTTCTAAATTCACATATTTTCTATATATGTCTAATTTCTTTATGTAAATTAATTTTAATTTAATCATGCCATAATTATCCTTTGATTATGCTCACAATAAATGGTATATCAAATATACCATTTTATGAACAAATCTATGCCATGAAATTTTCATATTTTCCCATCACTAACCCCGTGGAACGTACGCATGAATCACATAAAATGTTGGGCTAGTAAATTAGCCCAAACCCATAAACAAAAAGGGGTAATAAACAAGGGACATGAAACAAACATAAAATAGCATACATTTAACTTATCATGTGTAACTTGGCATAAAAGTATCATTAACTTAATTAAACGGGTAAAGGTGAACTTGTGACTAAGTTCGGTCTAATTGTCATGTGAACTTGATAAAGGTCTAGCATGGAGGTTTAACATATAAACACAATTTTAAACCACAACCTAGCATATTAACTTATGTATGCCAAAAACATAAGAAAGCTACTATAAACATATTTAAATCACAACTTAGCATGATGACTTATGTGTGTTAAACATAAGAGGGCTATTATAGACATTCTTAAATCACAACTTAGCATGATAATTTATGTGTGTTAAACATAAGAGGGCTATTATAAACATATTCGAATCACAACTTAGCATGATAACTTATGTGTGTTAAACATAAGAGAGCTACAAATCAAATCTTGCAACATAAATAGATTCAACTTAACATGGATCTAAATATACATGAGTGTTGATCTAACATATAAGCATGTGTTTTAGATCATAAACTTGCAAGTAACCACCAAATTATAACATGACATGTTTCACCATTCAGTTGGCATAATAAATCCAATACCCAATCATAATAGATTCCAATAACATACAATATGGTATGTTCATCATCACAAACATATAGGCATGATCAATCGCAATGGTAGCTTAAGATAAATGAGAATCAAACTTTAGTTATCTTATATATAAGCATCATTATATATTTGAATTACAACATGTCATGATTCATTTGAGAGAACGTTTAAATCTACATAATAACCAACTTACAAACTAAAAAGGAATTCTTGATTTTTGAAATCTGAATTCTGAAATTGGTAAGCTCGCCTTTGATGTAGATCGTTGAATTTGATTACTTTAATTTGATTTTGATTCAGGTTTTTATCTTGTCTTTGAATTGGTGACGGCTACTCCAAGTTCTCTATTGACGGCATGATAGTTCTAGGATTATTTTTGTGTGATTTTTAGGTTTGAGCATTGGGTTGTTTATATAGAATTTCAATTTAATTTGAGCCGTCGGATGATCTTAGGGTTAACCATAACCATTCAGTCAGGATAGGATGACACCTCAACCCTAATGACTCAGCAAGGAGTCAGAAAGGACTCAGCAATGACTCACACTATGGATCAGATCACACCAGAAAGCTGTGCAGGCTCTCTGCTCGGCCTGGGCGCACTTCGCAGGTGCACCAGTGCAACTTTTGTATTGGTGCACTTCCCAAGTGTGCCAGTGCATTTTGTTTTTTTTTCTTTCTTCTGGTTTTCTGCTTTAACTTCGTTCGTCCATATCTCCTTCATACGGCTCAAGCAGAATTCCGAGACGAACGCAATGGAGTAACCCGTATCCCTTAATTCTCACATTTGAAATTAAATATTCTTTGATTCGTTATTATAACGTTAACAGAAAATACGGGGTGTTACAATTGAAGCCATGCCAATTGTTGCGATTAAATTTGGCTGATGTTATGTTGCACACACACACACACAACACCTGGTTACGGGGTTATGTGGGTATTCTATCTAAACCTCCTTTCCATGGATATATTTAAATCGATTTTAAATTTGAATATGAAATTAGTTGGGAATTTAAAATAAAAAGAAATGATTTTTTTCCTTCTTTCTTTTATTTTCAAATATTAACTTAATAGTAATGACCTTGTTAATGATTTTAAATTAATGAGTTTTATTAGTAAATATTAATTATTTTATATATAAATTTTAATTAAAAGTTAATTATTTTGATAAACAATTTTAATTAAATAAATATTAATTACTTTATGATTTTGATTAATTAGAAGTTAATCACTTTGATAATGATTTTAGTTAAGTTGGATCACTTCCTAATCTCTTTCCAAAGTTAGGTTGTATCTTTTTGACTATTTGGGAGGATACTCTAAAGTTGTTTTTAAGATTTTGAGACTTGACACTTTGTAACTATTTGATTAATTGAAACAAAGTTGGTTTTGTATTTAAAAGTAAAAGTTCTTCTTCCGCTATAAATTTATATTTTTATGTCTTGTGAAATCTTAGTGTTTGCGATAATTTATGTCTTTATACCTACAATGTTTCACAATTTCTTAATGAAATCCTCATATGGATGACATTAAGGAATGTGGGTTGTTACATTTGGTATTAGAGCCTAAGGTTACGAAGATCACTAAAGTTTTGTTTTAAAAGAAAATATTTTCGAAAGAAACCGCGTTTTCAGAAATCAAAAGTTACTTTTAAAAATAAAATATCCCATGTAGTCAGTTACAACCTTCCTTTGACTCTTTCTAAGCCTTTATCTTTTTAGTTGAGTTATAAGGCATTCTATCTAAGATTTCCTTTATAGGTTGAAAATTCGATTAATGGACAAGCCCGTTTCGCTTAGTAGTTGTGAAAGGTTGAGGTTAGAAAGGAATTTGCTGCTTGACATATATTAAAGACGGTTAATCATGGATGTAAAAGCCTATTTGTTTGAGGATAAAAGGATAATTTTGAAGTTAAGACTGACCTATATTGATTAGTTAAGAAAAAGGGATGTATTTCTGTAGTTGGGTTTGAAATTAACATAGAAAACCTCATTGCAAGAATGAATGGATTAGTGCGGAATATAGGTTTTACCGTATTGCGCACTATCCACCAAATTAAAGATATTTAAAAATAAATATCTTGTAATTACGGATTTCTATAAATTTTATTGTCTCAAACTATGGAAATATATTTTTGTACATTTTCAGTAACCAATCAATTAGGAATAAGCAGGACTTCCAAAAAGATAAATTTAAGGATGACAAGTAAAAGATCAACATGAGTATGCTAATGTCAAAAGGATTATAGGGAACATATAAGAAGAAATAAATTAGACGTTAAGAGAGAAATGGTAAAAGGCAAGGATTGGTGGAAGATGGAAGGTTATCTATATTTAGTTCTTCTAATTTTCCAATTTTGTTTAGGAATATTTTGTCCCTTTTCCGTTGATATTTTGGCTGCGTGGGGCCATAGCCACGATAAGTTGAATCTTGTACATCGTCTGTATTATAGGCTTAATAGAGCAGTCCTTTACTGATATAGTAAATGCCCAAGAGTGCGATGATAACACCAGTGGCTGTTTTGCACTTAGGCCCAGTAATAGTTTCTAAACCACGTAGGGAATGACTTGATTATTGTTTATCTGTGGAAAGTCGGGGTTAAAACTAAAATTCTTGATGTTTGGGGCATTTTTGGGTCTGGATTAGTTTGCCATGATCAGGCCTCATATGACATATTGATTTACAATGAGAGGGTAAATTACGAGCCTAAAATATGGCGCAGGCTTTATTATGACATATGGACTTATAAGGAAAAGTTAGGGCCTAATATTTGTTAAGTATTTCTGGGGGCTATTTTGACTGCAAGAAGGAGATGGTTGGGCTAAGTCATGCGATGAACTAATTTTTAGGATTTCTTATGACCTGAAGGGTCAGTCATGTTGATATTCATATTTTTCTTAGTGCATCTGTAGGCAGTATCGGTTCAGTTCTCTTTGTGCTATATATATTCCGAATATAATAAGAATTTGAAAGATTATCTCTAGGAGAGAGAGACTGATTTTCGGATCTGTATTTGTGACGATGCAAAACCTCTAGCATTTTGGATAAAGCACATGTTGTAAGTTAGAATTGAGTTTCATAGTTGGATTGGAATTGTAACGACCTAGATTTTCGAACAATTTATTTTAAATATTTAATATGGTTTTAATTATTGATTTGATAATATAAATGGAATTTTATATCGAGATATCGATTTAATAATCAATTATTTAATTTCAAGCATATTGAAGCCTCCCATCCTAGTATTATTCTCGGGCAGTCTCCCATCCTAGTATTATTCTCAGGCAGTCTCCCATCCTAGTATTATTCTCATGGCTTTCTAGGCTCTGGGGGGTGGTCGATTAGTGCGCACAACCTTCCCCTCCCATATGTAAAGAGGCCGGGACTAGAACCTGCGCGCTCCAGATTACCAGCCGGGTAACCTTACCGTTGCACCGGGCACCACCTTAATAATCTCTCTATGTCTAATCAAATTAAATTAAAAGATTTTTAAATTCAATTCCTTAATAACTAAGTATTCTCCTTCTATTTATAAACGCGATGACCTTGTTTCTTTCCATTTTTCTACTCTTATAAAATTAAACTGATCGAAGCTTCAGTAAGAAAACGGTCCTCCCCAAATCAGCATAAGAACGTAGCCCTTTTTTGTTTGATTTCCATTTCGTTTTATAACCCAAAAAAAACTTCCTCTTCCAAAAATGAAATCAAATACGCAACTAAAAAAATCGAATCGATCCATAGAAATCACGAGCTAGGGTTCACTTGAATCGCGATGGTCGGAATTCACTTGTTCGAGGCCGACATTGTACTTTAGGCGGGGAGGTGTTTAAATGGTGCATAATTGTTTGGGTTCGATCCACAAATGGTGATCGCGACCTGAGTATGAGGAAGTCAACGAAGAAAAGGGGGATCGACAGTTTAGAAGCGGTTTAGTGGATGATTTGAAACTGTGATATTCATCCTTGTAGAAGGGTCTACGAATTAGTGAGATTGGCGTGGAGTAGAAAAGCGGGTGATTTAGTATTGGATCTCATGGAAGATCGAACTGTTCTTCAGGGGAAGACATGGCGTCTTTTTTGGAGAATAGTGGAACTCGAGTTAGTGATTTAGTGAAAGGGGAGATCGATCAATTCTTTGGTTCGACAGTGTTATTCTGGGAGGAAGCGCAGGCGTGATGGTCCTTGGAGGCTAACAAGTTAAAACTCAAGCATGAGCAGTAAAAAAAATTGGAGCTGGAATTCTACAATAAGGAAGGTGAGGGATTGGTTTATTTGTGTAATTTAGATTTTTAGTGGTCCTCGGGAAATTCTTATTTGAATTTTTTTTATATTAGTTTAAGCTAAAGTTAGTATACAGTTAAATGAAAATGTAATTTAACTATTAGTTGGGAGTTGGAAACTAAAATGTGGAAAAAATTAGTTAGTGAATTATTATATAAATTTTAAATTAGATAGGTGAAATATTTATATTTTAAATCGTTAGTTGTTCAAACCCAGGAAGTTAGAAAATAATAATAATTAATTTTAGTGTATTCCGAATATTTAACCTTGTTAAGAAAATTCGTCTGCTTAATTATAAAATTCTGATTTTTCCTTAGGCAAGGATAAATCAAATAAAACCATTCGTGTGGAGTTTGAAGACTCGGAAATCAATGAAAAGAAATTGAAATTGGTACAAGCGCAAATACAAAGCCTGGTGAATAAATCTCACTCAAATTTTTCTTAGAATTATTTTTATTAGTTTAAAATAATTGTTCGTTGGTTGTTTGCATGCATTAAAATGTTATTGTGGCTATTATATATATTAGTTATTTAGGCTTGGTGTTTGTGGTTATTATATATATATATATATTGGTGGTTGGATCCCCGCAGTATCATTAGTGGATGACCCTATATGCCCCCACGATATGATAGTGGATGACCT
The DNA here is from genome assembly GCA_030737875.1 of Allium sativum. Lineage (NCBI taxonomy): Eukaryota > Viridiplantae > Streptophyta > Magnoliopsida > Asparagales > Amaryllidaceae > Allium > Allium sativum. The sequence goes on from CM060909.1 coordinate 875,563,958, forward strand.
TCTATACTGCGATATCCTGCCTCAAAGCAAGATGGGTATTATTTATGTTGGCTAACGTCTGTGGATGCAGGAAAACAGATTGGAGAGATCCAGTTGGACTCCTCAAAAATATTTTTATTTGTTTGTTTGCATATATATTATCACATATGATGTGTTAGAAAACCCATGATTGATAATTTGGTGTTTTTGAATGTTTAAATATCACTGGGCCAAAATGTTGATTTATAAAAATACCGTGAAAAGGATATTTCGAGATTTAAAATGGATTTTTTTTTCAAAAATAGAATTTGAATTTCGAACGGGCTATAAAGATATTAACTTGTTTTGAACAAACAAAACAAGTATTGAATTTATAAACGATGTTTATAAATTAAATAATATAGGAAATTGAAGTGGTGAATTTATAAACAATGTTTATAAATTAAATAACGCATGAAATTGAAGTAAAATTATAAACGGTGTTTATAAACAAAATGGAATGATTTTCATTGGATAATCAGGGAATTGAAATGAATTTATAAACGGTGTTTATAAATAAAGTGGAAAATTATCATTTGATAATTTGAATATTTAAATTTAAATTTGAATTTAAAAATAGAAATGTGGAATCGTTTTAAAGAACTAAACGATGAAATTTATTCTGATATTCAGAATATAAATTGAACTAAAATAAATCTGTAAGGATTTTTGATTTGAATTCGATTAGTTCGTATTTGTTTAATTAAAATATGTCTAGAAAGAAAATATTAGGATTATATTAAATAGAAGTTAAATTTAATATTAAATAGATTATGTGTTATATATAGATAAGTTAAAATAAATAGAATAATCCAAAAATAAGATTTTGGTTTTTAAATAGATTTCGAAATGGAACTTGTCTAAATTTATAAATAAGTAAACTTATAAACAATGTTTATAAATGTGGTGAATTAATTATCTTGAGATAATTTGGAATTTTAAATTCAAGTATGAATTTGAAAATAGAATTTGAAACCATTTCAAAAAGGGAAAGACGGTTTTTATTTCAGAATTAGGAATATAAAAGAATTGAGATTTCAAAAAAGATTTTTGAAATGAAACATGTTTTAATATATAAAACAAGGAAGTTGGATTTATAAACGATGGTTATAAATCTAGTAAAATAAATTATCATTAGATAATTTAAACGTTTAAATTCAAGAATGAATTTAAAAAGTGAATTGGGAAACGATTTGAAATAGAACGATAAATTTTATTTCGGAATTCAGAATATAAATTAAAGTGAGAAAAATCCAACGGATTTATAATTATATTGAATTTTATAAATAAATTTATTTATAAAGGAAATTGGAATTTAATATAGCAAATTAAGTATGAATAAATTTATAACCGAGTAAATGAAAAATCAACGACTATAAATAATCGGAATATTAAGTTGAATTGAGAAAATTGGTTTAATATATATTAAAATATATTAGAATGGAGTTGAAATTTATTATAAACGAAGTTTAAACTTTTTTATATATAAATATAATTAAAATGAACTCGCCACAGCGCGGTAGTTCAAAATTTGGCGTTTCGAACTTCAATTGAGTATACAAAACTCAATTTAAGTTGAAATTCTTTGAAACAAGAATGGTCATGATTGATTTGATAATAGTTTTCTAATGGAAGAGAAAAATCTGGATTTCGTCGTATATATTTTAAGTTATGTCAAAATCAAATTTTCAAAAAAACAATGCATAACCATTATAAAACCATAATGGTTTATTTAAATAAATAAAAGGATTTTAAGTAAATAAAATCCGAGAGTCTATTAAAAAAAATCCAGGCTTGAGATATAAAATAAATATGAACTCAAGTGGAGTTAATGGATTGATTTTTGAAACAAAAATCAGATTTTTAAATATTAGATTGAATTAACTAATGTGAATAATAATTAGTTAATCAAAATTTGATACGAAATTGGGCTTTGAATAAGCGAAGATGATTTGAAAATTTATATTTGAAATCGAAATGGAAACTTGAATTGAAAATGGAATTCAATTTTTTTATAAGCAAGTCAATATTATATTTGAACATGTTATGTTCAAACAAAAAAGGTGAAATAGGCAAAACAGCTAATAAGAAAATAAATTAGTGAATTGAGTTAAAAACGATTAGATTGAGTTGGAATAAATTGGGAATGGACGTATATGGGTTAGACAAGTATGGAATGAAGTGTATGAAAATTATAATTCGTGTGCTCGACGAAAAGTACACGTTTAAATTCCATATGAGTTTTTATGCGCCAAATCGGTAAGTCGCTTAGCTTTTTGATTTTCTTTTTGAATGGAAATGGCCTAAAGAGGCGAGTTGAGGTTTGAAGTATCGACCGGTACAAAGAAGGTGCTGGCGAATTTTTCTGAAAATTTAAGGAGTTAGAATATTTTAAGAAAATTTTGACAATTAGAAATCGATATATATATAATTCAATAAGAAAACGAACTTAAAATAGAATATTATAAATAAAAAGGAAATCTATAATTAAATATGGTAAAAATAGAAAGAGAAATGTATACACGTTTTAAAATGAATAATTTGTTTTTAAGATGTTGATTATTCGAGGTAAGTGGTCTTGCCCATTTTGAAATTAAGGATGTTTCCAGTCAAGGTCTGAGAGGTAGTTATACCCCAACTTGATTGATTTTATTATTAATCGATAAATAGCAAGATTCAGTGTCAGCGATAAATGTTTAAAGAAATTTAGTTGAATGCAGTATTTTGGGTTGTTGTAACAATGTTTTACACAACATTCGTTTTAACTAAGAAAGTGGAATTTTGGAAAAATAATAATAATAATTTCCTAAATATGGAAACAAACGAGTCGGGAAAAGAGATAAGTAATTGGAATGTTTTGCAATTATAAATAGAAGATATTTTCTAAATATAGAAAATACAAGAAGTTGATAGATGGAAAGTGTGACGACCCGCACCGCACCAGCCGACATTTCCATTGAAAGTGCGTTGTGTCAATGTCCAACTAGCACGGGACGGTCGCCAAAGAAAGGAAAAGAAAGGAATTTTGAACTAACAAGAAACCTGTAGAATGTCTCACGGCGCATGGGATAAAATATAATAATAACATACTTGACATAAAACAGGCGAGACAGTGCATAACCTGAAAACTAAACCATAATCATCATAGCAGCGAAAATTCAAAATACAGCTTATGTTTCACATCATCATTATTACAACTTTTAAATCTGTCTCTAAAGAAAAATAAGAAAGGTGCACTACTAATGCCCAAAGTGGTGACTAGCAGCGACACAGGGAGAATACATATATATATATATATATATATCATACGTGGGAGCCTCCTGCTCGTCTCAGATCTGCTACTCGTGCATAACCACCTAACCTGTCTCTAGTCTGCCCGTTTAAGAGAATCCAGAGTAATAAGAAGAGACATAAAACTGTGGGTCAGACAAAAGTCTGGTATGAGCGATAAGAAGCAAAACAGAACAATAACATGTATACTAAACCATACCTGAACCTGGACCTGCAACCAAAGAGTTAGCACAACAAGATGTACAATACTCTAAGGTGACACTAACATATGGTGTAAAGATACGGGGGGAGGGGTGTGCCTGTCGTAATGATGGAAAACAATCAAGCATAGAAACCATCCTCACATCTCTCACTCAGTGCGTAAAGCAGATGATATCCACCGCTTTGATCATCCAAATCCTTGCTATGATCACTCTGCCCCATGGAGTCATGGCGACTCCACTGCACTGATCCATAGCCACTAGTCCTTGCTATGTCCACTCTGCCCCCATGAAGTCATGACGACTCCACTGCACTGGATCATAACCATGCTACGATCACTCTGCCCCATGGAGTAATAACTACCCCACTGCACTGATACGTAGCCTAACATCCGTCTTGGTGGTGAATCAAAGCTGTAGACGTCGATAACCCCTTTGCACATGTTTTCCAGCAAATCCCAACTCATGAAGTCAACCCGTTGGTTCCCAACTGGATCCTGAGTTTTACTTCCTATTTGGACCACCTTTACATCTCGGGTTTTGGTCCTCTCCGGATCGGTTCGGTGGTCATAGTCATGCCTTGGTTTGGTTTGAATATGCATAGTGCTCCAGTCCTCATTTGTTCGGTTCAGCCACCCTTGCTCGGTTCGGTTCGGTAGTCATAGCCCTCTGGTTCGGTTCAGTCAACCCTGCTTGGTTCAGTTCGGCAAGCTTCAGCTCCTGACCATCGATCCGCTTCGGCCAACTCCCTCCAGGTCGGTTCGGTCGTGGTACTCCATCCGGGTCGGGTGCTCTCATCTGCAGGTTTCGATCTGGTTCCCTCCTCCGTCTCTGATCCGATCCGCAGCTTCCCGATCCGATCCCGTCTTAGTTCATGTGGCCTTCCTTGTTGCCATGCTTTTCCTCTTGTGCTAGGTTCCGATCCGATTCGAATCCCCTTGCCCGGTTCTCCTATCTGATCCGAGCCCCATATTCGACTCGATCCGGAACCCTGCACATTTCCTACAACTTTTTCAGCGACTGTTTTACGCCACATGACGGCGTTTTCGACCATTCTAACTATTCTGATCAATCACAAAGCATACCATATAGTCATAACAACATATAGAATTGACCACAAACACCAAACAACAATTTGATATGCCAAAACGGATCAAACATACCCAAAACCCATATTTTCCCCTTAAGCATGTTTAGGTAAACCTAATGATAGGATTAGCAAAACTTAACCAAATTAACCCAAACTTCTAACAGAGGCTTAAAATAATATTTAAGAATTTCTAAACATTTTTCCAGATTTTTAACATGCATAATTTCGTTAATTAACACTAATCACCCTAATTAACTGTATTAGTGTAAAAACAATGCTAATCACTCACATTAGCCACAAATTAACTTTAGATCTGAAACTATCTCTGATTTAGGTCGAATCTCTATGCAACACAGCAGCTCTATTCCTAATTTGATGCTAATTTGCCTTGATTTGATGTAGATTAGGCTAAAACTTAATTAGAGAGCGATTTGGGATGAAATTAGAAGGTGGAGGCCACGGCTAGGGTTAGAGAAATGTTTTAGGCAGCTGAAAAATGAAATAAAAATCGTTTTCCTACTGTTCTCAGTCTCCCCATATCCCTAATCCTGAAATGGGTTATGGGCCCTCTTGTTAATCACCCTAATTAGGCCCGGTTAAGCTATTTTTCACCTTCTAAACCTTGTTTCAGCCATATCTCCCAAACGGTGAGTCCGTTTGGCTAACGTGACCCCTCTACGAAAGGTAAACCATAATCCGGATCTAATGGAAGTGGATTCAGGTCAAAACTCCTTATCAATCAAAAGTTATGGCCGAAACAAGATTAGCTAGGGGCAAACGGTCATTTAAAAATCGACAAAAATCATGAACATGGGAAATGACCCCAATAGTCGTCTACCAAAGTTACATGGGTATACGACTTCAAATGAGAAAGAAATAAATATTCTACGATCCCCAGATGCGTAGAATGCAGGTCGTTACATTCTTCCCCCCTTAAGAAATTTCGCCCCCGAAATTCCTTAACTAAGAAACAAGTAAAAGGATCCTGCATGCCTACCAACCATTCACAACAATCAAACATACAAAACAACAAACAAGTCTATCCTAGCATGTGGAAAACTAAATAGCAATTAAAATCTTACAAGGCAAAGAGTTTTGGATACGTCTCCCCAATGCTCTCCTCTGTCTCCCAAGTATAGTCATTCTCACTCTCGCCCCACCGAACTTTGACTAGATTCATCGCTTTACTTCGAAGTTGCTTCGTATCGTGCTCGATAATACGAATTGGCTTGCAGTTCCCAACCGCCTCGGGTTCTACTTCGATATCATCCAGCTGATCAGGTGAAATAGTCATATCGGGGTCGTGCACGAATTTCCTTAACCGGGAAACATGAAATACGTTATGAACTCCTGCATCTTCTCTAGTAATTCAACTTTATATGCCAAATTCCCAAATTTCTTGAGGATTGGGAATGGACCAACAAATCTTGGCGCTATCTTTCCTCTCCTTCCAAATCGAATAACATTCTTTAATGGAGAGATCTTGACAAATACATGGTCGCCAACGGAGAATTTCAAATCCTTTTGCCTCTTATCAGCATAACTCTTCTGCCTATCTTGGGCAGCCTTCATTCACTGTTGAATGATCTTAATCTTGTCTGAAGTTTCTCTTATCACATCTGGTTCAAGCACAAACTTCTCACCAGTTTCTAACCAACATGATGGTGAGTTGCATGGTCTTCCGTACAAAGCTTCAAATGGAGCCATACCAATACTGGATTGATAACTATTATTATATGCAAACTCTACTAGATGCAGATGGTCATCCCATGATCCACCAAAATCCAATATGCAAGCTCTCAAGAGATCTTCTAATATACGATTTACCCTCTCTGTTTGACCATCAGTTTGAGGATGATACGTGGTACTGAGATATAATTCTGACCCTAGAGCCTCTTGTAAGCTCTTCCAAAACCCACTAGTAAACAACGGGTCTCGTTCACTCACAATGCTTTTAGGTACTCCATGAAATCTCACTACCCACTTCATATATAGTTCCGCTAACTTACCTGCCGTTCTATTCGACTTGATAGGTATAAACCTTGCACTCTTGGTCAATCGGTTCACAATCACCCAAATGCTATCATGGCCCGATCTAGTCCTTGGTAACCCATCAATGAAATCCATTGAGACTTGTTCCTATTTCCATTCTGGAATTTCCAATGGTTGCAACAAACCACTAGGTTTCTTTTGCTCAGCTTTAACTAACTGGCAATTCATGCACTTGGATATAAACTTCCCAACGTCTCTTTTCATCCCTTCCAAGTAGTAGGTCTGCTTCATGTCTCGATACATTTTATTACCACCGGGGTGCACAGTCAGTTTTGAGTGATGACATTCTCTAAGCACTTCATCTCTCAATCCATTGACATTGGGTACAACGAGTTTACCATTCTTTCCAAGCCATCCATCTCGATCAAGCCCATACTTGTTCATCTCTTCGTCTATTCCCATCTCTAACTTAGAGATGATTTTCAATTAGTTAGGATCGTCCCTCTGATTGAAATCGATCCGCTCAGTCAAAGTGGGTCTGATTGTCAAACTTGCTAACATTTCTGGATCCAATTCGCACTTTGGTCTGAAATCATACCCAGCGATGTACTCCAGTTGCTTCCACTCAAGAAACATAGCCCCTAAACTGGCATGTCTTCAACTTAATGCATTAGCTACCGCATTGCCCTTTTCTGGTGTATATGCGATATCGAAATCATAATAAGCTAAGAATTCTAACCATCTTTGCTGTCGGAGATTTAGATCCTTCTGAGAGAAATGATACTTTAATGACTTATGATCAGTAAACAACTCGAATCTTTCTCTCAAGAGATAATGTCTCCACATCTTCAACGCAAATACGATTGCTGCCAGTTCCAAATCATGGGTAGGATATCTTTTCTCATGCGGTTTCAGTTGCTGACTTGCATAAGCCACAACCCTACCTCCTTGCATCAATACAACACCTAATCCGGTACCACATGCATCCGTGTATACTGTCATCTCTTCATTCCCTTTAGGAATGATTAACACTGGTGCACATGTCAACTTTTCCTTTAGACTCTTGAATGCATTCTCGCACTTTTTGTCCCAGACGAAAGCTTGATTCTTCTTGGTCAACTGAGTCAACAGTGCTGCTATCTTGGAGAAGTCTTGGATAAACTTACGATAATATCCAGCCAATCCCAAGAAACTTCTTACGTCTGTTGCACTCTTAGGCGTAGACCAATCTTGTACCGTAGCCACCTTCGCAGGGTCCACGGCAATACCATTCTCTCAAACAACATGGCCCAAGAATCTCACTTCCCTCCTTCAGAAGTGACACTTAGAAAACTTTGCTTTCAATTGGTGTTTTCTCAACACCTCCATCACTATCCTCAAACGTTCCTTGTGTTCTTCCTATGTCCTTGAATAAACCAAGATATCGTCTACAAACACAAGAACAAATTTATTCAATTGATCTCGGAATACCTTATTCATAAGATCCACAAAATATGCTGGTGCATTGGTCAACCCGATTGGCATGACCAACCACTCATAGAATCCAGACGGCGTCCGAAAGGCCATTTTAGCTATACTCTCAGCTTCCACCCTAAGCTGATGAAAACCTGTCGCGAGATCCAACTGGGAGAACACTCTCGCGCCACTCAACTGATCAAACAAATCATCTATCCGTGGTAGAGGATACTTATTCTTCCTCGCCACCTTATTCAGCTCGCGGTAGTCCACACACAATCGAAGGGAACCATCTGCCTTGGTAGCAAACACAACTGGTGCTCCCCACTTGGAAACACTTCTTCTGATAAATCCCTTCTTCAACAGATTGCGTACTTGAACCCCGAGCTCTTACTGCTCCCTTGGTGCCATACGACGAAGTGGTATCATTATAGGTCTGACATCTTTCACTAAATCAATACGAAACTCAATCTCTCGGTGTGGTGGAAGTCCGGTCACTTCCTTGAAGACGTCCGGATACTGGCCAACCACGGGCACATCTGACAACTCATCATGCGGGATGTCGAGGGAATTTCGAAAACTAGCCATTACCCCTCACTAGGTAGACCACCAAACACTACCCTCCGCCCATCATCCACTCTAACTGTCACCAAAAAGCCCTCACAGTCTACCACCACCCTGTACCTTTGGAGCCAATCGACTCCCAGAATAATTCCAAACCCAGTAAAGCCCAAAACAAAGCAATTACAAAAAAACATGCATCCATGACTCGATAAGACCACATTACGACAAATCATGCTAAAGCTAGTTGAACCACCAAACGGGTTCGTCACCGCTAAAGGTTTATCGACTATCTCAGGCTCCAATCCTAACCTATCTACCAGGTCACTAGATATGAAGGAACGGGAAGCCCCAGTATCAAACAATACTCGAACAAGAACATCATAAACAGAAAGCATGCCTTGAATGACGACATTCTTTCCTTTCTCCGCCGCGGTTGGGGCATTCGACGAAGAAGGAACAGAATTAAGAGCATATTCTTTCACAATATGCTTCTCCTTAGGGGGTTGCAGACACATGTCCTTGTGATGTCCCGCTTGGCCACAGTTGAAGCACTTCCTGTTCGCTGGCTTCGCTCGACATTCTTTAGCATAATGGCCCTTCTTGCCACAACTAAAGCACTCAACATCTTTCTTATTATTTTTTCTTCTGGCCATCCTTGGTCTGATTCTGCTTTCTCTTATTCTGAGAACCAGTCTTGCCTCCACCGCTTGCTTGCGGTTTTGGCGCCTCCGCAGATGCAACCTTAGTCTTCGACTTAGGGTATAGACTCTCTGATCTCAAAGCTTTCCCCACAATCGATTCAAACGTCTCATCGATATGTTTTATAAGCCTTTCCCCCAAGTACTGATCTAAGCCTGTTATGAACTTCTCATTCTTCTTCTCAGGAGTGTCGATAAGAGATAATCCATACTTTGATAAAGTACCGAACTCAGCAATATACTCCGAGACTGCCCTACCATTCTGCTTAAGCTCCACGAACTTCCTAAACAACTCTGACTTCTGAGCAGATGGGATAAATTTTTCACTGAATCGGGCCTTAAACTGATCCCATGTAACTTGATCCTCTGGAGTAGCTGCCTTAATAGCATTCCACCAATTCATCGCCCGTCCTTGCAGCTGACGGGATGCTAGCTTTCTCTTCGTCGCATCCTCGATACCCAAGTCTTCAAAGTTACTCTCGCAGCTATTCAACCAATCCTGAACTTCTATAGCCGATTCCGTTCCGTGGAACGGCTTCGCACCAAGACTAGTGTAATCCTTGCAAAGCTTGGCGAAATCGGCTCTAGGCGCCTACACAGCTGCACCACCACTATTTGCAGCATCGACAACTGCTCCTTGCACATTTATAAGCATCTCTCTCATGAAGTCAGTGAACATCATCCTCATATCAGGAGCATTCCCAGTATTAGCTCCTCTACCAGTACCCCTAGCATATCGGCTCATCGTTCAATCTGACGATTAACCATCTCTTCAGTGGTATTAGTGCAGTGCAACTCCATCCTTAAATATGCTAATAGTATATATATAGCTTTTGAAAACCAAAATATCACAAATATGCGCTTTCATATATGTATATTATCTCTCCCAAGGTTAACTACGCAACCTAGAGATCTGATACCAAATGTGACGACCCGCCCCGCACCAGTCGACATTTCCATTGAAAGTGCGCTATGCCAATGTCCAACTAGTACGGGACGGTCGCCAAAGAAAGGAATTTTGAACTAACAAGGAACCTGTAGAATGTCTCACAACGCATGGGATAAAATATAATAATAACATACTTGACATAAAACAGGCGAGACAGTGCATAAGCTGAAAATTAAACCATAAACATCATAGCAGCGGAAATTCAAAATACAGCTTATGTTCTACATCATCATTATTACAACATTTAAAACTGTCTTTAAAGCAAAATAAAAAAGGTGCACTACTAATGCCCAAAGAAGTGACTAGCAACGACATAGGGAGAATACATATATATATCATACGTGAGAGCCTCCTGCTCGTCTTCGGATCTGCTACTCGTGCATAACCAGCTAACCTGTCTCTAGTCTGTCCATTTAAGAGCACCCAGAGTAATAAAAAGAGACATAAAACTGTGTGTCATACTAAAGTATGGTATGAGCGATAAGCAGCAAAACAGAACAATAACAGGTATACTAAACCATACCTGAACATGGACCTGCAACCAAAGAGTTAGCACAACAAGATGTACAATACTCTAAGGTGACACTAACATATGGTGTAAAGATACGGGGGTAGGGGCGTGACTGTCGTAATGATGGAAAACAATCAAGCATAGCAACCATCCTCACATCTCTCATTCAGTACGTAAGGCAGACGATATCCACCGCTTTGATCACCCAAATCCTTGCTATGATCACTCTGCCCCCATGGAGTCATGGCGACTCCACTGCACTGATCCATAGCCACTAGTCCTTGATATGTCCACTCTGGCCTATGAAGTCATGACGACTCCACTGCACTGGCTCATAGCCATGCTACGATCACTCTGCCCCATGGAGTAATAACTACCCCCACTGCACTGATACGTAGCCTAACATCTGTCTTGGTGGTGAATCAAAGTTGTAGACGTCGATAACCCCTTTGCACACGTCCTCCAGCAAAGCCCAACTCATGAAGTCAACTTGTTGGTTCCCAACTAGATCCTGAATTCTACTTCCTATTTGGACCACCTTTGCATCTCGGGTTTTGGTCCTCTCCGGATCGGTTCGGTGGTCATAGACACGCCTTGGTTTGGTTTGAATATGCATAGTGCTCCAGTCCTTATTGGTTCGGTTCAGTCACCCTTGCTCGGTTCGGTTCGGTTCGGTAGTCATAGCCCTCTGGTTCGGTTCAGTCAACCCTTATTGGTTCGGTTCGGCAAGCTTCAACTCCTGACCATCGATCTGGTTTGGCCAACTCCCTCCAGGTCGGTTCGGTCGTGGTACTCCATCTGGGTCGGGTGCTCTCATCTGCAGGTTTCGATCTGGTTCCCTTCTCCGTCTCCGATCTGATCCGCAGCTTCCCGATCCGAACCCGTCTTAGTTCATGTGGCCTTCCTTGTTGCTATGCTTTTCCTCTTGTGCTAGGTTCTGATCCGAGTCGAATCCCCTTGCCCAGTTCTCCTATCCGATCTGAGCCCCATATCCGACCCGATCTGAAATCTTGCACATTTCCTGCAACTTTTCCAGCGACTGTTTTACGCCACACGACGACATTTTCGACCATTCTAACTGTTCTAATCAATCAAAAAGCATACCATATAGTCATAGCAACATATAGAATTGACCACAAACACTAAAACAACAGTTTGGTATGCCAAAACGGATCAAACATACCCAAAACCTATATTTTCCCCGTAAGCATGTTTAACCAAACCTAATGATAGGATTAGCAAAACTTAACCAAATTAACCCAAACCTCTAATAGAGGCTTAAAATAATATTTAAGAATTTCTAAACATTTTTCCAGATTTTTAACATGCATAATTTCGTTAATTAACACTAATCACCATAATTAACTGTAATTAGTGTAAAAACAATGCTAATCACTCACCTTAGCCACAAATTAACTTTAGATCTGAAACTATCTCTGATTTGGGTCGAATCTCTTTGCAACACAACAACTCTATTCCCAATTTGATGCTAATTTGCCTTGATTTGATGTAGATTAGGCTAAAACTTGATTAGAGAGCGATTTGGGATGAAATTAAAAGGTGGAGGCCATGGCTAGGGTTAGAGAAATGTTTTAAGCGACTGAAAAATGAAATAAAAAATTGTTTTCCTACTGTTCTCAGTCTCCCCATAACCCTAATCCCGAAATGGGTTATGGGCCCTCTTGCTAATCACTCTAATTAGGTCCAGTTAAGCTGTTTTTCACCTTCTAAACCTTGTTTCAGCCATATCTCCCAAACGGTGAGTCCGTTTGGCTAATGTGACCACTATACGAAAAGGTAAACCATCAACCGGATCTAATGGAAGTGGTTTCAGATCAAAAATCCTTATCAATCAAAAGTTATGGCCAAAACAATATCAACTAGGGGCAAAACGGTCATTTAAAAATCGGCAAAAATCATGAACATGGGAAATGACCCCAATAGTCGTCTCCCAAAGTTACATGGCTATACGACTTCGGATGAGAAAGAAAGAAATATTCTATAATCCCCAGATGCCTAGAATGCGGGTCGTTACAGAAAGTTTTCCAAATAGTCTAAGAGGCCAAGATGATTGTCGAAAATATCGTGTTAACGAATAATGATAAGGAAATGGAGAAGTGATTTAATTAATGAAATATTAATTAAGGGGCCTAGTGATTGTCTGATGCTTTGAATGGATGTTTATTTACTTCGATAGTTAAATAACTGACTATCGAAGTATTTGCCAATATCGTTGTCAAAATGGAGAGACCGGTTGGATTATTATCCGAGAACCACTTTGTATTAGCAGTAGCACCGCGAATCAGATTATATGAAGAAAATCGAAGATGGAGTAAAGTGCAAGGGATTTTTTGGTTAATCCTAGGTAGAAATTGCCTAAGATGGGTTAATGAAAATTGTTCCTTCGGTTTCGTTCAATCCCAGAACGAACGTGTATGGACGAGTGTTTGATAGAGTATTTCCAATGATCGCATATGTTGGTCTGTATAAATATATATGGTGGCGGAGAATTTATTCTCTTAACATAATATCTAGAATATATTTATGCAAATCAATTAATGATTAACGGATCTGACAATGTGGCATTCAAAGTGATTGTGTTATCAGTGAATGGTAAGTAATCGTAGCCTCGGGCCTCAACAACCGGGAAATGACAAAAATCGGGCAGGCGGCATGGCTAAGTGGGTAGCTCCCTATTAGGGTGTATTATCACCTATCTAGAGAAATTCATTTCATTATTTATTCTATTCGATGTTGTCCCATTCAGAAAAACGGTTGCTGATCCCAACCGTTGGTGATATACATTCGATACACTCAAGCGAAATGAGTGGAAGGTCATGTGTGGCCGAGTTACAAGATGTTCTTGTTGAACCCAGTGTATTCTCCTCTAGAGATATACTATCAGAAGGTGGTTCCATACCTTGTCATAGATGGAAATTCATTACCCAATAAGTGCTCGTGGTTTTGATTGTATATTATATATGTAGAGCGTGAGATGCAAACGTTCCACTAGATCGTTATTTATTTGATTTAGACACTATTATAATATCAAAGAGTTTTGATATAAAGATTATCGTTTCATTCAAAAGGATTTTGAAAGTTAAATTATGTGTTTTGGATTCTCATAAGGGATAAACCCATTCCATGTTATACGGCGTGGTCTTATGAGATATCGTTTATTCTCTCAAACTATTTTAAATTGTTTACTCATACCAGTCCCATGACTGACCCAGAGTTTATTTTGTTTTGTTTTACCTAAACTTTGGGTGCCCAAATTTGTACAGGCAGTCAATTAGTTCAGGATTTTATAGATCTATCTAAAGGAGTTTGGAGCAGGAGGCTTCAGTGTTAGATATATAGTATTTTTATTTCAGCTGTGTTTTAAGTGTTGTACTCTGATAATGGTATGTTATACAGTTAAAATTTTGTATTTCAAAAGTTATGATATATTATATTTTGTTCGACTGCGATGTGATATTCTGTGTTGTTATTTATGTCCTTCTACCTTTTTCTTCTAAAAAATGACTCATATTTCTATGACATTTGGGTTGGATGTGTGATGTATGTTGTCAACTTAGATAGTATGGATTTGCAGGCCGTTACAGTTGGTATCAGAGCTTAGGTTGAGTGAATACCTAGGCTTTAGTGGGGTTGTGCTCATTAGAGATAGGGTCAGTAGTACCGTAGAATGAGTTGAGTGTATATATACGAGAGCGCGTACTTGTTAACTGATATAAAAACCGTTTTATATTGTGTTGGCTAGTCTGTTGAATGGTTTATGAATTCTGATCGAATCGTGAGACGCCACGACATCAATAGGAGTTTCTAAACACTTGAAAGGAAGATACGACATGATATTGTTTTAATAGTGGGTAAATGAAATAATTTTACCCAAAATTCTATTTTGATAGAGAAAGAATAATTTCTTGGAATTATTATATTATATGGATGCCTTGGTTGTTATTGTTATAATAAAATTAGATTATAAAATTGGAATGGTTATCTATATCCAAATATAAATTGTATATGAATGAAGTATATACAAATGAGATGAATTAAAAATTTAATTCAAACCAGAATTTGGAATTTAAATCCTGGGAAGTTTGAAAATATTTTCTGATAGTATATTAAAATAATATAGCATTGTTTTGGAAGGATTTTTGAATAAAAATCATTTTGGATGGATTTTGAAAGTGGTAAAGCACTGAACTCACTCAGTGGCTGGAAAATAATTCTGATGCTGACTGCAGCATCTTCAGTGTTCATTTTTGAGTTTCTAAGTGATGGATTGCTACCTTAGAAAAGTTTTTGATGAAAATTTGTTTGAAAAAAAAACAAGTTGATTTGGAAAATTCAAATGTTTTGAATTTGAAATGGTTATAAATATAGGTATATCTTTGTGTGATTTCAAAAGGATTTGAAATGAAAAAACCCGGAATATTTGTGTGATTTCAAGGAGGCAATGCTATCGCTTAACCGTAACTCGTGCGGTGGCTCCGGCAGTTTCAATGCTTTCTTTTATAAGAAGTGTTGGAGAATTGTTGAGAATGATGTTACTAAAGCAGTACAACAATTCTTTAAAACAGGCAAATTGATGCACTCATTTACAATACTGTAATAACTCTTATTCCCAAAGTTCATAATGCTGATAATGTCAATTCTTTCAGACCAATATCGTGTTGCAATACCATACATAAATGCATTGCTAAAATCCTAGCTAATAGGTTCAAATTAGTGCTGCCTACTATCATTTCAACTAATCAATCCGCTTTTCTGCCTAATAGAAACATTCTAGACAATGTATTTTTGGATCATGAACTGTTAAAAGGGTATAAAACTGCTAATATTTCTCCTAGATTTATGCTAAAATTCGATATTCGGAAAGCCTTTGACACTATTCAATGGGAGTCAATAACTAGAGTGCTTAGTTTAATGAATTTTGCGACATGCTTCAATGCTTGGATTTACGCTTGCATTAGCAGTGCTAACTTTTCTGTTAATGTGAATGGTAGTCTTGCTGGTTTCTTCTCTAGTAAACAGGGCATACATCAGGGAGATCCTATTTTAACTTACATTTTTATTACCATCATGGAGTTGCTTACTAGAATGCTTGATAAACTCGTTGATACTAATCAGCTTGACCTTCATCCGTGATGCAAAAGTCCTCATATAACTTCCCTTATGTTTGCCGACAACCTTATTATTTTCTACAAACCGACACTTAGTACACTTACTAACATAATAAACACTCTTGACAAGTTTTATTCTATGACTGGCCTTAGAATTAATAAGGACAAATCAGAATTTATGGTTGCTGGAGTTCCTCTTACTGTCGTTAACCAGATTCAACACATAACTGGCCTTAAGCACAATGTTTCTACTATTAATTATCTTGACCTTCCTTTAGCTACTTCTAGAATCACCACCTTGCAATGTTTACCCCTCTATAGCAAAATACTTGAAAAACTTAGTTGTTGGTCCACTAGGCACTTAAGTTAGGCAGTTAGGCTGATTTTAATTAAATCGGTCGTGTGTTCTATGCACGTATATTGGGCTCGTGCTTTTATCCTCCCACAAAAATTATTATCCATGATAAAAATGGCTTTCATGAGATACTTATGGAAAGGGAACATTCACCAAAAATACATTGTGCCCATTGCTTTTGCCAAAATTGAGAAGCCCATCATCTATGGCGGTTTGGGTATAACTAATAACACTTTATGGAATAAGGTTGCTTTGGCAATACATATTGCAGATATACTAATGCAGGTAGAGAGCTTATGGGTGACATGGTCTGTGAAGCATGTTTTAAAAGATAAGAGCTACTAGACTATCATCCTTTCTCAGTCGCACAGCTGGGTTTGGAGGTCTATGATCAAGCTAAAACCATTAATACTTCCATTCTTTAAACATGGCATGGAGGCTTTTCAAAGGATCAAGTTTTGGGCAGAACCTTGGCTAGATTATGGGCTCATTCTAGACAAGGAAATCTCTCACCAGGAAATTACCTAAAGTGGCATTAGTTATAACAGCAGCGTCTCCTCTGTTTTTCACGGAAATAGGTTCAGTCTTCCCTCATCTTCGAACCAGGCAATCAGAGCTTTATGGGACAAAATTGAGAAGTATGCCATGACTTGTAACAACAGTCCAGTGTCATTATGGGTGTGGTAAGGTAATCAATTTTCCATTAAAGCATAATACTTCCAGTTTCTTGGTGTTTCAAGTTTGCAACTATGCAGGTGGTAAAAGATTTTATGGCGGAATGACAACAACGCTAAGAGAATTCATGCATATGGAAAATCATTAACAGCGTTGTGCATACAAGGGATAAGCTGGAAGCAATCGGCATGGTCATGGAACAGAGCTGTTTACTTTGCGATACGGAGAATGAGGCTCAACATCGTATGTTCTTTGATTGTGCAGTTACTTACAGATTGTGGTTTAATGCTCAATCACAAGTTAATGGCAGCATGTTAATTGGCGGTGCATGTTTCAACTAGGATGATATTCGAAGGAAAGCTAGAGGAAAAAATCATAGAGCAAGAATCTTTAACTTTGTCTTGAAAAAAATTGTCAGCAACATATAGAAGGAAAGATGCAAGCGTATTTTTGATCCAAAATGCAACATTAATTTTGGCCAATGGAAACAGCTTGTTTGGCAAGACATCCGGAGGGCCTCAAATACATAAAATTCACTTATGATCCTGGAATTTTTGGCTAGTTATTTTTTCTCCTTCTTATATTTTCCATTTTTTTGTAGCTCCTTGTAGGCATTGATATACTTTGTTTCTTTGTTTTCTGCTGTAGTGTTCTCTCTTTGTTTCTATGTAATCTTCTTATGGTATATCAATAAAGTGGAAGGGGACCACTCAACCCCGTCGGCTTTGCCAAAAAAACCCAAAAATTTAAAATTCTGGAATTTAATATTTTACTTAGAAAGTTAAATGGATCAAAGTGAATAAATTAATTAGAATGAATTTAAATTCATATGAATGGAATATGTCTTGGATGTGAATATATTAGTTGTAATTCATTCAGATTAAATGAATGTGATCATATACGACGTGTGATGTAAATTGAAACAAAAAGTTATGGTAGAACTAAAATTGTTGAAATATAAAGCTTAGAGTTTCAACATAAGTGAATTTTGAAAAAGTTAATGGGCATGTAGCATTTTTCCTACCTTAGTAATTTCGAGGACGAAATTCTTTAAGGGGGGAAGAACGTAACGACCCGGATTTTCGAACAATTTATTTTAAATATTTAATATGGTTTTAAATATTGAGTTGATAATATAAATGGAATTTTATATTGAGATATCAATTTAATAATCGATTATTTAATTTCAAGTATATTGAAATATCGTAATACGAAAACAGTAATAATTCAAATTAAAATTTAAAGCTGAATCGAAGTGGTTCAGATGATGAATATATATTTGATTTGAATATAGATGATAATAAAAATATGTTATTATTAGAGAATTGATTTATTTACGAGTTTAAATTAAATTATATCAATTAAGTATGGTTATTTTATTTATACGTTCAAATTAAATTTTATAATCTATTATGTTGAGTCCAGAATAGTGTAGTTACCATGAAACATCGGTATGCAGGTTAAAATAGCAGTTCGTGATGTCGTGTTATGGACCCCAAGAAATCGGATTGTGGATAGGCTTGAAATCAAATCGGTATCCATCTAAAAAGAATAAAAAACTCTTTAGTTCTAATCGAATTAAATTAAAAGATTTTTAAATTCAATTCCTTAATAACTAAATATTCTCCTTCTATTTATAAACACGATGACCTTGTTTCTTTCCATTTTTCTGATCTTCTAAAAGTAAACTAGTCGAAGCTTCAATAAGAAAATGGTCCTCCCCAAATCAGTATAAGATCGTGGCCCCTTTTTGTTTGTTTTCCATTTAGTTTTATAACCGAAAAAACTTTCTCTTTCAAAAATGAAATCAAAGACGCAATTAAAACAAATCGTATCGATCCACAGAAAATCGCGAGCAAGGGTTCGCTTGAATCACGATGGTCAGAATTCGCTTGTTTGAGGCCAACGTTGTACTTTAGGCGGGGAGGTGCTTAAATGGTGCGAAATTGGTTGGCTTCGATCCACAAATGGTGATCACGACCTGGGTAGGAGGAAGTCGACGAAGAAAAGGGGGATCGATAGTTAAGAAGCAGTTTAATGGATGATTTGAAACTGTGATATTCATCCTCGTAGAAAGGTCTGCGAATTAGTAAGATTGACGTGGAATAGAAAAGCAGGTGATTTAGTATTGGATTTGGTGAATGACTGAACTGTTCTTCAGGGGAAGACATGGTGTCTTTTTTTGGGTAATAGTGGAACTCTAGTTAGTGATTTTGTGAAAGGGGAGATCAATCTGTTCTTTGGTTCGACAGTGTTATTCTGGGAGGAAGGGCAAGCGTGATGGTCCTTGGAGGCTGACAAGTTAAAACTCAAGCATGAGCAGTAAAAAAATATTGGAGCTAGAATTCTGCGATGAGGAAGGTGAGGGACTGGTTTATTTGTGTAATTTAGATTTTTAGTGGTCCTTAGGAAATTCTTATTTGATTTTTTTTATATTATCTTAAGCTAAAGTTAGTACACCGTTAAATGAAAATGTCATTTAACTATTAGTTCGGAGTTGGAAAATAAAGAGTGGAAAAAATTAGTTAGTGAATTATTATATAAATTTAAATTAGATAAGTGAAACATTTTAATTTTAAATCGTTAGTTGTTCAAACCTAGGAAGTTAGAAAATAATAATAATTAATTTTAGTGTATTCTGAATATTTAACCTTATTAAGAAAAATCATCTGCTTAATTATAAAATTCAGATTTTTCTTTAGGCAAGGATAAATCAAATAAAATCATTTGTGTGGAGTTCGAAGACTCGAAAATCAATGAAAAGAAATTGAAATTGGTACAAGTGCAAAAAAAAAGCCTGGTGAGTAAATCTCACTTAAATTTTATTTAGAATTATTTTGATTAGTTAAAAATAATTGTTTGTTGTTTTTTTGCATGCATTAAAATATTTTTATGGCTATTATATATATATATTAGTTATTTAGGCTTGGTGTTTATGGTTATTATATGTATGTTGGTGGTTGGATTCTCGCAGTTTCATTAGTGGATGCCCGCAGTATCATTAGCGGATGACCCTATACGCTCCATGATGTGATAATGGATGACCTTATATATCGCGATATCTTGCCTCGACGCAAGAAGGGTATTATTTATGTTGGCTAACGTTTGTGGATACAGGAAAACATGTTGGAGGGATCCAGCTAGATTCCTCAAAAATATTATTATTTTTGATTGCATATATATATTATCACATATGATGTGTTAGAAAATCCATGATTGATAATTTGGTGTTTTTGAATGTTTAAATATCACTGGGCCAAAATGTTGATTTATAAAAATACCGTGAAAAGGATATTTCGAGATTTAAAATGGAAAATCTATTTTTCAAAAATAGAATTTGAATTTTGAATGGGCTATAAAGATATTAACTTGTTTTGAATAAATAAAATAAGTATTGAATTTATAAACGATGTTTACAAATTAAATAATACAGGAAATTGAAGTGGTGAATTTACAAACGATGTTTATAAATTAAATAATGTATGAAATTGAAGTATATTTTTAAATGGTGTTTATAAATAAAATGGAATGATTTTCATTGGATAATCAGGGAATTGAAATGAATCTATAAACGGTGTTTATAAATGAAGTGGAAAAATTATCATTTGAATATTTAAATTCAAATGTGAATTTAAAAATAGAAATGGGGAATCCTTTTAAAGAACTAAACGATGAAATTTATTTTGATGTTCAGAATATAAATTGACCTAAAATAAATCCGTAAGGATTTATGATTTGAATTCGATTAGTTCGAATTTATTTAATTAAAGTATGTCTAGAAAGAAAATATTAGGATTATATTAAATAGTAGTTATATTTAATATTAAAATGGATTCTATGTTATATACAGATATGTTAAAATAAATAGAATATTCCAAAAATAAGATTATGGTTTTTAAATAGATTTCGAAATGGAACTTGTTTGAATTTATAAACAATTAAACTTATAAACAATGTTTATAAATGTGGTGAAATAATTATCCTGAGATAATTTGGAATTTAAAATTCAAGTATGAATTTGATAATAGAATTTGAAATCATTTTGAAAATGGAAAGATGGATTTTATTTCGGAATTAGGAATATAAAAGAATTGAGATTTCAAAACAGATTTTTGAAATGAAACTTGTCTTAATATATAAAACAAGAAAGTTGGATTTATAAACGATGGTTATAAATCTAGTAAAATAAATTATCATTATATAATTTAGACGTTTAAATTCAAGTATGAATTTAAAAAGTGAATTGGGAAACGATTTGAAATAGAACGATAAATTTTATTCCGGAATTCAGAATATAAATTTAAGTGAGAAAAGTCCAATGGATTTATAATTATATCAAATTTTATAAATAAATTTATTTATAAAGGGAATTAGAATCTAATATAGCAAATTGAGTATGAATAAATTTATAACCGAGTAAATGAAAAATCGACGATTATAAACCAGAATATTAATTTCAATTGGGAAAATTG
Organism: Allium sativum; assembly: GCA_030737875.1. NCBI lineage: Eukaryota > Viridiplantae > Streptophyta > Magnoliopsida > Asparagales > Amaryllidaceae > Allium > Allium sativum. Next base: position 875,585,357 of record CM060909.1, read on the forward strand.
GTTTAATATATATTAAAACATATTAGAATGGAGTTGAAATTTATTATAAACGAAGTTTAAATGTTTATATAGATAAATATAATTAAAACGAACTCGCCATAGAGCGGTCGTTCGAAATTTGGCGTTTCGAACTTCAATTGAGTATACATATTGGTGAATGATTATTGCAGACACACACACACACTAGGCACTAGATTAGAGTTCAGCTAAACTAGAATATTTACATATTGCATATGGATGTGTGCACATTTTTATTTATGGATAAAAAATGGTTAGATCATTACTTGAATGTTGCATTTTGGTGAATGATTATTGCACACCTATAAATTTTATATGTATCATTAGGATTCTTTTGCATACATATTGGATACATGGTATAAACATAATTGCATTAAGCGAAGGTCGACTAAATCAGCAGACCGCCTAATTTTTGCATTATCTTAGGGATATATACATGACACCTTTGCATATGTTCATGCAAAGCATTAAAAATTCTAAGGAGAATGGATACCAGTGGATGATGGTTAAGTTTATGGGTGTTAGCATTTATAACATTCTTCTAACCTTGGAGATTCTGGGGATGAAATCATTTAAGGAGGGGAGAATGGAACAACCCGAATTTATAACAAACAATAATTAATTAATGGATTAATTAATTGAGGAATCTAATGGTAAAATAAATATTTATTAGAAAAATATTGGGAATTGATCAAAATGGATTTCACCGTTGCGTCCGCTATGAAATTCTGATTTAGACAGATTTTTAGTTTGCGTGAATCTGACGAGAAATGAACAAGTTATGATCAATCAAAGTTTGAAATTAAATTAGAGAATTTAATTAATAAAGCAACGTTAAATGCGCGACCAATTTCTTAACCGGGTCGACACCCGTGTCGACCCATGTCTAAGGTGGGTTGACCCAGCTTCGAGCCTGCTTCTGGATAATTCTTTCTGAAGTATTACTAATGTGTCTTCTATGATTTCGATTAAAAACATAATATCTAAAGGCCTAAAATATAAATATAAAATACAATGAACTTAGACAATAAATCCAATGAACCAGGACAGCTAGCTCTACTATAAATATACTACCAAACTCACTCTTTCCCCATACCTATTCTTCTTCGTCTTCATAGCCTCCACCGTATAATGTTCTGAAAATAAAATTAAAGAAAAGTCTAGGTGCTGTCAAATTATAGATCTAAAAGGATATTCTGCTTCTACTTCTTTTTCAAAGATCTACTTCTGGATCTACAACAATTTTATGTGAGTATTACTGTGATTATTAGATTTCTTTAAAGTTAATGTTAAAATAGATACAATAGTTTTTATAGTGATTAGAATCTAAATAAAAAGGATTTTGATAGTAATATATATTGGATCTGATAGTTACAGTATTTATAAGTTCATCTTTACATGTTCTAATTCATTTATTTAATGTTAATTACCTGCTCGTTTTTCGGTTATTATTTGTTTATATGCACATTCTTCTTCCTTATCCTCTTCTCTGTCATTGTTTTATTTTATAGACTTGCAATGCCTGATTATTCATTGTGTTCATTTATGAGCTTAGATCCATCACTACTTTTTCCATTGTTTTGTGCTGAGCCTAGGCCAACGAAAGCCTAGGCCTTTACCATTAGATTTGCGTAAAATTGGGATAATATGTAATAATATTAATAAGTGGATTTTATGCATGTTGAGAATTGGTAAAATATGGGTTGTAAATGGGGTAAAAGGAAGAATATGTTCATGTTAATTTGAGAAACATGTTAATTTGTCATTGACGTTAATTTAGAGAATATGTTAATTTGTCATTAACATTAATTTGGAGAATATGTTCATGTTAATTTTTCATTAATATTAATTTGGAGAATTTTTTTCATGTTAATTTGAGAAACATATTAATTTGTCGTTGACATTAATTTAGAATATAGGTTAATTTGCTGTTGACATTAATTTAGAGAATATGTTCATGTTAATTTGAGAAACATGTTAATTTGTCATTGACATTAATTTGGAGAATATGTTCATGTAAATTTGAGAAACATGCTAATTTGTCGTTGACATTAACTTAGAGAATATGTTCATGTTAATTTGAGAAACATGTTAATTTGTCATTAACATTAATTTAGTGAATATGTTTATATTAATTCTAGAAACATGTTAGTTTGTCACAGACAATAATTTAGAGGATATGTTCATGTTAATTCGACATTAATTTGGAAAACATGTTCATTTTTCGTTTGATAGTAATTGGGAAAAATATGTTCATTTGTCATTTATGTTCATTTGACATTAATTTAGAAAACATGTTAATTTGACATTAAATTGGAAAATATGTTCAGTTGACTTTTATTTGGGGAAAACATTTTAATTTGTTGTTTATGTTCATTTGACACTAAAATGGAAAATGTGTTCATTTGACGTTGATTTTGGAAAACATGTCCATTTAACGTTAATTTGGAAAGCATGTTAATTTGATGTTAATTTGAAAAACATGTTAATTGTAATTGATATGCCATTAAGTCAACTGTAATGGAAAACATGTTAACTGGAACTAATGGTACTTAATTGGACATTAACATACAAATGGAAAACATGTGAATTGGGGTAAGAGGTACTTAATTATACATTAAGTAAATATGTTATTATACATGAGAATCATAATAAGATATACTTAATTGAATATTAAGTAACCTGTAATCTATATCTGTAATACATCTGAGAAAGGATCTGTGTGTCTTGATGAAGGGTTGTGTAAAGAATTACATTTAATAAGAAATGTTATTTACAATCAAGGAATATAACATAGGGTTATATTAAGCTTATTAATTAACTTAAACCTGCTATGTTAAACTTGTCTGATTAATAAGTTAAGAAGTCCATTATAGTAAAATATGTGGGGACTCTTAAAATCCTACTTAACTTAGGGGCCAAACCTAGGGGTGGCGTGTGTCAATCTACGGTTTGTTTACCTGTCTAGAACCCATATCAATCGGTACCCTCCTGTTATCACATGAGTCTCACACTAGGTAAAGACTAGGGCACGCTTTACTAATACTTGATCGTAAGAGATTCAAATTCCAGAGGAGGGTACTGGGGCGTTCTGGTGGAACCATGATTGTGCATTGTAACTGTGACGAGAAGGAATTTCGCTCGGTCCGAACCAGTCGCTAAACCGATCCAGACCGTTCGAAACGCCCTATCGTTTGAGAACAAGCCACAACAGAACACAAACAGAAGAACATTTCATTGTTATTACAACAATGCACCAGATTACAAGAATATACAGAGTATAAATGAATATTACACAGAAATATCAGAGATTTAAATTACATTTAAATACATAGCAGCGGAAAATAATACAATACACAACTAGAAGTAGATATACGGATACAAAGCTTTCCGGATATCGTTCCAGCTGTAAACCAGGATCCTGTGAATATAAATCTGCAAAACCAAAACTACTAGCTGCCCGAGTCAAAATAAGGGCACCCAGAGTTTAGGTTAAAATAATAAACTCTAGGTCAGTCATGTGACTGGTGTGAGAACTAAAACAGTTATTATTCTTTATTTTAAAAGTTAGGTAAATCAAGGGACCACGCCGTATAACACGGAACGGGTTTCCTCCCAAGAGTACCAGTGCATAAAACAAACAGCGCAATGCTAAATAAAAAAAAATGAAGCTGTTATAAGACCCAGGTCCTATCACACAATGCAACGCAAGCCGGGGGATAGGGTTTTCCCTTATAATAGCCAAAGAATGCTTGATACGTTTAAAACAAATCATTTGATACTATTATAAGTGCATAGTGTATAAAACAACTTCAAATCATAAGTATCAATCATAGGCGGCATGGGGACCATATATCATGTCGCCATATATAGGTTTACAATCAAAACCGCAATGTCGTATTTGGAAATTGGATTTCCATCTATGAACCGAGGCAAAAGATAGTCCTCACCGAATTAGAGACGCTCTAGCCCGCCCCTCAGGCAAGTACTCAGTCAAGCCTTTGGATTGTCAGGGCCGGTCCACCGATGTGGATTAAAATGCCTGAACATGCGTTTCCCCGCCCTTTGGGGTGTAGATGAGCCAACGAATGACTCCATCGGACCCGGATCGTCCGATCAAACCGAGGAGCCTCGCAACAGCAACAACCACATAAGTCAAACTCGTCAGGGCGTGTAAAACCACTGACGCCACTTTTTAGCTAGAAAGAAACGCATGTCCTCCCTGATGTCCGTCTCCCGTTTTTGGTTCATACCGGGTGTGAAACACGCGAAGTAAACGTTACACAAAGCTACGCCACAAAGGCCTTGCTTTGATCATCACCACAAGACTTTGCTTTTCAACAGAGGCCTCGATCAATTGCCACTTAGGCATGCCACACAGGCAATTCACTCCATGCGTTTGATATCCATCAATATATAACCCCTGAGCTCGTACGTCTCAGAGAAGGGCGTTAAGCAAGAGAATAAATTCTCCGCCGCCAAACAGATTTATATTTTATAGAGATCAATCACACAGACTAAAATCCAATGTCAGACACACAGTCCACTTTCAAGTCCGTTCTGGGTCTGAACGAAACCGGATGCACTTTCCTCGCATATCCATCCATCTCCAAGTACGTCTGGACGACCACCAACTATTTCCATCCTTTTGGGTGTACAGCCCAATCAGGATCGTCGGTAATTATCCAAACGATGTGAAGACTTCCGGTCTTCAACCATCGTCTTCATCTTCTACATATCGTCGTATCAGTTATTCAGAATGGGATAAACCCGGTCTTTCCGAATAACTCGCGTATATTTTGAATAAGTGTTACACAAACACAACATACGCCTCATTCCAATTCATCAGTCACTAACTGTAAATTAATCAAGAGAATAATTCCCCAAATATTAACCCCGAAGGCCGAAACCAACATCAGATCAATATTCAGAAAACCATTCTACTTGGCTAACCGACAGTTAGTTTCTAAATTTCACATTCATAGGGAAGGGTTCCCATTAATTTTATCCAAGATAAATTTCTTGAATTTATTCTTTAATCTATTTTTGAATATCAATTCAAAACTAGTCGGGATTAGCGAACCTTACCGAAGTAATCATTTGTTTTAATTTCCCAATCCCAACCTATTCATCCCATGAAGTAAAACTGGTAGTACTTCATATCTAACACCACGGTGTTATCGATAAATTCAATTACCATTTCACGTTCAAATCTAATTAAAGATTTAACTATCGCCTGGAGCAAAACTGGTGATACTCCATTCTCGATCATTTCAATCTAATTAAAGATTCATTAAAACTCCACTTAGTTTTAATCGTTAACTGGGTTAAAGAATCCGTGTCATTTAAAACACGGTTCACGATAAACCCAAAGTCACATTCCATTAATTATCGGGTTAAAGAACGAGTGTTATTTAAAACACTGTTCACGATAAACCCAAAAATCAATATCAATTCAATTCCAATTAAATATTATTTAATTGGTACACTTCATTAAATCTAAATAAAAAGATTTAATCTTTTCTCAACTGGGCTCAAGCACAGTGTTAATGAAGACACCATTCATGACAAACCCAAATCACATTTGATATTCAATACAAGGCTTTGAATAGAAAATATATCGGCTTATACTCAATATCAAATTCTACGATTAACAAATGTCGTGCTGGAAATAACGATATAGATATATATCTTTCAAATTTCCATAACAACATCTGCATAATCACGAATTCCAACATCGAAATATTCCGAAGACAATTTCGATTCAAATCCACTCCAATGCAATCATTGGAAATTCTGGTTATTTTTAAAACCCTTTTCAAATTCAATTTATTTATTTAAAAATAAATAGAATTATAATTCTAGTTCAAAACTAGTTTACTTCGATAAAAAATCTATTTTTATCTTTTCAAATATGGAGTTTTTCATCCCAATTCTTTCTAAATCATTTCTTATGATTTTACACAAATTATTACTATTTTTAATAATTTTATCAAGGCCCGTACAGTCGATTTCCATCAACGGCCATCGAACTGCACTTACAACGACCTTTTTCAAATTTGATTTGGACATAATTCCAAATCCAACCGTTAGATTTCTAATTTCTAATATTCGTTAGAAAGCTCTTTTCGATATGAACCCAATGGTTCCGGTTTTAGGAGAATCCGACGGTCGGATCTCCCGTAATGTCCGTTTGAAATAAATGGTCGAAATTCGCGAACTGCCGCGGCGCGGCGCATTCTATTCAGGCCATTATATTATATATATAATATATAATATATATACTACGTCGATCTCTATTGTTAAAACGAATTATATAAATAGTTTTAAATTCGTTTCAAAAGCAATTTCAACTTCCATTTCAATTCAAATCAAAATTGAATTCTTCTTTATAAATTCGTTTTAAAATTCATTTCTATTCAATTCAAATTTCAATTCAATTTGAATTCATTTTAATTTGTTTCCAATTCAATTCGAATTCGTTTTCAATTCAATTCGAATTCGTTTTCAATTCAATTCGAATTGGTTTTCGTTTGCTATTCAATTGAAATCAAATTCGTTTTCCATTCAATTCGAATTCATTATATATTCAATTCATTTCGAAATCGTTATATATTCAATTCATTTCGAAATCGTTATATATTCAATTCATTTCGAAATCGTTATATATTCAATTCATTTCGATTTCATTTCAAAATATGCGTTTTCGAAATCATTTTTCAATATGCATTTTAAAGTGAATAAAATCGATATAAATATCGTTCACGTCAAAATGGCGTCAATCTAACCAACACGGCTTCATATATTTATATTTTCAAATATTCTATTCAACAAATGAATATTTATTTTTGTCGACACACGACTAATCTCAACGAATGAGTACTGTCCACGTGTGACTATTTTTGTTAAATTATTTCGTTCAACACATGACTAATCTCAACGGATGAGCACAGTCAACACATGAACTTTTATTTTATAGTGACATAGGTATAAATTTTATTGTTAAAATATTTCGTTCAACACATGACTAATCTCAACGGATGAGCACAGTCAACACATGAACTTTTATTTTATAAAATTCTTTATTTTCTAAATTGGAATGAGGCCCAATCAATTACCATATAAAGTTAATTATATGGATTTTCATACAACACATGTATATAATAGCATTGAAAAATAATCAACCATCAACCAAAGTGCACTACACTGTATAAGCATCAAATATAGATATCTAACGCTTATAACAGCCTGTCAATCAATCGATCGACATATTTAATCAATCAGGATGAGTGAACTTCATATTTCATCCCAACACCCTTGTGGGGTTTCAAACAATCAAACAAATATTTTATTCGTGCAGTTGGGCGATGTGTAAAATTTATCGACCCAATCAATATCCTTCAAATAGGTGTACATAAACAAACCGTTCGGTTTGTAAATGAATATTTTATTTTATTCACAGTCACGTTAAAAATTATATTTTTAACGATAAAATTTTTTATTCCAACATATGAATTTCTATTCAGTTCATTCTTTAAATAAAATGATATTTTTATTTTCTAACTTACTTTAGAAAATTTCGGCGGCATAACGGCACAATACTAGAAACGGGACAAGGCCTAGCCTTATCCCCGGTCTAGTGAAGGCCCACGCCATTCACACATCAATCAAATTCACCAAACAACCAAATTTCAACCAAATCATCTAACTAATTTTTTTGCAACCAAACAAACAAGTCCATGGTCTGTGGATGGTTGTGTCGGGTGCTACTAAGCACCGTCTGCATCCTAGTATATATATATATATATAACTAGAAAAAGAAATTGAAAGGTGAGAAATTCTCACAGAAAGCTATCCTAGCTCCACGGCACTTCATTGATAGAAATCTTCATCGCTATCGCATCTTCGTCATCTTCGTTGCCCGTAGCCACTACATATATAAAAATCACACATTTTTATATTTGCTGATGTCTTTAAAATAAAGTCACATTTTTATTTATTCACTTTCAATTTAAAAATCATATTTTTACTTCGTTGTTCGATATATAAAAAATCCCATTTTAACTATGCTATTCAATATATAAAAATCCCATTTCAAGAAGATAGATTCCGCCTTTATAAAAATAAAGATTTCGCCTTTTCAATTTAAAGATTTCGCCTTTTCAATTATAAAGTTTTCGCCTTTTCAAAAATAAAGTTTTCGCCTTTATAAATATATCATTATAAAAATCACATTTTTATTTTTCTACCTATATAAAGATGATATTTTTAATATTCCTATCATGTAAAAATTATATTTTTAATTCTCTACATAAACAAAAATCATATTTTTACGCCTTCTATATAGTAAAGACTATATTTTTAATACTTTAAAAATATAAAAATCATATTTTTATTACTTTAAAAATATAAAGATCGTATTTTTACTTTCCTCTTTACTTCACGATAAAATAAAGCTCAGATTTTTATTTGTTAAAAATCGTATTTTTACCCATCTAAAAATATAATCTTTCCTGAATAAAAATCGTATGTTTTATAAATTAAAAACTGTATCTTTTCTATTTTTTAAAAATCATTTCTTTGTTTATAAAGATCTTAACTTTATGCATGAAAATCAAGTTTTCATCCTCCTATATATATAAACTGATTTTTTTTATTAAACTAAAATTTATAGAACCTAAATAAGTAAATAAAATTAAAGGGAGCTTACCATATTTTGCAGAGGGGGGGGGGGGGATCCACGTCGGTTTCTGTCAGGGGAAGATGATGGCGCCGGTCTGGTGGAGGCGGGGTGTGAGGGTGGTGCGGTGGTTGCTTCGGCGGGTTTAGGGTTTACAGGGGGGGCTCGCGGTTTGAGATGGCGCGAGAGGATGGGGTGCGTGGCAGGCGGCTCTTCGAGGTGGGGGCTCTCCGATCTGACGAGGAGGGGAAGATGCGGCGGCGGCAGGGGCTTCGAGGGTGGCGGCGTCGATTGCGCGAGGGGGGGCTCCGTCCGTCTCTTTTTTTTTTATTATCTGTGAGTTCGATTTCGAAATAAAAGGGGGGGGGGGCAGAAGTATAAAGGAGGAAGGGGAGGAAATTATATAATTTTTTATTATTATTTAATTATTAAAAAGTTGACTTCCACATACGACCTCTAAACGAGGTCCACCGCCTGTCGTCCATAGCGTTTTACCCCCATTCCGAACACAATGGGATATGTATCGCAAGCTGATTTGATCGTTTCGATTAGTTTCCGTTGAATTTACATCTAAATCACTATATTGAATTTTAAACGTACATTTCAAATTACCGGGGTCACATAACAACTCTATAAATTCCATAAAAATATTTTCTAGCTTCGTATTGACGATACGGTCCTAACAAAACTAGTTTCGTCGAATTCTGAGACCGTTAGAAAAATGGCCATTTTCCAGTCGATTAAAATCAACTGAAACTGGTCAAACGCGTTTTCCTTTGCCACGCTCACATATTGATTCGAAAAATTATGAAATTTGAAACCTAGCAATAACTTTACATCACGGACCCAACAAAACTGGTTTCGTCGAAATCCGAGGTCGTTTGCAAAATTTCAATTTTTAAGGGCCTGAATTCCATAGCGACTATTCAGAATTTTCAACTGGACATATCTTTTGATTTCCGCTATGAAATTTTGATTATTCGGATTCGATGGAAAGATATTCTCTATTAGATCCTAATGTTTTTGGTTTCACTAAAATCCGGATTGTTTTGCACCCGGTACATTCAGTTGAAGTTTGAAATCGAATTATCGAACTACCGCGCCATTTTCAATTCCTTTTTATAATTATATATAATTAATTATATTCTAACGACGACGTATATAATATATACGTTCGAATTATATTCAAAATAAACTTCTCGTCGATATTATTTAAAATAATTCATTTTGAATAATCAAACTTCGCTAAAATTGCCAAAATAAAAATTTTAAACTGGCCCAGATTTTCGGGTTGTTACAATCTCCCCCACTTAAAACTTTTCGTCCCCGAAAAGGAACAAAGTTGAAAGTGGTTTGATTAATCAACTCTACGTTCGATCTGGCTTCCATCCTCCAACTTTTCAGTTTCTGAGAATTTTCAAATTTTCAAAAATTTGGCTAACACCCTAAATTTTCGAAAAATTTCGCCATAACCTCCCCTGCACCGGGAGCATCGGGGAATTTCAAATAGCTTCCCCGGTCCTTCTAATCTCAAAAAGAAAAAGAAAAAGCCAAGCGGCTAGCCCATAGGCTCATAAAATCATCATCACCCAAACAAAACAGTAAATCATAGTAAATATGTACCTATTTGTCGGGCAAACAAATTTTATTCTCTGCTCTAGCCTCCTTGCTATGACCTGTTCAAGGTAAGTACAAGTATATGCAAGCAAACGCTACCAATTTTCAATATAATTCAATATGTGATTCAATTAGGCTAAATGGTTCAAAATTATCAACCAAATAAACAAACAACACAAACATCAATCAATTAGTGAATTAAAGTTTCAAATTCATAACTTTGATGTATATAAAGAAAATCATGTTTTGATGCCAAATCACAACAATGTATTCTAGCTATATTAGTTTTGGTTCTCACACCAGTCTAATGGAAATATATAGAAAATCACACCTTCGAAACTCGAACATAAATGTTGATGATGCGATCGCTATCATCAATATCATTTTCGGGCGACTAGAGTGTGATGCTATATCTATCCAATATATTAAAACTTTGAATATACGTTTGCAAGGCGTATATGCAAATTCTTTATATACTGAATTGTCCAAAATCAATATAAATAAATTATTCAAATACGTGTAAAATGATCTAAATTTCAAAACAGAATTGTTTTCATTTGAAAAATATACTCTTCACACCCGTTCTAGGATACTACTCATCCCATCTCTAACGAGCCATTCCCATTGGGTATTACTAACCCAATATCTGATGAATTCTTTCATGGGCTTCTAATGTGTCATGTTCTCTGAGCTTTGTAAACCAAAGCTCTGATACCAAATGTGACGAGAAGGAATTTCGCTCGGTCCGAACCAGTCGCTAAACCGATCCAGACCGTTCGAAACGCCCTATCGTTTGAGAACAAGCCACAACAGAACACAAACAGAAGAACATTTCATTGTTATTACAACAATGCACCAGATTACAAGAATATACAGAGTATAAATGAATATTACACTGAAATATCAGAGATTTAAATTACATTTAAATACATAGCAGCGGAAAATAATACAATACACAACTAGAAGTAAATATACGGATACAAAGCTTTCCGGATATCGTTCCAGCTGTAAACCAGGATCCTGTGAATATAAATCTGCAAAACCAAAACTACTAGCTGCCCGAGTCAAAATAAGGGCACCCAGAGTTTAGGTTAAAACAATAAACTCTAGGTCAGTCATGTGACTGGTGTGAGAACTAAAACAGTTATTATTCTTTATTTTAAAAGTTAGGTAAATCAAGGGACCACGCCGTATAACACGGAACGGGTTTCCTCCCAAGAGTACCAGTGCATAAAACAAACAACGCAATGCTAAATAAAGAAAAATGAAGCTGTTATAAGACCCAGGTCCTATCACTCAATGCAACGCAAGCCGGGGGATAGGGTTTTCCCTTATAACAGCCAAAGAATGCTTGATACGTTTAAAACAAATCATTTGATACTATTATAAGTGCATAGTGTATAAAACAACTTCAAATCATAAGTATCAATCATAGGCGGCATGGGTACCATATATCATGTCGCCATATATAGGTTTACAATCAAAACCGCAATGTCGTATTTGGAAATTGGATTACCATCTATGAACCGAGGCAAAAGATAGTCCTCACCGAATTAGAGACGCTCTAGCCCGCCCCTCAGGCAAGTACTCAGTCAAGCCTTTGGATCGTCAGGGCCGGTCCACCGATGTGGATTAAAATGCCTGAACATGCGTTTCCCCGCCCTTTGGGGTGTAGATGAGCCAACGAATGACTCCATCGGACCCAGATCGTCTGATCAAACCGAGGCGCCTTGCAACAGCAACAACCACATAAGTCAAACTCGTCAGGCCGTGTAAAACCACTGACGCCACTTTTTAGCTAGAAAGAAACACATGTCCTCCCTGATGTCCGTCTCCCCTTTTTGGTTCATACCGGGTGTGAAACACGCGAAGTAAACGTTACACAAAGCTACGCCACAAAGGCCTTGCTTTGATCATCACCACAAGACTTTGCTTTTCAACAGAGGCCTCGATCAATTGCCACTTAGGCATGCCACACAGGCAATTCACTCCATGCGTTTGATATCCATCAATATATAACCCCTGAGCTCGTACGTCTCAGAGAAGGGCGTTAAGCAAGAGAATAAATTCTCCGCCGCCAAACAGATATATATTTAATAGAGATCAATCACACGGACTAAAATCCAATGTCAGACACACAGTCCATTTACAAGTCCGTTCTGGGTATGAACGAAACGGGAGGCACTTTCCTCGCATATCCATCCATCTCCAAGTACGTCTGGACGACCACCAACTATTTCCATCCTTTTGGGTGTACAGCCCAATCAGGATCGTCGGTAATTATCCAAACGATGTGAAGACTTCCGGTCTTCAACCACCGTCTTCATCTTCGACATATCGTCGTATCAGTTATTCGGAATGGGATAAACCCGGTCTTTCCGAATAACTCGCGTATATTTTGAATAATTGTTACACAAACACAACATACGCCTCATTCCAATTCATCAGTCACTAACTGTAAATTAATCAAGAGAATAATTCCCCAAATATTAACCCTGAAGGCCGAAACCAACATCAGATCAATATTCAGAAAACCATTCTACTTGGCTAACCGACAGTTAGTTTCTAAATTTCACATTCACAGGGAAGGGTTCCCATTAATTTTATCCAAGATAAATTTCTTGAATTTATTCTTTAATCTATTTTTGAATATCAATTCAAAACTAGTCGGGATTAGCGAACCTTACCGAAGTAATCATTTGTTTTAATTTCCCAATCCCAACCTACTCATCCCATGAAGTAAAACTGGTAGTACTTCATATCTAACACCACGGTGTTATCGGTAAATTCAATTACCATTTCACGTTCAAATCTAATTAAAGATTTAACTATCGCCTGGAGCAAAACTGGTGATACTCCATTCTCGATCATTTCAATCTAATTAAAGATTCATTAAAACTCCACTTAGTTTTAATCGTTAACTGGGTTAAAGAATCCGTGTCATTTAAAACACGGTTCACGATAAACCCAAAGTCACATTCCATTAATTATCGGGTTAAAGAACGAGTGTTATTTAAAACACTGTTCACGATAAACCCAAAAATCAATATCAATTCAATTCCAATTAAATATTATTTAATTGGTACACTTCATTAAATCTAAATAAAAAGATTTAATCTTTTCTCAACTGGGCTCAAGCACAGTGTTAATGAAGACACCATTCACGACAAACCCAAATCACATTTGATATTCAATACAAGGCTCTGAATAGAAAATATATTGGCTTATACTCAATATCAAGTTCTACGATTAACAAATGTCGTGCTGGAAATAACGATATAGATATATATCTTTCAAATTTCCATAACAACATCTGCATAATCACGAATTCCAACATCGAAATATTCCGAAGACAATTTCGATTCAAATCCACTCCAATGCAATCATTGGAAATTCTGGTTATTTTTAAAACCCTTTTCAAATTCAATTTATTTATTTAAAAATAAATAGAATTATAATTCTAGTTCAAAACTAGTTTACTTCGATAAAAAACTATTTTTATCTTTTCAAATATGGAGTTTTTCATCCCAATTCTTTCTAAATCATTTCTTATGATTTTACACAAATTATTACTATTTTTAATAATTTTATCAAGGCCCGTACAGTCGATTTCCATCAACGGCCATCGAACTGCACTTACAGCGACCTTTTTCAAATTTGATTTGGACATAATTCCAAATCCAACCATTAGATTTCTAATTTCTAATATTCGTTAGAAAGCTCTTTTCGATACGAACCCAATGGTTCCAGTTTTAGGAGAATCCGACGGTCGGATCTCCCGTAATGTCCGTTTGAAATAAATGGTCGAAATTCGCGAACTGCCGCGGCGCGTTCTATTCAGGCCATTATATTATATATATAATATATATAATATATATTTCGTCGATCTCTATTGTTAAAACGAATTATATAAATAGTTTTAAATTCGTTTCAAAAGCAATTTCAACTTCCATTTCAATTCAAATCAAAATTGAATTCTTCTTTATAAATTCGTTTTAAAATTCATTTCTATTCAATTCAAATTTCAATTCAATTTGAATTCATTTTAATTTGTTTCCAATTCAATTCGAATTCGTTTTCAATTCAATTCGAATTCGTTTTCAATTCAATTCGAATTGGTTTTCGTTTGCTATTCAATTGAAATCAAATTCGTTTTCCATTCAATTCGAATTCATTATATATTCAATTCATTTCGAAATCGTTATATATTCAATTCATTTCGAAATCGTTATATATTCAATTCATTTCGAAATCGTTATATATTCAATTCATTTCGATTTCATTTCAAAATATGCGTTTTCGAAATCATTTTTCAATATGCATTTTAAAGTGAATAAAATCGATATAAATATCGTTCACGTCAAAATGGCGTCAATCTAACCAACACGGCTTCATATATTTCTATTTTCAAATATTCTATTCAACAAATGAATATTTATTTTTGTCGACACACGACTAATCTCAACGAATGAGTACTGTCCACGTGTGACTATTTTTGTTAAATTATTTCGTTCAACACATGACTAATCTCAACGGATGAGCACAGTCAACACATGAACTTTTATTTTATAGTGACAAAGGTATAAATTTTATTGTTAAAATATTTCGTTCAACACATGACTAATCTCAACGGATGAGCACAGTCAACACATGAACTTTTATTTTATAAAATTCTTTATTTTCTAAATTGGAATGAGGCCCAATCAATTACCATATAAAGTTAATTATATGGATTTTTATACAACACATGTATATAATAGCATTGAAAAATAATCAACCATCAACCAAAGTGCACTACACTGTATAAGCATCAAATATAGATATTTAACGCTTATAACAGCCTGTCAATCAATCGATCGACATATTTAATCAATCAGGATGAGTGAACTTCATATTTCATCCCAACACCCGTGTGGGGTTTCAAACAATCAAACAAATATTTTATTCGTGCAGTTGGGCGATGTGTAAAATTTATCGACCCAATCAATATCCTTCAAATAGGTGTACATAAACAAACCGTCCGGTTTGTAAATGAATATTTTATTTTATTCACATTCACGTTAAAAAAAATATTTTTAACGATAAAACATTTTATTCCAACATATGAATTTCTATTCAGTTCATTCTTTAAATAAAATGATATTTTTATTTTCTAACTTACTTTAGAAAATTTCGGCGGCATAACGGCACGATACTAGAAACGGGACAAGGCCTAGCCTTATCCCCGGTCTAGTGAAGGCCCACGCCATTCACACATCAATCAAATTCACCAAACAACCAAATTTCAACCAAATCATCTAACTAATTTTTTTGCAACCAAACAAACAAGTCCGTGGTCTGTGGACGGTTGTGTCGGGTGCTACTAAGCACCGTCTGCATCCTAGTATATATATATAACTAGAAAAAGAAATTGAAAGGTGAGAAATTCTCACAGAAAGCTATCCTAGCTCCACGGCACTTCATTGATAGAAATCTTCATCGCTATCGCATCTTCGTCATCTTCGTTGCCCGTAGCCACTACATATATAAAAATCACACATTTTTATATTTGCTGGTGTCTTTAAAATAAAAATCACATTTTTATTTATTCACTTTCAATTTAAAAATCATATTTTTACTTCTTTTTCGATATATATAAAAAATCCCATTTTTACTATGCTATTCAATATATAAAAATCCCATTTCAAGAAGATAGATTCCGCCTTTATAAAAATAAAGATTTCGCCTTTTCAATTTAAAGATTTCGCCTTTTCAATTATAAAGTTTTCGCCTTTTCAAAAATAAAGTTTTCGCCTTTATAAATATATCATTATAAAAATCACATTTTTATTTTTCTACCTATATAAAGATGATATTTTTAATATTCCTATCATGTAAAAATTATATTTTTAATTCTCTACATAAACAAAAATCATATTTTTACGCCTTCTATATAGTAAAGACTATATTTTTAATACTTTAAAAATATAAAAATCATATTTTTATTACTTTAAAAATATAAAGATCGTATTTTTACTTTCCTCTTTACTTCGCGATAAAATAAAGCTCAGATTTTTATTTGTTAAAAATTGTATTTTTACCCATCTAAAAATATAATCTTTCCTGAATAAAAATCGTATGTTTTCTGAATTAAAAACTGTATCTTTTCTATTTTTTTTAAAATCATTTCTTTGTTTATAAAGATCTTAACTTTATGCATGAAAATCAAGTTTTCATCCTCCTATATATATAAACTGATTTTATTTTTATTATTATATTTTTTTTATTAAACTAAAATTTATAGAACCTAAATAAGTAAATAAAATTAAAGGGAGCTTACCATGTTTTGCAGAGTGGGGGGGGGGGGGGGGGATCCACGTCGGTTTCTGTCAGGGGAAGATGATGGCGCCGGTCTGGTGGAGGCGGGGTGTGAGGGTGGTGCGGTGGTTGCTTCGGTGGGTTTAGGGTTTACAGGGGGGGGGGGGGGCTCGCGGTTTGAGCTGGCGCGAGAGGATGGGGTGCGTGGCAGGCGGCTCTTCGAGGTGGGGTCTCTCCGATCTGACGAGGAGGGGAAGATGCGGCGGCGGCAGGGGCTTCGAGGGTGGCGGCGTCGATCGCGCGAGGGGGGGCTCCATCCGTCTCTTTTTTTTTTTATCTGTGAATTCGATTTCGAAATAAAAGGGGGGGGGGCAGAAGTATAAAGGAGGAAGGGGAGGAAATTATATAAATTTTTTTTATTATTTAATTATTAAAAAGTTGACTTTCACATACGACCTCTAAACGAGGTCCACCGCCTGTCGTCCATAGCGTTTTACCCCCATTCCGAACACAATGGGATATGTATCGCAAGCTGATTTGATCGTTTCGATTAGTTTCCGTTGAATTTACATCTAAATCACTATATTGAATTTTAAACGTACATTTCAAATTACCGGGGTCACATAACAACTCTATAAATTCCATAAAAATATTTTCTAGCTTCGTATTGACGATACGGTCCTAACAAAACTAGTTTCGTCGAATTCTGAGACCGTTAGAAAAATGGCCATTTTCCAGTCGATTAAAATCAACTAAAACTGGTCAAACGCGTTTTCCTTTGCCACGCTCACATATTGATTCGAAAAATTATGAAATTTGAAACCTAGTAATAACTTTACATCACGGACCCAACAAAACTGGTTTCGTCGAAATCCGAGGTCGTTTGCAAAATTTCAATTTTTAAGGGCCTGAATTCCATAGCGACTATTCAGAATTTTCAACTGGACATATCATTTGACTTCCGCTATGAAATTTTGATTATTCGGATTCGATGGAAAGATATTCTCTATTAGATCCTAATGTTTTTGGTTTCACTAAAATCCGGATTGTTTTGCACCCGGTACATTCAATTGAAGTTTGAAATCGAATTATCGAACTACCGCGCCATTTTCAATTCCTTTTTATAATTATATATAATTAATTATATTCTAACGACGACGTATATAATATATACGTTTGAATTATATTCAAAATAAATTTCTCGTCGATATTATTTAAAATAATTCATTTTGAATAATCAAACTTCGCTAAAATTGCCAAAATAAAAATTTTAAACTGGCCCAGATTTTCGGGTTGTTACAGTAACACCCAGTAATTTATAACACATTAAGATGATAAATTAAAGAATACTTAATTAAATATTAGGAATTAAGTAAAACTGACTGCGCCATTGCGTTCATCTTGGAATTCTGCTTAAGATAAATTCGGAGTTTGCGTAAAACAGTCATCGTATGAAGAAGTTATTAAGGTAAGAAGTTTGTATATGCATAAGAGAAATATATGTAAACAAATTAATCCAGAAATTCAAAATAATTCAAAATCAAATAGCGGAAAGGGAGCAGGAAATTTCTCACTATGGGTGTCGACCCATGGGTCGACCCCTGTGTCGACCCCTGGGTCGACACACGAAGGGGGGTCGACCCCTGTACGGATCTGGGAAGGTTATCGATTCTGAACGTGGACTGAATTCTTGGCTTGGTTCGTGGACATTAGGATATAAATAAGAGCCCATGGCCATTTGTCTTATTCATTCTAAAACAATGGAGAACTAGATGCTGCCACTGCCTAGATTAAAATTGCCTATTCTTCTTCAGCAACAAGAGTTATTCAAATTCAGAGATCTTTTCTTCAATCAATTCCCTATTCTTTAGATCCAATCACAGTGAGTCTATGTTATTTTTAGATAGAAATAATTAAAATGAATTTTGACATGCCTATAAGTTTGGATCTAAGCATATGATTATTCATCACATCAGATCTGCTATTATTTGTATATCTATTTCACTGATTAGATCTCATCATGCCTGTTTATGATCATGTCACCATGCCTAACCAATTTTATTATCATATGTTCATCAGATCTGTTCTTATATGACTATCTTATTATTGTGCCCAATTCTATCACTATATGCTTATTCAGTTGCTATGCCTATTTCTACCATCATATGTCTATCTTGTTAGTATGCTTATTTATGTTCTCTTCCCTTCTTCTTTCCCCTTTTTATTTTATAGCTAGGGTACCTTCGAGCCTTGGCATACCACTGAAATATGCGAACACGTGAAATTGGGAACAAGGGGAAACGTTAAAATTGGGGCATAGCTTGTATTGGGAAATTTGGGGCATAACCTGAATTGAAAACACGAATATGGATTTGGGGCATAAACCAAACTGTGATTAAAGATCTTTATTTGGGCATATGGTACATGATTAATATGACTTGGAAAAGGGGCATGAAAACATATAATGAAATAGGGACAATTGTTATAGAATGAAAATGCCTAGATTACAGTAATTAGAAACTGTAACCGCGCGTAGACACGAGGTTAGATTACACTTGTGGTAGAAGTCAACCCGGACCCGACAGGCATATTCAGCGACCACAAGTGGTGAATATAATGTGAGGGGTCTAAGTGCATAAACATGTAACATGCTAAGACACGAGGTTAACTCGGACTTGTGGAGGAAGTATGCCCGGACCCGACCGACATATCCAGCATCCACAAGTTGTAGGCTTAATGTGGGAGGTCTCGCACATTATAACCATAAATGAATAAATGGTAGTGAAATTGAATACTTAACCTGTTTGAATCCATAGGGTTACATGAACATGTTAACTTGAGCAGAGTTTAAGTAAACTTGCTTGAAACAGTGGGAGGGTTAAGTATATCTTGAGGTGGTGGGTAATATTTATATATAGGCCCACAAACTTAACCTGTTAGGATTATGCAATCTTGTTACACTAGTAGGGTAGGCATAACCTGTGGAAATCCTGGTAGTGGGGATGCAAGCCTAGGGGAAGCTTGTATCATCTTGTGTGTGGGACCCAATTTAGTCAGTAACCCATATATAGGTATTAAACGAGTACTCCGAACTAGGTCGGAGTCGGGGCATGCTTCCTGAGCTGATTGTAAGAGATCCAAAAGAGGGGACGGTGTGGGAGGCGCATTCCGATGGGATCATGTGCATGCATGAGTCCGGACAAGGGAGGCTAAGACACCGTGACATCAATAGATATGGTTTTGCACATCCTGTAAATGAAGGGTTGCCACTTTAGGGAGTGATACATCCTACTGTGGGGACAACACAGGTTATCTACAGAGTTAGGGAGCCGATCGATTGGGGTAGTAATTAAGGTACATCTAGTCTCGCTGTTTAGGAGTCTGTTATTATCCTTAGGGGCAACATCGGTATGTTTAGTTGGGCTGCATGTTATTGTACGCGTTAAAACCTCTCACTAGAAGTATGCCTAAGTCTGTCATCTTGTTGGGGATCTTCTTGTTCATATGATGCTAATATTGGTGCAGAGAGTTAGAGAAAGGTTTTAGAGAAGTGTTATACATATATGTTTTGTTCAATTTATTCTGTTTACCTTATCATACCTGCCTTATATGTTGTTATCTCTCTTATCCAGTTTATGTGCCTATCATGATTCTTTTACTTATTTATATGCTAAAAGTAACTGTACTCGCCAAACTTTATGTCTAACCCATTTTGTTTTCTCTTCTTTCTCTTCCGTTCCCTCCCCCCTAGGTTCTCAGTGTGAGAATACTCAAGCTTGATCAGGATTCTTCTTTTATTCTGCTTGGAGTTGATTAGACATACTGCTTGATTTCGTACCTTCTCTACTATAGCTATATTTTTTGGGGATTATGCTCTTTTCATGTTTATTGTACTCTAATGATTTTAGTACAAGACAGAAGTTTTAAGTTGATGTACTAGGTTTTATGTATTTCAGACTCATGATGTAACTACGTTTTCTGCTTAATAAAATTTTTCTAAATTCCGCTGTTATTTTTTATCTATCTTGTAATATTTCTGTTTCTGTTTACCTTTAATGCTTCACGAAACTTAATGCATTGTCTTAATGAGTGACATTAACGGACGTGGGGTGTCACACTTGGTATCAAAGCCAAAGGTTACCAGATCGGATAAAAAATTATGGAAATTGTTTTCAAAAAGGTTTTAAAAAGAAAGCATTTTCAAAAGAAAAGTATGTTTTGAAAAACATATTCCCTAAAGCCATATGTAATATCTTTCGATTCTCTGTTTGAATCCCTTTTTCATTTTCTTTTCATCATGTCTGAGGAACCTAATATTCCTGAGGGTGTTACGATATCGGGTTGGTTCTGTAGGTATCTTGAGGCTACGACGCCTTCTGGTGGTCAAGCAGACATTCCTCCCCCAGCTGCACCCGTTGTTCCTCCTCCTCCTCCGCGTGCTGATAATTTCTCTAAGATTTGCAAAGATTTCTGTGCTATGGGCGGAAAGCCATTCCGAGGATCTGAGTCTTTTATAGAAGCAAGGAATTGACTCAAAGAGACGGAGGATTTGTTTGGAATTTTCGAAGTTGACGATTATAGAAAGATTCAGTTGGTCGCTTAGCTACTGAAAGATGAGGCTTCGTTTTGGTGGAGAAGTGATGCTAGCAGGCATCCAGTGGAGACTTGGGATGATTTTCGATAGAGATTCGAGATGAAGTTTCTTTCTCAAGCTGAGAAAAGTATGCAAATGGAAAGTTTTTGGTGCTTAAGCAAGGAGCTATGTCTATGAAAGAGTATGTTAATAAGTTTAACCAATCGGTGAGGTTTGGGTAGGAGCTAGTAGATACCCCGCATAAGAAAGCTTTAAGGTTTACTAGAGGATTGAATGAACCCCTCCATGGGTTGGCTATGTCTCATATTTCGATGGGAGCCACTTTTGAGAAACTCGTTAATATGGCATTGATGCATGAAGAAGATAAAGGTGGGAAGAAAGAAGCTAAGGTTGAGGAAACACAAAATAAGAAAGTGTGGCCCAAGAAAAGATAACTACAACAACAAAAGAAGGGCGGAAAGGACGACAAGGCTAGGGATAAGAGGAAGTGCCATAATTGCAGATGCGAGGGTCATTTGATCAAGGACTGCAAAAGAAAGAAGAATGCTTGTTTCAATTATGGAGAGGCCGGACACTTTTCTAAGGAGTGCCCGAAGAAGCAAGGACAAGGTCAAAGGGCAGGAACTTCGGGAGGGTAGGTGCGTGCTCTCGTGGCCAGTGCACCAGACATAGGTAGGAAAGTTTCCGTTGAAGGTTTGATTTCTCTTTCCAATCATCCTATTAGAACTCTTTTTGATTCGGGCGCTTCGAATTCATTTATATCTGATTCTGTGGTTGACTCTCTGCACCTTAGCACTAGTATGGTTTTGGATCCCGCTGTTGTCTCAAACCCCATTGGGGGTACGGCTCATTTATCAATGGTTTGTCAGGGTTTGAGAATATCTGTGTTAGGCGTCGAGTTTGAATGCGACACATAAGTTCTTGGTTTCATGGGCTATGGTTTGACTCTAGGGATGGATTGGATAGCCATGTATGGTGCCATTCTGGATTGTGAGAGGAGGGTTGTTAGACTTTTGACTTGCCATGGGAGGACCCTCGAGATTTCTTGTGACCCTAAAGGGTCTGTCATGCTTAGTTTCCTAGAGTCACTTGATGCATCTATCGATGATTTACGATCTATGCCAGTAGTCTGTGAGTATCCTGATGTTTTTGAGAAGGTTCGGGGCTTACCTCCGAGGCGCGAGATCGATTTTCGTATATACTTGGTGGACAATGCAAAACCAGTTGCATTGCCTGTGCGCCACATGGCTCCAAGAGAAAGGAAGGAGCCTAGCAAGCAAGTAAGAGAGCTACTTGAGAAAGAGTTTATTAGGCGAAGCATATCTAAATGGGGTGCTCAAGTAGTATTCACAACTAAGGCGAATGGTTCGCTTCGCTTATGTGTAGATTATAGAGAGTTGAATAAACTCACAAAAAAGAACAGACACCCACTTCCGAGGATAAATGATCTGTTAGACCAGCTTGTTGGTGCACTTGCTTTCTCTCTGTTAGACTTGGCCACGAGATTTCATTAGTTGAGGGTGGCCGAGGATAGTATAGACAATATCGCTTTTAGAACTCTAGATGGTTTCTTCGAGTGGCTCGTTATCCTTTTGGGTTGATGAATGCACCCACCTATTTTGTTGATCTGATGAGTAGAGTGTTTCGGGAGTTTCTAAATAAGTTCGTTGTGGTCTTCATTAATGATATCTTGATTTTCTCGAAGAGAGAGGAAGAGCATGTCCAACATCTAAGGGAGGTTTTGAAAACTCTCCGTGTGCACCAGCTTAAGGCGAAATTCTCCAAATGTCATTTTTGGAGAAAAGAAGTGAGATTTCTAGGGCATGTAGTCTCTAAAAAGGGGATATCAGTAAATCCCGCGAAAGTAGTTGAAGTTCAAGATTGAAAAATTCCAAAGAATGCAACGGAGGTGAGAAGTTTGCTTGGATTAGGGGGCTATTCTAGGAAGTTCATTAAAGACTTCGCAAACATATCAGCCCCACTCACCAGACTGACAAAGAAGAATCTGACATTCTCATGGGATGTAGATTGTGACGATGCTTTCCAGCGATTGAAGAGGGCTCTGACAACAGCCCCAGTCTTGACCTTGCCCGATGGGAACAAAATGTTCACAGTATACACTGATGCATGTGGTATAGGGCTTGGTATGGTTCTGATGCAAGAAGGTAGGGTTATATGTTATGGAGGTAGACAACTAAGAGTTCATGAGAAGAACTACCTTACCCATGACTTAAAGCTAGCTGCCATAGTATTCGCACTTAAGACTTAGCGTCATTATTTGCTTGGAGAGATATTCGAGTTGTACACTGATCATAAATCTCTTAAGTACTTGTTCTCGCAGAAGGATCTTAATTTAAGACAACAAAGATGGATAGAGTTCCTAGCGTCCTATGACTTCTAGATTTCTTATACCCCTGACAAGGGTAATGTGGTGGCAGACGCATTGAGTAGGCAGAGAGTAAAAGTTTGGAGTTTATATCGACTTTTGATTTTAGACCTTCCACCGAGTTTGTACCTGGCTTATTGGAATCACTAGAGGTGTGACCCACTCTTTTGGATCAGATAGGAACTTCGCAATGAGAGGATCCACATATTTCAGACAGCTTAAATAGGCTCAGTAGAGGGGAGACTTCTAGTCACCTCAGTAGATATTCCACGGACGATAAAGGGTGGTTGCGACGAGATGGAAGGCTTTGTGTTCCATGAGTTGGGAGTTTGTTAAAGACGGTCCTTGCGGAAGCTCATCATTTTAAGATGACTATTCATCCAGGCAGTGATAAGATGTATATATACATGAAGAGGGTTTTCTTTTGGGCTGGGATGAAGAAAGATGTGGCGGAGTTTGTTTCTCGATGTTTGGTTTGCCAGCAAGTCAAAGATGAGCAAAGGAAGACCGGTGGTTCACTTCATCCTTTGGAAGTCCCACTGTGGAAGTGGGAGAGTGTCTCGATGGATTTCATTGATGGTTTTCGTAGATTAAGGAAAGGCAACACCAGTATTTGGGTTATAGTAGACATACTTACTAAGAGCGCTTATTTCATTCCTGTTAAGAATAAGAGGACGACAATATGGTTGGCAACAGTTTACGTTCGTGAGATAGTCCGTCTTCATGGAGTACCTTCCAGTATCGTAAGTGATCATGACCCCATTTTCACAGTGAATTTTGGAGGAGCTTGCAAGAAGCATTAGGTATACATTTATGTTTGAGCACCGCTTATCACCCTCAGACTGATGGACAGACGGAAAGGGTGAATATAGTTCTTGAGGATCTTTTAAGGCTGTGTATCCTAAACTTCGGAGGGACTTGGGAAGAGCATCTTCCTTTAGTAGAGTTCGCCTACCACAACAGTTATCAAGCTAGTATTGGTATGGCACCCTTCGAAGCATTATATAGACGACCCTGTAGATCATCGACTTGTTGGTGGGAATCTACAAAAAGACTTCTACTTGGACTAGATATGGTTAGAGAAACTTCCGAAAAGATTGATCTTATTAGACGGTGAATGAAGCCAGCTCAAGATAGCCAGAAGTCCTATCCAGATAAGATAAGGACTGACATGGAGTTTTAGGTGGGAGACGTGGTTTTCATTAAGGTATCACCTTTGAGGAATGTGGTTCGCTTTGGATCTGTAGGGAAATTGGCACCAAGATTTGTAGGGCCCTTTCCCAGAACAGAAAGGATTGGCTAAATGGCCTATAGAGTAAAGATACCAGAGAGACTATCCAGCGTTCATGATGTTTTCCACCTTTCTCATTTACAAAAGTGTTTGCATGATACTTCATAAGTAGTTTAGCCGAGTATGCTTGAGGAAGTAGAAGTGGAACGGAGGCGACAGTTAGACGAGTTCCTACCCGTATTCTTGGATCGGAGGTTAAGAAGCTATGCAACCGAGAGGTCAAGTTGATGAAAGTTCAGTGGGGAGATAACCAAGAGGATGCAACTTAGGGGATTGAAGACAAGATTCGCGCTTCGTACCCTTTTCTTTTCAAGGGTATGTTCTTAACTTCCTTTCCAAAGCTTTTATTCATACTTCTTTCTATCGTTTAAGTATATCCTATCAATCAAATCTTTGACCTTTAGGTAGGAATATCATGGATGTAAACATGTGTTTGAGACATGTTATGTTTGATGGATGCAAGTGGATGAAAGTGTTTGCTAGTGGTTGCTCGTGGATGCATATACGCACACATTAGGCACTAGATCGGCTCAATCACTCTCACACTGCATATGGATGTGTGTGCATTTTTCTTCTTTTAATGGATGGAAGTGAGTATATCATCATATGGATGTTGCATGTGGATGAATGATTGCGCACGCATATAGAATGTACATGTTGTAATAGGATTATTTGCATACATGTTGGATTCATGGCACTAACATAACTGCATTAAGGAGGTGGACTGGATCAGTAGACTGCCTTATCTTTCACATTATTATAGGGACATGTACAAAAACCTTTGCATATGTTCATATAAGCCTTAGAAGTCTATAAGGACAAAAGATGCCTATGATTGGTGTATGAGTAGATGGATGATGGATGTTTGGATATGCACTCTTCTTAACTTGGAGATTTCGGGGACGAAATCCTTTAAGTAGGGGAAAATGTAACACCCCATAACTTATAACACATGAAGACAATAAATTAAAGAACATTTAATTAAATATTGGGAATTAAGTATAACAGATTGTGGCATTGCGTTCATCTTGGAATTCTTCTTAAGTAGACTCTGAGTTTGCGTAAAACGGACATCATATGAAGAAGTTATTATGGTTAGAAGTTTGTATACGCATAAGGGAAATATATATAATCAAATTAATCCAGAAATTCAAAATAATTCTAACTCAAACAGCGGAAGGGGAGCGGGAAATTTACCGCTATGGGTGTCGACACATGGGTCGACTCCATCAAGGGGGTGTCGACCCCTGTGTCAACCCCTGGGTTGACACACTATGGGGGGAGGGAGGTCTAACCCCATAAGGATCTAGCCAAATTCTCGATTCTGAGCGTGGACTGAATTCTTGGCTTGGTTCGTTGAGCCTTGGCTATAAATAAGAACCCATTCTCATTGTTTTATTCATTCTAAAACAATGGAGAACTAGATGCTGCCTCTGCCAAGATTAAAATGAAAGTGTGTGTGCGTGTACTAGCCAAGTATAATAAACAAGGATCGTGTAATATGACGAACAATAGTCAAGTATGAAGTAATAGATAATCACAGAAATGTATAATAGTAAATGCAGTAAAAAAATAGAAAAATCACACCAGGACTTTTTATACTGGTTCGGAGCACCGTCCTACGTCCAGTCCCAGACATCTCTCTGGATTTTCACTAATCAACAACCTCGCTTCACCCGGAGGAACAGGTTCACAATACCCGGACAACCGAACGATATTTCATGCCTCTATCAACACGAGGACTTCACAACTTGCCTCTTAACAACACAAGGACTTCACAACTTGCCTCTACCAACACGGAGGACTTCAACCAAGATAAATAATCTTGTAGTTTGACAATGTGTGTTCTTAATAACACGAATTTGTCAATTCTTGTACAACCTTCCTATAATCTTATCCTCAAATAGAATTTGAATTCGTGAGGATTTGGAAGATGATATCGTGTATGAATCAAAAGAATAGTATGCAGATTCTAGGATTCAACAGCGATATAAGAAGATTATGAGCTTTTGAATGCTTTGAATGATCAAGAATGAAATCAGCAATAGATAGAATAGATAGAAAGAATTAGTGTTTGGAATTGATGATTTCATGTTGTATTTATAGAGGATAAAGAGTTGCAAACATTTGTGAAGAGAAGTATTGAATAGAAATGATTTTTGATGAAAGGAAAAGGAAGCAAACATTGATGAATGAAGATGTCTGTACAAAAAGTTGCTTTCAGTTCGAAGAGCAGTCGATAGGTAAAAAATAACCAGTAGACTGGTATTTGAATATATATACGTTATATACATGTGTGCACGTTCATTGTGCATTTCTGCCCAGAAACGGTCGACTGCACGTATTGAAACCGGTCAACCGGTTTCTGGCATTATGCACAATGAATGTGCATTCATATATATATTCAAACTACTGAGGTATATGATTATTTGAGGATAGATTTTAACATTTTTAACACAACTAAATTACTAAATAATCAACCTCTAACTTTCAATACGATTGAACCTCTTCTTTTTGTCGATCTTGAAACTTCTCCTTGTCATTAATCAAAATGCCATGAATTCCTTGATTCAACATTCTCCCCCTTTTTGATTGATGAAAACATGCTCTGAAAGTGTTTCTAACTCCCCCTGAATATGTACTCCCCCTGAAATATATATTAAATAAATCTGCAAAACATATTGTTAGTAACATTTTTCTCCCCCTTTGTCATCGACAAAAAAGGAGTAGATATCATACAAATACCATAACTTAAGCATGAAATGCACAAGGATTGTAGCATACAATACACACCAGACATAGCCAAACAAGTTAATTTCTCATCAAAGATCATACAAATACCATAACTTAAGCATGAAATGTACAATACACAACGATTATTCACAAGCAGAATCTCATCAAAAATCATGCTTATCCAGTTAATTTCTATATCTCCATATATCGTATACAAAGCCTTAAAATTCTCTTTATATATGGCATCAAAATTACCAACTCTCGGCAATAAAGAGTGTGTGATAGTATGATGTAAAATTCTAGCAGTAGGCCGTAGGTTAATTGCTTTTGTACTGATTTTATGATCTTCAATAAAAAGATGACTGACCTTGTCTCGAGTATGAACAGTACAAAAATCGGTAGAGAATTCTCTTCCATTATTAGGCGAACCGAGAACCGTGGCCATTCGTTCCTTTGAAATAAAAATGTGCTCACCACATACAACGGACCATAGACAATGAGCAACATTCTCTGGTTTAAACTTGTCTAAGTTAAGAATAGTATAGAACAACTTGATCATGGTATGATTGATTTCTACGTTGTTCTTATCATGGTCTAGGAGATTTTGAATACGAGCTTGTTTTGCTAATTCTTTAACATCGTAGAGAATAAAATCAGAGAAAATGATGAAATGACCTTCGTGAATCGTATAATATTTCATAGCATTCGATCTTCTCACTGCTATTGGATCCATTAGCCATTGTTTGATATTGGAATCAATAGGTTGGAGTTGAGTAGAACTTGATTTCTTTAATCTCTTTTGTGGTGGAGCCATTGATTTTGTAGGAGAAAGAAATTTGGTTATTTTTTTTTTGTTTTCAAAGGGTTTGAGAGTATGAGAGAGATAAAAAGGAAGTGAATGAGTGAGTTTGATAGAACCGACGTTTTGATTGGGATTTCAAAAAATAGAAAGTCACGTAACCGGTCGACCGTTTAGTTTTCACCGATCGACTGGTTTCAAACAAAAACATTTTCGGTCGATTGGTGAAAATTTATCCAGTCGACTGGTTGATGAAAAGGCATATTTTTCCAGAGAGTTAAACGGTCGACCATTAACTTCATACCGGTCGACCGGTATATGAAAAATATGTTTTCCAGAGACTTTTCCGGTCGACAGGTGGATTTCTGGCAGTTGACCGTTTCGTCTGAGCTTTGTTTTTTCTGTTTTCTGAGATTTTTCGAAGCTCTAATAATTTTGTAAAAAAAATAATTTATTTCAAAATAAGAAAGAATCAAACAAAATATATGAAAACAAACAAAGGAAGCTAAGAACTCTAACCATCTCTGCTGACGGAGATTTAAATCCTTCTGGGAGAATAGATACTTTAACGACTTATGATCCGTAAATAGCTCAAATCTTTCTCCCAAGAGATAGTGTCTCCACATCTTTAACGCGAACATGATCGCTGCCAATTCTAAATCATGGGTAGGGTACCTTCTCTCGTGCGGTTTCAATTGCCGACTTGCATAAGCTACAACCCTACCGCCTTGCATCAATACAGCACCCAGTCCGGTACCACAGGCATCCGTGTATACCGTCATCTCTTCATCCCCCTTAGGAATGACTAACACTGGTGCGCTTGTCAACTTGTCCTTTAGACTTCTGAATGCATTCTCGCACCTTTCATCCCAGACAAAAGCTTGATTCTTCTTGGTCAACTGGGTCAACGGTGCTGCTATCTTGGAGAAACCTTGGATAAACTTACGGTAATATCCCGCTAACCCCAAGAAACTTCTTACATCTGTTGCATTCTTGGGCGTAGGCCAATCTTGTACCGTAGCCACCTTTGCTGGGTCCACGACAATACCACTCTCTGATACAACATGGCCCAAGAACCTCACTTCCCTCTTCCAGAAGTGACACTTAGAAAACTTTGCTTTCAATTGGTGTTTTCTTAACACCTCCATCGCTACTCTTAAATGTTTCTTGTGTTCTTCCTCTGTCCTCGAATAGACCAAAATATCATCCACGAACACAAGAACAGACTTATTCAACTGATCTCTGAATACCCTATTCATAAGATCCACAAAATATGCCGGGGCATTAGTCAGCCCAAATGGCATAACCAACCATTCATAAAACCCAGACGGCGTTCGAAATGCCGTTTTAGCTATACTCTCAGCTTCCACTCTAAGCTGATGAAAACCTGTCGCGAGATCCAACTGAGAAAATACTCTCGCGCCACTCAACTGATCAAACAAATCATCTATCCGCGGTAGAGGATACTTGTTCTTCCTCGTCACTTTATTCAACCCGCGGTAGTCTACACACAAACGAAGGGAACCATCCGCCTTGGTAGCAAACACAACTGGTGCTCCCCATTCAGAAACACTCCTTCTGATAAACCCCTTCTTCAAAAGATCGCTGACTTGCACCTCGAGCTCCCGCTGCTCTCTTGGTGCCATACGACGAAGTGGCATCACTATAGGTCTGGCACCTTTTACCAAATCAATACAAAACTCAATCTCTCGGTGTGGTGGAAGTCCGGTCACTTCTTCGAAAACATCCGGATACTGGCCAACCACGGGCAAACCTGACAACTCACTATGCGGAATGTCGAGGGAGTTTAGAAAACTAGCCAATACCCCCTTACTGGGTCGACCACCAAACACTATCCTCCGCCCATCATCCGCTCTAACTGTCACCAACAAGCCCTCACAGTCTACCACCACCCCGTATCTTTGGAGCCAATCTACTCCCAAAATAATGCCAAACCCAGTAAAGCCCAAAACAAAGCAATCACAAACAAACATGCATCCATGACTCGATAGGACCACATTACGACAAATCATGCTAAGACTAGTCGAACCACCAATCGGGTTCATCACTACTAAAGGTCTATCAACAATCTCGGGCTCCAATCCTAACCTATCTACCAGGTCACTAGATATGAAAGAACTGGAAGCTCCGGTATCAAACAAAACTCTAACGGGAACATCATAAACAGAAAGCATACCTTGAATGACGACATTCTTTCCCTTCTCCGCCGCAGTTGGGGCATTCGACGAAGAAGGAATAGCATTAAGAGCATATGCTTTCACCATTTGCTTTTCCTTAGGGGGTTGCGGACACTTGTCCTTGTGGTGTCCCAATTGGCCACAATTGAAGCACTTCCTATCCGCTGGCTTGGCCCGACAATTACTAGCATAATGACCCTTCTTACCACAGCTGAAGCACTCCACATCTTGCTTATTCTTTTTCTTCTGGCCATCCTTAGCCTGATTCTGCTTTCTCTTATTCTGAGAACGACCTTTGCCTCCACCACTAGCTTGTGGCTTTGGCTCCTCTGCGGATGCAACCTCAGTCTTCGACTTAGGGTAGGAACTTTCTGATCTTAACGCTTTCCCCACAATCGATTCAAATGTCTCATCGATGTGGTTAATAAGTTTTTCCCCCAAGTACTGATCCAAACCAGTTATGAATTTCTCATTCTTTTTCTCGGCAGTATCAATAAGAGATAAGCCATATTTTGACAAAGTGTCAAATTCAGCAATATACTCCGAGACAGCTCTGCCATTCTGCTTGAGCTCCAAGAACTTCTTAAACAACATTGACTTCTGAGCAGCTGGAATGAACTTCTCACTAAAGCGAGCCTTAAACTGCTCCCATGTAATCTGGTCTTCGGGAGTAGCTGCCTTTATAGCATTCCACCAATTCATTGCCCGCCCTTGCAGCTGACGGGACGCTAGCTTTCTCTTCATCGCATCCTCGATACCCAAATCCTCGAAGATACGTTCGCAACTATCCAACCAATCTTGAACATCCGTAGCCGACTCCGTTCCGTGGAACGGCTTCCCACCAAGGCTAGTATAATCCTTATTCAGCTTGGCGAAGTCGACTCTTGGCGCCTGCACTATTGGACCACCACCATTTCCACCATTGGGAGCTACCCTCTGCACATCTCTAAGCATCTCTCTCATGAGGTCAGTAAACATCGTCCTCATGTCAGCAGCATTCCCATTATTGGCTCCCCTACCAGCACCTCTAGTATATCGGCTCATCGTCAATCTGAAAAAGGAAATGATTAACGACTTCATAGTGGTGCTAGTGCAGTACGACTTCATTCTTATACTACTAATAGTATATATACATATAGCTTTTTAAAAACCAAAGTAATCACAAATACGCTCTCTCGTATACGTATAATATCTCTCCCTGGTAACTTCCCTAGGTTAACTACGCAACCTGGCTCTGATACCAAGTGTGACGGCCCGCCCCGCACCAGCCTGCATTTCCTCCGAAAGTGCGCTGTACACATGCCCGACTAGCACAAGACGGTCGTCAGAAGAAAGGAAAGAAGGGAATAGACTAGTCAAAGAACCTATAGAATGTCTCACAGCGCATGGAATAAAATATAATAATAATAATGTACTTGACATAAAACAGGC
Source organism: Allium sativum (assembly GCA_030737875.1). Lineage (NCBI taxonomy): Eukaryota > Viridiplantae > Streptophyta > Magnoliopsida > Asparagales > Amaryllidaceae > Allium > Allium sativum. Next base: position 875,617,401 of record CM060909.1, read on the forward strand.
GAGACAGTGCATAAGCTGATAACTAAAACCAACATCAATCTCAAAGCAGCGGAAATCCAAATACAGCTTATTACAACTTTCCAAATTTTCTGTCTCAAAACAAAAGAAAGCTAAAATAGAAGATACACCAACAATGCCCAAGCAGTGATCTTCAACAACACAGGGAGAATATTATGTATATAGTACGTGGAAGCCTCCTGCTCGTCTCCGGATCATCTACCCGTGCATCACCAGCTAACCTGTCTCTAGTCTGCTCGTGTGAGCACCCAGAGTAATAAGAAGAGACATAAAACTCTGGGTCAGACATAAAGCCTGGTATGAGCGATAAGCATCTAAATAGAGTAATAACAGGTATACTAAACCATACCTGAACCTGGACCTGCAACCAAAGAGTTAGCACCACATACCGTACAATACTCCAAGGTGCCATAATAAATAGTGTAAGAATATGGGGGTGGGGTGTGCATGTCACAATGATAGCAAACAAATCATCCATAGTAACCATCCTCACATCTCTCACTCAGTGCGTAAAGCGTACGACATCTACCACTTTGGAACACTAGACAAACTGAGGTTACGACGAATCCCGACTTGTAGAAACCCTGCTGTGACCAAGCCAAACACTTGGAGTCATGACCAAACATTTCAATGACCCACTTCATTGGTCGTAGCCCTTGGTTCTACCAATGCCACAATGGCCCTGAATCCGCCTTCGTACCTCCTACCATAGTGGTCCAAAGCTATAGACGTCGATAACTCCTTAGCACGCGTCCCGCAGCGAAGCCCAACCATGAAGCGAACTCGTTGATTCCCATCTGAATCTTGAGCTCTAACTTCTCATTTGGACTTCCTTTGCATCTCGGGTTTGGTCGAATTGGAGTTGGTCTTCAGAAGAGTCATCACGAAGTAGTAAAAGTACACGTCTGGTTCCCCATGCTCGGTTCGGATACATTCCCCGGTTCGGTTCGGAGTGCCACCATCCTCTGGGTTCGGGTCCTTCTCCCTCATGCGGTTCGGTTCGGAGCTCTTCCTCATGCGGTTCGGTTCGGAGCTCTTCCTCATGCGGTTCGGTTCGGAGCTCTGAAGCGGTTCGTGTATTGCCCTCGATTCGGTTCGGAATATGGTATCCATGCTCCTCTTTCTTCCACTTCAGTCCTCCTTGTTCCTTCCGATCCCACGCTGCGCCCCTCCGATCCGACCAGGCCTTCCTTGTTGCCTCTTCACGTCATGCTCCAGAAAGTACACGCCCCGGTCCGGTTTGGATATGTCCGATCCGATCCCTTACCGGATCCGATCCCCTACCCGATCCGATCAGATTAGATACCCTGCAGTTTTCTGCAACTTCCCAGCAACTGTTTATACGCCTCTCGACGGCGTTTTCGACCAATCTAACTATTGGAATCAATCACAAAGCATACCAAAGAGTCATAGCAACATATAACAGCAACCGCAAGCAACAAACAACAACTTAAATGAATCATAATGGATCAAAAGTGGCCAAAACCTCACATTTTCCTATAATCCCTCTTAATCATGTTTAGGCATACGATTAGCAAAACACATCGAAATTAACCCAAATTTCTAACAGAGCCTTAAAACATTATTTTAGAATTTTAAGAATTTTTCCAGAATTTATTTACGTATAAATTCGCTAATCTTCACTAATTACCCTTAATCACCGTAATTAGTGCAAAAACTATGCAAATCACTCACCTTTGCCACAAATAGAACCCCAAAACTGAAATATTCTCTGATTTGGCGTTGTTCCCAATCCTACACAGCAGCTCTACCTCGGTTCTCGTGCTAATACTCCTTGGTTTGATGTTTGCTATGCCTAATTTCCAATTAGAAAGTGATTTTTGGGTGTTTTAGAGAGATTTAGAGAGTGGAGGCCATGGCTAGGTCAAGATAAATGAAAGTGGCGGCTGGAAAATGTCTAAAGAAATGTTTTCTAACCCTAATCAGCCTCCATATACCCCTAAACCCGAAATTCCCCTTGGGCCTAGCTGCTAATCACCCGTTTAAGCCCAATTAAGCTGTTTTTTCTCCATCTGAAACTTGTTTCAGCCATATCTCCCAAACGGTAAGTCCGTTTGGCTAATGTGACCACTCTACGGAAAGAGAAACCATCATACGAAGCCAATGGAAGTGGTTTCAGGTCAAAATTCATTTCCAGTCAAAAGTTATGGCCAAAACAGTGCCAACTAGGGGTAAAATGGTCATTTAAAAATCGAGAAAAATCATGAACATGGGAAATGACCCCAATAGTCGTCTCCCAAAGTTACATGACCATACGACTTCGTATGTGAAATAAATAAATATTCTATGATCCTATGATGTGTAGAATGCGGGTCGTTACACTCTCCCCCCCCCCCCCCCCTTAAGAAATTTCGTCCCCGAAATTCCTTAACCCAAAACATACAAGGGATCCCGCATGCCTAACAACCATATACAACAATCAAATATGTAAAACAAGCAAACAAGCCTATCCTAGCATGCGGAAAACTAAATCGAAGTCAAAATCTTACCAGGCAAAGAGTTCTGGATACTTCTTCCTTATGTCCTCCTCTGTTTCCCAAGTACAATCACTCTCGTCCTCGCTCCACTGTACCTTGACTAGCTTCACCGCCTTCCTTCGAAGTTGCTTCATGTCGTACTCGACAATACGGGCCGGCTTGCGGTTCCCAACCGTCTCGGGTTCTACTTCGAAGTCCTCCAACTGATCAGGTGAAATAGTCATATCTGAGTCGTGGACGAACTTCCTTAGTTGGGAAACATGAAATACGTTATGAACTCCCGCCATCTTCTCCGGTAAGTCAATTCTATACGCCAAATTCCCGACTAGTTCAAAAACAGGGAATGGACCAACAAATCTTGGTGCTAATTTGCCTCTCCTGCCAAATCGTATTACGCTCTTCAACGGAGAAATCTTGACAAACACCAAGTCGCCAACGGAGAATTTTAAGTCTCTTCTTCTCTTATCAGCATAACTTTTCTGCCTATCTTGGGCTGCCTTCATTCGTTGTTGAATGATCTTGATCTTATCTGAAGTTTCCCTCACCACATCTGGTCCAAGCATAAACTTCTCGCCAGTCTCTATCCAACATGATGGTGAGTTGCACGGTCTTCCATACAAAGCTTCAAACGGAGCCATACCGATACTGGATTGGTAACTATTATTATATGCAAACTCCACTAGATGCAAATGGTCATCCCATGATCCACCAAAATCCAATATACATGCTCTCAAGAGATCTTCCAAAATACGGTTCACCCTCTCCGTCTGACCGTCGGTCTGAGGATGATATGCGGTACTGAGATGTAACTCTGACCCTAGAGCCTCTTGTAAGCTCTTCCAAAACCCACTAGTGAACAACGGGTCTCGGTCGCTCACAATGCCTTTAGGTACTCCATGAAATCTCACTACCCACTTCATATACAATTTTGCTAACTTAGCTGCCGTTCTAGTCGATTTGACTGGTATAAACCTTGCACTTTTAGTCAGTCGATCTACAATTACCCAAATGCTGTCATATCCCGATCTAGTCCTTGGTAATCCATCGATGAAATCCATCGAGACTTGCTCCCATTTCCATTCGGGAATTTCTAAGGGCTGTAACAACCCACTAGGCTTCTTTTGCTCGGCTTTAACTAGCTGGCAATTCATGCACTTGGATATAAACTTCCCAACGTCTCTTTTCATCCCTTCCCAGTAGTAGGTCTGCTTCATATCCCGATACATCTTATTACCACCGGGGTGTATAGTCAGCTTTGAGTGATGACATTCTCTAAGCACTTCATCTCTCAATCCATTGACATTGGGTACAACAAGCTTTCCATTCTTTCTAAGCCATCTATCTCGATCAAGCCCATACTTGTTCACCTCCTCATCGATACCCATCTCTAACTTGGAGATGATTTCCAATAGGTTAGGATCGTCCCTCTGACTGGAGCCGATCCGTTCAATCAAAGTGGGTCTGATCGTCAAACTTGCTAACATTTCTGGGTCCAATTCGCACTTTGGTCTGAAATCAAACCCCGCGAGAAACTCCAGTTGCTTCCATTCAAGGAACATAGCCCCTAAGCTGGCATGTCTTCTACTCAATGCATCAGCCACCGCATTGCCCTTTCCTGGTGTGTATGCGATGTCAAAATCATAGGAAGCTAAGAACTCTAACCATCTCTGCTGACGGAGATTTAAATCCTTCTGGGACAATAGATACTTTAACGACTTATGATCCGTAAATAGCTCAAATCTTTCTCCCAAGAGATAGTGTCTCCACATCTTTAACGCGAACATGATCGCTGCCAATTCTAAATCATGGGTAGGGTACCTTCTCTCGTGCGGTTTCAATTGCCGACTTGCATAAGCTACAACCCTACCGCCTTGCATCAATACAGCACCCAGTCCGGTACCACAGGCATCCGTGTATACCGTCATCTCTTCATCCCCCTTAGGAATGACTAACACTGGTGCGCTTGTCAACTTGTCCTTTAGACTTCTGAATGCATTCTCGCACCTTTCATCCCAGACAAAAGCTTGATTCTTCTTGGTCAACTGGGTCAACGGTGCTGCTATCTTGGAGAAACCTTGGATAAACTTACGGTAATATCCCGCTAACCCCAAGAAACTTCTTACATCTGTTGCATTCTTGGGCGTAGGCCAATCTTGTACCGTAGCCACCTTTGTTGGGTCCACGACAATACCACTCTCTGATACAACATGGCCCAAGAACCTCACTTCCCTCTTCCAGAAGTGACACTTAGAAAACTTTGCTTTCAATTGGTGTTTTCTTAACACCTCCATCGCTACTCTTAAATGTTTCTTGTGTTCTTCCTCTGTCCTCGAATAGACCAAAATATCATCCACGAACACAAGAACAGACTTATTCAACTGATCTCTGAATACCCTATTCATAAGATCCACAAAATATGCCGGGGCATTAGTCAGCCCAAATGGCATAACCAACCATTCATAAAACCCAGACGGCGTTCGAAATGCCGTTTTAGCTATACTCTCAGCTTCCACTCTAAGCTGATGAAAACCTGTCGCGAGATCCAACTGAGAAAATACTCTCGCGCCACTCAACTGATCAAACAAATCATCTATCCGCGGTAGAGGATACTTGTTCTTCCTCGTCACTTTATTCAACCCGCGGTAGTCTACACACAAACGAAGGGAACCATCCGCCTTGGTAGCAAACACAACTGGTGCTCCCCATTCAGAAACACTCCTTCTGATAAACCCCTTCTTCAAAAGATCGCTGACTTGCACCTCGAGCTCCCGCTGCTCTCTTGGTGCCATACGACGAAGTGGCATCACTATAGGTCTGGCACCTTTTACCAAATCAATACAAAACTCAATCTCTCGGTGTGGTGGAAGTCCGGTCACTTCTTCGAAAACATCCGGATACTGGCCAACCACGGGCAAACCTGACAACTCACTATGCGGAATGTCGAGGGAGTTTAGAAAACTAGCCAATACCCCCTTACTGGGTCGACCACCAAACACTATCCTCCGCCCATCATCCGCTCTAACTGTCACCAACAAGCCCTCACAGTCTACCACCACCCCGTATCTTTGGAGCCAATCTACTCCCAAAATAATGCCAAACCCAGTAAAGCCCAAAACAAAGCAATCACAAACAAACATGCATCCATGACTCGATAGGACCACATTACGACAAATCATGCTAAGACTAGTCGAACCACCAATCGGGTTCATCACTACTAAAGGTCTATCAACAATCTCGGGCTCCAATCCTAACCTATCTACCAGGTCACTAGATATGAAAGAACTGGAAGCTCCGGTATCAAACAAAACTCTAACGGGAACATCATAAACAGAAAGCATACCTTGAATGACGACATTCTTTCCCTTCTCCGCCGCAGTTGGGGCATTCGACGAAGAAGGAATAGCATTAAGAGCATATGCTTTCACCATTTGCTTTTCCTTAGGGGGTTGCGGACACTTGTCCTTGTGGTGTCCCAATTGGCCACAATTGAAGCACTTCCTATCCGCTGGCTTGGCCCGACAATTACTAGCATAATGACCCTTCTTACCACAGCTGAAGCACTCCACATCTTGCTTATTCTTTTTCTTCTGGCCATCCTTAGCCTGATTCTGCTTTCTCTTATTCTGAGAACGACCTTTGCCTCCACCACTAGCTTGTGGCTTTGGCTCCTCTGCGGATGCAACCTCAGTCTTCGACTTAGGGTAGGAACTTTCTGATCTTAACGCTTTCCCCACAATCGATTCAAATGTCTCATCGATGTGGTTAATAAGTTTTTCCCCCAAGTACTGATCCAAACCAGTTATGAATTTCTCATTCTTTTTCTCGGCAGTATCAATAAGAGATAACCCATATTTTGACAAAGTGTCAAATTCAGCAATATACTCCGAGACAGCTCTGCCATTCTGCTTGAGCTCCAAGAACTTCTTAAACAACATTGACTTCTGAGCAGCTGGAATGAACTTCTCACTAAAGCGAGCCTTAAACTGCTCCCATGTAATCTGGTCTTCGGGAGTAGCTGCCTTTATAGCATTCCACCAATTCATTGCCCGCCCTTGCAGCTGACGGGACGCTAGCTTTCTCTTCATCGCATCCTCGATACCCAAATCCTCGAAGATACGTTCGCAACTATCCAACCAATCTTGAACATCCGTAGCCGACTCCGTTCCGTGGAACGGCTTCCCACCAAGGCTAGTATAATCCTTATTCAGCTTGGCGAAGTCGACTCTTGGCGCCTGCACTATTGGACCACCACCATTTCCACCATTGGGAGCTACCCTCTGCACATCTCTAAGCATCTCTCTCATGAGGTCAGTAAACATCGTCCTCATGTCAGCAGCATTCCCATTATTGGCTCCCCTACCAGCACCTCTAGTATATCGGCTCATCGTCAATCTGAAAAAGGAAATGATTAACGACTTCATAGTGGTGCTAGTGCAGTACGACTTCATTCTTATACTACTAATAGTATATATACATATAGCTTTTTAAAAACCAAAGTAATCACAAATACGCTCTCTCGTATACGTATAATATCTCTCCCTGGTAACTTCCCTAGGTTAACTACGCAACCTGGCTCTGATACCAAGTGTGACGGCCCGCCCCGCACCAGCCTGCATTTCCTCCGAAAGTGCGCTGTACACATGCCCGACTAGCACAAGACGGTCGTCAGAAGAAAGGAAAGAAGGGAATAGACTAGTCAAAGAACCTATAGAATGTCTCACAGCGCATGGAATAAAATATAATAATAATAATGTACTTGACATAAAACAGGCGAGACAGTGCATAAGCTGATAACTAAAACCAACATCAATCTCAAAGCAGCGGAAATCCAAATACAGCTTATTACAACTTTCCAAATTTTCTGTCTCAAAACAAAAGAAAGCTAAAATAGAAGATACACCAACAATGCCCAAGCAGTGATCTTCAACAACACAGGGAGAATATTATGTATATAGTACGTGGAAGCCTCCTGCTCGTCTCCGGATCATCTACCCGTGCATCACCAGCTAACCTGTCTCTAGTCTGCTCGTGTGAGCACCCAGAGTAATAAGAAGAGACATAAAACTCTGGGTCAGACATAAAGCCTGGTATGAGCGATAAGCATCTAAATAGAGTAATAACAGGTATACTAAACCATACCTGAACCTGGACCTGCAACCAAAGAGTTAGCACCACATACCGTACAATACTCCAAGGTGCCATAATAAATAGTGTAAGAATATGGGGGTGGGGTGTGCATGTCACAATGATAGCAAACAAATCATCCATAGTAACCATCCTCACATCTCTCACTCAGTGCGTAAAGCGTACGACATCTACCACTTTGGAACACTAGACAAACTGAGGTTACGACGAATCCCGACTTGTAGAAACCCTGCTGTGACCAAGCCAAACACTTGGAGTCATGACCAAACATTTCAATGACCCACTTCATTGGTCGTAGCCCTTGGTTCTACCAATGCCACAATGGCCCTGAATCCGCCTTCGTACCTCCTACCATAGTGGTCCAAAGCTATAGACGTCGATAACTCCTTAGCACGCGTCCCGCAGCGAAGCCCAACCATGAAGCGAACTCGTTGATTCCCATCTGAATCTTGAGCTCTAACTTCTCATTTGGACTTCCTTTGCATCTCGGGTTTGGTCGAATTGGAGTTGGTCTTCAGAAGAGTCATCACGAAGTAGTAAAAGTACACGTCTGGTTCCCCATGCTCGGTTCGGATACATTCCCCGGTTCGGTTCGGAGTGCCACCATCCTCTGGGTTCGGGTCCTTCTCCCTCATGCGGTTCGGTTCGGAGCTCTTCCTCATGCGGTTCGGTTCGGAGCTCTTCCTCATGCGGTTCGGTTCTGTAACGACCCTGAATTTTGGGGCCAAGTTAAAATTTATTTTAAGTGATTTTAAATGAGTTTTGATATTTAAAATAATCTATTTTAAATAATAAGGATCACAAATTTGGTTCAAATCGAAGTTAGAATGAATAAATTAATTTTAAATATAAAAAGAGCTAGAAATGGCGCGGTAGTTTGAAAAGTCAAACTTGAGCTTTGACTAACCATACAAGATGCAAAATTTAACGGATTTTAGTAAAACTAAAAATATTAGAATCTATTTAAAAATATCTTTCCAACGAATCCGAAGAATCGAAATTTCATAGCGGAAATCAAAAGTTATGGCTAATTCAATTTTTAGAAAGGTCGGTGGGTAATTTGCATAGAACAAAAATGCTACTTTTCACATATGTAGGAATTTGAACTCGAAACCACTTCCATTGGTTTCAGAATGACGTTTCTGCATTGAAAAACAGTAAACACTTATATGTTTCGAGTTTCAGAAAATATTAGTTTAAAAATGTATTTTTAATATTAAAAATATTCGCCGTGAAAATAGCCATTTTTCAAAATGTCTCAGAATTGAACGAAACGAATTTTGTTGTGATCGTATCGGCATAAGAAAGCCAAAGATAATTTTTCCGGATTTTTCTGACTTCGTATGTGGCCCCGGCAAAATTATATTTACGTTCGAATTTAAAATAAAGGATTTATTTGAAAATAAAATAAAACCAGTCTGTAACTTCAGAATTGGACCATGGGGATAGCGCCATCGCGTTCAGAAGACGTCAAAACATTAAGTTCGACAGTCGTTGAGCGTGAATCGGAGGTCGTATGTGAAAACGGTATTTTCTTGAATTAAATAATTAATTAAATAAAAAAAAAAAAAAAAAAACCCTAGAAATACACGTATATATACCACCGTATATACGAACAGTACCTTCTTCCTCCTCGTCAAATTCAAGCCGCCGTGAAACCCATAGAGCATCAAATTTCAAACTCACTTTTCTCCCTCGTCTCTTAACGAAATTCAACATACCATATACCGTTTCGAAGCTCTTCGCGAGCTCTTCGATTTGGTACCAATCTCCGCCTCCCCCGTGCCCTGTAGCTCCGCCACCGAGCCCGTAAACATCCGCCGCACGCAGCCATGTGGGCCCCACCACGTTCGACCGAGCTCCACCCCCTTCTGGCCGTGCAAAGATCTCTCCAAGGCGGTTATTCTCCAAAAAACGGCACCCAAAACCGTTCAGTAAATCAAAAGTTATCGCGATTTGAAGTTTTGAACAAATTCTGAAAATATGGTATGCTTCAGATTTCCCCACGCTTTTAAGTGTTACACAGCCAGTTGTTAAAAGTCTGTTTGATTTAAAACATCAATAACTTTTGCATATGAACACCGATTCTGAAAATTTCAGATCCGATGGAACCGTGACTTCGAATACCACTTTAATACAGAGCAATTGGGAACAAACTCTAATCTAATTGAGGTGAGAATCCTATTTATTTTATTTAAGTAATTATATTTTAATTATGGATGTTCGCATTCATAATCATATATGTTTGTGAATCTGCTATGATATAAACTGTATGTGAATCTGCTATGACTTAATCTGTATGCGTATGCTATGTCAAAACCCACTGTATGTTGAGATGTTACAATATAAAAATTATAAATTAAAATCGTTCATGTATGTTGTGTGACATGTTTATATGTTAAATGTTAACATATCAAAATTGTTCATTGTATGTTATATTAACATTTTTATATATTAAAAATAGAAAATGTTGGGAATGTTCATCGTAGGATAAAAGTGACACTTTTGTCAATATCAAAATAAGAAAATGAACACCGTATGTAAATTGACACTTTTGTCAATATCAAAATAAGAAAATGAACACCGTATGTAAAGTGACACTTTTGTCAATATCAAAATAAGAAAATGAACACCGTATGTAAATTGACACTTTGGTCAATATCAAAATAAGAAAATGAACACCGTATGTAAATTGACACTTTTGTCAATATCAAAGTAAGAAAATTAGCACCGTATGTTGAATGAACAAATTTGTGTCATTAACAAAATAGAATTTGCCGCTATGTTAAAGAATGATATTTTGTGTCATTAACAAAATAGAATTTGCCGCTATGTTAAAGAATGATATTTTGTGTCATTAACAAAATAGAATTTGCCGCTATGTTAAAGAATTATATTTTGTGTCATTAACAAAATAGAATTTGCCGCTATGTTAAAGAATTATATTTTGTGTCATTAACAAAATAGAATTTGTCGCTATGTTAAAGAATTATATTTTGTGTCATTAACAAAATAGAATTTGCCGCTATGTTAAAGAATTATATTTTGTGTCATTAACAAAATAGAATTTGCCGCTATGTTAAAGAATTATATTTTGTGTCATTAACAAAATAGAATTTGCCGCTATGTTAAAGAATTATATTTTGTGTCATTAACAAAATAGAATTTGTCGCTATATTAAAGAATTATATTTTGTGTCATTAACAAAATAGAATTTGCCGCTATGTTAAAGAATTATATTTTGTGTCATTAACAAAATAGAATTTGCCGCTATGTTAAAGAATTATATTTTGTGTCATTAACAAAATAGAATTTGTCGCTATGTTAAAGAATTATATTTTGTGTCATTAACAAAATAGAATTTGCCGCTATGTTAAAGAATTATATTTTGTGTCATTAACAAAATAGAATTTGTCGCTATGTTAAAGAATTATATTTTGTGTCATTAACAAAATAGAATTTGCCGCTATGTTAAAGAATTATATTTTGTGTCATTAACAAAATAGAATTTGCCGCTATGTTAAAGAATTATATTTTGTGTATTAACAAAATAGAATTTGTCGCTATGTTAAAGAATTATATTTTGTGTATTAACAAAATAGAATTTGTCGCTATGTTAAAGAATTATATTTTGTGTCATTAACAAAATAGAATTTGCCGCTATGTTAAAGAATGATATTTTGTGTCATTAACAAAATAGAATTTGCCGCTATGTTAAAGAATTATATTTTGTGTCATTAACAAAATAGAATTTGCCGCTATGTTAAAGAATTATATTTTGTGTCATTAACAAAATAGAATTTGCCGCTATGTTAAAGAATTATATTTTGTGTCATTAACAAAATAGAATTTGCCGCTATGTTAAAGAATTATATTTTGTGTCATTAACAAAATAGAATTTGTCGCTATGTTAAAGAATGATATTTTGTGTCATTAACAAAATAGAATTTGTCGCTATGTTAAAGAATTATATTTTGTGTCATTAACAAAATAGAATTTGCCGCTATGTTAAAGAATTATATTTTGTGTCATTAACAAAATAGAATTTGCCGCTATGTTAAAGAATTATATTTTGTGTATTAACAAAATAGAATTTGCCGCTATGTTAAAGAATTATATTTTGTGTCATTAACAAAATAGAATTTGTCGCTATGTTAAAGAATTATATTTTGTGTCATTAACAAAATAGAATTTGCCGCTATGTTAAAGAATGATATTTTGTGTCATTAACAAAATAGAATTTGTCGCTATGTTAAAGAATGATATTTTGTGTCATTAACAAAATAGAATTTGTCGCTATGTTAAAGAATGATATTTTGTGTCATTAACAAAATAGAATTTGCCGCTATGTTAAAGAATTATATTTTGTGTCATTAACAAAATAGAATTTGCCGCTATGTTAAAGAATTATATTTTGTGTCATTAACAAAATAGAATTTGTCGCTATGTTAAAGAATTATATTTTGTGTCATTAACAAAATAGAATTTGCCGCTACGTTAAAGAATGATATTTTGTGTATTAACAAAATAGAATTTGTCGCTATGTTAAAGAATGATATTTTGTGTATTAACAAAATAGAATTTGCCGCTATGTTAAAGAATTATATTTTGTGTATTAACAAAATAGAATTTGTCGCTATGTTAAAGAATTATATTTTGTGTCATTAACAAAATAGAATTTGCCGCTATGTTAAAGAATTATATTTTGTGTCATTAACAAAATAGAATTTGCCGCTATGTTAAAGAATGATATTTTGTGTCATTAACAAAATAGAATTTGCCGCTATGTTAAAGAATTATATTTTGTGTCATTAACAAAATAGAATTTGCCGCTATGTTAAAGAATGATATTTTGTGTCATTAACAAAATAGAATTTGCCGCTATGTTAAAGAATGATATTTTGTGTCATTAACAAAATAGAATTTGCCGCTATGTTAAAGAATTATATTTTGTGTCATTAACAAAATAGAATTTGCCGCTATGTTAAAGAATTATATTTTGTGTCATTAACAAAATAGAATTTGCCGCTATGTTAAAGAATGATATTTTGTGTCATTAACAAAATAGAATTTGCCGCTATGTTAAAGAATTATATTTTGTGTCATTAACAAAATAGAATTTGCCGCTATGTTAAAGAATTATATTTTGTGTCATTAACAAAATAGAATTTGTCGCTATGTTAAAGAATTATATTTTGTGTCATTAACAAAATAGAATTTGCCGCTATGTTAAAGAATGATATTTTGTGTATTAACAAAATAGAATTTGTCGCTATGTTAAAGAATGATATTTTGTGTATTAACAAAATAGAATTTGCCGCTATGTTAAAGAATTATATTTTGTGTATTAACAAAATAGAATTTGTCGCTATGTTAAAGAATGATATTTGGTGTCATTAACAAAATAGAATTTGTCGCTATGTTAAAGAATTATATTTTGTGTATTAACAAAATAGAATTTGTCGCTATGTTAAAGAATTATATTTTGTGTCATTAACAAAATAGAATTTGCCGCTATGTTAAAGAATGATATTTTGTGTCATTAACAAAATAGAATTTGTCGCTATGTTAAAGAATGATATTTTGTGTCATTAACAAAATAGAATTTGTCGCTATGTTAAAGAATTATATTTTGTGTCATTAACAAAATAGAGTTTGTCGCTATATGTAATGAATATTTTTGTTCATTATTAAAAATAGCATAGTATGTTAATGAACTATGTTTTTGTTCAAAATAGAAAAAGTGTGTTTTATGCATTGCATATTATTTTTGTCAAAATAGAAAAAGTGTGTTTTATGCATTGCATATTATTTTTGTCAAAATAGAAAAAGTGCGTTTTATGCATTGCATATTATTTTTGTCAAAATAGAAAAAGTGTGTTTTATGCATTGCATATTATTTTTGTCAAAATAGGAAAAAAGTGTGTTTTATGCATTGCATATTATTTTTGTCAAAATAGAAAAAGTGTGTTTTATGCATTGCATATTATTTTTGTCAAAATAGGAAAAAAGTGTGTTTTATGCATTGCATATTAATTTTGTCAAATTAGAACGTTATATAGAAGTGCATTGTATGCATAATATTTTGTCAAGTTAGAAAAATAGAAAATACATTGTATGCAAATAATATTTTGTCAAGTTAGAACATTGTATGCATAATATTTTGTCAAGTTAGAAAAATAGAAATACATTGTATGCATAATAATTTGTCAAGTTAGAGAAATAGAAATGCATTGTATGAATATATTATTTTGTCATGTTAGAAAATAGAGAAATGCATTGTATGAAACTATCATTTTTGATATATTAAAAATAGAGAATTGCATTGTATGTAAACTATCATTTCTGATATGTTGAAAATATAGAATTTCCTTGTATGTAAAATATGAAAATATACACCGTATGATTCATTAGCATTTTTGTTAATATCAGGAATAAGGAAATGTACTGTAGGATAAATTAACATTATTTTCAATGTTAAATATAAAGAAAATTCCACCGTATGATAGTTACACTATTTTATAATGATAAGATTTAGAGAACTTGACCGTAGGAAGAATATATATTATTTATAATGTATATAAAGAGAGAATTCACCCCGTAGGAAGAATTAACATTTATTTTATGTTAAATAAGAGAGATGAAACTATGTGCAGGAATTAACATTATTTTAATGTTGAAAAAAAATGGAACTGTATGTAAGAATTAACATTATTTATAATGTAAATAAAAGAAATGAAATGTATGTAAGGATAACATTATTTATAATGTTAAATGAAAGGTAAGGAACTGTATTGAAACATTAAAATTAATTATATTTAAATAATTAAGGCAAGAATTAATCGTTATAAAATAAAATAACGTTATGAAATATGTTTTTCTCAAAATATATGAATGCGAGATTATTTGGAAAGACCGGGTTAATCCCATTCCAAATGATCGTACGATTTCAAGAATTCAAGTATGAAGACGGCGCATGAAGACCGTAAATCTCCCCTCGAATGGACAACGATCAAGACTCTGAGTTGGTTTGCTCCCAATTCAAGGGTCGGGGTAATTGCCCAAACGTACGTGTTGATTTCACGGGTTTGACCCTAGTTCAGACCTAGAGCATGGGTATAAATGGATAGTGTGTCTGACATCGTACCCCACAAAATATTATGTTGTTGATTTTCAGTTAATATATAAACGATTGGTGGTAGAGAATTTATTCTCTACTTAACACCCGTTTATATAGTGACGGACGATCAATAGTACGGTATGGAGTGACGGTGTGGCATACTAAGATGCAATGATCAGGGTTTCTTGTTGAAAAGCAGAACCTTGTGGTATGAAGAACATGACTTCACGAGCCTCACAAACCGGTAGAGTCTAAAAAGGGGGAAGGGAACGCAGGGAAAGTAGCACGTTTCTTTCTAGTTAGTAGTCATTTTACTTTTGGAGGATGATGAAATGAGGCGCCTCGGATAGGTCCTATAGGACCGGGAAACGTGTGCTTAGGAATTGCCAATCCTCTAAGCTGTATGTGAGGACCGGCCCTGCAGGATCCAAGGGTTAACTGCGGGTAATCCTGAGACGTTAACTAGAGCGTCTCGAATCGGTAAGGAGTCCTCCCTAGCCTGGACTCATGATGGAAACCCAAATTTCCAATACGACCCCGACGGATTTGATTGTATTACTAGTATTGGAGGCATAATATATGGTACCTATGCTTCCTAGGATTAATACATTGCTTTGAATTGTTTTAAAACATATACACTAATAATAGTATTAGTTACGTATTTGGCGTATTTAGCATGTTTAACCACCATAAGGTAAAACTCTATCCTCTTGGTGTGCGTTGCATTGTGTGATGGGACCTGAGTCTTATGGTGGTTCCATTTTTCAAAAGACATTGCGTTGTTGACGACTTATTTAATCATTTATTATGACACTTTAAATTATGCACGGCAGTCCCTTAGAGTAAACCCGTTCCGCGTTAGCGGCGTGGTCTTTTGGATTTGCCTTATTCTTATTAGTATAAGTTATTTAAGAATTCTCACACCAGTCCCACGACTGACCCATAGTTTGTTTCACCTTTTTGCAAACTTGGGTGCCCTCTCTTCTACACGGGCAGCCAAGTAGACAGGTTCATTCTTTGCTTGGAGTTTTCTTTGAAGCTGCTTATTTTCTCTCTCTTGGATTCTGCTTGGGAGAAGAGGTGATGACTTGAAGCTTGAAGACTTTTTGTTTCTATTGGCATCTTTTCTTTTCTTTTTAGACATCAAACTTATTTCTTTTCTGCAAACTTGTTGTAATAATCTTAGTTTTCTGTGACTGTGGAATTTCTGTGATTGATGACATTATATTTTTCCGCTGCTATAATGTTATTACTCTATGAATCTCCTTTGCTATATTGTATCTGTGTTCTGTTTTATTGTATTTATGTTGTATTCCAAAAATGATTTCTCCTGCTTTCACCCGTGGAAGTTTGGGGTCGTCACAGTTGGTATCAGAGCTTTGGTTTACAAAGCGGAGTACAACATATCTATAATAATTCGTTTACATAGAATCACTATATTCTATGGCGAACAGTTCATGAGATACATAATAGCCAGTCACTTTATCGTCATCTTTTCATTCATCCTTCGATCTTTTAGAATCACCTTTTCTGTTGTTTTGACTCTTTCCTTGATCATACGTTCGAAGAAGACTAAGAGAAGTGGCGATGCTCAATTGGCACATGTGTACGAAGGAGCGAAAGGACCAACTTCTTCGGTGGAAGGCCTGATGTTATAGGCGGTACTATTTCTGTTAAAACGTTTCAACATTCTCTGTGTTTATTCTTCCTCTTCTCCTCTTTTATTTTCTTTTTCCTTTTCGAGGACGAAAAGTTCTTAAGTGGGGGAGATTGTAACGACCCTGAATTTTGGGGCCAAGTTAAAATTTATTTTAAGTGATTTTAAATGAGTTTTGATATTTAAAATAATCTATTTTAAATAATAAGGATCACAAATTTGGTTCAAATCGAAGTTAGAATGAATAAATTAATTTTAAATATAAAAAGAGCTAGAAATGGCGCGGTAGTTTGAAAAGTCAAACTTGAGCTTTGACTAACCATACAAGATGCAAAATTTAACGGATTTTAGTAAAACTAAAAATATTAGAATCTATTTAAAAATATCTTTCCAACGAATCCGAAGAATCGAAATTTCATAGCGGAAATCAAAAGTTATGGCTAATTCAATTTTTAGAAAGGTCGGTGGGTAATTTGCATAGAACAAAAATGCTACTTTTCACATATGTAGGAATTTGAACTCGAAACCACTTCCATTGGTTTCAGAATGACGTTTCTGCATTGAAAAACAGTAAACACTTATATGTTTCGAGTTTCAGAAAATATTAGTTTAAAAATGTATTTTTAATATTAAAAATATTCGCCGTGAAAATAGCCATTTTTCAAAATGTCTCAGAATTGAACGAAACGAATTTTGTTGTGATCGTATCGGCATAAGAAAGCCAAAGATAATTTTTCCGGATTTTTCTGACTTCGTATGTGGCCCCGGCAAAATTATATTTACGTTCGAATTTAAAATAAAGGATTTATTTGAAAATAAAATAAAACCAGTCTGTAACTTCAGAATTGGACCATGGGGATAGCGCCATCGCGTTCAGAAGACGTCAAAACATTAAGTTCGACAGTCGTTGAGCGTGAATCGGAGGTCGTATGTGAAAACGGTATTTTCTTGAATTAAATAATTAATTAAATAAAAAAAAAAAAAAAAAACCCTAGAAATACACGTATATATACCACCGTATATACGAACAGTACCTTCTTCCTCCTCGTCAAATTCAAGCCGCCGTGAAACCCATAGAGCATCAAATTTCAAACTCACTTTTCTCCCTCGTCTCTTAACGAAATTCAACATACCATATACCGTTTCGAAGCTCTTCGCGAGCTCTTCGATTTGGTACCAATCTCCGCCTCCCCCGTGCCCTGTAGCTCCGCCACCGAGCCCGTAAACATCCGCCGCACGCAGCCATGTGGGCCCCACCACGTTCGACCGAGCTCCACCCCCTTCTGGCCGTGCAAAGATCTCTCCAAGGCGGTCATTCTCCAAAAAACGGCACCCAAAACCGTTCAGTAAATCAAAAGTTATCGCGATTTGAAGTTTTGAACAAATTCTGAAAATATGGTATGCTTCAGATTTCCCCACGCTTTTAAGTGTTACACAGCCAGTTGTTAAAAGTCTGTTTGATTTAAAACATCAATAACTTTTGCATATGAACACCGATTCTGAAAATTTCAGATCCGATGGAACCGTGACTTCGAATACCACTTTAATACAGAGCAATTGGGAACAAACTCTAATCTAATTGAGGTGAGAATCCTATTTATTTTATTTAAGTAATTATATTTTAATTATGGATGTTCGCATTCATAATCATATATGTTTGTGAATCTGCTATGATATAAACTGTATGTGAATCTGCTATGACTTAATCTGTATGCGTATGCTATGTCAAAACCCACTGTATGTTGAGATGTTACAATATAAAAATTATAAATTAAAATCGTTCATGTATGTTGTGTGACATGTTTATATGTTAAATGTTAACATATCAAAATTGTTCATTGTATGTTATATTAACATTTTTATATATTAAAAATAGAAAATGTTGGGAATGTTCATCGTAGGATAAAAGTGACACTTTTGTCAATATCAAAATAAGAAAATGAACACCGTATGTAAATTGACACTTTTGTCAATATCAAAATAAGAAAATGAACACCGTATGTAAAGTGACACTTTTGTCAATATCAAAATAAGAAAATGAACACCGTATGTAAATTGACACTTTTGTCAATATCAAAATAAGAAAATGAACACCGTATGTAAATTGACACTTTTGTCAATATCAAAGTAAGAAAATTAGCACCGTATGTTGAATGAACAAATTTGTGTCATTAACAAAATAGAATTTGCCGCTATGTTAAAGAATGATATTTTGTGTCATTAACAAAATAGAATTTGCCGCTATGTTAAAGAATGATATTTTGTGTCATTAACAAAATAGAATTTGCCGCTATGTTAAAGAATTATATTTTGTGTCATTAACAAAATAGAATTTGCCGCTATGTTAAAGAATTATATTTTGTGTCATTAACAAAATAGAATTTGTCGCTATGTTAAAGAATTATATTTTGTGTCATTAACAAAATAGAATTTGCCGCTATGTTAAAGAATTATATTTTGTGTCATTAACAAAATAGAATTTGCCGCTATGTTAAAGAATTATATTTTGTGTCATTAACAAAATAGAATTTGCCGCTATGTTAAAGAATTATATTTTGTGTCATTAACAAAATAGAATTTGTCGCTATGTTAAAGAATTATATTTTGTGTCATTAACAAAATAGAATTTGCCGCTATGTTAAAGAATTATATTTTGTGTCATTAACAAAATAGAATTTGCCGCTATGTTAAAGAATTATATTTTGTGTCATTAACAAAATAGAATTTGTCGCTATGTTAAAGAATTATATTTTGTGTCATTAACAAAATAGAATTTGCCGCTATGTTAAAGAATTATATTTTGTGTCATTAACAAAATAGAATTTGTCGCTATGTTAAAGAATTATATTTTGTGTCATTAACAAAATAGAATTTGCCGCTATGTTAAAGAATTATATTTTGTGTCATTAACAAAATAGAATTTGCCGCTATGTTAAAGAATTATATTTTGTGTATTAACAAAATAGAATTTGTCGCTATGTTAAAGAATTATATTTTGTGTATTAACAAAATAGAATTTGTCGCTATGTTAAAGAATTATATTTTGTGTCATTAACAAAATAGAATTTGCCGCTATGTTAAAGAATGATATTTTGTGTCATTAACAAAATAGAATTTGCCGCTATGTTAAAGAATTATATTTTGTGTCATTAACAAAATAGAATTTGCCGCTATGTTAAAGAATTATATTTTGTGTCATTAACAAAATAGAATTTGCCGCTATGTTAAAGAATTATATTTTGTGTCATTAACAAAATAGAATTTGCCGCTATGTTAAAGAATTATATTTTGTGTCATTAACAAAATAGAATTTGTCGCTATGTTAAAGAATGATATTTTGTGTCATTAACAAAATAGAATTTGTCGCTATGTTAAAGAATTATATTTTGTGTCATTAACAAAATAGAATTTGCCGCTATGTTAAAGAATTATATTTTGTGTCATTAACAAAATAGAATTTGCCGCTATGTTAAAGAATTATATTTTGTGTATTAACAAAATAGAATTTGCCGCTATGTTAAAGAATTATATTTTGTGTCATTAACAAAATAGAATTTGTCGCTATGTTAAAGAATTATATTTTGTGTCATTAACAAAATAGAATTTGCCGCTATGTTAAAGAATGATATTTTGTGTCATTAACAAAATAGAATTTGTCGCTATGTTAAAGAATGATATTTTGTGTCATTAACAAAATAGAATTTGTCGCTATGTTAAAGAATGATATTTTGTGTCATTAACAAAATAGAATTTGCCGCTATGTTAAAGAATTATATTTTGTGTCATTAACAAAATAGAATTTGCCGCTATGTTAAAGAATTATATTTTGTGTCATTAACAAAATAGAATTTGTCGCTATGTTAAAGAATTATATTTTGTGTCATTAACAAAATAGAATTTGCCGCTATGTTAAAGAATGATATTTTGTGTATTAACAAAATAGAATTTGTCGCTATGTTAAAGAATGATATTTTGTGTATTAACAAAATAGAATTTGCCGCTATGTTAAAGAATTATATTTTGTGTATTAACAAAATAGAATTTGTCGCTATGTTAAAGAATTATATTTTGTGTCATTAACAAAATAGAATTTGCCGCTATGTTAAAGAATTATATTTTGTGTCATTAACAAAATAGAATTTGCCGCTATGTTAAAGAATGATATTTTGTGTCATTAACAAAATAGAATTTGCCGCTATGTTAAAGAATTATATTTTGTGTCATTAACAAAATAGAATTTGCCGCTATGTTAAAGAATGATATTTTGTGTCATTAACAAAATAGAATTTGCCGCTATGTTAAAGAATGATATTTTGTGTCATTAACAAAATAGAATTTGCCGCTATGTTAAAGAATTATATTTTGTGTCATTAACAAAATAGAATTTGCCGCTATGTTAAAGAATTATATTTTGTGTCATTAACAAAATAGAATTTGCCGCTATGTTAAAGAATGATATTTTGTGTCATTAACAAAATAGAATTTGCCGCTATGTTAAAGAATTATATTTTGTGTCATTAACAAAATAGAATTTGCCGCTATGTTAAAGAATTATATTTTGTGTCATTAACAAAATAGAATTTGTCGCTATGTTAAAGAATTATATTTTGTGTCATTAACAAAATAGAATTTGCCGCTATGTTAAAGAATGATATTTTGTGTATTAACAAAATAGAATTTGTCGCTATGTTAAAGAATGATATTTTGTGTATTAACAAAATAGAATTTGCCGCTATGTTAAAGAATTATATTTTGTGTATTAACAAAATAGAATTTGTCGCTATGTTAAAGAATGATATTTTGTGTATTAACAAAATAGAATTTGTCGCTATGTTAAAGAATGATATTTGGTGTCATTAACAAAATAGAATTTGTCGCTATGTTAAAGAATTATATTTTGTGTATTAACAAAATAGAATTTGTCGCTATGTTAAAGAATTATATTTTGTGTCATTAACAAAATAGAATTTGCCGCTATGTTAAAGAATGATATTTTGTGTCATTAACAAAATAGAATTTGTCGCTATGTTAAAGAATGATATTTTGTGTCATTAACAAAATAGAATTTGTCGCTATGTTAAAGAATTATATTTTGTGTCATTAACAAAATAGAGTTTGTCGCTATATGTAATGAATATTTTTGTTCATTATTAAAAATAGCATAGTATGTTAATGAACTATGTTTTTGTTCAAAATAGAAAAAGTGTGTTTTATGCATTGCATATTATTTTTGTCAAAATAGAAAAAGTGTGTTTTATGCATTGCATATTATTTTTGTCAAAATAGAAAAAGTGCGTTTTATGCATTGCATATTATTTTTGTCAAAATAGAAAAAGTGTGTTTTATGCATTGCATATTATTTTTGTCAAAATAGGAAAAAAGTGTGTTTTATGCATTGCATATTATTTTTGTCAAAATAGAAAAAGTGTGTTTTATGCATTGCATATTATTTTTGTCAAAATAGGAAAAAAGTGTGTTTTATGCATTGCATATTAATTTTGTCAAATTAGAACGTTATATAGAAGTGCATTGTATGCATAATATTTTGTCAAGTTAGAAAAATAGAAAATACATTGTATGCAAATAATATTTTGTCAAGTTAGAACATTGTATGCATAATATTTTGTCAAGTTAGAAAAATAGAAATACATTGTATGCATAATAATTTGTCAAGTTAGAGAAATAGAAATGCATTGTATGAATATATTATTTTGTCATGTTAGAAAATAGAGAAATGCATTGTATGAAACTATCATTTTTGATATATTAAAAATAGAGAATTGCATTGTATGTAAACTATCATTTCTGATATGTTGAAAATATAGAATTTCCTTGTATGTAAAATATGAAAATATACACCGTATGATTCATTAGCATTTTTGTTAATATCAGGAATAAGGAAATGTACTGTAGGATAAATTAACATTATTTTCAATGTTAAATATAAAGAAAATTCCACCGTATGATAGTTACACTATTTTATAATGATAAGATTTAGAGAACTTGACCGTAGGAAGAATATATATTATTTATAATGTATATAAAGAGAGAATTCACCCCGTAGGAAGAATTAACATTTATTTTATGTTAAATAAGAGAGATGAAACTATGTGCAGGAATTAACATTATTTTAATGTTGAAAAAAAATGGAACTGTATGTAAGAATTAACATTATTTATAATGTAAATAAAAGAAATGAAATGTATGTAAGGATAACATTATTTATAATGTTAAATGAAAGGTAAGGAACTGTATTGAAACATTAAAATTAATTATATTTAAATAATTAAGGCAAGAATTAATCGTTATAAAATAAAATAACGTTATGAAATATGTTTTTCTCAAAATATATGAATGCGAGATTATTTGGAAAGACCGGGTTAATCCCATTCCAAATGATCGTACGATTTCAAGAATTCAAGTATGAAGACGGCGCATGAAGACCGTAAATCTCCCCTCGAATGGACAACGATCAAGACTCTGAGTTGGTTTGCTCCCAATTCAAGGGTCGGGGTAATTGCCCAAACGTACGTGTTGATTTCACGGGTTTGACCCTAGTTCAGACCTAGAGCATGGGTATAAATGGATAGTGTGTCTGACATCGTACCCCACAAAATATTATGTTGTTGATTTTCAGTTAATATATAAACGATTGGTGGTAGAGAATTTATTCTCTACTTAACACCCGTTTATATAGTGACGGACGATCAATAGTACGGTATGGAGTGACGGTGTGGCATACTAAGATGCAATGATCAGGGTTTCTTGTTGAAAAGCAGAACCTTGTGGTATGAAGAACATGACTTCACGAGCCTCACAAACCGGTAGAGTCTAAAAAGGGGGAAGGGAACGCAGGGAAAGTAGCACGTTTCTTTCTAGTTAGTAGTCATTTTACTTTTGGAGGATGATGAAATGAGGCGCCTCGGATAGGTCCTATAGGACCGGGAAACGTGTGCTTAGGAATTGCCAATCCTCTAAGCTGTATGTGAGGACCGGCCCTGCAGGATCCAAGGGTTAACTGCGGGTAATCCTGAGACGTTAACTAGAGCGTCTCGAATCGGTAAGGAGTCCTCCCTAGCCTGGACTCATGATGGAAACCCAAATTTCCAATACGACCCCGACGGATTTGATTGTATTACTAGTATTGGAGGCATAATATATGGTACCTATGCTTCCTAGGATTAATACATTGCTTTGAATTGTTTTAAAACATATACACTAATAATAGTATTAGTTACGTATTTGGCGTATTTAGCATGTTTAACCACCATAAGGTAAAACTCTATCCTCTTGGTGTGCGTTGCATTGTGTGATGGGACCTGAGTCTTATGGTGGTTCCATTTTTCAAAAGACATTGCGTTGTTGACGACTTATTTAATCATTTATTATGACACTTTAAATTATGCACGGCAGTCCCTTAGAGTAAACCCGTTCCGCGTTAGCGGCGTGGTCTTTTGGATTTGCCTTATTCTTATTAGTATAAGTTATTTAAGAATTCTCACACCAGTCCCACGACTGACCCATAGTTTGTTTCACCTTTTTGCAAACTTGGGTGCCCTCTCTTCTACACGGGCAGCCAAGTAGACAGGTTCATTCTTTGCTTGGAGTTTTCTTTGAAGCTGCTTATTTTCTCTCTCTTGGATTCTGCTTGGGAGAAGAGGTGATGACTTGAAGCTTGAAGACTTTTTGTTTCTATTGGCATCTTTTCTTTTCTTTTTAGACATCAAACTTATTTCTTTTCTGCAAACTTGTTGTAATAATCTTAGTTTTCTGTGACTGTGGAATTTCTGTGATTGATGACATTATATTTTTCCGCTGCTATAATGTTATTACTCTATGAATCTCCTTTGCTATATTGTATCTGTGTTCTGTTTTATTGTATTTATGTTGTATTCCAAAAATGATTTCTCCTGCTTTCACCCGTGGAAGTTTGGGGTCGTCACAGGTTCGGAGCTCTGAAGCGGTTCGTGTATTGCCCTCGATTCGGTTCGGAATATGGTATCCATGCTCCTCTTTCTTCCACTTCAGTCCTCCTTGTTCCTTCCGATCCCACGCTGCGCCCCTCCGATCCGACCAGGCCTTCCTTGTTGCCTCTTCACGTCATGCTCCAGAAAGTACACGCCCCGGTCCGGTTTGGATATGTCCGATCCGATCCCTTACCGGATCCGATCCCCTACCCGATCCGATCAGATTAGATACCCTGCAGTTTTCTGCAACTTCCCAGCAACTGTTTATACGCCTCTCGACGGCGTTTTCGACCAATCTAACTATTGGAATCAATCACAAAGCATACCAAAGAGTCATAGCAACATATAACAGCAACCGCAAGCAACAAACAACAACTTAAATGAATCATAATGGATCAAAAGTGGCCAAAACCTCACATTTTCCTATAATCCCTCTTAATCATGTTTAGGCATACGATTAGCAAAACACATCGAAATTAACCCAAATTTCTAACAGAGCGTTAAAACATTATTTTAGAATTTTAAGAATTTTTCCAGAATTTATTTACGTATAAATTCGCTAATCTTCACTAATTACCCTTAATCACCGTAATTAGTGCAAAAACTATGCAAATCACTCACCTTTGCCACAAATAGAACCCCAAAACTGAAATATTCTCTGATTTGGCGCTGTTCCCAATCCTACACAGCATCTCTACCTCGGTTCTCGTGCTAATACTCCTTGGTTTGATGTTTGCTATGCCTAATCTCCAATTAGAAAGTGATTTTTGGGTGTTTTAGAGAGATTTAGAGAGTGGAGGCCATGGCTAGGTCAAGAGAAATGAAAGTGGCGGCTGGAAAATGTCTAAAGAAATGTTTTCTAACCCTAATCAGCCTCCATATACCCCTAAACCCGAAATTCCCCTTGGGCCTAGCTGCTAATCACCCGTTTAAGCCCAATTAAGCTGTTTTTTTCTCCATCTGAAACTTGTTTAAGCCATATCTCCCAAACGGTAAGTCCGTTTGGCTAATGTGACCACTCTACGGAAAGAGAAACCATCATCCGAAGCCAATGGAAGTGGTTTCAGGTCAAAATTCATTTCCAGTCAAAAGTTATGGCCAAAACAGTGCCAACTAGGGGTAAAATGGTCATTTAAAAATCGAGAAAAATCATGAACATGGGAAATGACCCCAATAGTCGTCTCCCAAAGTTACATGACCATACGACTTCGTATGTGAAAGAAATAAATATTCTATGATCCTATGATGTGTAGAATGCGGGTCGTTACACCGTGTTTATCTGTGCTACAGAAAAATGACGCCATGCGTTCTAAGAGAGTTAAACGGTCGGACGTAAGTATTTGTTTGTACCGAAGTTGACGTTGGAGATCCATTTGATATTTCTGGTAGTGGTGAATCTCACTTATCTTTTTTCTAGTCTGTAGGGAGCAAAATAATGCTTTCTTAGCACGTTTTGACTTTGGTGTATATCTGGGGGCATGCGAACATTCTGGTCCACTTTTAGGTGTCTTTGGAGAGTAGTATTCCTCCGATTCAGAACTAGTGACCGAGATATGTGATCTCTAAGCACATTCATCGCAGATGTGTGCCATTTTGGATATAATTAAACTCATTTACGAATAATAAAATGGACTCAAAGGTAGTAGCTGCAAAAAGGAGAAGGAAAGAACACACACACACACACACACACACACATATATATATATATATATATAGGGTTTTCTAAATAAAGGGTAATGGTTAAAAACATTCAGATCATATAAACCATAAAAATTTAAAGCTCGTAATTTTTTTTACTAATAATAACAAAAGCTACTTAATAGCTAAGATATACAGAAATTGAAAGCACTGTTTAGAAAAGAACTTATCAATGTTTATGTACGTTGTTAAACATCAAGTTCAGTTTTAGAAATCAATCCAAGCTCTCTACGCAAAGAAATAAAACTTGATTCAAGTAGAGGCTTAGTAAAAATGTCCGCTAGCTGATGTTCAGTCTGGACATATTCGAGACATATTGTTCCTTTTTCAATATTATCTCCTAAGAAATGATGTCGAATATTAATGTGCTTTGTTCGAGAATGATTGACTGGGTTTTTCGATAAGTTGATCGCACTTGTGTTATCACAGTATATGATGGAGTTTGATAAATGAATATCAAAATCACGAAGTGTTTGTTGCATATATAGTACTTGAGTACAAGCTAGAGCTGCTGATATATACTCAGCTTCACATGTCGAGAGTGAAACGCAATTTTGTTTCTTACTAAACCAAGAGACAAGTGATTTTCCAATAAAATGGCACGTACCACTTGTACTCTTTCTATCCATACGAGAGCCGCCGAAATCAGCATCGCTATAGGACACTAATTCGAATGGACAATCTTTTGGGTAGAAAAGACCATAGTCTTTGGTTTTATTAAGATACCGTATTATAGGTTTTACAGCTCGTAAATGTGATTCTTTAGGATTTGTTTGAAACCTTGCACACAAACAAACACTCATCATTATATCAGGACGACTTGCAGTAAGATAAAGAAGAGAACCAATCATGCTTCGATATAACTTCTGGTCAACATTCTTACCATGTTCATCTTTTTCAAGATGTGTAGTCGTACTCATAGGAGTCGGTTTACCAGATGTATTTTCTAAACGGAAGCATTTGATAAGATTTCCACAGTATTTTTCTTGATTAATAAAAATACCGTTAGATGTTGTTTGATTTGAAGACCAATAAAATACGATAGTTCTCCCATATGAGACATTTCAAATTCTTTGGTCATAATATTTGCAAACTCTTTGCAGATTTTATCGTTTGTTGAGCCAAAGATAATATCATCTACATATATTTGGATAACTAATATATCTTTTTGAGAATGCTTGATGAATAAAGTCTGATCGACTTTACCAATTTGAAATCCAGAATCAGTAAGATAACTTCTTAAACGTTCATACCAAGCACTTTAGTCTGTATAAAGCTTTCTTAAGTTTATATACGTGATATGGATGTTTCTCATGTGCGAACAAGGGAGGTTGTTCGACATATACATTCTCTTTGATAAACCCATTTAGAAAAGCACTTTTGACATCCATTTGATAAAGTTTGAAATTATGATGACAAGCAAAGGACAATAAGATTCTAATAGCTTCTAGTCGAGCAACGGGTGCAAAGTTTCTTCGTAATCGATACCTTCTTCCTGTTTGTATCCTTGTGCTACTAATCTTGCTTTATTTTTGGTTATATTTCCTTGTTCGTCGACCTTATTTTTATAGACCCATTTCGTACCAATAACTGACTGATTGGTTGGTCTTGGAACAAGTTCCCAGATATTATTGCGCTCGAACTGATTTAGTTCTTCCTGCATGGCAATGATCCAGTAATCATCAGTAGCAGCTTCTTTCGGATTCTTAGGTACGATATTTGAAAGAAACGCGACATGACCCATTTGATTAAGTTGACTCCTTGTTCTTATTTGTGATGTTACTTCTGCAATAACATTTTGAACCGGATGATCTCTTAGAATTCTCGGAGGAGATCGAAATCTTGGTGGAGAAGGTATCACAACAGACTGAGGAATATCCTCAACAATTTATGAGTCAGAGTCATTATTTGTGATGATAGGATTATCAGTGACTATGGTTTCTTCGACATCTGATACATTATGAGACAGTTTATAGAATTCATTGAAAGAAACATGAAGTGATTCTTCAATAGTTTTAGTTCTCTTATTAAGTACACGATAGGCCTTGCTTCGTTCTGAATATCTGACAAATATACCTTCATCGGATTTTGGATCAAATTTTCCAAGATGGTCTTTCGTATTTAAAATAAAGCATTTAGAACCAAAAACTTTGAAGTATGAGATATTTGGCTTTCTTTGATTAAATAACTCATAAGGTGTATTCTTGGTAAGAGGTCGAATGGATACACGATTCAAAACATAACACGCAGTTGCAACAGCTTCTGCCCAAAAATGTTTTGGTAAGGTGGATCCATTTAATAATGTTCTTGCACATTCTTGTAATGTCTGATTTTTCCATTCTACAACTCCGTTTTGTTGTGGAGTTCTATGAAACGAAAAATTATGATTTATACCTTTCTTTGTACAAAAATGTTCAAATTCATTATTTTCGAACTCTCCGCCGTGATCACTTCTTATATTCTTAACCTTAAGCTCTTTTGATTTTTGAATTCTCTTGACGAAGGATTTGAAATGATTAAAAGTGTCGCTTTTGTTTTTCAAGAAAATCACCCATGTATAACGAGAATAATCATCAACAATTACAAACACATATCGACTTTGATTTATTGACCTAACCTGTGTTGGTCCAAATAAATCCATATGTAATAGTTCAAGCGGTTGTAATGTTGATATGACTTTCTTGGATTTGAATGACGATTTAGTCAATTTTCCTAATTGACATGCATCACAAATATTATCAACCGTAAAACTCATTTTAGGTAGTCCTCTAACTAGATCATTTTTGGCTAGCTTGTCGATAGTTCTGAAGTTTATATGACAGAAACGTTTGTGCCATAGCCATGGATCATCATCATTTGCTACAAGACACATATCTGAATTATGATTAATATTCATATTCAGAATATAAATATTTCTGTCTCTATAACCTTCGAAAACTAAATTACGATCTTTATCTAAAATACTACATTTGTTATCCGAAAAAGAAATGGTAAAACCTTTGTCGCATAGTTGACTGATACAAAGTAAATTGTGCTTTAAATTTTTAACTAGCATGACATTTGTAATAAGAGGTAAGTTAGATGTACTGCAATTGCTCACATCGCCTTTGCCGATGATATAGCCTTTTAAATTATCTCCAAAAGTGACGGAACCACCATCTGAATAAGTGATATTTGTCAATAAGCAATTGTCTTCAGTCATATGCTTCGAGCAACCATTGTCCAGTATCCACTTTCCTCTTTTCTTAAGTGGGTCCTGCAAAAAATAAAATTAAGTTCATGGTACCCACCTTTTCATAGGGTCCTAAGAGTTAGGTCTTAGGAGTCCAAACCCATATGGGTCCGGTATCCCCTTTATATAAATAATTGGAATTATGATACACAGTATTCAAAAAATTCTGAATGTATTTGTTCCTAATCAAATTGTTATTTGTTTTAGGAACCCATATTTTGATAGTCTTGACAATTTTTTTTTGAAATTTCACAATCGGTTTTGGTTTGGAATAAAATAAACTAAGATTTTTCTTAGCTTCAGTTTCTTGTACTTTTTTCTTTTTTCTTGTTCTTTTATTGCCAAGATGTTTCTTGATATCTTGTTTCTTATATCCCAAACCTTGTTTATTCATAGAAGATTGTGAACTTTCAATAATTTTTGTCAAATTTTCTCGACCTTTGTTGAAGTTAGAATCATTTGAGTAATGTTGTCTAACTTAGTTTGTAAACTAGCTTTTTCTAGGTCTAGAATTTTGACTTTTTCCTTAAGCTCATGATTTTCAGTAGTAAGAGCATCATTTTTCTCTTTTTGAGTTTCAATTTCTTGACTTGAAAGAGATAATTGAGAATCTATATTAGATGATGATTCTTGAAGTTTTTCAAGTTCTTCTTCTAATATTATCATCTCGTCTTTTAACATATCTCGTTCAAACTCTGCTATACTCAAATCAGCTTTGGCTTGCTTGCATTGTTGTTTCATATCTTTAAATTTAAATATTAATTCAACATTTATATCTAGAACTTCTTCAAAAGAAGGAATTTGCACCTCATCTTCTGTCGCCATGAAACATACATTAGCTTGTTCATTGTCTGAGTCACTTTCACTATCAGAAGAAGATGAGTCTGAATCATCCCATGTCACTGAGAATGCTCGTTTCTTTGACTTGTCCTTCTTATGTTTGAATTTTTCATTTTCTGACTTCTTCTTTTGCTCCAAACAATCCTTTTGCATATGTCCCTTTTTGTGACAATTGAAGCATTCTATATTTGATGATGATGGTTTGTTTGAACTGAAATTCTTTTTGTTGTATCGGCAGCTTTTCGTTGCTTTAAGAATTTCTTGAATCCTTTTGCAATGAACGCTAGATCTTCATCTTCGGAATCTGAGATGTCTTCATCTTTTTCAGCATGAAATGCTACATTTTTCTTTTCTTCTTTTTGTTCTTTTCTAGCCTGCAAGTTAGCTTCATAGGACATAAGATTTCCTATTAATTCATCTAGCTTCATGGCAGAAAGGTCATTAGCTTCTTCAATCGCTAATACTTTTCCTTCCCATTCACTAGTCAGAGAATGTAGGACTGTCGAGACAACATCAAAATCGGAATATTTTTGCCCTAATCCAATAAGTGCATGATGAATAGTTTGAAACCACAAATACATATCATTAATTGTCTCATTCGGTTTCATTTTGAAATTTTGAAACTGACTTTTCAGCATGGCTATCTTGGCTTGTTTAACCTTGTTAGTACCTTCATGTGGTTTTCAGCGTTTGCCAAATTTGATATGTAGTGGTACAGATACTAACACGGTTATATTCATTTTGGTCTAATGCACAAAACAACATGTTTATTGCTTTTGCATTTACGGCTGCTGTCGTTTTCTCAGCTTGTGTCCATTCTGAATATTCAGTTGTTGGAATCACTATTTCTTTTTGTGTAGCATTCCAGGCTTCATAGCTATTTGACTGCATGTAAAATAACATACGTGTTGCCCAATAGCTATAATTAAGGCCATTGAAGAATGGAGGTCTTTGTGTTGATTGACCTTCCGTGTAAGTGGTGTTTTGAGTGTTAGAACTTGGGTTATTTGCCGTATTACAAGAATATATCAAATAAGTGTGTTACGATTATAATATGACCGTGCTCTGATACCAATTGAAAGTGTGTGTGCGTGTACTTGCCAAGTATAATAAACAAGGATCGTGTAATATGACGAACAATAGTCAAGTATGAAGTAATAGATAATCACATAAATGTATAATAGTAAACGCAGTAAAAAAATAAAAAAATCACACCAGGGCTTTTTATACTGGTTCGGAGCACCGTCCTACGTCCAGTCCCAGACATCTCTCTGGATTTTCACTAATCAACAACCTCGCTTCACCCGGAGGAACAGGTTCACAATACCCGGACAACCGAATGGTATTTCACGCCTCTATCAACACGAGGACTTCACAACTTGCCTCTTAACAACACGAGGACTTCACAACTTGCCTCTAACAACACGGAGGACTTCAACCAAGATAAATAATCTTGTAGTTTGACAATGTGTGTTCTTAATAACACGAATTTGTCAATTCTTGTACAACCTTCCTATAATCTTATCCTCAAATAGAATTTGAATTCGTGAGGATTTGGAAGATGATATCGTGTATGAATCAAAAGAATAGTTTGCAGATTCTAGGATTCAACAGCGATATAAGAAGATTATGAGCTTTTGAATGCTTTGAATGATCAAGAATGAAATCAGCAATAGATAGAATAGATAGAAAGAATTAGTTTTTGGAATTGATGATTTCATGTTGTATTTATAGAGGATAAAGAGTTGCAAACATTGGTGAAGAGAAGTATTGAATAGAAATGATTTTTGATGAAAGGAAAAGGAAGCAAACATTGATGAATGAAGATGTCTGTACGAAGAGTTGCTTTCAGTTCGAAGAGTAGTCGATAGGTAAAAAATAACCAGTTGACTGGTATTCGAATATATATACGTTATATACATGTGTGCACGTTCATTGTGCATTTCTGCCCAGAAACGGTCGACTGCACGTATTGAAACCGGTCAACCGGTTTCTGGCATTATGCACAATGAATGTGCATTCATATATATATTCAAACTACTGAGGTATATGATTATTTGAGGATAGATTTTAACATTTTTAACACAACTAAATTACTAAATAATCAACCTCTAACTTTCAATACGATTGAACCTCTTCTTTTTGTCGATCTTGAAACTTCTCCTTGTCATTAATCAAAATGCCATGAATTCCTTGATTCAACATTCTCCCCCTTTTTGATTGATGAAAACATGCTCTGAAAGTGTTTCTAACTCCCCCTGAATATGTACTCCCCCTGAAATATATATTAAATAAATCTGCAAAACATATTGTTAGTAACATTTTTCTCCCCCTTTGTCATCGACAAAAAAGGAGTAGATATCATACAAATACCATAACTTAAGCATGAAATGCACAAGGATTGTAGCATACAATACACACCAGACATAGCCAAACAAGTTAATTTCTCATCAAAGATCATACAAATACCATAAATTAAGCATGAAATGTACAATACACAACGATTATTCACAAGCAGAATCTCATCAAAAATCATGCTTATCCAGTTAATTTCTATATCTCCATATATCGTATACAAAGCCTTAAAATTCTCTTTATATATGGCATCAAAATTACCAACTCTCGGCAATAAAGAGTGTGTGATAGTATGATGTAAAATTCTAGCAGTAGGTCGTAGGTTAATTTCTTTTGTACTGATTTTATGATCTTCAATAAAAAGATGACTGACCTTGTCTCGAGTATGAACAGTACAAAAATCGGTAGAGAATTCTCTTCCATTATTAGGCGAACCGAGAACCGTGGCCATTCGTTCCTTTGAAATAAAAATGTGCTCACCACATACAACGGACCATAGACAATGAGCAGCATTCTCTGGTTTAAACTTGTCTTTGTTAAGAATAGTATAGAACAACTTGATCATGGTATGATTGATTTCCACGTTGTTCTTATCTTGGTCTAGGAGATTTTGAATACGAGCTTGTTTTGCTTACTCTTTAACATCGTAGAGAATAAAATCAGAGAAAATGATGAAATGACCTTCGTGAATCGTATAATATTTCATAGCATTCGATCTTCTCACTGCTATTGGATCCATTAGCCATTGTTTGATATTGGAATCAATAGGTCGGAGTTGAGTAGAACTTGATTTCTTTAATCTCTTTTGTGGTGGAGCCATTGATTTTGTAGGAGAAAGAAATTTGGTGATTTTTTTTTGTTTTCAAAGGTTTTGAGAGTATGAGAGAGATAAAAAGGAAGTGAATGAGTGAGTTTGATAGAACCGACGTTTTAATTGGGATTTCAAAAAATAGAAAGTCACGTAACCGGTCGACCGTTGAGTTTTCACCAATCGACTGGTTTCAAACAAAAATATTTTCGGTCGATTGGTGAAAATTTATCCAGTCGACTGGTTGATGAAAAGGCATATTTTTCCAGAGAGTTAAACGGTCGACCATTAACTTCATACCGGTCGACCGGTATATGAAAAATATGTTTTCCAGAGACTTTTCCGGTCGACAGGTGGATTTCTGGCAGTTGACCGTTTCGTCTGAGCTTTGTTTTTTCTGTTTTCTGAGATTTTTCGAAGCTCTAATAATTTTGTAAAAAAAATAATTTATTTCAAAATAAGAAAGAATCAAACAAAATATATGAAAACAAACAAAGGAAATCTTATTTAAAAACACTTATTATCCAACAAAGTAATAACGATATAAGATCAATGGAAGGTGGATGACTTGTCTTCGGAAATTTCTTTGATATTGGTAACTCTCGGAGTCAATAGCGACCAAGTTTCCTTTGCTCCATCATTTCTCATGTACTTACGATCCCAGGAGTTAGGACTCCTAGATGAAGATGGGGCATGAGACATTGGTTCATGAACACCGTGTTTATCTGTGCTACAGAAAAATGACGCTATGCGTTCTAAGAGAGTTAAACGGTCGGGCGTAAGTTTTTGTTTGTACTGAAGTTGACGTTGGAGATCCATTTGATATTTCTGGTAGTGGTGAATCTCACTTATCTTTTCTCTAGTCTGTAGGGAGCAAAATAATGCTTTCTTAGCACGTTTGGACTTTGGTGTATATCTGGGAGCATGCGAACATTCTGGTCCACTTTTAGGTGTCTTTGGAGAGTAGTATTCCTCCGATTCAGAACTAGTGACCGAGATATGTGATCTCTAAGCACATTCATCGCAGATGTGTGCCATTTTGGATATAATTAAACTCATTTACGAATAATAAAATGGACTCAAAGGTAGTAGCTGCAGAAAGGAGAAGGAAAGAACATACATACATACATATATATATATATATATATATAGGATTTTCTAAATAAAGGGTAATGGTTAAAAACATTCAGATCATATAAACCATAAAAATTTAAAGCTCATATTTTTTTTACTAATAATAACAAAAGCTACTTAATAGCTAAGATATACAGAAATTGAAAGCACTGTTTAGAAAAGAACTTATCAATGTTTATGTACGTTGTTAAACATCAAGTTCAGTTTTAGAAATCAAACCAAGCTCTCTACGCAAAGAAATAAAACTTGATTCAAGTAGAGGCTTAGTAAAAATGTCCGCTAGCTGATGTTCAGTCTGGACATATTCGAGACATATTGTTCCTTTTTCAATATTATCTCCTAAGAAATGATGTCGAATATCAATGTGCTTTGTTCAAGAATGATTGACTGGGTTTTTCGATATGTTGATCGCACTTGTGTTATCACAGTATATGATGGAGTTTGATAAATGAATATCAAAATCAAGAAGTGTTTGTTGCATATATAGTACTTGAGTACAAGCTAGAGCTGCTGATATATACTCAGCTTCACATGTCGAGAGTGAAACGCAATTTTGTTTCTTACTAAACCAAGAGACAAGTGATTTTCCAATAAAATGGCACGTACCACTTGTACTCTTTCTATCCATACGAAAGCCGCCGAAATCAGCATCACTATAGGACACTAATTCGAATGGACAATCTTTTGGGTAGAAAAGACCATAGTCTTTGGTTTTATTAAGATACCGTATTATAGGTTTTACAGCTCATAAATGTGATTCTTTAGGATTTGCTTGAAACCTTGCACACAAACAAACACTCATCATTATATCAGGACGACTTGCGGTAAGATAAAGAAGAGAACCAATCATGCTTCGATATAACTTCTGGTCAACATTCTTACCATGTTCATCTTTTTCAAGATGTGTAGTCGTACTCATAGGAGTCAGTTTACCAGATGTATTTTCTAAACCGAAGCATTTGATAAGATTTCCACAGTATTTTTCTTGATTAATAAAAATACCGTTAGAATGCTGTTTGATTTGAAGACCAATAAAATACGATAGTTCTCCCATATGAGACATTTCAAATTCTTTGGTCATAATATTTGCAAACTCTTTGCAGATTTTATCGTTTGTTGAGCCAAAGATAATATCATCTACATATATTTGGATAACTAATATATCTTTTTGAGAATGTTTGATGAATAAAGTCTGATCGACTTTACCAATTTGAAATCCAGAATCAGTAAGATAACTTCTTAAACGTTCATACCAAGCACGTTAGTCTGTATAAAGCTTTCTTAAGTTTATATACGTGATCTGGATGTTTCTCATGTGCGAACAAGGGAGGTTGTTCGACATATACATTCTCTTTGGTAAACCCATTTAGAAAAGCACTTTTGACATCCATTTGATAAAGTTTGAAATTATGATGATAAGCAAAGGACAATAAGATTCTAATAGCTTCTAGTCGAGCAACGGGTGCAAAAGTTTCTTCGTAATCGATACCTTCTTCCTGATTGTATCCTTGTGCTACTAATCTTGCTTTATTTCTGGTTATATTTCCTTGTTCGTCGACCTTATTTTTATAGACCCATTTCGTACCAATAACTGACTGATTGGTTGGTCTTGGAACAAGTTCCCAGATATTATTGCGCTCGAACTGATTTAGTTCTTCCTGCATGGCAATGATCCAGTAATCATCAGTAGCAGCTTCTTTCAGATTCTTAGGTACGATATTTGAAAGAAACGCGACATGACCCATTTGATTAAGTTGACTCCTTGTTCTTATTTGTGATGTTACTTCTCCAATAACATTTTGAACCGGATGATCTCTTAGAATTCTCGGAGGAGATCGAAATCTTGGTGGAGAAGGTATCACAACAGACTGAGGAATATCCTCAACAATTTCTGAGTCAGAGTCATTATTTGTGATGATAGGATTATCAGTGACTATGGTTTCTTCGTCATCTGATACATTATGAGACGGTTTATAGAATTCATTGAAAGAAACATGAAGTGATTTTGCAATAGTTTTAGTTCTCTTATTAAGTACACGATAGGCCTTGCTTCGTTCTGAATATCTGACAAATATACCTTCATCGGATTTTGGATCAAATTTTCCAAGATGGTCTTTCGTATTAAAATAAAGCATTTAGAACCAAAAACTTTGAAGTATGAGATATTTGGCTTTCTTTGATTAAATAACTCATAAGGTGTATTCTTGGTAAGAGGTCGAATGGATACACGATTCAAAACATAACACGCAGTTGCAACAGCTTCTGCCCAAAAATGTTTTGGTAAGGTGGATCCATTTAATAATGTTCTTGCACATTCTTGTAATGTCTGATTTTTCCATTCTACAACTCCGTTTTGTTGTGGAGTTCTATGAAATGAAAAATTATGATTTATACCTTTCTTTGTACAAAAATGTTCAAATTCATTATTTTCGAACTCTCCGCCGTGATCACTTCTTATATTCTTAACCTTAAGCTCTTTTGATTTTTGAATTCTCTTGACGAAGGATTTGTAATGATTAAAAGTGTCACTTTTGTTTTTCAAGAAAATCACCCATGTATAACGAGAATAATCATCAACAATTACAAACACATATCGACTATGATTTATTGACCTAACCTGTGTTGGTCCAAATAAATCCATATGTAATAGTTCAAGCGGTTGTAATGTTGATATGACTTTCTTGGATTTGAATGACGATTTAGTCAATTTTCCTAATTGACATGCATCACAAATATTATCAACCGTAAAACTCATTTTGGGTAGTCCTCTAACTAGATCATTTTTGGCTAGCTTGTCGATAGTTCTGAAGTTTATATGACAGAAACGTTTGTGCCATAGCCATGGATCATCATCATTTGCTACAAGACACATATCTGAATTATGATTAATATTCATATTCAGAATATAAATATTTCTGTCTCTATAACCTTCGAAAACTAAATTACGATGTTTATCTAAAATACTACATTTGTTATTCGAAAAAGAAATGGTAAAACCTTTGTCGCATAGTTGACTGATACAAAGTAAATTGTGCTTTAAATTTTTAACTAGCATGACATTTGTAATAAGAGGTAAGTTAGATGTACCGCAATTGCTCACATCGCCTTTGCCGATGATATAGCCTTTTAAATTATCTCCAAAAGTGACGGAGCCACCATCTGAATAAGTGATATTTGTCAATAAGCAATTGTCTTCAGTCATATGCTTCGAGCAACCATTGTCCAGTATCCACTTTCCTCTTTTCTTAAGTGGGTCCTACAAAAAATAAAATTAAGTTCATGGTACCCACCTTTTCATGGGGTCCTAAGAGTTAGGTCTTAGGAGTCCAAACCCATACGGGTCAGGTATCCCCTTTATATAAATAATTGGAATTATGATACACAGTATTCAAAAAATTCTGAATGTATTTATTCCTAATCAAATTGTTATTTGTTTTAGGAACCCATATTTTGATAGTCTTGACAATTTTTTTTTGAAATTTCACAACCGGTTTTGGTTTGGAATATAATAAACTAAGATTTTTCTTAGCTTCAGTTTCTTGTACTTTTTTCTTTTTTCTTGTTCTTTTATTGCCAAGATGTTTCTTGATATCTTGTTTCTTATATCCCAAACCTTGTTTATTCATAGAAGATTGTGAACTTTCAATAATTTTTGTCAAATTTTCTCGACCTTTGTTGAAGTTAGAATCATTTGAGTAATGTTGTCTAACTTAGTTTGTAAACTAGCTTTTTCTAGGTCTAGAATTTTGACTTTTGCCTTAAGCTCATGATTTTCAGTAGTAAGAGCATCATTTTTCTCTTTTTGAGTTTCAATTTCTTGACTTGAAAGAGATAATTGAGAATCTATATTAGATGATGATTCTTGAAGTTTTTCAAGTTCTTCTTCTAATATTATCATCTCATCTTTTAACATATCTCGTTCAAACTCTGCTATACTCAAATCAGCTTTGGCTTGCTTGCATTGTTGTTTCATATCTTTAAATTTAAATATTAATTCAGCATTTATATCTAGAACTTCTTCAAAAGAAGGAGTTTGCACCTCATCTTCTGTCGCCATGAAACATACATTAGCTTGTTCATTGTCTGAGTCACTTTCACTATCAGAAGAAGATGAGTCTGAATCATCCCATGTCACTGAGAATGCTCGTTTCTTTGACTTGTCCTTCTTATGTTTGAATTTTTCATTTTCTGACTTCTTCTTTTGCTCCAAACAATCCTTTTGCATATGTCCCTTTTTGTGACAATTGAAGCATTCTATATTTGATGATGATGGTTTGTTTGAACTGAAATTCTTTTTGTTGTATCGACAGCTTTTCGTTGCTTTAAGAATTTCTTGAATCCTTTTGCAATGAACGCTAGATCTTCATCTTCGGAATCTGAGATGTCTTCATCTTTTTCAGCATGAAATGCTACATTTTTCTTTTCTTCTTTTTGTTCTTTTCTAGCCTGCAAGTTAGCTTCATAGGACATAAGATTTCCTATTAATTCATCTAGCTTCATGGCAGAAAGGTCATTAGCTTCTTCAATCGCTAATACTTTTCCTTCCCATTCACTAGTCAGAGAATGTAGGACTGTCGAGACAACATCAAAATCGGAATATTTTTGCCCTAATCCAATAAGTGCATGATGAATAGTTTGAAACAGCAAATACATATCATTAATTGTCTCATTCGGTTTCATTTTGAAATTTTGAAATTGACTTTTCAGCATGGCTATCTTGGCTTGTTTAACCTTGTTAGTACCTTCATGAGTGGTTTTCAGCGTTTGCCAAATTTGATATGTGGTGGTATAGATACTAACACGGTTATATTCATTTTGGTCTAATGCACAAAACAACATGTTTATTGCTTTTGCATTTACGGCTGCTGTTGTTTTCTCAGCTTGTGTCCATTCTGAATATTCAGTTGTTGGAATCACTATTTCTTTTTGTGTAGCATTCCAGGCTTCATAGCTATTTGACTGCATGTAAAATAACATATGTGTTTCCCAATAGCTATAATTAAGGCCATTGAAGAATGGAGGTCTTTGCGTTGATTGACCTTCCGTGTAAGTGGTGTTTTGAGTGTTAGAACTTGGGTTATTTGCCGTATTACAAGAATATATCAAATAAGTGTGTTACGATTATAAGATGACCGTGCTCTGATACCAATTGAAAGTGTGTGTGCGTGTACTTGCCAAGTATAATAAACAAGGATCGTGTAATATGACGAACAATAGTCAAGTATGAAGTAAAAGATAATCACATAAATGTATAATAGTAAATGCAGTAAAAAAATAAAAAAATCACACCAGGGCTTTTTATACTGGTTCGGAGCACCGTCCTACGTCCAGTCCCAGACATCTCTCTGGATTTTCACTAATCAACAACCTCGCTTCACCCGGAGGAACAGGTTCACAATACCCGGACAACTGAACGGTATTTCATGCCTCTATCAACACGAGGACTTCACAACTTGCCTCTTAACAACACAAGGACTTCACAACTTGCCTCTAACAACACGGAGGACTTCAACCAAGATAAATAATCCTGTAGTTTGACAATGTGTGTTCTTAATAACACGAATTTGTCAATTCTTGTACAACCTTCCTATAATCTTATCCTCAAATAGAATTTGAATTCGTGAGGATTTGGAAGATGATATCGTGTATGAATCAAAAGAATAGTATGTAGATTCTAGGATTTAACAGCGATATAAGAAGATTATGAGCTTTTGAATGCTTTGAATGATCAAGAATGAAATCAGCAATAGATAGAATAGATAGAAAGAATTAGTTTTTGGAATTGATGATTTCATGTTGTATTTATAGAGGATAAAGAGTTGCAAACATTGGTGAAGAGAAGTATTGAATAGAAATGATTTTTGATGAAAGGAAAAGGAAGCAACCATTGATGAATGAAGATGTCTGTACGAAGAGTTGCTTTCAGTTCGAAGACCAGTCGACAGGTAAAAAATAACCAATAGACTGGTATTTGAATATATATATATATATATATACGTTATATACATGTGTGCACGTTCATTGTGCATTTCTGCCCAGAAACGGTCGACCGCACGTATTGAAACCGGTCGACCGGTTTCTGGCATTATGCACAATGAATGTGCATTCATATATATATATATATATATATATATATATATATTCGAACTACTGAGGTATATGATTATTTGAGGATAGATTTTAACATTTTTAACACAACTAAATTACTAAATAATCAACCTCTAACTTTCAATACCATTGAACCTCTTCTTTTTGTCGATCTTGAAACTTCTCCTTGTCATTAATCA
This sequence comes from Allium sativum, assembly GCA_030737875.1. NCBI lineage: Eukaryota > Viridiplantae > Streptophyta > Magnoliopsida > Asparagales > Amaryllidaceae > Allium > Allium sativum. The sequence continues at coordinate 875,658,160 of CM060909.1, forward strand.
AAATGCCATGAATTCCTTGATTCAACATAAAATAGCTTATTCTTCTTCAACAACAAGAGTTATTCAAATCCAGAGATCTGTTCTTCAATCAATTCCATGTTCTTTAGATCCAATCACAGTGAGTCTATGTTATTTTTAGATAGAAATAATTAAAAATAATCTTGACATGCCTATAAGTTTAGATCTAAGCCTATGACTATTCATCACATCAGATCTGCCATTATTTGTATATCTAATTCACTGATTAGATCTCATCATGCCTGTTTATGATCATGTCACCATGACTAATCAGTTATGTTATCACATGTTCATCGAATATGTTCTTATATGCCTATCTTGTTATTATGCCCAAGTCTGTCACTATATGCTTATACAGTTGTTATGCCTATTTCTGCCATCATATGTCTATTTTGTTAGTATACTTATTTCTGTTCTCTTCCCTTCTTCTTTTCCCTTTTTATTTTATAGCTAGGCTACCTTCGAGCCTAGGCATACCGCTGAAATATGCGAACACGTGAAATTGGGATGAGGGAAAAACGTTAAAATTGGGGCATAGCTTGTATTGGGAAATTTGGGGCATAACTTGAATTGAAAACATGAATATGGATTTGGGGCATAAACCAAACTGTGATTAAAGATCTTAATTTGGAGCATATGGTACATGATGAATATGACTTGGGAAAGGGGCATGAAAACCTGTAATGAAATAGGGATAATTATTAAAGAATGAAAATGCTTAGATTTACAGTAATTAGAAACTGTAACCACGCTTAGACACGAGGTTAGATACACTTGTGGTTGAAGTCTGACCGGACCCGACCGACATATCCAGCGACCACAAGTGGTGAATCTAATGTGAGGGGTCTAAGTTCATAAACACGTAACGTGCTAAAACACGAGGTTAAGTCGGACTTGTGGGGGAAGTCTGCCCGGACCCGACTGGCATTGTAACAACCCGGAAAATCCAAACCAATTTAATTTTTTATTTATTTTGGCAATTATGATGAATTTCAAATATCTAAAATGATTTATTTTAAATAATAACGATTAGAAATTTATTTTGAGTAGAATTGGAACATATATATTTATTTAAATCGAAGTTAGAATATAAATATTTATTTTAAATTTTAAAAGGAATTGAAAATGGAGCGGTAGTTCGAAAATTCAATTTCAAATTTCAAATGAATGTACAGGATTCGAAATAAACTGGATTTTAGCAAAACAAAAAATATTAGAAACTAATCGAAAATATCTTTCCAACGAATCCAAAAAATTGAAATTTCATAGCGGGAATAAAAAGTTATGTCCAGTTGAAAATTCAGAATAGTCGCTATGGAAAATATAACCCTTAAAAATGAAAATTTCGCAAACGACCTTCGTTTTCGACGAAACCACTTTTGTTGGATCCGGGATGTCGAATTATTGCTAGATTCTAAAATTCATGATTTTTGGGATCAGTATGTGAGCATGGCGAAGGAAAACGTGTTTTGATAGTTTCAGTCAATTTGGATCGACCAGAAAATGGCCATTTTTCAAACGGTCTTAGAAATTGACGAAATTAGTTTTGTTAGGACCATATCGTCAAAACATAGCCAGATTTATTTTTCTATAATTTTTAGAGTCAGTGTGTGGCCCCGGTAAATTAAAATGTACATTTAAAATTCAATATGAATTGATTTATATTTTAATTTAAAGAAAAATTGATTGAAACAATGGAGTTGGGTTATGAAATATATCCCATTGAATTCAGAATGGGGGTATTTGGCTAGGGGTGTTAGTCGTTGGGTTTGATTTGGAGTTTGAATCGATAAACAAGCATTAAATGAATTAAATAATAATATAATATTTATAAATAACCCTAAAAAGTGGAACCCTAATTTCCATTCACCCATCCGCCGTCATTTTGAAACAGGCGATCGAAATCGCTCCTTTCTTCCCCTGCATTTTTCTCATAATCCACACAACCATTTCAGAAACATAAATATGGGAATCAAAGATCTCTTCACTGTGTTTAAATCCATACAGATATGATTGCGTATCATGTTGAGAATAAAGGGAATTCGAGGCTCAAACGCCACCACTTCGCGGTTGATTTCTGGTGGGACTGGGCCACCGAGCGTGGCAAGACGGAGGGGGAAGGCACAGTTTTCAATGGCGGTTCGTGGCGTGGTGTCTGATCGAGGTCACGACGCTTCAGGGAGGCGCGACAGAGGAGAGAGAAAGGGGAACGAATGGGTTTTGGTGTCGGCGTGTATTCTAAAGGAAGAGGGAAGATGAATTAGACGGTGATTAATGGATTAATGATGTAATTAATTAATTAATTATATAAATTGTAATTAAATGGTAGTAACGCAATAACTTCTTCATACGAAGTCAAAAAGATGAACGGTCAGTTGCGTTGGATTCGCAACAATGAGCGCAACATTTCAGAACTGACCAGGACTGAAACGTAACATGTTGGAATTTCATACAAATTTGAACGCGGACAGAATCAATTCAGAAATTCAGAATTAAACTGATGGGGTGGATCCCAATGTGAGAACTTCTCACTTTGAATTTTATTTTCTAGTTAAAATATATACATGCAGACGGTGATTAACAGCACCCGACACCCGTCGTCCACAAACCATGGACGACTTGTTTGCTTGTTTGTTTGACTGTGTTGTGAAAATTGATTGTGTGATGTGGAATGGAATAAAATACTTTGTAGTTAAAATTATAATTTTTAACGTATATATTAATAAAATAAATATTCATTTACAAATCAGACGATTTGTTTATGTACACCCATTTTACTGATATGGATTGGGATGATAAATTTTACACATCGCCCAACTGCACAAAAAAAAATGTGTTTGTTGTTTGAAAACCCCACACGGGTATTGGGATGATATTGGACATACACTAATCCCAATATTTAGTTGTATGTCAATCGATTGATTGACAGGCCGTTGTAAGCATTGAATATTCATATTTGATGCTTATGCAGTGTAGAATGCACTTTGGATGATTGTTGACTGTGTTTGATTGTTGTTGTGTACATATGGTGTATGAAATCCATATAATCACATTATATAGTAATTGACTGTGTCTGTCTCCAGTTCAGAAGGAATGAATATTTTAAAATAATGATTATTTTAAAATAACGAATATTTTCAAATAATATTTAGAAAAGATTCAAAATATGATTTTGATGTCCGATTTGGGATGGACACGAAAATATTTAAATATATAAAGCCGTATTAGATTAACGCCATTTTGACGAGAATGATATTTATATCAATTTTATTCATTTTTATAATGAATATCGAAAAGAAATGATTTCAAAATATAACGTTTTGAAAATATTACCATTTATATATCGATGATATGGAATATTCAATTTTGATTTGAGATTGAATATGAAGTTGAAATCATTTTGAAAACAAATTTAAAACAATTTATAAAATACATTTTAAATGGAAATCGACAAAATATGTATAATATATATATTATATATATAATGGCCTGAATAGAAAGTGGCGCGCCACGGCAGTTCGCGAATTTCGACCATTGACCTCGAATGGATATTACGGGAGATCCGACCGTCGGATTCGCCTAAAACTGGAACCTTGGGTTCGTATCGAAAAGAGCTTTCTAACGAATACAAGAAATTAGAAATCTAATGGTTGGATTTGGAATCATGTCCAAATCAAATTTGGGAAAGGTCGTTGTAAGTGCAGCTCGATGGCCGTTTATGGAAATCGATTGTACGGGCATTGATAAAAAGATTAAAAATATAATAATTGGTGCAAAATCATAACATATGATTTGGAAAGAATTAGGATGAAAAATTCCATTTTCGAAAGGATAAAAATATTTTTTTATCAAAATGAACTAGTTATGAACGAGAATTATAATCCAATATTTTTAAATAATAAAATTGGATCTGAAATGGTTTTAAAATAACCAGAATTTCCAATATATGAATTGGAATGGATCAGAATCGAAATTACCTTTGGAATATTTCGATATTGGGTTTCGTGATTATACGGATATTGTGGAGGAATTTGGAAGATATATATATCGTCATTCCAATACGATATTTGTTGGTTTTAGAATTTGATATTAAATATAAGCCGATATATTTTCAGAGCCTTGTATTTAATATCAAATTGGATTTTGGGTTTGTCATGAATGGTATCTTTAATAATAGTGTTCTTAAACCCAATGGATTTAAGAAAATTAGAAACTGATTGGATATTAGTTAAGTTGAATGGTTTCCTGGGTATTGATCTGATGTTGGTTTCGACCTACGGGGTTAATACTTAGGGAATTGTTTTCTTATTAATTTACGGTTAGAGACTGACGGAATGTGAATTGGGTTTATTGTGAACTGTGTTTTTAATGACATTCGTTCTTTAACCCGCTTTACTGTGAAATGTGATTTGGAATTTATAAATCTTTTTATTAAGATTTAATAGGAATTTTCCATGGTAACGTTTTCCAATTTAATACATTAAATTGGAATTGAATGGAATTCGATTGATAATAATCGAAATGAAATTCTATGGAGGAAGACTGTTAATACATATGGAATTTAAAAGGCTTTGTCGTTATTTCATTTGTACTATTAGTCGGATACGGAAATTGATATCGATTGTATATTGATTTGTTTTTCCGTGAAGATTCCATAATTAATGGAATGTGATTTGGGTTTGTCGTGAATGGTGTCTTCATTAACACTGTTCTTAAACCCAGTTGAGAAAAGATTAAATCTTTTTATTTAGATTTAATGAAGTATACCAATTAATTAATATTTAATTGGAATTGAATTGAAATTGGTTATTGGGTTTATCATGAACGGTGTTTTAAATAACACTTGTTCTTTAACCCGATTAACAATGGAATGAGATTTTGGGTTGTCGTGAATGGTATCTTTAATAATACTGTTCTTAGACCCAATGGAGTTAAGAAAATCAGAAACTAACTGGAGATTAGTTAAGTTGAATGGTTTCCTGGGTATTGATCTGATGTTGGTTTCGGCCTTCGGGGTTAATACTTAGGGAATTGTTCACTTGCTAATTTACGGTTAAAGGCTGATGGAATGGAATGTGATTTTGAGTTTATCGTGAACCGTGTTTTAAATGACATCAGTTCTTTAACCCAGTTAAAGTCAGGATATGATTTCCCAAGTTAAACAATCATTAATATTGATTTTTGGGAAGATTAAAACCAAGTGGAGTTTCAATGCATCTTTAATTAGATTGAAATGATATCCAAAGGAAGATTAAAGAATAAATTTAAAGAATTTATCTTAGATAAAATTAATGGGAACCTTTGCCAAAGTATAAGAATATTTGAATAAAGGAATATTCTGGATTTGAATGAGGCGTATGTTGTGTTTTTATAGCACTTGTTTATTATATACGTGAGTTGTTCTGAAAGACTCGGTTTATCCCATTCTGAATAACTGATTCGACGATATGTCGAGGATGAAGACGGTGTTTGAAGACTGGAGGTCTTCACATCATTTGGATGATTACTAATGTCTTGATTGGGCTGTACACCCAAGACAAGGTAATAAGTGGTGATCGTCCAGATGTACTTGGAGATCGACCGAATATGCGAGGACTTCTCCCCTGTATTGGACATATGGCGGAGGAATAAGGTGCCATCAGTTTTGTTCAGATCCAGAACGAACTTGTAAATGGATGTGTGTCTGACATCGGATTTCATTCTATGTGATTGATAGACATCGGTTGCATAGCGTGAATTGCCTGTGTAGCATGCTGAGATGCAAATGATCAAGGCTTATGTTGAAATGTAGGGTCTTGTGGTTGATGATCAAAGCACGGCTTTAATATAGTGTAGCTTTGTGTAGCGTTAATTCGCGAGCCTCACACCCCGGTGTGAACTAGAAATGGGAGAGGACCTCAGGGAGGACATGAGTTTCTTTCTAGCTAGGAGTGGTGTCAGCGTTTTACTAGCCCTGGCATTTTATTTATGTGGATGATGGATAGCGAGGCGCCTCAGTTATATCGGTCGTTCTGGGGCCGATAGTTTGGTCGGGATATGACCAGTTTACGCCCCATAGGGCGGGGAAACGCATTGTTCAGGCATTTTAATCCACTCCGTGTGGACCGGCCCTGACGATCCAAGGCTTGCCTGTGCGCTTGCCTGGGGCTCGGGCTAGACAGTCTCGAAGCAGTAAGGATGATCCCTTGCCTTGGTTCACAGATGGAAATCCAACTTCCAATACGACATTTTGCGGTTTTAATTGTAAACCTATATATAGCAACATAGTGGCATGTGGCACTTATGCCGTCTCTGATTGATACTTATGATTGAAATTGTTTTGACACTATACACTTATAGTAATAATAAAACATGAAATTTTACGTACCAAGCATTCTTGGCTATTATAAGGTAAAAACTCTATCCTCTGGCTTGCGTTGCATTATGTGATAGGACCTGAGTCTTATAATAGCTTTATTGTTCTTTATTTAGCATTGCGTTGTTGTTTTTATGCACTGGTATTCTTGGGAGGAAACCCGTTCCGTGTTATACGACGTGGTCCCTTTATTTACCTAACTTTAAAATAAAGATTAATAACTGTTTTTAGTTCTCACACCAGTCACATGACTGACCTGGAGTTTATTGTTTTAACCTAAACTCTGGGTGCCCCTATTTTCTGCACGGGCAGCTAGTAGTTTTGGTTTTGCAGATTTATATTCACAGGATCCTGGTCGACAGCTGGAATGATATTCGGAAAGCTCTGTATCCGTATATTCTTTTCAGTTATGTTTTGTATTATTTTTCCGCTGCATTGTAATTTGTAAACCTCTGATATTAAGTAAATGTGTAATATTTATTCATACTCTGTATATTCTTGTATTCTGATGAAATTGTTGTCATAAGCAATGAAATGTTCTTCTGTTTGTGTTCTGATTCATCTTGTCCTCAAGGCATTCCGTTCTTCCTATTCTCCTCGGAGATCGGGGAAGTTCTAGGACCTTACAGTGGTATCAGAGCTTTGGTTTATAGAGCTCGGAGAACAAGGCACAATAGAACCAAATGAAAGAATTCATCAGAGATTGGATTAGTTATATCCAATGGGAATGACTTGTTAGAGATAGAATCAGTAGTATCCTAAAACGAGTGTGAAGAGTGATATTTTTAAAATAAAATTTAAAACAAGTTTTGTTTTGAAAAATTAAACTTTATTATTCGTATTTGAATATTTATTTTAAATTGATTTGGACAATCATGTATATAAAGATTTTGCATATACGTCTGATCCACGTGTATACGAAGTCTTAATATACTGGATAGATATAGAATCACACTCTAGTCGCTCGGAGATGACTCTGATGATACTGGTGATTGACATGTCAGCATCAGTGTTTATATTCGAGTGCCGAAAGTGGGATATCTATACATTTCCAATTGACTGGTGTGAGAACCAAAATATTGGTAGAATCTATTGTTGTGACTTGGCATCAAAAACATGATTTTCTATATATATGTCAAAATTATGAATTTGAAACGTTAATTCACTAATTGATTGATGGTTGTGTTGTATGATTGTTTGTTATCTAATAAACCATCATATGAAAGAATGGTACATATAAACAAATTGTACCAAATATTGAACTGTATTGAAAATTTATGGCATTTACATACATGTACATGCACATATATATATTGAACAGGTCATAGCAGGGAAGCTAAGTAGAGGAATAAAATTGTTTGCCTGACAATTAGGTACATGTTTACTGTATTTCTTGGGGTTTTTGATGATTTTATGAGCCGATTAACTAGCCGCTTTGCTGTTTATTTTTCATTTTGATTGGAGAGGCCTATGCGGTGGTTTGGGGATTTTTCTGGTGCTTCCGTAAAAAGGAGGTTATGGCGAAATTTTTCGAAAAATTAGGGTGTTAGCCAAATTTTGAAAAGTTCTTAGAAACTGAAAATTTGAATAACTTAAGCCATAATTAAAATAATGAAAGTTGAGTTGATTAGTTAAACAAATTTCAACTCCACTCCTTTTTGGGGACGAAAAGATTTTAAGTGGGGTAGATTGTAACAACCCAGAAAATCCGAACCAATTTTTTTTGGCAATTATGATGAATTTCGAATATTTAAAATGCTTTATTTTAAATAATAACGATGAGAAATTTATTTTGAGTAGAATTGGAACGTATATATTTATTTAAATCGAAGTTAGAATATAAATATTTATTTTTAATTTTTAAAGGAATTGAAAATGGAGCGGTAGTTCGAAAACTCGATTTTAAATTTCAAATGAATGTACAGGATTTTAGCGAAACCAAAAATATTAGAATCTAATCGAAAATATCTTTCCAACGAATCTGAAAAATTGAAATTTCATAGCGGGAATAAAAAGTTATGTCCAGTTGAAAATTCAGAATAGTCGCTATGGAAAATATAGCCCTTAAAAATGGAAATTTTGCAAACGACCTCCGTTTTCGACGAAACTACTTTAATTGTATCCGGGATGTGGTATTATTTCTAGATTCCAAAATTCATGATTTTTGGGATTAGTATGTGAGCGTGGCGAAGGAAAACGTGTTTTGACAGTTTCAGTCAATTTGGATCGACCAGAAAATGGCCATTTTTCAAATGGTCTCAGAAATTGACAAAATTAGTTTTGTTAGGACTGTATCGTCAAAACATAGCCAGATTTATTTTTCTGGAATTTTTAGAGTCAGTGTGTGGCCCCGGTAAATTAAAATGTACGTTTAAAATTCAATATAAATTGATTTATATTTTAATTTAAAGAAAAACTGATCGAAACAATGGAATTGGGTTACGAAACATATCCCATTGCATTCGAAATGGGGGTATTTGGCTAGGGGTGATAGTCGTTGGGTTTGATTTGGAGTTTGAATTGATAAATAAGTATTAAATGAATTAAATAATAATATAATATTTATAAATAACCCTAAAAAGTGGAACCCTAATTTCCATTCACCCAGCCGCCGTCATTTTGAAACAGGCGATTGAAATCGCTCCTTTCTTCCCCTGCATTTTTCTCATAATCCACACAACCATTTCATAAACATAAATATGGAAATCGAAGATCTCTTCACCGTGTTTAAATCCATATGGATATGATTGCGTATCATGTTGAGAATCAAGGGAATTCGGGGCTCAAACGCCGTCACTTTGCGGTTGATTTCTGGTGGGAACGGGTCACCTAGCGTGGCGAGACGGAGGGGAAAGGCGCGGTTTTCAACGGCGGTTCGTGGCGTGGTGTCTGATCGAGGTCACGACGCTTCAGGGAGGCGCGACAGAGGAGAGAGAAAGGGGAACGAATGGGTTTTTGTGTAGGAGTGTATTCTGAAGGAAGAGGGAAGATGAATTAGATGGTGATTAAGGGATTAACGATGTAACTAATTAATCAATTAATTATATAAATTGTAATTAAATGGTAGTAACGCAATAACTTCTTCATACGAGGTCGAAAAGACGAACGGTCGGTTGCGTTGGATTCGCAACAACGAGCACTACATTTCAGAACAGACCAGGACAGAAACGGAACATGTTGGAATTTCAGACAAATTTGAACGCGAACAGAATCAATTCAGAAATTCAAAATTAAACTGATGGAGTGGATCCCAATGTGAGAACTTCTCACTTTGAATTTTATTTTCTAGTTAAAATATATACTAGAATGTAGACGGTGCTTAGCAGCAACCGACACCCATTGTCCACAGACCATGGACGACTTGTTTGTTTGTTTGACTGTGTTGTGAAAATTGATTGTGTGATGTGGAATGGAATAAAATATTTTGTAGTTAAAAATATAATTTTTAATGTGTATATGAATAAAATAAATATTCATTTAAAAATCAGACGATTTGTTTATGTACACCCATTTTACCGATATGTATTGGGACGATAAATTTTACACATCGCCCAACTGCATAAATAAATCTGTGTTTGTTGTTTGAAAACCCCACACGGGTATTGGGATGATATTGGACATACACTAATCCCAATATTTAGTTGTATGTCAATCGATTGATTGACAGGCTGTTGTAAGCATTGAATATTCATATTTGATGCTTATGCAGTGTAGAATGTACTTTGGATGATGGTTGACTATGTTTGATTGTTGTTGTGTACATGTGGTGTATGAAATCCATATAATCACATTATATAGTAATTGACTGTGTCTGGTTCCAGTTCAGAAGGAATGAATATTTTAAAATAACGATTATTTTAAAATAACAAACATTTTCAAATAATATTCAGAAAAGAATCAAAATATGAATTTGATGTCCGATTTGGGATGGACACGAAAATATTTAAATATATAAAGCCATGTTGATTAGATTAACGCCATTTTGACGAGAACGATATTTATATCGGTTTTATTCATTTTTATAATGAATATGAAAAAGGAAATGATTTCAAAATATAATGTTTTGAAAATATTATCATTTATATATCGATGATATGGAATATTCAATTTTGATTTGAGATTGAATATGAAGTTGAAATCGTTTTGAAAACGAATTTAAAACGATTTATAAAATACGTTTTAAATGGAAATTGACGAAATATATATAATATATATAATATATAATATATAATATATATAATATATAATATATATATATAATGGCCTGAGTAGAACGTGCCGCGCCGTGGCAGTTCGCGAATTTCGACCATTGACTTCGAACAGATATTACGGGAGATCCGACCGTCGGATTCGCCTAAAACCGGAACCGTTGGGTTCATATCGAAAAGAGCTTTCTAACGAATACAAGAAATTAGAAACCTAACGGTTGTATTTGGAATCATGTCCAAATCAAATTTGGAAAATGTCGCTGTAAATGCAGTTCGATGGCCATTTGTGGAAATCGACAGTACGGGCCTTGATAAAAATATTAAAAATATCAATAATTGGTGTAAAATCATAATAAATGATTTGGAAAGAATTGGGATGAAAAATTCCATATTCGAAAGGATAAAAATATATTTTTATCAAAATGAACTAGTTATGAACTAGAATTATAATCCAATATTTTTAAATAATTAAATTGAATTTGAAATGGTTTTAAAATAACCAGAATTTCCAATATATGATTTGGAATGGATCGGAATCGTAATTACCTTCGGAATATTTCGATATTGGGTTTCGTGATTATACTGATATTGTGGAGGATTTTAGAAGATATATATATATATATATCGTTATCCCAATACGATATTTGTTGGTTTCAAAATTTGATATTGAATATAAGCCGATATATTTTCCATTCAGAGCCTTGTATTTAATATCAAATTGGATTTTGGGTTTGTCGTGAATGGTATCTTTAATAATACTGTTCTTAAACCCAATGGATTTAAGAAAATTAGAAATTGACTAGAGATTAGTTAAGTTGAATGGTTTCGTGGGTATTGATCTGATGTTGGTTTCGGCCTTTGGGTTAATACTAAGGGAATTGTTCTCTTACTAATTTACGGTTAGAGACTGATGGAATGTGAATTGGGTTTATTGTGAAATGTGTTTTTAACGACATTCGTTCTTTAACCAGATTTACAGTGAAATGTTATTTGGAATTTATAAATCTTTTTATTAAGATTTAACAGGAATTTTCCAAGGTAACGTTTTCCAATTTAATATATTAAATTGGAATTGAATGGAATTCGACTGATAATAATCGAAATGAAATTCTGTGGAGGAAGACTGTTAATACATATGGAATTTAAAAGGCTTTGCCGTTATTCCATTTATATTATTAGTCGGATACAGAAATTAATATCGATTGTATATTGATTTGTTTTTCCGTGAAGATTCCATAATTAATGGAATGTGATTTGGGTTTGTCGTGAATGGTGTCTTCATTAACACTGTTCTTAAACCCAGTTGAGAAAAGATTAAATCTTTTTATTTAGATTTAATGAAGTATACCAATTAATTAATATTTAAATGGAATTGAATTGAAATTGGTTTTTGGGTTTATCATGAACGGTGTTTTAAATAAAACTTGTTCTTTAACCTGATTAACAATGGAATGAGATTTTGGGTTGTCGTGAATGGTATCTTTAATAATATTGTTCTTAGACCCAATGGAGTTAAGAAAATCAGAAACTAACTGGAGATTAGTTAAGTTGAATGGTTTCCTGGGTATTGATCTGATGTTGGTTTCGGCCTTCGGGGTTAATACTTAGGGAATTGTTCACTTGTTAATTTACAGTTAAAGGCCGATGGAATGGAATGTGATTTTGGGTTTATCGTGAACCGTGTTTTAAATGACATCGGTTCTTTAATCCAGTTAAAGACGGGATATGATTTCCGAAGTTAAACAATCATTAATATTGATTTTTGGGAAGATTAAAACCAAGTGGAGTTTTAACTCATCTTTAATTAGATTGAAATGATATCCAAAGGAAGATTAAAGAATAAATTTAAAGAATTTATCTTTGATAAAATTAATGGGAACTTTTGCCAAAGTATAAGAATATTTGAATAAAGGAATATTCTGGATTGGAATGAGGCGTATGTTGTGTTTCTATAGCACTTCTTTATTATATACGCGAGTTATTCAGAAAGACCGGGTTTATCCCATTCTGAATAACTGATTCGACGATATGTCAAGGATGAAGACGGTGGTTGAAGACTGGAGGTCTTCACATCGTTTGGATGATTACTGATGTGCTGATTGGGCTATACACCCAAGACAAGGTTATAAGTGGTGATCGTCCAAACGTACTTGGAGATCGACTGGATATGCGAGGACCTCTCCCCTGTATTGGACATATGGGGGAGGAATAAGGTGCCTCCGGTTTCGTTAAGACCCAGAACGAACTTGTAAATGGATTTGTGTCTGTCATCGGATTTCATTCTGTGTGATTGATAGACATCGGTTGCATAGCGTGAATTGCTTGTGTGGCATGCTGAGATGCAAATGATTAAGGCTTCTGTTGAAAAGCAGAGTCTTGTGGTTGATGATCAAAGCACGACTTTAATATAGCGTAGCTTTGTGTAGCGTTAATTCGCTAGCCTCACACCCCGGTGTGAATCAGAAACGGGAGAGGACCTCGGGGAGGACATGCTTTTCTTTCTAGCTAGGAGTGGTGTCAGCGTTTTACTAGCCTTGGCATTTTATTTATGTGGATGATGGATAGCGAGGCGCCTCGGTTATATCGGTCGTTCTGGGGTCGATAGTTTGGTTGGGATATGACCAGTTTACGCTCCATAGGGCAGGGAAACGCATTGTTCAGGCATTTTAATCCACTCCGTGTGGACTGGCCCTGACGATCCAAGGCTTGCCTGCGCACTTGCCTGGGGCTCGGGCTAGACAGTCTCGAAGCGGTAAGGACGATCCCTTGCCTTGGTTCATAGATGGAAATCCAACTTCCAATACAACATTTTGCAGTTTTAGCTATAAACCTATATATGGCGACATAGTGGTATGGGGCACTTATGTCGTCTATGATTAATACTTATGATTGAAATTGTTTTGACACTATACACTTATAGTAATAATAAAACTTGAAATTTTACATACCAATCATTCTTGGCTATTATAAGGTAAAAACTCTATCCTCCGGCTTGCGTTGCATTGTGTGATGGGACATGAGTCTTATAATAGCTTCATTGTTCTTTATTTAGCATTGCGCTGTTGTTTTTATGCACTGGTATTCTTGGGAGGAAACCCATTTCGTGCTATACGGCGTGGTCCCTTGATTTACCTAACTTTAAAATAAAGATTAATAACTGTTTTTAGTTCTCACACCAGTCACATGACTAACCTGGAGTTTATTGTTTTAACCTAAACTCTGAGTGCCCCTATTTTCCGCACGAGCAGCTAGTAGTTTTGGTTTTGCAGATTTACACTCATAGGATCCTGGTCGACAGCTGGAATGATATTCGGAAAGCTCTGTATCCATATATTCTTTTCAGTTGTGTTTTGTATTATTTTTCCGTTGCATTGTAATTTGTAAACCTATGATATTTAGTAAATGTGTAATATTTATTTATGCTCTGTATATTCTTGTATTCTGATGAAATTGTTGTAATAAGCAATGAAATGTTCTTTTGTTTGTGTTCTGATTCGTCTTGTCCTCATGGCAATCCGTTTTTTCTCTTCTCCTCGGAGATCGGGGAAGTTCTGTGTCCTTACAGGCATATCCAGCATCCACAAGTTGTAGGCTTAATGTGGGAGGTCTAGCGCAATATAACCATAAATGAGTAAATGGTAATGAACTTGAATACTTAACCTGTTTGAATCCATAGGGATTACATGAACATGTTAACTTGAGTAGGGGTTAAGTAAACTTGCTTGAAATAGTGGAAGGGTTAAGTATATCTTGGGGTGGTGGGTAATATTTATATAAGGCCCACAAACTTAACCTGTTAGGGTTATGCAATCTTGTTACACTAGAAGGGTAGGCATAACCTGTGGAAATACTAACAGTGGGGATGCAAGCCTAGGGGGAATCTTGTATCATCTTGTGTATGGGACTCGTTTCAGTCAGTAACCCATATATAGGTATCAAACGAGTACTCCGAACTTGGTCGGAGTCGGGGCATGCTTACCGAGCTGATTGTATGAGATTCAAAAGAGGGGATGGTGTGGGCGGTGCATTCCGACGGGGTTATGTGCGTGCATGGATCCGAACAAGGGGGGCTATGACGCCGTGACATCAGTAGATATGGTCGTGCACATCCTATAAATGAAGGGTTGCCACTTTAGGGACTGATACATCCTACTGTAGGGTCAGCACATGGTATCTATGGAGTTAGGGGGCCGATCGATTGTGGTAGTAATTAGGGTACGTCTAGTCTCACCTGTTTAGGAGCCCATTTATTATCCTTAGGGGTAACACCAGTATGTTCAGTTGGCTGTCTGTTATTATATGGGGTAAAACCTCTCACTAGAAGTACGCCTAAGTCTACCATCTAGTTGGGGATCATCTTGTTCACATGATACTAGTATTGGTGCAGAGAGGCAGAGAAAAGTTTTAGAGAAGCGCTAAACATATATGTTATGTTCAGTTTATCTTGTTTACCTTGTCATACCTTCCTTATATGCTGTTATCTCTCTTATCCAGTTTATGTGTCTGTCATGATTCTTTTACTTATATGCTAAAAGTAACTGGACTCGCCATGTCTGACCCATTTTGTTTTCTCTTCTTTATCTTCCGTTCCCTCCCCCCTCCCCCAGGTTCTCAGGGTGAGAATACTCAAGCTTGATCAGGATTCTTCTTTTATTCTGCTTGGAGCTGCTTAGACGTACTTCTTGATTTTGTACCTTCTCTACTATGGCTATGTTTGTGGGGATTATGCTATTTTCATGTTTATTGTACACTGATGATTTTAGTACAAGACAAAAATTTTAAGTTGATGTACTGGGTTTTATGTATTTCAGAGTCATGATGTAACTATGTTTTGAACCACGATGTTTTCTACTTAATAAAGTTTTTCTAAATTCTGCTGTTATTTTATATATGTATTGTAATATTTCTGTTTCTGCTTACCTTTAACTCTTCACGAAACCTAATCCATTCTCTTAATGAGTGACATTAACGGACATGGGGTGTCACATGCATTGTTCCAATTGGGGAAGATAAGACGTTGTAACACCATCGGTTTTGGCGGTGTCTTTTTAGTTGATGGGTTCAGGACTGATATCCTTGTATATCGTAGCTAGCAAATGTTATTCGTGTCTGTTAGGGAGTCGATCAATGGGTAGCATTAGGAAATTCCTTCCTAATTACTTGTTTCTGTCTGAATATGTAGAAGTGCAAAACAATCAATTAGCCTGATCTGATTATTATTATTTCTATCATCATTATCTTTTTCATAAGAATAGCCAATCCTTATTATCAATTCATATCATTTATTGTTCACCTTTTGATATGTATAGACACTTACCCTTTGATACTAGAACCACTATTTATCTGTTTTTCTTAACATAGTAGTCGAGTTGGTAATCATGGCAGCTCACCATGCTTTATGTCTGACCCATTTCCTTTCTTCTTTTCTCTTTTCTTTCCCCCAGGCATGCAGAGTAAAAGATTATAGTTCAAACTTCTTTGTTGAATTTATCGTAGTGGATTTCTACAAATGTTGGATCACTTCATGTTCTCTTTCCAAGGTTAGGTTGTATCTTATTGACTATTTGGGGGATAATGCTTTTTTACTCTAATGTTGTTTTAACTAAGATTTTGAGGCATGACACTTTGTAACTATTTGGTTAATTGAAACAAAGATGGTTTTGTATCTAAAAGTGAAAGTTCTTCTTCCACTGTAAATTTATATTTGTCTTATGAAATCTTAGTCTCTGCGATGTTTTATATCTTTATAACTACAATGCTTCATAGTTTCTTAATGAAATCCTCATACGGGTGACATTAAGGAATGTAGGGTGTTACATTCCCTTAAGTCCAACGTCAAACAGTTATTATTAGTCAAATTCTATGATGAAATGAAATTTTTTGGGCTAAGGAAGGGTTATTAACTCTGCACGTTATGTGAATTTAGGTGTGCCCTTAAGAAAAGAAAATAAGATGAATGCAAAAGAGAAATTAAACGTGTTTTAACAATGCAACTACAAATGAATTTTTATTTTGTTTTTGGTTTTTAATGCAAATGCAAGCAATCAACAATGCAATTAAATAAAAGAAGTTAAACCACGATACCCGAGCGTACAGATTATTAGTAATTTTTATTTTAAGCCGCATTTTTTTATAAGAAAGCAAGCAAGTAGATTTGAGCAAAGCAAAGAAAAGCCAAGAAGTTCCTTCTAGCGATTTTATGCAACCTGAAATGGAGCGAGAAAGAAAAAATAAAGAAAAGGCAAGCAAGTTTCTTTTTCTTTTTTAATACTCAAAGAAGTGAAAAAAAACTAAACTAAAATAAAGAAAAGGAAAATCTTACTCGACCCAATAAGCCAAGAAGACGACCCAAACCCAGTAAAACAAGAAAAATATAAAACAACATGCCCTCAAACACTTCTCTGTTAAAACAATGTCGACCTATTAAAAAAATGAAAATCAAAAGAGGAGAAAAGTAAAAAAGGAAATCAAGAAGGAAAAGGGAAATCTAATGGAATTACAAATCGGTTACAAATGGTGATTTTTGGGTTGAATTGGATGGGTTTCATTGTGGTTCAGGGGGAGATGTGGTGTTCGACAGCTCGGTGGTGATGTTAGCGGTTGCATGGGATATTGGCTTTTGATGATTCTATAGAGGGTTGTTGAACTTTTGTTGAGGCTTATGTGGAATTGCGATGGTTCGTGTTTGACCATTAAGGAATTTGCGTTGTGGTTTGGGCTTGATTGTCAAAGTGAATGGGAGGCCGTGAATTGATATGGATGGTCATTGATGTTTGTCGTAGAGGTGAATGTTTATGGTTGAGGAGTATGGTAGAGAGAAGGAAGCACTATGCAGTTTTTTGCTGTTTGGTCAGGAAGTGAATTGTTTTATGGGTTTGAAACGATTAGTGCTGAGTAGTTGGCTGAAGGTTGGGTGCAACTGGGAGCAATGGACGACATTGCAGAGGGGATGTAGCAGTGTGTATGAGGTAATAGTATGTTAGTGTTTTTTTTTGGGGGGGAGGGGTTAAGTTTGCGATAAGGGGAGTTGGAGCTGTGTGATAACTGTGAAATTTGGGAGGTTGTGGAGATTGTTTGTTGTTGATGTATGGTTTTGGCCAGGGACAATATGGCATGTTGAATGAATGTTACTGACGGGTGGTTGTGAATAGGGAATGGGTAACGTTTGAGTTTGTTTGAGGGGGAGGAGGAAAGTAGTGTATGTAATGTGTGTATGGAGTTGTTTGTGATTGGTGGGGAAGATGCAATGAGGTCCAGAGTTTGCAGTTTGGGAAATAATTTTTGGGGCAGTGGAGTTGTAGATGTTGCTCATGGCACAACTGTTGATGTTTGCGGTGAGGAGATGGGGCTATTGTGCCTCAGGTTGTTGTTTTGATGTGAAGGATAGGAGGTAGTTTTGATGCTGGGGGATGATATGAGTGTGAATGGACTTGTTTGATAGAAAAGAGGTCATGAAACAGAACATAAATTGTAACAATATGTATAGAGTGAAGAAACAATTTGTATGCAAAAAAAATTGAAATGCAAAATGCAGAGATGGCTGTATAGAACTGTTTTATGAAAAGTGCAATGTTTTTTTATATGAGAATAGTGTGCAACTAAAATGAACCTAGAATGTGATTAAATCACAGAATGAAATGTCAGAATGGGTAAAAAATGATTTCAACGGAAATATATAAAAAATTGAAAATTGTATTCTGAAATGGAATGAAGTGTGCAGACTTAGAGTACTAAAACAAACATGCAAATGCTCCATAATGAAATTTTGTTGCATATGCACAGGAAAAAGCAGAATTAACAAAATGAAAAACAGATGTGCAGACCTATGAAATATAAAATGCAGCAACAGTGATTTTTTTAAAGGGCTAACAGAATCAAAGAAACATCAAAAGAAAATAAACAGTTTGGCAAATACAAGACTAGTTTGATTGAATAACCTAAAAACAAAAGAAAATAATGCTGGTTATTTCAGAGAGAACTAAAAGCACAAAAAATATGATGACATGCACAAACAAAAAGAAACAATACAAGATCAACTCGATGAAGACAACTAGGCCCATCATGACTTCCTAGGGTACATGATATATCGAATCTGATCCTAATGAGCGTCCCTACAATACCCCTTCTTTGAGTTTGCTAGAACACATTGATTATTGACGATTCCTTGGTGTATCAAACCTGTCAAGCCTTTCATCTTGGCAACTCAATTCATCTCTCGAACCATTCCATTATCATCCATGATTGACTCTCATCCTGTCAATCCATCATCGTACTGGATCGTATATCGAATCACGGCCAGTGTCATACCAATTCGGCTTCGACCACTCTAAAGTGTGTTCATAGTCTCATAGTCGAAGCATCAACCATCATTGAGTTGCACATCGATCATCTAAAGTCCATTCATCACCAAACTTCACCAGCAACCCTCAGAAACCATCATAATCACACACATAAAATCTCGGCTCCCTATTCACCGACCCATGATGGGTTGGTTCTGACCCATGATGGGTCATTGCCGACCCATATACTTAGCAAAATTTTGCTAAGTGTAAAGACCCGCAACTTCCCCGTAAAGGAAAGCGTCGGATAGTTCGAGAACAAACCACAACAGAACACAAACAGAAGAACATTTCATTGTATATTACAACAATGCATCAGATTACAAGAATATACAGAGTATAAATGAATATTACACAGAAATATCAGAGATTTAAATTACATTTAAATACATAGCAGCGGAAAAATAATACAATACACAACTAGAATGAGATATACGGATACAAAGCTTTCCGGATATCGTTCCAGCTGTAAACCAGGATCCTGTGAATATAAATCTGCAAAACCGAAACTACTAGCTGCCCGTGTCAAAATAAGGGCACCCAGAGTTTAGGTTAAAACAATAAACTCCAGGTCAGTCATGGGACTGGTGTGAGAACTAAAACAGTTGATCTTTGTTTTTAAAGTTAGGTAAATCAAGGGACCACGCCGTATAACACGGAACGGGTTTCCTCCCAAGAATACCAGTGCATAAAACAAACAGTGCAATGCTAAATAAAGAAAGATGAAGCTGTTATAAGACCCGGGTCCTATCACACAATGCAACGCAAGCCGGGGGATAGGGTTTTTACCTTATAACAGCCAAAGAATGCTTGATACGTTTAAAACAAATCATTTGATACTATAATAAGTGCATAGTGTATAAAACAACTTCAAATCATAAGTATCAATCATAGGCGGCATGGGTACCATATATCATGTCGCCATATATAGGTTTACAAATAAAACCGCAAATGTCGTATTGGAAGTTGGGTTATCATTTATGGTATGAACCGAGGCTAGGGATCGTCCTCCACCGATTCGTGACTCTCTAGCCCGAGCCACAGGCAAGCGCGCAGGCAAGCCTTGGAGCGACAGGGCCGGTCCACCGATGTGGATTATTATGCCTGAACACTACGTTTCCCCACCCTATGGGGTGTAAGTCTGGTCCGTCAGCCGACCAGAAGCATCGGCCGAAACCGATATAACCGAGGCGCCTCGCAACAGCAACAACCACATAAGTCAAACTCGTCAGGGCGTGTAAAACCACTGACGCCACTTCTAACTAGAAAGAAACGCAAGTCCTCCCTGAGGTCCGTCTCCCGTTTTTGATTCATACCGGGTGTGATACTCGCGAATCAACGTTACACAAAGCTACGCCACACAAGGCCGTGCTTCGATCATCAACCACAAGACTTTGCTTTTCAACAGAAGCCTTGATCAATTGCCACTTAGGCATGCCACACAGGCAATTCACTCCATGCGATTGATATCCATCAATATATAACCCCTGAGCTCGTACGTCTCAGAGAAGGGCGTTAAGCAAGAGAATAAATTCTCCGCCGCCAAACAGATATATATTTAATAGAGATCAATCACACGGACTAAAATCCAATGTCAGACACACAGTCCATTTACAAGTCCGTTCTGGGTCTGAACGAAACCGGAGGCACCTAGTACCTCGCATATCCATCGATCTCCAAGTACGTCTGGACGATCACTAACTGTTTCCATCTTCTTGGGTGTACAGCCCAATCAAGATCATCAGTTATCACCCAAACGACGTGAAGACTTCCGGTCTTCGACCATCGTCTTCATCTTCGACTTATCGTCGTATCAGTTATTCAGAATGGGATAAATCCGGTCTTCCCGAATAACTCGCGTATATTTTAAATAAGTGTTACACAAACACAACATACGCCTCATTCCAATCCATCAGTCACTAACCGTAAATTAATCAAGAGAATAATTCCCCAAATATTAACCCCGAAGGCCGAAACCAACATCAGATCAATATCCAGAAAACCATTCTACTTAGCTAACCGACAGTTAGTTTCTAATTTCACATTCATAGGGAAAGGTTCCCATTAATTTTATCAAAGATAAATTCTTGAATTTATTCTCTAATCAACTTTTGAATATCAATTCAAACTAGTCGGGATTAGCGAACCTTACCGAAGTAATCATTTGTTTTAATTTCCCAATCCCAACCTATTCATCCCATGAAGTAAAACTGTGAATACTTCATATCTAACACCACAGTGTTATCGGTAAATTCAATTACCATTTCACGTTCAAATCTAATTAAAGATTTAACTATCGCCTGGAGCAAAACTGGTGATACTCCATTCTCGATCTTTTCAATCTAATTAAAGATTCAATAAAACTCCACTTAGTTTTAATCATTAACTGGGTTAAAGAATCAGTGTCATTTAAAACACAGATCACGATAAACCCAAAATCACATTCATTAATTATCGGGTTCAAGAACGAGTGTTATTTAAAACACTGTTCACGATAAACCCAAAAATCAATACCAATTCAATTCCAATTAAATTTCATTTAATTGGTACACTTCATTAAATCTAAATAAAAAGATTTAATCTTTTCTCAACTGGGTTCAAGAACAGTGTTAGTGAAGGCACCATTCACGACAAACCCAAATCACATTCGATATTCAATACAAGGCTCTGAATAGAAAATATATCGGCTTATATTCAATATCGAATTCTACGACTAACAAATGTCGTATTGGAAATAACGATATAAATATATATCTTTCAAATTTCCATAACAACACCTGTATAATCACGAATTCCAACATCGAAATATTCCGAAGACAATTTCGATTCAAATCCACTCCAATGCAATCATTGGAAATTTTGGTTATTTTTAAAACCCTTTTCGAATTCAATTTATTTATTTAAAAATAAATAGAATTATAATTCTAGTTCAAAACTAGTTCAATTCGATAAAAATCTATTTTTATCTTTTCAAATATGGAGTTTTTCATCCCAATTCTTTCTAAATCATTTCTTATGATTTTACACAAATTATTACTATTTTTAATAATTTTATCAAGGCCCGTACAGTCGATTTCCAACAATGGCCATCGAACTGCACTTACAGCGACCTTTTTCGAATTTGATTTGGACATAATTCCAAATCCAACCGTTAGATTTCAAATTTCTAACATTCATTAGAAAGCTCTTTTCGATACGAACCCAACGGTTCCGGTTTTAGGAGAATCCGACAGTCGGATCTCCCGCAATGTCCGTTTGAAATAAATGGTCGAAATTCACGAACTGCCGCGGCGCGGCGCGTTCTATTCAGGCCATTATATTATATATATAATATATATAATATATTTCGTCGATTTCTATTTAAAACGAATTATATAAATAGTTTTAAATTCGTTTCAAAAGCAATTTCAACTTCCTTTTCAATTCAAATCAAAATTGAATTCTTCTTTATAAATTCGTTTCAAAATTCATTTTCTATTCAATTCAAATTTCAATTTAATTTGAATTCATTTCAATTCGTTTTCAATTCAATTCATTTCGAAATCGTTTTCCATTCAATTCATTTTCGTTTTCAATTCAATTCATTTCGAAATCGTTTTCAATTCAATTCATTTCGAAATCGTTTTCAATTCAATTCATTTCGAAATCGTTTTCAATTCAATTCATTTCGAAATCGTTTTCAATTCAATTCATTTCAAAATCGTTTTCAATTCAATTCATTTCGAAATCGTTTTCAATTCAATTCATTTCGAAATCGTTTTCAAATCAATTTGAATTCGTTTTCAATTCATTTCATTTCGAAATCGTTTTCAATTCAATTCATTTCGAAATCGTTTTCAATTCAATTCATTTCGAAATCGTTTTCAATTCAATTCATTTCGAAATCGTTTTCAATTCAATTCATTTCGAAATCTTTTTCAATTCAATTCATTTCGAAATCGTTTTCAATTCAATTCATTTCGAAATCGTTTTCAATTCAATTTGAATTCGTTTTCAATTCATTTCATTTCGAAATCGTCGATTTCGAAATCACTTTTCAATATTCATTTTAAAATGAATAAAATCGATATAGATATCGTTCACGTCAAAATGGCGTCAATCTAATCAACACGGCTTCATAAATTTCTATTTTCAAATATTCTATTTCAAATATTTCTTTTTCAAAATAGTTGTTATTATCAAAATATTTCGTTCAACACATGACCAATCTCAATGAATGAGTACTGTCAACACATGAACTTTTATTTTATAATATTCTTTATTTTTCAAATTGGAATGAGGCTCAATCAATCACCATATAAAGTTAATTATATGGATTTTCATACAACACATGTATATAATAACATTGAAAATAATCAACCATCAACCAAAGTGCACTACACTGTAAAAGCCTCAAATATAGATATTCAACGCTTATAACAGCCTGTCAATCAATCGATCGACATATTTAATCAATCAGGATGAGTGAACTGCAAATTTCATCCCAACACCCGTGTGGGGTTTCAAACAATCAAACAAATATTTTATTCGTGCAGTTGGGCGATGTGTAAAATTTATCGTCCCAATCAATGTCATTCAAATAGGTGTACATAAACAAACCGTCTGGTTTGTAAATGAATATTCTATTTTATTCACTTCACGTTAAAAATTATATTTTTAACGATAAAACATTTTATTCCAACATATGAATTTCTATTCAGTTCATTCTTTAAATAAAATGATATTTTTATTTTTCTAACACATTTTAGAAAAATTTCGGCGGCATAACGGCACGATACTAGAAACGGGACGAGGCCTAGCCTTATCCCCGGTCTAGTGAAGGCCCACGCCATTCACACATCAATCAAATCAATTCGTTATGCAAACCACAAAATTTGGAGTAAGAGTCTAACCTAGCCTTACTCCTTCGCCTTATAACGGCGCACGTCTAATCCTAACCAATTTATCGATTCGATTTTTCACACCACAAACCACATTCAAACCAATATCGCAATCAATCACCAAACAGTCAAACAAACAAGTCCATGGTCTGTGGACGATTGTGTCGGGTGCTACTAAGCACCGTCTGCATCCTAGTATATATATAACTAGAAAAAGAATTTTAGAGTGAGAAGTTCTCACTTATAGCTATCCTAGCTCCACGGCACTTCTATTGCAGAGATCTTCGTCGGTCCCGCCTTTTTGTCACCTTCGTTGTCCGCTTTCACTACATATGTAAAAATTGAATTTTTACTATGCTATTCAATATATAAAAATCGAATTTTTTTTAGTTCGCTGTTCAATATATAAAAATCGAATTTTTATTTCAAAGTTCAATATATAAAAATCGTATTTTTATTTCGAAGTTCACTATATAAAAATCGAATTTTTAGTTCGCTATTCAATATATAAAAATCGAATTTTTAGTTCGAAGTTCAATATATAAAAAAATCGAATTTTTATTTCAAAGTTAAAACCTTTTTCTTATTTCAAGTTAAAACCTTTTTCTTATTTCAAGTTAAAACCTTTTCTTATTTCAAGTTAAAACCTTTTTCTTATTTTAAAGTTAAAACCTTTTTCTTATTTTAAAGTTAAAACCTTTTTCTTATTTTAAACCTTAAGATAAAATCAGATTTATATACTTTAAAAATTCAGTTTTTCTATACTTTTAAAAAATCTGTTTCTTTTTCTTTTTTTAAAATGCAGTTTTCAATTTCTTTTTTTAAAAAAAAACAGTTCATAATATTCTAAAAAGAATCAGTTTATATTTTCTTTAAAAATCCAGTTTTAACTCTTTTATAAAATGCAGTTTTTGCCTTATTAAAAATGCAGTTTTTTTCTTTATAACTAAAAATCAGTTTTAAATTACTTTTAAAAAAAAACAGAAAAAGTAAATAATAAAAAAAAACAGATTAAAGTAAAATAAAATAAATAAAAAACAGTTGAAGTAAAATAAAAAAAAATCAGAAAAAGTAAATAATAAAAAAAAACAGCAGGGAACTTACGGGGGGGGGGGGGGGGGGGAGGCTTCTCCGTTCGTCAATGAGGGGGGGGGGGCTCGTGGCGGAGGCGCCGGAGGTGGATCGGCGGTGGCGGTTGGCCATCCAAGTGGCGGGCGGCGGTAGGTTTGGGGTGGACAGCGCGTTAGGGTTCGATTGGTCAAGGGGAGAGAGGCGCGAGCGTGAAGGAGGGCTCGTGGGTTGATCGGGGAAGGGAGGCGGACGGGTGGCCTGACGGCGGTGGGAGGCGGTAGTGCGATCGAGCGTTAGGGTTTCTTTTTTTTTTTTCAATTTTGATTTCTGAAAATAACGGGGGGGGGGGGGGGCCTGGGTAGTTATAAGGGGAGATATATATTTTTTTATTTTATTTTATTTTAATTATTTAATTCGGAAAAAGGTTGACCTTTAAATACGAACTCGAAACGAGGCCCACCTCCTGTCGTCCATAGCGTTTTACCCCCATTCCGAACACAATGGGATATGTATCGTAAGCTGGTTTGATCGTCACAATCAGTTTCCGTTGAATTTACAATTTAAATCCTTATATTGAATTTTAAACGTACATTTCAAATTACCGGGGCCACATACTAACTAGAAAAATTCCAGAAAAATATTTTCTAGCTTCGTATTGACGATACGGTCCTAACAAAACTAATTTTGTCGAATTCTGAGATCGTTTGAAAAATGGCCAATTTCCTGTCGATTAAATTCAACAGAAATTGGTCAAACGCGTTTTCCTTTGCCACGCTCACATATTGATTCGAAAAATTATGAAATTTGAAATCTAACAATAGTTTGACATCCCGGACCCAACAAAAGTGGTTTCGTCGAATTCCGAGGTCATTTGCAAAATGTCCATTTTTAAGGGCCTGAATTCCATAGCGACTATTCAGAATTTTCAACTGGACATATCTTTTGATTCCCGATATGAAATCTTGATTTTTCGGATTCGTTGGAAAGATATTCACTATTAGATTCCATTATTTTTGGTTTCACTAAAATCCGGATTGTTTTGCACCCGGTACATTCAATTGAAGTTTGAAATCGAATTATCGAACTACCGCGCCATTTTCAATTCTATTTATAATTATATATAAATATTTATATTCTAACGATGACGTATATAATATATACGTTCTAATTATATTCAAAATAAATTTCACGTCGATATTATTTAAAATAATTCATATTAAATAATCAAAATTCGCTAAAATGGCCAAAATAAAAATTTTAAACTGGCCCAGATTTTCGGGTTGTTACAATCTCCCCCACTTAAAACTTTTCGTCCCCGAAAAGGAACAAAGTCGAAAGTGGTTTGATTAATCAGCTCAATGTTCGATCTGGCTTCCATTCTCCAACTTTTCAGTTTCTGAGAATTTTCAAAAATTTCAAAAATTTGGCTAACACCCTAAATTTTTGAAAAATTTCGCCATAACCTCCCCTGCACCGGGAGCATCGGGGAATTTCAAATAGCTTCCCCGGTCCTTCAGATCTCAAAAAGAAAAAGAAAAAGCCAAGCGACTAGCCAATAGGCTCACAAAATCATCATCACCCAAACAAAACAGGAAATTATGTAATAAACATGTACCTATTTGTCGGGCAAACAAATTTTATTCTCTGCTCTAGCCTCCTTGCTATGACCTGTTCAATGATATATATGTATATGCAAGCAAACGCAACCAATCTTCGATATAATTCAATATTTGATTCAAATAGGCTAAATGGTTCAAAATTAGCAAACAAATAAACAAACAACACAAACATCAATCAATTAGTGAATTAGAGTCTCAAATTCGTAATTTGATATATATACAAAAATCAGATTTTTGATGCCAAATCACAACAATAGGCCCTATCTAATTTTGGTTCTCACACCAGTCAATAGGAAATATATAGATAACCCACTCTCGCCAGTCGAACACAACACAGATGACGATGCCTCATCATCAGAATCATCTCCGGCAACTAAAGTGTGATCCTATATCTATCCAGTATATTAAAACTTCGAATACAAGCCGCTAAGCGTGTATGCAAAATCTTTATATACTCGATTGCCCAAATTCAATTTAAATAGACTATTCAAATACGAATACTTAAGATTTGAATTTCCAAAACAAAGTGGGTTTTTCACTTTTATTTTCAAAAACAACACTCTTTCGACTCGTTCTAGGACACTACTGATCCCATCTCTAACGAGTCATCCTCATTGGATATTACTAATCCAATATCTGATGAATTCTTTCGTATGGTTCTAATGTGTCTTGTTCTCTAGCTTTGTAAACCAAAGCTCTGATACCACGTGTAAAGACCCGCAACTTCCCCGTAAAGGAAAGCGTCGGGTAGTTCGAGAACAAACCACAACAGAACACAAACAGAAGAACATTTCATTGTATATTACAACAATGCATCAGATTACAAGAATATACAGAGTATAAATGAATATTACACAGAAATATCAGAGATTTAAATTACATTTAAATACATAGCAGCGGAAAAATAATACAATACACAACTAGAATGAGATATACGGATACAAAGCTTTCCGGATATCGTTCCAGCTGTAAACCAGGATCCTGTGAATATAAATCTGCAAAACCGAAACTACTAGCTGCCCGTGTCAAAATAAGGGCACCCAGAGTTTAGGTTAAAACAATAAACTCCAGGTCAGTCATGGGACTGGTGTGAGAACTAAAACAGTTAATCTTTGTTTTTAAAGTTAGGTAAATCAAGGGACCACGCCGTATAACACGGAACGGGTTTCCTCCCAAGAATACCAGTGCATAAAACAAACAGCGCAATGCTAAATAAAGAAAGATGAAGCTGTTATAAGACCCGGGTCCTATCACACAATGCAACGCAAGCCGGGGGATAGGGTTTTTACCTTATAACAGCCAAAGAATGCTTGATACGTTTAAAACAAATCATTTGATACTATAATAAGTGCATAGTGTATAAAACAACTTCAAATCATAAGTATCAATCATAGGCGGCATGGGTACCATATATCATGTCGCCATATATAGGTTTACAAATAAAACCGCAAATGTCGTATTGGAAGTTGGGTTATCATTTATGGTATGAACCGAGGCTAGGGATCGTCCTCCACCGATTCGTGACTCTCTAGCCCGAGCCACAGGCAAGCGCGCAGGCAAGCCTTGGAGCGACAGGGCCGGTCCACCGATGTGGATTATTATGCCTGAACACTACGTTTCCCCACCCTATGGGGTGTAAGTCTGGTCCGTCAGCCGACCAGAAGCATCGGCCGAAACCGATATAACCGAGGCGCCTCGCAACAGCAACAACCACATAAGTCAAACTCGTCAGGGCGTGTAAAACCACTGACGCCACTTCTAACTAGAAAGAAACGCAAGTCCTCCCTGAGGTCCGTCTCCCGTTTTTGATTCATACCGGGTGTGATACTCGCGAATCAACGTTACACAAAGCTACGCCACACAAGGCCGTGCTTCGATCATCAACCACAAGACTTTGCTTTTCAACAGAAGCCTTGATCAATTGCCACTTAGGCATGCCACACAGGCAATTCACTCCATGCGATTGATATCCATCAATATATAACCCCTGAGCTCGTACGTCTCAGAGAAGGGCGTTAAGCAAGAGAATAAATTCTCCGCCGCCAAACAGATATATATTTAATAGAGATCAATCACATGGACTAAAATCCAATGTCAGACACACAGTCCATTTACAAGTCCGTTCTGGGTCTGAACGAAACCGGAGGCACCTAGTACCTCGCATATCCATCGATCTCAAAGTACGTCTGGACGATCACTAACTGTTTCCATCTTCTTGGGTGTACAGCCCAATCAAGATCATCAGTTATCACCCAAACGACGTGAAGACTTCCGGTCTTCGACCATCGTCTTCATCTTCGACTTATCGTCGTATCAGTTATTCAGAATGGGATAAACCCGGTCTTCCCGAATAACTCGCGTATATTTTAAATAAGTGTTACACAAACACAACATACGCCTCATTCCAATCCATCAGTCACTAACCGTAAATTAATCAAGAGAATAATTCCCCAAATATTAACCCCGAAGGCCGAAACCAACATCAGATCAATATCCAGAAAACCATTCTACTTAGCTAACCGACAGTTAGTTTCTAATTTCACATTCATAGGGAAAGGTTCCCATTAATTTTATCAAAGATAAATTCTTGAATTTATTCTCTAATCAACTTTTGAATATCAATTCAAACTAGTCGGGATTAGCGAACCTTACCGAAGTAATCATTTGTTTTAATTTCCCAATCCCAACCTATTCATCCCATGAAGTAAAACTGTGAATACTTCATATCTAACACCACAGTGTTATCGGTAAATTCAATTACCATTTCACGTTCAAATCTAATTAAAGATTTAACTATCGCCTGGAGCAAAACTGGTGATACTCCATTCTCGATCTTTTCAATCTAATTAAAGATTCAATAAAACTCCACTTAGTTTTAATCATTAACTGGGTTAAAGAATCAGTGTCATTTAAAACACAGTTCACGATAAACCCAAAATCACATTCATTAATTATCGGGTTAAAGAACGAGTGTTATTTAAAACACTGTTCACGATAAACCCAAAAATCAATACCAATTCAATTCCAATTAAATTTCATTTAATTGGTACACTTCATTAAATCTAAATAAAAAGATTTAATCTTTTCTCAACTGGGTTAAAGAACAGTGTTAGTGAAGGCACCATTCACGACAAACCCAAATCACATTCGATATTCAATACAAGGCTCTGAATAGAAAATATATCGGCTTATATTCAATATCGAATTCTACGACTAACAAATGTCGTATTGGAAATAACGATATAAATATATATCTTTCAAATTTCCATAACAACACCTGTATAATCACGAATTCCAACATCGAAATATTCCGAAGACAATTTCGATTCAAATCCACTCCAATGCAATCATTGGAAATTTTGGTTATTTTTAAAACCCTTTTCGAATTCAATTTATTTATTTAAAAATAAATAGAATTATAATTCTAGTTCAAAACTAGTTCAATTCGATAAAAATCTATTTTTATCTTTTCAAATATGGAGTTTTTCATCCCAATTCTTTCTAAATCATTTCTTATGATTTTACACAAATTATTACTATTTTTAATAATTTTATCAAGGCCCGTACAGTCGATTTCCAACAATGGCCATCGAACTGCACTTACAGCGACCTTTTTCGAATTTGATTTGGACATAATTCCAAATCCAACCGTTAGATTTCAAATTTCTAACATTCATTAGAAAGCTCTTTTCGATACGAACCCAACGGTTCCGGTTTTAGGAGAATCCGACAGTCGGATCTCCCGCAATGTCCGTTTGAAATAAATGGTCGAAATTCACGAACTGCCGCGGCGCGGCGCGTTCTATTCAGGCCATTATATTATATATATAATATATATATAATATATTTCGTCGATTTCTATTTAAAACGAATTATATAAATAGTTTTAAATTCGTTTCAAAAGCAATTTCAACTTCCTTTTCAATTCAAATCAAAATTGAATTCTTCTTTATAAATTCGTTTCAAAATTCATTTTCTATTCAATTCAAATTTCAATTTAATTTGAATTCATTTCAATTCGTTTTCAATTCAATTCATTTCGAAATCGTTTTCCATTCAATTCATTTTCGTTTTCAATTCAATTCATTTCGAAATCGTTTTCAATTCAATTCATTTCGAAATCGTTTTCAATTCAATTCATTTCGAAATCGTTTTCAATTCAATTCATTTCGAAATCGTTTTCAATTCAATTCATTTCGAAATCGTTTTCAATTCAATTCATTTCGAAATCGTTTTCAATTCAATTCATTTCGAAATCGTTTTCAAATCAATTTGAATTCGTTTTCAATTCATTTCATTTCGAAATCGTTTTCAATTCAATTCATTTCGAAATCGTTTTCAATTCAATTCATTTCGAAATCGTTTTCAATTCAATTCATTTCGAAATCGTTTTCAATTCAATTCATTTCGAAATCGTTTTCAATTCAATTCATTTCGAAATCTTTTTCAATTCAATTCATTTCGAAATCGTTTTCAATTCAATTCATTTCGAAATCGTTTTCAATTCAATTTGAATTCGTTTTCAATTCATTTCATTTCGAAATCGTCGATTTCGAAATCACTTTTCAATATTCATTTTAAAATGAATAAAATCGATATAGATATCGTTCACGTCAAAATGGCGTCAATCTAATCAACACGGCTTCATAAATTTCTATTTTCAAATATTCTATTTCAAATATTTCTTTTTCAAAATAGTTGTTATTATCAAAATATTTCGTTCAACACATGACCAATCTCAATGAATGAGTACTGTCAACACATGAACTTTTATTTTATAATATTCTTTATTTTTCAAATTGGAATGAGGCTCAATCAATCACCATATAAAGTTAATTATATGGATTTTCATACAACACATGTATATATTAACATTGAAAATAATCAACCATCAACCAAAGTGCACTACACTGTAAAAGCCTCAAATATAGATATTCAACGCTTATAACAGCATGTCAATCAATCGATCGACATATTTAATCAATCAGGATGAGTGAACTGCAAATTTCATCCCAACACCCGTGTGGGGTTTCAAACAATCAAACAAATATTTTATTCGTGCAGTTGGGCGATGTGTAAAATTTATCGTCCCAATCAATGTCATTCAAATAGGTGTACATAAACAAACCGTCTGGTTTGTAAATGAATATTCTATTTTATTCACTTCACGTTAAAAATTATATTTTTAACGATAAAACATTTTATTCCAACATATGAATTTCTATTCAGTTCATTCTTTAAATAAAATGATATTTTTATTTTTCTAACACATTTTAGAAAAATTTCGGCGGCATAACGGCACGATACTAGAAACGGGACGAGGCCTAGCCTTATCCCCGGTCTAGTGAAGGCCCACGCCATTCACACATCAATCAAATCAATTCGTTATGCAAACCACAAAATTTGGAGTAAGAGTCTAACCTAGCCTTACTCCTTCGCCTTATAACGGCGCACGTCTAATCCTAACCAATTTATCGATTCGATTTTTCACACTACAAACCACATTCAAACCAATATCGCAATCAATCACCAAACAGTCAAACAAACAAGTCCATGGTCTGTGGACGATTGTGTCGGGTGCTACTAAGCACCGTCTGCATCCTAGTATATATATAACTAGAAAAAGAATTTTAGAGTGAGAAGTTCTCACTTATAGCTATCCTAGCTCCACGGCACTTCTATTGCAGAGATCTTCGTCGGTCCCGCCTTTTTGTCACCTTCGTTGTCCGCTTTCACTACATATGTAAAAATTGAATTTTTACTATGCTATTCAATATATAAAAATCGAATTTTTTTTAGTTCGCTGTTCAATATATAAAAATCGAATTTTTATTTCAAAGTTCAATATATAAAAATCGTATTTTTATTTCGAAGTTCACTATATAAAAATCGAATTTTTAGTTCGCTATTCAATATATAAAAATCGAATTTTTAGTTCGAAGTTCAATATATAAAAAAATCGAATTTTTATTTCAAAGTTAAAACCTTTTTCTTATTTCAAGTTAAAACCTTTTTCTTATTTCAAGTTAAAACCTTTTCTTATTTCAAGTTAAAACCTTTTTCTTATTTTAAAGTTAAAACCTTTTTCTTATTTTAAAGTTAAAACCTTTTTCTTATTTTAAACCTTAAGATAAAATCAGATTTATATACTTTAAAAATTCAGTTTTTCTATACTTTTAAAAAATCTGTTTCTTTTTCTTTTTTTAAAATGCAGTTTTCAATTTCTTTTTTTAAAAAAAACAGTTCATAATATTCTAAAAAGAATCAGTTTATATTTTCTTTAAAAATCCAGTTTTAACTCTTTTATAAAATGCAGTTTTTGCCTTATTAAAAATGCAGTTTTTTTCTTTATAACTAAAAATCAGTTTTAAATTACTTTTAAAAAAAAACAGAAAAAGTAAATAATAAAAAAAAACAGTTTAAAGTAAAATAAAATAAATAAAAAACAGTTGAAGTAAAATAAAAAAAAATCAGAAAAAGTAAATAATAAAAAAAAAACAGCAGGGAACTTACAGGGGGGGGGAGGCTCCTCCGTTCGTCAATGAGGGGGGGGGGGGGGCTCGTGGCGGAGGCGCCGGAGGTGGATCGGCGGTGGCGGTTGGCCATCCAAGTGGCGGGCGGCGGTAGGTTTGGGGTGGACAGCGCGTTAGGGTTCGATTGGTCAAGGGGAGAGAGGCGCGAGCGTGAAGGAGGGCTCGTGGGTTGATCGGGGAAGGGAGGCGGACGGGTGGCCTGACGGCGGTGGGAGGCGGCAGTGCGATCGAGCGTTAGGGTTTCTTTTTTTTTTTCAATTTTGATTTCTGAAAATAACGGGGGGGGGGGCCTGGGTAGTTATAAGGGGAGATATATATTTTTTTATTTTATTTTATTTTAATTATTTAATTCGGAAAAAGGTTGACCTTTAAATACGAACTCGAAACGAGGCCCACCTCCTGTCGTCCATAGCGTTTTACCCCCATTCCGAACACAATGGGATATGTATCGTAAGCTGGTTTGATCGTCACAATCAGTTTCCGTTGAATTTACAATTTAAATCCTTATATTGAATTTTAAACGTACATTTCAAATTACCGGGGCCACATACTAACTAGAAAAATTCCAGAAAAATATTTTCTAGCTTCGTATTGACGATACGGTCCTAACAAAACTAATTTCGTCGAATTCTGAGATCGTTTGAAAAATGGCCAATTTCCTGTCGATTAAATTCAACAGAAATTGGTCAAACGCGTTTTCCTTTGCCACGCTCACATATTGATTCGAAAAATTATGAAATTTGAAATCTAACAATAGTTTGACATCCCGGACCCAACAAAAGTGGTTTCGTCGAATTCCGAGGTCATTTGCAAAATGTCCATTTTTAAGGGCCTGAATTCCATAGCGACTATTCAGAATTTTCAACTGGACATATCTTTTGATTCCCGATATGAAATCTTGATTTTTCGGATTCGTTGGAAAGATATTCACTATTAGATTCCATTATTTTTGGTTTCACTAAAATCCGGATTGTTTTGCACCCGGTACATTCAATTGAAGTTTGAAATCGAATTATCGAACTACCGCGCCATTTTCAATTCTATTTATAATTATATATAAATATTTATATTCTAACGATGACGTATATAATATATACGTTCTAATTATATTCAAAATAAATTTCACGTCGATATTATTTAAAATAATTCATATTAAATAATCAAAATTCGCTAAAATGGCCAAAATAAAAATTTTAAACTGGCCCAGATTTTCGGGTTGTTACACTAAGTAACTAGCTCTATTCCATCCCAACCCCGAGAGCATTCTACCAGTCCATTCTTCGTATATTTCGACCTTCCTATGGAAACTTCAACCAGTTCATCCTTGTCTCGAATAATCATCCTTCGACCCATATCGAATCAACCCCAAATGACTTGAAATCTTGCAAAAAGCCCTAATTTATCAACAAGAAACCACACCACCAAAACCAACGCCACCCGATGAACCCATATGCGTCAGTGCCAACCCATCATGGGTCGGTGCCGACCTATGTACTTAGCTCAACTTGACATGAAAATTTTCGTACCTCAATCCCTCGTCTTCTAGAATGCCTCCGCTAAGTTTCGTCTGGATTCGATCATCTGAACCTCCGATTTTCTCTGTTCTTCAATCCTAAGATCTACGACAACCAATTCTAGAAAAAAAAACTCAAACAACGCGATCAATTCAATCAAAACAAACATCAATCCATATAGAACTGATTATACAAACATGAACAATCCACGGTTGTGGCATAAACATAAGATCTAACATGATTTGGATCTAAACATTAGCATAAGCATGATTAATCTAACAAATACATGGGTTAATATGATCAAAATAGGTTTTCCTAGGGTTTCTAGAATAGAATTGAACATATAATATCAGATCTAAGGTGATTATAACTAATATGAATGAAATTAACATAGATCTAACCCATATAACTCTCTACCTCTATGTGAGAGATATCTATCACCTACCTAATCCCCAATTCAATGTAAATGCAATGAGATCGGATCTGGACAATGTCGATAAACTTTGAATTTGATGTGATCTAACTTCCCTTAATGATGATCTATCTTCTAGCTGCAATCTCCAATGAATTGGTATGAAAAGAAGGGAGAAATAGGTTTTTAGGTTGAACCGTAGTATCACAGACACCCAACCTAAAGTTTAGGATGAAGAAAGTAACCCTAGTTCTCTCCCCAAGTCCCCCTATTTATATATGCAGCTTATTAGCCTAATGGATTTGGCTAATTAGCCCATTAGTTACTAATCAGCCTGCTTAACCCCGACTTAAATTTAAAATAGTGATTCCTCCCAAACTGGTTAACCAAATCCTTCAAGTGACCACTCTATGGAATTGTAAACCACCATTCCGATCCATTGTGACCTATTTCAGCACCTGATTTGATCCCTATCAAAAGTTATGGCCCAAATAGTAAACTTAAGGGCAAAATGGTCATACTTCAGTTCGGTAAAAATCATGGACATGTCTCACATCCCCATGAATAACACATCAAAATATGAGAATGATCCGACCACTAGAGAATTAAATGTAATTATTTTATGATCGGTCGATATGCAAAATACGGGTCGTTACAAAAAAGATACATAAGTCATTATTTATGGAAACTCTACAATAGTATAAATAAGCTACCCACAAAATCGAGATAGATGACTTTCTGAACTTCTCTAATTCTCTATTGTATTTGTATATTCTATCTATATTGCTTCTCGCATTCAAAACTTGTAATCACAATCTTATATTCTTCCATATTCTCACATACTTTCAAGTCTATAATATTTAAAGTGATATAGGAAGATCATTGTACTACTAGTCAAAATATGTGTTTTCTAGAATACACTATTTTCAAAGAAACTTTCTTGAATCAAAGTGTATTCCTCCAGGTGAAGCGAGAGCAATTGGTTAGTGAAATACCAAAGGGGAGCTTTGAGACTAGGCATAAAATGGGAGGTCTGAACCAGTATAAAAACTCTGGTATGAATTCTGTTGTTTACTTACTTTACAATATTAGGTTATTTTCCCCACTAAATTTTTTACTAGCTCTATAACAAATACGATCCACTTAGACTTTCAATTGGTGCCAGAGCTTAGTATTCCAGAGATCGAAACAACATCTGAGAACAAATGGCTATAAAGAAATATAGTGAAGGCAATATAAAAAAGAGGATCATTAAAGAAAAATCAAAGGAGAAAGAAAAAAAAAATGTTTCATGGCTAGACTCAGATCATTGGTATGCGTAAATTCATTATATAAAGATCTTTTGTTAACACATGGGGAATTTTCAAAAGATTATAAAACTTTGAATAAAAATAATAAAATTTCTTTATTTAAGTCAAAAGATTGTAAGCAATAAATTTCCAATTTAAAAGAGGAAAATTAATTTTTGGTAAAAACAAATTAATTTTTTTGAAAATGTCGTAGAAGAACTTGTTTCCAAAAAGGTTTACTACAAAAACAAAACGAGTAGTTAGAAATTAAAAATAATGATTTTTTGGAGGAAGTCGATGTTTTAAAAAAAAATACATCTCTTGAAAATTCTTCAAATAATTCTATTTCTTTAATTTGTCCATTGAAAAGCAGAATTGAGGTTTAATTAGAAAGAATTTAGGATTATCTAAGGAATATGAGATTTTAATAGTTAACAGTAATATTTTACAAAAAGAAGTTTGTGATTTAAAATAAAATTTTGAAAAATTAAATAACAAAGTCAGAAACTTTGACAAAGGTAAATAAATCATATCTTCCTTAGTTATAAATTTGAGAACTCACAGTGATAATAGTGGTTTAGGCTATAAACAAGTTTAAAAAAATCTAGTACTAGATATGCATTCTTATATACTAATTTTAGCACTAGTACGAGCAACCAAGACAAAACTACTTACAGTTACAATCATACTTTTTTTAATGATAAAAAAAATATTTTTCAATTGCTAAACTATTGTCTAATAATATTAAAATATGGATTCCAGCTAATATGATTGATAATGATCAGCAATTTTATCTTAGCAACCACTATAAGACAGTGATTACTAATGGTAACTATATATAAAAGGTTCAACCACACCCAAAAGTGTATGGTTTCCAAAAAATTAGGAAATTATAAGAACCTTATATGATTTAAATATTTACTCGTTTTTCTGATACCCTAGTTTATAAGTAGCGGTTACTTTTATTTAATAAATGTGTTTCATTATTTTAATTTTTCTTATAGGGTACAAACATATCAATTGATTAAACATTTTGTTATGTATGGTATTAAATGGTCATTTGATATATGCATATAAATTTGGTTATTCATTTTTATATGCACTTAGTGATGCCTCTCTTCAAATGTTGTGTGTCTTTCCACTTAACTATTTATAAACCATTGTTATTCATTTGTACTATATTGTTTATTTCTTTTTTATAAAGGCAAAGGGGAAGAAAACAATATATAGACTCGTATTTATAGTGGAAGATCATATATTCAGGGGGAGCTCAAAAATATGTTATTATAGGTTTGAAACTCTAAATATATTGAACTATCAAAAGGTAATACTTTTATTTATGTTCATATATTCATTTATTTAATTAAATTGTACAGTTGTCATTATCAAAAAAGGGGAGAATGTTAGAACTTCCATTAAATGATTTTGATGGAACAACTATATAATAATAAACGTGCATATATATATACATATATTATTCCTATACAGGTATAATAGGTCATGAATGAGGAGTCAAGATGAAGATGCAAAGCACACATACAAAATGGCCCACAAGTCAGACGTTTGGGGATAAAGCATTAGGCATATGACTTTGCTTTCGTAAAAAAATTTAATACCTAGGTCAAACATCTGACCCCAATGACCAAACATTTGAATCTGGGTACGGGAATTTTTAAAAATAAGAAGCAGTCATAGGGTGCCTCTTCATCTCATTATCAAAACTCTTCGACCATGAATAGTAGCATCTCCAGGATTAAAAAGAAACAGAAGAAACTATTTAAGGAAATCTACAACAATATAAATAAGCTACTTATAGATCAAGATAGTCAACTTTCTGAACTTCTCTAATTGTCTGTTCTATTTGTGTATTCTATCTATATTGCTTCTTGCATCAAAACTTGTAATCACGATCTTATATTCTTCCATACTAACATATATTTTCTTTCAAGCAAATAATACTCAAGGAGACGTACGAAGATCATTGTACTACTAGTCAAAATCCATGTTTTCTAGAACACACCATTGTCAAAGAAACTTTCTTGTATTAGAGCCTATTCCCCCGGGAGAAGCAAGGGCATTTGACTTGTGAAATACCAAAGCGGAGCTTTAGGACTAGACATAGGATGGGAGGTCTGAACCAGTATAAAAACTCTGGTATGATTTCTCTTATTTATTTACTTTACTATATCTAGTTGTTTACTCATAAATATTTATTACTATATTTATAACACACATGATCCACTTAGACTTTAAGTTGTTTAATATTGTGTCCTTTTAGATAAGTATTGGGCATAAACTGAATGGTATTCATTTGTTCTAATCATGTGCATGTATGTCTTTTTATCCTTTCCTGTGGATTTAAATGTTTCTAGTTCTCCCTTTTGGGTGCGGGGATCCAAGATTTTGACCATTTTTGTTGTTTTGACATCACATTTATCATTATTTCCACAAACATTAGAGTACACATTATATCTAATAGTTGCTCTCCTCTTACTACTGTTATCCTAGAAGGAGTGATAAATTTCATAGGTAAATCCTTTTGTGAGGCTAAAACACCTAAATCTTTCATCACAGGTCCTTCCGAGAAAGTGTTATAGTGGGATGGATGGTCAATGATCAAGAAATTTTCATAAAATGGCTGATGAAGAGGTAAAGTTCCTACGGTGGCCAACAATCATGCAGAACTAACTTAAAATGTTATTTTTTTTATTGAAACACTATATCGGATCTAAGCAGGCTTTAGGATCTCTGATGGAAGCTTCATTTTGCCATAAAATTAAAAATGACGTTGATTGAGCTTCTTGGGTTTATGAAGATCTTCTTTATGGTGCAATTTGAGATTTGCGTCATGATGACTTTGGGATTGAACTGAGGGAATTTAACTCCTATTGCATCCACTGTTGTGAAGACAATCCCAAATACATGATTATCTATATAAGGAAGATTGTCCTTTGTTGGGTCTTGACTGCTGGAGAATGGAGTTTTGATGACAACAACCTTATTTCAATTATCATTGATTATAAAATATATACTAACATCTTTATCTAGAATATATATATATACATATGCAAGATTTGTATACATGAATTAGTACTGAAGACTGTACGGTTTAAGAGCTTTTAGAGATTCAAATTCAGAGTAGACTCAAGACTCATGAGTAATCAAGATTTCAAGAGTTCAAAAGTTCAAGATAAATATAGTAATATAGTCTAGTTTATGTAAGACTCCGAATAGCAATCCAGGTTCAAATTCTGTTTTTCAAATTTTCTATTTTCAAATTCAAAACTATTTTCAAATTGATTTTAAACTTCTCTCAAAATAATTTTTAATCTTCCAAGAATTTCAAACTTATGATTTAAAATATATTTCCTAATTGATAAGTATTCTTATTTTTATAGTTTTATTAAATATGTTTTACTAAGTTTATATTTGATTATTTAAACTCTAAGTTTTCATATAACCTTTTGTTTATATATAGTTTATAAATATTTTCTTATATATATATATATATATATATATATGTAATTATATTATATATGCTTATAATATTATTATATATAGTTCTTATATCACATATATATTAGGTTTTTAATCATATGTTTAATTAATATTTTCTTATGTTTTTATACTTGAAAAAAACTGTTTTAGCAACTAGTTTTGTTTCAGAAATTTCTAGAATTTAAATATTGATTTAAATACTTAAAAAATACTTTAAAAATCATAAAAATGATAAGTATGTCGACATGTAGAAAAGGGTATGTCGACATATAACTGTCAGAAATTCAAATTTGAAAGGAAGTGTCTTTTCACCATTTGTAACGCTCCAGAAACATTGCAACCTTTCACACACTATAAAAAGGGCTTGAATTCGAATTTTTTATCATCTCTTCTTCTCTAATTTCATCGTCTTTCTTTATATCATTTTTCTTAATCATTTTTATGATTTCTACACTTATACTCCACCGAATTCAATTCTGTTTTGTTTAAACTTCTTCTCTCTACATTCTCTTCTCTCTCTGAATCAAGTGCTATTAAAGAGTTATAGGGCTGTTTGTAATTGCTTGGGTTGAGTAAAGTAGAAATCAGTGTGTTCCTTGTAGCTGTGAAACCAAGGAAGTAGGAATCGGTGGTTTCCTTGTAGCAGTGAAACCAAGGAAGTAGTAATCGGTGGTATCCCTTGTAGCCGTGAAATCAAGGAGGTTGTACTTGACTATTGGAATAGTAATAAAACTCTGCGCAATCAAGCATTGTGCGGGACTGGATGTAGGAGCAATTTGAACCAATATAAAATCCGATGTGTTCTTTCCTTTTTTGCATTTTGATTTCTGTTTATTTTGCATTTGTGTTTGAATCTGTGTATGTAATTGTGTTTGTGGTGTTTGATTCATTCTGTTATTCATATAAGTTTTAGATTTTGTTTAAATTCTCACAAACACTATTCACCCCCCCTCTAGTGTTTTTTTCCTAAACGGTCCATTCCGCAATCCCTAACATTGACCACCTATACATATCTCTTTTACAATCTTCTACTTGTTCGTCGTGGCATGGACTCCATGAACTGAAGCTGTCAGGTTTGAGGGGTAGGCCGACTGATTCCCATTTGGGTCTGGGGTTCTAGTTTCTACTCGCTTTGCCTCCATAAATGATTCAGATATCCTTTTTGAATTAGTGTTTGTATTTCATTTTCAAGTACCTAAAGCAGTCAGTGTTATAGTCCTTGACATGGTAGAAATAATAATATACTCCTTTTTATTTTTTAGGTTTTTCCCCTATTAGGTATATCATAAGCCAACTCTTTCTTTGTTAACTTAAAATTTTGGGTAGGAGTCTGATTGAGGAGAATTTTCGTTGTGAAACTGGGATCCTTCTAACTTTTGCCAAGTGATGATAGTTGCATCCTCCTCTCTTCAGATCATAATTTAAGGTTGGAGCTCTTAGAATTGAGTCTGGTGATCCAACATCTTCCACGAGCATGTAGTCACCGACCCATTTGTAAAAGTCCTTCGTACTTCTCTGCGCCTTTCGTTTATACTTTTTCTATAACGAAGTTCCTCGCTTTACTTGTGCACATGCAGCCATTAAAAGTGACCCTCATCACTCACTCCTAGCACAAGGCCTCGTATTTGAGTCATTTTATGAAATTTCATAGGCTTTCATTTCCGCTTGGCTTAACACAGAAACCGTGTTAATGTCAAGTGAAACCCTTTTGCTAAACTAAACTATTTTAAAAAATCTCCAGACAACTACCCCAAGACCTAATTTCTTCAACTCCAAACCATCTAAACCATTTTTTTGTGGCTACAATTGAATAAACGGGGAGAAACTTGCGTCTTTTCATCATTTATACCTTAAGGATATCCATATAATACTCAAATATGCATATATTATAGTTTG
This sequence comes from Allium sativum, assembly GCA_030737875.1. Classification (NCBI taxonomy): domain Eukaryota; kingdom Viridiplantae; phylum Streptophyta; class Magnoliopsida; order Asparagales; family Amaryllidaceae; genus Allium; species Allium sativum. Next base: position 875,699,792 of record CM060909.1, read on the forward strand.
GATTTGTAGATCAATCAAATTTGTCAATAGCATGAGCTTTGAAATTATTCGAGAAGTTTACTTCAAAATTTACTCCGTTGAACGATGACGATCATTTTTCTCAATGAGGAGCTTGTTCTCATTATTTGTGTAAACTTTCCGGTTGACTCACTTGATCTTTTTTGAACATCATCGGTCCACCTACAACGACGCTCCTTTGAACTATGATGCTACATCACTTGACGGAACCGAGCTCCCTTCTTCAAGTAAAATGAGTTTGTATTAGTCGACTTAGAATTAATTTATATCTTTTCTAGAACATTTCCTTTTGATGTCAACCGGTTTTAAAATTTTAAGCCATGATTCTCTCCTACAACTCTGCCATCCTCGCATCCCTGCTAGTAAACTAGCACAATAGATGAACGTAGATGATGTCCTATGGCTTGAGTGGTAGACATCAGTTTCTAAATGACTTATTGAACCACTATTTTCTCTAGCCCTTTTATACATTGGTTAACTTTCTTAGCAAAATTATGAAGAGCAGTTATAATGGGATCAATAGGTTAACTGAGCGAGGATTATGTATGTAACATCCCTAAATTTGGTGTTAGTGGTTTTAATAGTTACCGTCTATTTAATTAGGTTCCAAAAAATGAAATTCGAGCAAATAACGAGCTTGACAACGAAACTAGCATTGTTACGTTTGTGACGAAATTTTGGTTAATTTTCATGTTTGCAATTATGCGAACGGAGTCTGTATGGAGATGTTACGAACGAAAAAAGAAAAATTTAATGGAAAATAAATATATTATAATTAACAACCATAAACATAGCCAACCCCACATCCAACTATTTAACTAAAGTTGTCGATTGGGCGACCTAGAGGTCGATCGAGATGGTTGACCATAGATCAAAGGCGATCGCTTGCTTTAGTCAGTTGAAGGATAGTGGCAGCCAAGGTTTTAAATCTCGAATATCGGTCGCATTTCGTCTCGGGGATTTTATAGACTTGATCTCGTATCGGGGGAGATCTCGAACGAGATGAGTCTAACTCGGGAGTTCATCTTGGATTTCCATCTCGGATCTGAAAGTTCATATCTGAACAATCTCAGGGTACATGATATGTTAAAAATGATTTTCATGAATGCTATTAAAAACATAGAAACTTAAACTTGCAAAATAACTTTATTATTCTTTATTTTGTGAAAGATCATTCATACTCTAAATCATAATATTCTTAAAACAGAAATATTGTTAGACATAAAACATTAAAAGGAACCAAAACATTAAAAAATTCAACATAAATAGACCATAAAATACATAATTTCATAAGTAACATGTATGTAAAAAAGACGAATATGAAAATCATAAGTATTGTGGAACATATATGAACAAACAATCACTACAAGAAAACACTAGTTTAGCGTCAAAAATTTAGAAGTGGAAATTTCCATTGCTAATTTGCGACGGATTTCCATGTGATTTGCAAGGGATAGTTTTTTTTCAACTTTTTTTCCCTTTAATTTATCACCATCGTCTTCTATCATCCCTCATTAAGCCGTTGCAAATTGCTTCAAATCACCAACGGAAAATTTCTGTCGCTATTTTCCGCTGGAAATCCAGGCAGAATACCGACGAATATTTATAGAAGCTATTTTGCAATAGCATTCCGACATATTTTCAAGTGATGTTTATATTATTTTTTAAGATATACAGAGGGCAATCCACATACTCACACAACTGTTAATTTGAGCCATTGTGATCGAACTATCTAACGGCTGTAACTGGTCATCCGAGTGCACCCTACATCTCAAATCACGCCTTCCCCTTTTCTACTTCTTCGTAAATCTTAAACCTAGATCAAAAAGTATTCCCTAAATTTTAAAAACCTACCAGCAAACGAAGCTTACAAGTCTGCTTCAGTTCATCTATCGGCAAAGCCGACTTTGGCCACGTGCTACCTGGGCCATCGCACGGGGAATGAAAATTCCATAGGGCATCATTGCGGAGCATACCAGATAGGAAAAAAAATCGTGTAGATGAAACCGCGCAGGACTGAAAGACACCGAAGCAAGGAAGAGAAGGAGAGTGAAGCGTGGTTTTGAAGCGCCGATTGATTTCTAACGCGGATTGATTTTCTCAGGCGGATTGATTTCTGCTAGCACGGACTGATTTCCTCTGGTTCAGGTAAAAACTAAAAACCCTAATTCTGGTGCAATCATTTGTTTTTTATGCCTACAAAATAAAACCGATTTTCCTAGAAAACAAAATAAAACCGATTTGCCGAGAAAATAAAATAAAACTGAGCAAGTTAAAAAAAAATCGGTCCGCGACCTCGTGATTTTCGGTTTTGGCAATCTTGTTGGACTTGGCAATTTTGTGGGCGGTAAGCAATCTGTTTTTAATATATATGGAGAGGTTTAACAAAAATACACACAAAAATATTCTAGTTTCTGAGCTATAAAAATGGTCAAGATATCATCATTTCCATCAAAACATATAGCTTAAACTTTCTTACTTATCGGCAAGTTTATTGTTAAGTTTAAACATTTTTTTGGTTTATGGTAAATGCGCAGCTAGATGTGTTGTACATTCAGGAGAATTCGAAGCCAATAGAAAGCTCGGATTTTAAATCGATTAAACATACAATTTATCAGTTCGAACTGGACAATCCTACCAAAGTTAATTGCTCATCTGAACAACCATTCAAGTCAACCCCTGACATGATCAAGAAACGAAGTTTTTTCAGGTAAATATTTAGTAAATCTATTTTTTAGTTGCTATGTCAAATAAAGATAATAATGTATGAGTTACTAAGAAATGCATTGTTAAATTGTATTAACGTTCTTTTAGTTAGGGTCATAATTCAATAATCATGCTTTCATTGAAAGTTATTTCTTAGGGTGTATAGCTGTCAATTAATGGTTGATATCAATTAGAAACAAAAATTTAAAACAAGGTGTGTTCGGTACAAAGGGAAATTAAAAGACAAATATGTCAATGTTCTACTGTAAATATTAATGATGTTTCCTATAGCATACATGTTGCTTGTGTCATTACGAGTTCTGCTGTAAATATAATATAAAATATCATGTCTGAAGGGAAAACCAGAAGACAGATCTGATAGAACATTTTGTAACAATTAATTAGCATCATAGTTTGAGTGCACACAGGCTAACTTGCCAATATAGTCAACTACAAAAATAAGTTTAATGAAGATTACGGTATAAAATTTAAACATCGAGTATCATTATGTATGTTAACCCTCTTTTTGGCAAGGGCCACAACAGGTCAGATCGAAGCCCAAATGCGCGACCGACAAAATTGGATAGATTGCGTTCCAGGAAGCCCAACAGAAGCTCGGTCCGAAACAGTCACGCATCGGCCCAAGCCAATTCTCATCAGCTGAAAGCTCACTCCAGAAGAATTATTCTCTCAGTTGACCGAATATCTCGCTCCCATACAAAGCACTTCGGCCGAGTATCTCGAACTAGCATAGAAATATTCAACCGAGCTATTCTGATGCTTATCCCGACTTTCAAGGCAGTAAAGGCAGTCTATTACATTCGGACAAAGCTCTACTTTTGATATACCTCACCGTGGATGCCACGTAGGCCACAACTTCCAAAGATACTATTTATGAACAGTGGAATCAGTCTTCCAGCCGCATTCCAAACCAAAGAATGGACTCCATGCGTCCAAGCTTTCCCGAAAAATCCGGGCCACATCACAACAGCCCAAGTCGCCATCTTTACGTATAAATACCTCAAAGCTCAAAGAGGAAAGGAGGACCCTTTTTTGGGAGCATTCTCAGTTTTCTCCTTTAAACTCATCGGATGGCTAACTCAAAATTAGTCATCTTCTCTTCTTTCTTCAAACACAAATAGCATTGTATTTGTAATCCAAAGCAGTAATACATATAAAGTGGACGTAGGCACAGTTTTTGCCAAACCACTATAAAATTCTGTGTGTGCTCCCCTCTTTCTTTACCTTTTTTTCATTTCATAATCATTATTCGTGTGATTTCCACACGACTGGGGGTTGATTGTCACTAGTGTCCAACTTTTGACGTCAACACTTTGGCGCGCCAGGTAGGGGGTCAAGACACGCATCGAAATCACCTTCGACTTTTAGCTTACCTCAGTCCATGGCGAACAAGCGAAAGAAAGATATAACATCCTCTCGTCCTACAAACACCGACGCAGCCGATACCAACGCCGCAGGAGTAAGCCAGGAAGCTTCCTCTCATGAAGATATGTCTCGATGTCTTACCCGCGGGATGTGGATAAAATCATGGTCGAATTCAGAAACCATATGACATCTCAGGATAAACTCCTCGAACGATAACAACAGTTGATGGATCACCTTCTCGGTCGAGAGAAGATGGGATTGAATGCTTCAACATCAATTCCTCCACCGATCGGGACTGGGGAAACAACTGATCTTCAGTCTACGTGGAATCAGGCCACTGATCAGGTTACACCTTTATTTCATCCGGGCTCGGCTCTACCTCCCAACCAATCACAACCAGGAGTATCGCTTCCAGCGACCAGTGCAGCTGCAGCAGCAGAATCCCACGAGGCTCGCGATCAAGATCTAGATCAATTGAACACTTTTCCTCCATTCTTGGAAACAGATCGACCTCCCATACCTGTCGAGCGATTACCGGTCCATCAAAATTAGTGCCATTCCCATTACAACCCAGAGTCTTACTGCAGACCAATCTAAGCACTCTTCCCCTTCTATGAAGAGCTGGTGCATCCTTCCCTTCGAACTAGGGAGACCGCTCTACCTTACCGGTCCTTAATGTGGCGGAAGAAAACTCTACCGTAGACCCTCCTAACCTCGCTCCTACCGGGGGCACCCGCGAGCTTCGAACATCACATGCTATGCCAGATCAGCCTAAACCCTCTGTCATGGGTATGGTTCGATCCAATACTCATCGGGTTCAAGAGGGGCCATTCTTCCGAGAACCACCTATCGGAGCTCACCCTCACTCTCACCTTCACTCAACTCTCGGAGGATGAGTCCAGCTAATGGCCGCCCTTCTGAGCATGCTTTTGCCAGATCCTCGCACTGAAGCTCTCTCAAATGCAAAGTTAAACTCATGGCAACGACTCCTCGGAGATGGAAGCCAGCTTGCAAGCATCATCCGACGTTTCACTCTGGGAACTTCTTTGCAGCAAGATATAGACAATGTCAATCGCAGCGCCTTTACCAGGGAAATCAGAAACTCACAAAAGCCTCCGGACTTCAAATTCCCATCTATCGAACCGTACAATGGTCGCACCGACCCGACCATCCACCTCATGTGATACATGCGACATATGGAAGTTCTTGATGCATCGACCAATGTCATGGCGAAGTGTTTCCCACTCTTTCTCACAGATATAGCCAACACGTGGTTTCGACAGCTAACGACGGAGTCGATCAACAACTGGAACATGTTGGTCACCCGTTTCATCAAACAATTCAGAGTACATATCTCCCGACCCAAGAGCGTTATGTTCCTATCCACCATCAAGCAGCGATCTGGAGAGACGCTCAGATCCTTCCTCGAAAGAATCAACGTGGTCGTAGCGTTGGTCAATCGGCCTGAGCCATCTGTAGTACTTATGGCCACCATTGCAGGAGTTCAAAACCGATCAGAATTCTCAATCTCTTTAATCAGAGATCCCCCCAAGGATATAAATGACTTCTATTCCGAGGACAAGCGATTCCTCTAACAAGAAGATGACAACATTGAGATGGAGATCCTTGAGGTCTTAGCCGCCAAACAACAAGGTCCATCCAACAGCAACGACTAGAATAAAGGAAGAGGAAAGGCCCCAGAAAAGAAAGAGCGCTACGTGCGACCTCGAAACGAAAATAAGTATGACCAATACACCAAGTTCAACCTCTCTTTGCTCGATATCTACCTTGACATACGAGGGTCCTTGCCTACTCCGAGACTGCCTCGACGAGAACCAAACCATATGGAGCTCGATTCCGACAAACATTGCATATTCCACAACGTAGCTGGACATAGCACCAATGAATGTCGCCATCTGCACGATCTCATCAAGGATTGAGTCAGGAGAGGGGAGCTTCCTGAATATGTTAAGAAGCGCGCCACGACCTTGTCGCTGCGATCTTCTTCCCAAGCTCCTCGGGTCAGTCCTCGAGCTCCCAGAAACGGAAAAGACCCTGAGACTAGCACTCGTGACATTATCATTAATTAGAGTTTATCGCTCCTTTTTTTATGTATTTTTTTTTTAATAAAAAGGGACACCATGATGTACACATGTATGGGGTCATGATAGCTCCTAGGCATGCTTTGAATCAACTGTTGTCCTCTTAGAATTTCTCTTCTTTGTAATAATTATTTAGAAACTATGAATTTTCCTTTGCAAACATGGATTATGTTTGGAAACTCTAAGCCGAGCATGGCTGATGCTCGCCCCCCTTTTATTAAATGTGGTCGGCGCGAAAGCCCACCATTATTTCCAAAAAACCTACTCCACCAGCCGAGTATGGTAAAAATCTTAAACCGAGTATGGATTATACTCGCCCTCTTTTCTACTCCATGAGTGTTTACTACTCGCTAGACGTATTAATTTAACATGAGTCGAGCATAAAAAAAACACTTGCCCTAAGCCGAGTATGGTTAATGCTCGCCACTTCCTCTAAGCTGAGTATGGTTAGTGCTCGCCACCTCTCTAAGCCGAGTATGGTTAATGCTCGCTACCTCTCTAAGCCGAGTATGGTTAATACTCGCCACCCCTCAAAGCCAAGTGAAATAAAATGCTCGACCCATCATCCTTCTTCAGATTGAGAATGGCTTATTTTGTCTTTGTAGGAACCAAATCTCATAAAGACAGTGATCATCATCTCGGCCTTAATAAGGTTCCCGGTGGTTGTCGGATTTCTGACCTTAATACGACCTAATTCGGCCGTCGGTTTTCCGGCCTTAATCCAGCCATCGGATTTCTGGCCTTAATATGGTCCGGCGTGACCATACCTATTTGAGAGATTGTGCTTCGAATCATATTTCAGAACACACATCCCTATACCAAAGAAGATGCATTCTGAGGGGCAAAGTGTTAACCCACTTTTTGGCAAGGGCCGTAACAGGTCAGATCGAAGCCCAAACGTGCGACCAGCCAAATTGCATAGATCGCGTTCTAGGAAACCCAGCAGAAGCTCGGTCCAAAACAGTCACGCATTAGCCCAAGCCAATTCTCATCAGCTGATAGCTCACTCTAGAAGAATCGTTCTCTCAGTCGACCGAGTATCTCGCTCCCATACAAAGCGCATCGGCCGAGTATCTCGAACTAGCATGGAAATATTCAACTGAGCTATTCCGATGCTTATCCCGACTTTCAAGGCAGTAAAGGCGGTCAGCTGCATCCGTACAAAGCTCTACTTTTGATATATACGTAGGCCACAACTTCTGAGGATAATATTTATGAACAGTGGAATCAGTCTTCCAACCACTTTTCGAATCAAAGAATGAACTCCACGCGTCCAAGCTTTCTCGAAAAGGCCGGGCCACATCACAACAACCCAAGTCGCCGTCTTCACCTATAAATACCTCAAAGCTTAAAGAGGAAAGGAGGACCCTTTTTTTTGGGAGCATTCTCAGTTTTCTCCTTTAAACTTCTCGGACGGCTAACTCAAAATTAGCCATCTTCTCTTCGTTCTTCAAACACAAAAAGCGTTTATTTGCAATCCAAAGCAGTAATACATATAAAGTGGACGTAAGCACAGTTTTTGCCGAACCACTATAAAAATTATGCGTTTGCTGCCCTCTTTCTTTACCTTTTCTGCATTTCATAATCATTATTCATGTACTTTCCACATGATTGGGGGTTGATTGTCACTAGTGTCCAACTTTTGACGTCAACAATGTATAACTTAGCAATGACAATTGGAAACACGTATAGTTTGTAGAGCTGGAAAGTTTTTGCTAAAAAAGATCATTTACCAAAAGAAGTATGATATCCTACCCTATTTAAAATTCAAAATTGACCCTTGGATTATTATTTAAGGTATGATTAAGAATATCAAGATGTGTAAGCCCACACCCATATTCATGTATGAATTTATTGTCCAATTGCCTTGTTTCAAACACGTTCAAACTTGTTTATATATTTTAAATAAAACAAATGATGAGCTTAGCAACGATTTGTCCAACCCAAGCAGGTTACCTGTGCATTTCTCTTTTAGCAACAAATGCATAACTTATCCTGAATCACTATTTTGGAAAATAAAAGCATTAAGATAATTTATATAATAATTTTAAATATCATTGTTTTTACCCGTCTTTTTCCAATCTTCACATAAAGTCAATTGTTTTGTTATGCTTATTGGCTAGCATTACTCTTTTGATGGTCCATAGAGTTCTGAATCCAAATTTATTTGTTATTTGGGTCTCAGTATTTCTTCCTATATGCAGAAATGTAATGCCACTGTTTTTAAGTTCCAACTTCATGCAATGTAATTGAGCATGACGTAGATCGAGCTAAGTTCTAAACTTCATGCTCGGTTTATAAATTGAGCATGACTCAGATCGAGCTAAGCTCTGCTAAAAAATTGAGTTAGGCTCAACTATATGTCATGGAAGGTGGACAATATTTTTTTGTAGTTTTTGAGTTCAATTTACTATTTTCCTTGTTCAATTTTCATTTTGTTTATATTACATATGAAGATGTATAAAAAGATTCAAAATAAAATACTCACAAAATAGAAGACTAGGTATGCCCATGTATTTGTCTCAATTTTTTGGTGCAAAGGAGACCGTGGGTAATCAAAATTTAAGTGCTTTTCTATACAAACTAGGTATGTCCACGTATGTATCTCATTTTTTAAGCTTAACAAGTGAATGCATTATTACACAACAATGTAATAATAATTTCTTGCGATTAGCATATATTCTTTTGCGCATATTTATATACACATGCGCTATAATAGTGAATGCATCAAATGCACATTCATTTAGAATTTTACAGGTAGCTGTATGAAAAAAAGAAGCAATTATTGGTATACAATTAAACTTGGTATATGACATGGAAGGGAACGCCACATAAGAGGTGATAGAGAGTGGTCCCACCTTAAAACGATATAAAAACCAAAGCCAAAATAACCATTCAAATCACAAAAACAAAGCCAGCATTGTATTCTCCTTGGTGTATCAGTTACTAACCAAATCGGTTTTGTAACTGAGCTTGCTTAATCTTGTAACCGAGTTAAGTTCAAATTTAAAAGTAAGCTAAGCTCTGTTACAACTTTCAAACTTAACTGAGCTAAGCTCAATTTAAACTTCAAGTTTGGCTTAAAACCCAGTTAGAACTCTGAGCTTGAAAAGGAACCCATGTTTAAACTACTGTGTGGTAGTCTTTGAACATGCATGTGGAAGCAAAGGAAATGGTGAGGAACTTGAGTTTAAATTACTATGTCTTGATCCTAGAGCATGCACGTGGAAGTAAATGCTTTCTTCTGGTAAGTGAATATGGCTTTATGAGTTGCCTTTATTATGTTTACATAGTTATATTTGTGTCAATACATGAATTTAGGTGTTTACATGTGTTGAGCGACAAAGGCCCGGAATTAGTGTGTGGGTGTGACTATATTAGAGCATTTGTATTTAAGAATTGCATACCCCTATATATTCAGTTTCATATATTCAATGACTAAAAATATTTTTATATGTGCCTGAGAATTTTGTGCAACATATTTTTTTCTTGGATTTGTATTTGTTTGTCACCTTAGATTTATTTTATTGTATTTCTATGCAAGTTCTTTTGTTTTGCTACACCTAGCAGTTCAAAGACCTCTTTTAACTATTTATCATGAGAGTTGCTGGGAAAAAGATAATAAGGAGTAACATGGGTTTTGGCAAGGTTCGTGAGATGGTGTAGGTTAGTAGTTTAACTTTCTATTGATTTTTCCACTCTATATTATGCTTTGTTTACTTTATGTGTTATGTGTGAATGTAAAATTTCTGGTGAACGCTTGTACTTTATATATTTATACATTAGAAATCAATGGAAACATGTGTTTTATTTATTACTTTATTTTAATACGTAAGTTAATTACTTGTGTAAGTTTTTCAACTAAAAGAAGTTTGTGTCCAGTTATATCCTCATGGAGATTGACATCTATACTATGCTGGCACGTATTACATCAAATATTACCATATTTTATTCCTTTGTTTTGTCATAAAAATTGTTATATATGCCCGTCCCTTTGTAATTAATCGAAGTCAATATGTTAACGGTTGAAAATGTAACTATATTAATTTATGGTTAGATTAAGAGAATAATTAATATAGTTTGATCTTAAACATTTTTGGTTGACCATTTCAGTTGAAAAAAATATAACAGAACTCATGCAAGCTAAAAATTAGAATAATGAACTTCACTTAAGCTATGGATTATATTTCTCAAACTTAGCATGGCTCAGTAGCCAGCTCAATTCCTCAATTTGAGCTCGGCTTAGTTACAAGGAACGGAGCCTGGCTTAGTTTATACAAGCTCAGCCTGCCTCAGTTCGTCAGAATTAAGCCTAAAATTAGATACAATTTTAGAAATTAGCACAATGTGCATCTTTTGTCTTGTGTTTTTTTTCCATCTAGGTTTTTGTTTTTGAATATTTAGCCTTTAATAGAAGCGGAAAAAGAGAGGAAAACTTTTGAAGCTAACATTAACAGTGAGGGAGTCATTGGCTTGGAATATTTCAGAGGAGATGATGTCGTTGAAGTCTTTAAATGATTTGCAATAATGTATGAGACAACTTATTAGATAGATTTGAACAAATTCAATGGTTGATGGTGATTTTGTGGTTTGGTCTGAGTGTTACATTCATTCTTTGTAAGCTTTAGATATTTCTTTGTAGTGAAACTTTAAGTTGTAACAACAAACTTTGTAGAATTTATTTGTGAATGCTAGCTAGCAGGTATAATGATAAATGTGCTTGTTATGTATAGTTGACTACTTTTTATTCTTAAAACTTATTTTGGTGTTATGTTATAGACTTATAGTTCCAAGATCAAGGAGCAAATTAGAGGACAAGCATTCGCGCCATGTCAGGATAGATCCATGCAGAAAAAGAGAAGCTTTTTTATATATATGTGCGGACTCTTGTTTTTGTTTTTTTGAACTTCAGACATTATGATGCATAGATCCATCAACTATGAAAACATAATTTCTATTTAGATTTTTCTTTATGTTACATTAGTTTTTAGTTGTATTAATAATGTTATGAATGTTGGGTGTTATGTGAATATTTTATCAATTATTGTACCAATTTTTTTGCTATATAATGTTCTGTGATATTAATTTCTTTTGTTGATATATGTATATATGTTTCATTTCACGATGAGTATTGAATGTTGAGTATTGTTGAAATAAATGTATTTGATGTCTAGATTGATGGTTAGAAATGCTGCAAAATGTTTGCTATATATTTCCGTCGGTAATCTGTCGCTATATAGCTAGGATTTACCGACGGATAACTGGAATGTATAATGTTTGCTATATTTTTTTTGGTGATCCCTCACTAAATAGCGTCCATTTAGTGACGGAAAAATATTCACTGATTTTATGATGTTATATACATCCATTGGTAAAACGTCGGTGAAATATTTTAAAATGAAATGATAATATATCAAAAAACAACGGTGAAGTGATGGAGAATCGACATTAATTTGCATCCCAAAATTGTGCCTAAAATACCGTCGTGTTTTTTAGCGACAGCCATATTCTGGTGCAAAACCGTCGCTAGCAGGCCTTTAGCGAAGGATTTTTCCACAGCAAAATTAGTGTTTTCTTATAGTGAATATGGTTATTTAACATGCAAAATGTAAAATAACAAAAGATTATCATGGCTAGATTTGAGTTTTTAAATATCGTTCTAGTTCAGGCATAGATTTAAATTTTAACCAAAAAAACTAAGATCTCGTACAATATTCCAGTATTTCGTCTCGGTCGATATACCGTTCGATATTGCAATATCTCGGGCAATATATTCGAAAGGAGATTTATAGTGATATTTGCTGTTTCATTTTTGAGGGAGCCCAAAATGAGATCTCGGAGGAGATCTCGGGAGATATTTGTGAAATTTGAAACAGTGGTGGCAGTTATGTTTTCATGTGCACCACTATAAAATAAGTCAGTTGCTTACCCCCCTTGTTCCATCAATTTAGCAACCGATGCACTTGCAGCCAATGCAACAAGGTAAAACAATTGCATCGGTTTCAGAACTGATGCAACAACTGTAATTTTGCATCGATTCTTCGCAATAACCAGTGCAAAAGGAAGGTTTTTGGATTAAAACTAGTTACAATGTTGCACCAGTTACTAGTAACAACCGGTGCAAAAAAATATTTTTGCACCACTTGTTACTATCAACCGGTGCAATATAGGGGACATAGCCTTTGACCCATCCTTATTTTGCACCGGTTGTTTATGACCGTCGATGTAAAATATCACTCTGCAGTTTCAAATGTCCGTAACCGATGCAATTAAACTCTTCTCATAATAAACAATTATTTTATGCAATATTATAATCATTTACAATAAAATCAAATTGATGACAAATGCAGATTGAATAAGATAATACCAATATATATATATATATATATATTTCAGTTATAGTGTCCATAATCCATACAAAAAAGTGATTCATTAATTCATTTTAGTACAATAATTCTAACATATGATACATACAATCATTAAGAAGCAATATAGTCTAATCTATGAAGTACCCTAATACAACAACACTTTCGGCATTTTTCTTCACTTCAATCCAAAACAAGAACCTGAGTTGAGATAATAGATATAATGTCATTAAATAAAAATGTACATGAAACTTTGAAATAAAAACATACATTGATGTCCCAACTAGTGATTGAAAATTAAAAATAGAAAAGCTAGTTCAAGTAAGTTCAAGTAGATCAGTAAGTTCAAGTAGATTTAACGATCTAAAACAAAACAAAATTTCAAATGTAACAAATTTGTTATATTTTTCAAAGTTCTACATGCACTATTTCGTTTTGAAAAATGCATGCGATTAGACTGGTTTGCAAAGGCACTCGATTCAGGTGATTTCAAACATTCACCAGACATACCGCCACCAGGATCGAGAAATCATGAAAGATACCACATGTATAAGTACTGCAATGCTTTCTTCAAAACCTATGTTTCCTCAGAATCAATTTACAGCCAACTCATCCATAGTCTGCGGGGAAACACAAATTAGTATAGAAATTTTTTTAACAAAGAGGAATAAATGATTAAATATGTTGTTTAATCACACAAACTTCACATACTACATTTTCACAAGTTGACTTGATGCTAAAATTGTTTACAGCTTCAAAAGAAAATTTGTTAAAGCATTTGTTCCTAAATTCATGAAGACGAAACTCCAAAGGAAAAGGAAAGAAAGAATCGAGCTTGTATTGAAATTGGTATTCTCTAAACTTGTATCATCATCATAGAACAAAAAAAAGAAAGAGGCCTAATTAAACCCCAATATCGTATATTTCAATCCTCTTTTCATGTGTAACTAACTGTAGGTACAAAAACTAAATCAACAAAAGGAAAGAAAATGATTGACACAAAAGCTTTTACCTTTATCAAAAGAGAATTTGTATTCGTAGCAAAATCATTTCCAAGGTAATCCCTTTGAAATAAGAGTTGAGCACATATTGGTACAAATTTCTCCTTATACTTATCTTCCAAACATGCATTCTTAATATATGAAATTTTGTAGCTATGTTGAGGGAAATGATACAAATGGCAGGTTTTTTTTTGTTAATTGTTTCAGTGGATCCCATATCAAGTCTTAACAACCATTTTGAAGGCATCTTATAGTAACTTTTTATGTTTATGCTTTATATATATGATTGTGCAATACAGGAACAACAAATTTAAAAGAAAAATGAAATTACCAGCTCTCCATGAGGACCATGTCTTGATTCATCAACCCAAGAGCGGTAATAGACACACCATCCTCATTTTTGTTGAAAACTTAACAACTGGAGAGTTTCGGTACTTCCTCGCTATTTTACTTTCTTCACCGGTCTCCGACTTATAAGTAAAAACATTATAACTAGCAAGCAGCCTCATTATTTGATTGATCATTATAGGAGCTTGTGCATCCCCAGTAGGCAATTGAGAAGCAAGCTAGTTATGATTACCTGTAATGATTTGGCATTTTGACCGCCTCAAGTCGGTAATTAAACGAACTCGAAACGTCCAAAACGACAGATTGTTATTGGCTTATCTAGTTTAAACAGAATTTAACACAGAATCACAGAGTACGAAATTTTTGCAGCGGAATAAAATTTCATATAAACATCAGAGTTGGATACAATATTTGTACAGCGAAAGAAATGGAAATTTATACATAATGTGACACCCCACGTCCGTTAATGTCACTGATTAAGAGAATGCATTAAGTTTCGTGAAGCATTATAGGTAAAAAGAAACAAAAACATTACAAGACATATATAAAATAGCAGCGGAATAAAAAAACTTTGTTAATCATAAAGCATCGTGGTTCAAAACATCATATGTCTGAATTACATAAAAACCAGTACATCATAAAACTTCTGTCTTGTACTTAAAAATATCAAAGTATAAAATAAAAGTAACAAAATCCTAAAATAAAAACATAGCCATAGTAGCAAAGATAGGAGCTTGAGCAATACATCTAAGCAGCTCCAGCAAAATGATAGCAGAATCCCGATCAAGCTTGAGTATTCCCACACTGAGAACTTGGGGGGGGGGGGGGGGGACGGAAGAAAGAAGAGGAAACAAAAAGGGTCATACATAAAGTCTGGCGAGTCCAGTTACTTTTAGCAAGTAAATAAGTAAAAGTATCGTGACAGACATATAAAGTGGATAAGAAAGATAATATCACAAAAGGCAGCTATGACAAGGTAAACATGATATAGTGTACATGCTTCACTAATGATTACTCTTATTCTCTACACTAATATTAGTATAACCAGAATGAGATGATCCCAACAACTATAAGATGGTAGACTTAGGCGTACTTCTGGTGAGAGGTTTTAACCCCATACAATCCACAGGCAGCCCAACCTAACAGGCTCCTAAACTTTTTACCAGAGTCTAGACGTATCCTAACTACTATCCTAATTGATCGGCTCCCAACTCCGTAGATACCCTATGCTGGCCCCACAATAGGAGGTATCACTTTCTAAAGTGGAAACCCTTCGTTAATGTGCGCAACCATATCTACAGGTGTCACGGTCGTCTTATCCCCCTCTGCCCGGACATGCACACACATGTCCCGGTCGGCTTGCGCCGCCCAAACCGTCCTCCATGTTTGGATCTCTTACAATCAGCCCAGTAAGCTTGTCCCTACTCCAACCTACGGCTGAGTACTCTTTCGATACCGTTATATCGGTTATTGACTGAAACGGGTCCTACACACAAGATGATACAGGCTCTTCCCCTTGTCTTGTATCCCCACTAGGATTTCCACAGGCTATGAATACCTAACAGTGTCTTTAATTACATAACCCCATCATTTCCACAGGTTATGCTTACCTAACGGTGCCTTTAATTACATAACCCCAATATGTTAAGTTTGTGGGCCTATATATAAATATTACCCACCCAACCTAGATTTACTTAACCCACCCACTGTTTTCTACTTAACCCCTAATCAGGTTCATGTTCACAATCCATATGGATTCACTAGGTTAAGTATCCCAATTCATTACCATGTCCATTTATGGTTATAATGTGTTGGACCTCTCGCATTAGGCCTATTACTTGTGAATGCTGGATATGCCAGTCGGTTCCGGGCAAACTTCTTCCATAAGTCGGGCTTAACCTCGTGTCTCAGCACGTCTCGTATTTGTGCACCTAGACCCCTCACATTAGATTCACCACTTGTGGTCGCTGAATATGCCGGGCGGTTCCGGGCATACTTCCGCCACAAGTGTTGTAACACCCCGTATTTTCTGTGAACTTAAGAATTACAAATCTGAGTATAATTAAAATATAAAATCAGAATCAAGGGAAATGGGCTATGCCATTGCGTTCGTCTCGGAAAAATACGCGAAATAGAGTCCGAAATTTCGTAAATCGGAGTCCATATGACCAAGTTATGGCCTCTCAAAGTTCAGAAAAAAATTAAACAGCACAGACCAGGTCGACTGGGGAGTCGACCCTAGAGTCGACCTGCCCCCAGGGGGTCGACCCTAGAGTCGACCCTAGAGTCGACATGCCCCCGGGGGGTCGACCCTAGTATCGACCTGGGGGTCGACCTGCCTCCCGAATCTGCTTTTCTGCCTGGGTGCGTTCTGATGTATCTGGTCTCGTTTCTGTCTAGATTCGTCTGCCTAAACCTATTTAAACAGCCACAAACCCAGCCTTCTCTGCACACAATTCTATTCTGCTTCTACTCTGCCTCTGTTCTAAACTAAAAATAAAAATGGCGTTGCTACTATGCTGAAATCAAAACTAGAAGACCATCAACATCAACCTAAATTCAATTAGAGATTAGAGCTTCTGCAACGGTTCTACAACAACTAGAGTTCTTTCTTTAATCCAATTAAGGTAAGTACAGTTATTTTCCGCTATAAATGTTAATTTTGATTTTGACATGAATTGTGAATCTGAATCTGAGATTATATCTGTTCTGTTCTGATTTGATTTATCTTATTCTGTACCTCTTTCCTCTTTCTGTTCTATAGCCAGGCTACTACGAGCCTGAGCCAATCTCATAAGAGATTAACATGCGCTAAAATGTTTGGGACAGTAAAATGAATGATGCATAAATTGGGCATGACCAATAGGTGACTAATTTGAGGAAAGAACATGGACTGTAGCTAGAACGTGAATCTGAGACATATGATTGGACATGTTATATTTATAACATAAAAAGGTATTGAACATATGATTTGTGGACATGACATAAAAAGGTATATAATTGAACATAAATATAGACTGTATTGAACACATGATTTAGGATAAAGAGAATATGGCCTAGGTATAAAGATTTACATGAAAGTAGGATATCTATTAATGTAAATAAACACCTAAGTAAGGGACCTTTGGGATATATGACATGCATAGTAATCTATGGCTATATTCGGTATAAATTATATGGATCTTCTGTACTATGCAAGTTTAATAAAAATTTGGAACATATGATATATGGTAAATTTATGACCATAATCTGTGCTATGTAAATTTAATACAAACATAGGGTATATGATAATATTGTGAATCAAGACTATTATTTATGCACGTGAACTTAGGCAAGGTTTATAATTAGGCAAGGTATGAAACTTTAAGAAATAAGTAAATTTGTTATATTTGCCTAATTTGCTAGTTGTGTTACATTGCCTAATCTGCTAGTTCTGTTATATTGCTTAATCTGCTAGTTCTCCTCTACTGCCTAGTCTGCTAGATTTGTTCATCTGCCAAATCTGTCATTTGCTAAGTCTGTTGAAAATACTAAATCTGCTAGTTTGCTTTATCTGCTAAGTCGCCTAACCTGAGAAATCTGTTATCTTCTATAGCTGTTGAATTGGTATAATTAGTCCGCTATTGACATAATCTGAATTGGCTATAGTTATGAATAATTGACATGTATATTAGGCGTGGGTATAAATGGTAAATCATTAATTAATTGGCCGCAAAGATAAACATGGCTAACTCGAGGTTAGAATGAGTTTGCGGCGTAATTCTGCCCAGAACCGCCCGACATATTCCAGTGGTCGCAAACAATAGGTTCTAATGTGAGAAGTTAGTCATAACGTGCTTGAAACCCGAGGTTAGACTCAGTTTGCGACAGAAACCTGCCCGGAACCAACCGGCCTAACCAGTAGCCGCAAACTGTCAGTCTAATGTGAGAGGTTTGGGCATTAATATTTAATTAATGAAAATCTGAGATAATTATGATGTCTAAAACGTGTTGGGTAAGGTTAAACCAATTGGACCAATGAATCTGATGAACCCGTTTCGTGAATCCGTAGGCCCAATACAAAGTTAGATAATCTGGAACCAGTTAATCGGTAAGCCTGTTAATCCGAACATCTGATCCGTTAGTATGAAAACCTGTTAACTTGATTGTCTGATCTGTGAACTAGTTAACCTAAATTTTGTATGTCTGAAACTTGTAGACAAGTTAAGCTGAAATCTGTTAGTCTGGGGACACAAGGTTAGGAGGGGAATTACTTGTGTCATCTGTTGTTTGGGACCCATATTAGTTAGTAACCCTTTCTGGTATCAAAACTTTGACCCAACAGTAAGTAGGGTCCGGGCACGCTTACTGAACTAATTATAAGCGGTTCATTCTGATAATGGCGAGGGGTGTTGATGGTGCGTTCCAACCGGGTCATGTGCGTGCATGGATCCCGGTCTGCCTCTGAGGATGTAAGACGCCGTGACATCTGTAAATAGGTCTGTGCCAATTGGTTGTCACTTTAGGGAGTGATACACCCTACTGTGGGGCCGACACAGGATATTTATGTATTAGGGAGCCGATCGCTTGGGGTAGGGTTTTAGGGTACACTTAGTTCTATCTGTTTCTGTTGGTACCGTCTGTTTCTGTTGGGTGGTAACACCTGTCTGTTTCTGTGTGGTACCGTCTGTTCGGGTGGTAAAAGCCCATTACTAGTGTACACCTAATTCTACATTCTGTTTCCGAAGGGATTAATCTGTTTCTGCTTCTGTCTGTTTCTGATCGGGTAGTAAAGGCCCATTATTAGCATTCTGTTCCTGTTAAATTATTCTGTACCCATTCCTGTTTCAGTTTAGACATTAGGGTGACACCTAATTCTGTTATACTAGTATTAGTGCAGAGAAGTGTAAAGCAATAGTTTATGTCATTCTGTTCTTCTGTTATATCTGCTACACCTGTTACAGTTATCTCTCATCCAGTTTTATGTTCATGTCATATTATTATTATCTGTTCATATGCTGAAAGTCACTGGACTTGCCAGACTTTTTGTCTAACCCTTGTTGTTTCGCCTCCTTTCTTCCGTTTCTCCCCCAGGTTATCCAAGGAGGGAATACTTTAGCTTGATCCGGATTTCTCTTTGCTTGAAGTGCTTAAAGTATGGCTTGGCTTTGTATAGCTTCCGTTCTTTGGGGATTATGATTTTAAACCATGCATTTTGAAGGCTTTTGTACAAGACTGATATTTTGTACTTAAATTCTAAGATTTGAAAGGGTGTAACCATATTGATTTCTGTTTCCGCTGTAATAAAGTTAAAAAAATTCAAGTATTGTTTTATCTGTCTTGTAAGTTTCTGTTCTGTTTACTAAAATGCTCCACCAAAGTTAAGGCATTCCCTTTGTGAGTGACCTTAATGGAGGTGGGGTGTTACAAGTGTAATCTAACCTCGTGTCTAGGCATAGTTACAGTTTCTATTTACTATAATCCTAGGCATTTCGTTATTAGCCAATTTTTACCTATGTCGTTATACGTTTTCATGCCAGTTTTTCCCAATTATGTTCATAATGAATTATATGCCCTAAATTCATATTCATAATCATTATTCAAGTTATGCCAAATTCCCCATTTACAAGTTATGCCCAATTTCAATGTTTTTCCCCTCGTTCCTCGTTTAACGCATTCACATATTTCAGTGGCATGCCTAGACTCGAAAGTAGCCTGGCTATATAAAATAAAAGGGAAAGGGTGAAGGGAAGATGATAGAAATGATTATACTAACAAGGTTGACATAAGTACATAGTGGCATAATGATTAGATAGGCATATAGGAACATATCTGGTGAACATGAAATAATAGAACTGATCCTAACATAGTACGGATGTCATAATAGGCATGGTAAGATCTAAACAATAATTTAGATGTCCAACTAGTAACAAATATAATTTAACCACAAACATGATAGGTACAAGGTGATCTAGATAGTGAATTAGATCCATAATCAAGGTAGATCTGACATGATAAAGGTTAAGATCCAAGTCATAGTTATGCCAGAGTATTATAGATTCACAAGTTATTACAAATCCGATAAGATTCAAGCAGTTACTGCCATAGATCCAAATTATTGTCATATCATGTTTTACTTTTTAATTATTTAAATCTAAAAATAACTTAAACTCACAATCTTTGGATCTAGAAAGATAGAAGAAGAATAGCAGAGGTTGAATCACAGATCTACACTTGAATAACTTGGTTAACTTGATTGCAGAAGAAGGAAAAAGGTTTGATTTAGTCTGAGCACCAACGACATCTAGACCTCCATTATTTTTCAGTGTAGAAAACAAGAGAAATGGAGCCATATTTATAGCCACCAGCCCCCAAACCATAACTGCCATGCCGGCCCTAAGGGGGTCGACCCCCCCCCCCCCCCCCGTTATGGGGTCGACCCATGGGATCGACACACCCCTTGAGGGGTCGACACCCCCTTGAGGGGTCAACACCCTTAGGCGGGATTTTTGTCGCTCGTGAAATTTTGAATTTCGAATTGAAATTTGATTTTTCTGATTTAATTATATACATATATATAATTCTCTTGCACGTATACAAACTTCAAACCTTCATAGCTTCTTCATACGATGTCCGTTTTACGCAAACCAAATGTCTATCTTAACTAGAATTTCGAGACGGACGCAATGGCGCAGTCTGTTTCCCTTAATTATGAATACTAAATTAATTATTATTTAATTTATCCTCTTTTAGTGTCAGCAAATATATGGGGTGTTACATTCTCCCTTACTCAAATGATTTCATCCCCGAAATCTCCAAGTTAAGAAGAACGTATATAAAGAATTCTAATGCTTATATAAACATATGCAAAGGTGTGTGTATATGTCCCAATACTAGTGCGAAGATCAGGCGGTCTACTGATTCGGTCGACCTCTTTAATGCAATGTATGTTAGTGTCATGAATCCAACATGTATGCAACAATCCTATTATAACATGTAAGTTCTATATGTGTGCACAATCATCCGTCCAAATGCAACATCGATATGATGATACATCCATTAAAAGAAGAAAATTGCACACACATCCATATGCAGTATGAGAGTGATTGAGCCGATCTAGTGCCTAATGTGTGTGTATATCCATCCACGAGCAACCACTAGAAAACACTTGCATCCATCAAACATAAGATGTCTCAGACACATGTTTACATCCATGGGATTCCTACCTAAAGGTCGAAAATTCGATTGATAGGACATACTTTAAATGATAGAAACAAGCATAAATAAATGCTTTGGAAAAGGAGTTAAGAACATACCCTCGAAAAGAAAAGGGTACGAAGCACGAATCTTGTCTTCGGTCTCCTAAGTCGCATCATATGGGTTATCTCCCCACTAAACTTTCATCAACTTGACTTCTCTATTGCGTAGCTTCTTAACTTCTGATCCAAGAATACAGGTAGGAACTCGTCTGATTGTCACCTCCCGTTCCACCTCTACTTCCTTCAATATACTCGGCTCAACTACTTCCGTGGTACCATGCAAGCACTTTCGCAAATGAGAAACGTGGAAAACATCATGAATGCTGGATAGTCTCTCTGGTAGCTTTACCCCATAGGCCATTTGGCCAATCCTTTATGTTATGGGAAATGGCCCTACAAATCATGGTGCCAATTTCCCTACAAAGTGAACTACATTCCTCAAATGTGACACCTTAATGAAAACCATGTCTCCTACTTCAAATTCAATGTCAGTCCTTCTCTCGTATGCATAGGATTTCTGCCTATCTTGAGCGGTCTTCATTCGTCGTCTAATAAGGTCAACCTTCTCGGGCGTTTCTCTAACCATATCCGGTCCAAGCAATAGCCTTTCTGTAGAATCCCACCAACATGTTGGTGATCTACAGGGTCGTCCGTATATGCTTCGAAGGGTGTCATGCCAATGCTAGCTTGATAACCATTGTTGTAGGCAAAACTAAAGGAAGATGCTTTCCCAAGTCCCTCCGAAGTCTAGGATAAACAGCCTCAAAAGATCCTCAAGAACTTTGTTCACCCTCTCCATCTGTCCATCGGTCTGAGGATGATAAGCGGTGCTTGAACATAACTATGTACCTAATGCTCCTTGCAAGCTCCTCCAAAATTCACTAGTGAAAATGGGGTCATGATCGCTTACGATACTGGAAGGTACTCTATGAAGACGGACTATCTCACGAACGTAAATTGCTGCTAGCCAAGCTGTCGTCCTCTTACTCTTAATTGGAATGAAATGAGCGCTCTTAGTAAGTCTATCCACCAAAACCCAAATAATGGTGTTGCATTTTTTTGATCTAGGCATACCGTCTATGAAATACATAGAGACGCTCTCCCACTTCCATTGTGGAACCTCCAAAGGATGAAGTAAACCACCGGACTTCTTTTGCTCAGCTTTGACTTGCTGACAAACTAAACATTGAGAAACAAACTCTGCCACATCTTTCTTCATCCCAGCCTAAAAGAAAACCCTCTTCATGTCCATATACATCTTATCACCGCCTGGATGAATAGTCATCTTAGAATGATGGGCTTCTTCTAGGACTTTCTTTAACAAACTTCCAGTTTGAGGAACACAAAGCCTTCCATCTTGTTGCAACCACCCTTTATCGTCAATGGAATATCTATTGTGGTGACTAGAAGTTTCCCATTTACTGAGCCTATCCAAAATATCTGAAATCTGTGGATCATCTCGCTGCGAAGCTCCAATCTGATCCATAAGAGTAGGTCGTATCTCTAGCGATGCAAACAAACCAGGCAACAACTCGGTGGAAGGTCTCAAATCAAAAGTCGATATGAACTCCAAGCTTTTCCTCTCCACAAACAGAGGACTTAAGGCCATCCTCTGCCTACTTAGTGCGTCCGCCACCACATTACCCTTGCCAAGCGTATACGCAGTCTCAAAATCATAAGAAGCTAGGAACTCCATCCACCTTTATTGCCTTAAATTAAGATCCTTCTGCGAGAACAAGTACTTGAGAGATTTATGATCGGTGTACAACTCGAACTTCTCTCTAGGAAAATAATGACGCCACATCTCAAGTGCGAACACTATGGCAGACTAGCTCTAAATCATAGGTAGGGTAGTTTTTCTCATGAACTCTTAACTGTATACCCCCATAACATACTACCTTTCCCTTTTGCATTAAAACCGCACCAAGCCCTATACCATATGCATCAGTGTAAACTGTAAATACTTTGTTCCCACCAGGCAAGGTCAAGACTGGGGTTATTATCAGAGCCCTCTTCAATCGTTGGAAAGCAACATCACAATCTATATCCCATGAAAACGCCAAATTCTTCTTCGTCAACCTGGTGAGTGGGGCTGATATCTTTACGAAGTCCTTAATGAACTTCCTATAATAGCCAACCAATCCAAGAAAGCTTCTCATCTCTGTTTCATTCTTAGAATTTGCCAATCTTGAACTGCAACTACCTTTGCGGGACCTACTGCTATCCCATCTTTAGAAACCAAATGCTCTAGAAACCTCACCTCTTTTCTCCAAAAATGTCATTTGGAGAACTTTGGCTTAAGCTGATGCACACGGAGAGTTTTCAAAACTTCTCTCAAATGCTGGGCATGTTCTTCTTCGCTCTTTGAAAAGATCAAGATATCATCAACAAAGACCACGACAACTTTATTTACAAACTCCTGAAACACCCTACTCATAAGATCAACAAAATAGGTGGGTGCATTCGTCAACCAAAAGGAATAACTAACCATTCAAAGAAACCATATGGAGTCCAAAAACGGTCTTATCTATACTATCATCATCCACCCTCAATTGATGAAACCCCGTGGCTAAGTCTAACTGAGAGAATACCGAGGCACCAACAGGCTGGTCAAACAGATCATCTATCCTCGGAAGTGGGTGCCTGTTTTTCTTAGTGAATTTATTCAACTCCCTATAGTCTACACGTAAGCGAAGCGAACCAGCCGCCTTAGTCGTGAATACTACCAGAGCACCCCATTCAGATATGCTTCGCCTAATAAATCCTTTCTCAAGTAGCTCTCCTACTTGCTTACTAAGCTCCCTCCTCTCCCTTGGAGCCATATGGCGCAAGGTAATGCAACTAGCTTTGCATTGTCCACCAAATATATACGAAAATCGATCTCGTGTCTCGAAGGTAAGCCCTGTACCTCATCAAAAACATCAGAATAGTCCCGGGCTACTGAAACTGATTGCTGGTCATCGATAGATGCATCAAGAGACACTAGGAAACTAAGCATAACAGACCCTTACGAGTCACAAGAAATCTTGATGGTCCTCCCATGGCAAGTCAAAATTCTAACGACCCTCTTCTAACAATCCAGAATGACACCGTACATGGTTAGCCAATCCATCCCTAGAATTAAACCATAGCCCATAAAACCGAGCATATATGCGTCACACTCAAATTCGACGCCTAACACAGATATTCTCAAACCCCGACAAATCATAGACAAATGAATTGAACCACCAATGGGGTTTGAGATAACTACGGGATCCACTACCATACTAGTATTTAAGTGCAGAGATTCAATCGCAGAACTAGATATAAATGAATGTGAAGCGCCAGAATAAAAAAGAGTTCTAATAGGATGACTGGAAAGAGAAATCAAACCTTCCACGGAAATTTTCCTACCTCTATCCGGAGCACTGGTCGCGAGAGTTTGTACCTGCCCTCTAGAAGCTCCTGCCCTTTGGCCGTGTCCCTGTTTCTTCGGGCACTTCTTAGCAAAGTGTCCGACCTTTCCACAATTGAAGCAAGAATTCTTCCTCCTTTTGCAGTCCTTCACCAAGTGACCCTCACGTCCACAACTATGACACTTCCTCTTATCCTTAGCCTTGTTATTCTTTCCGCCCTTCTTCTGTTATTGTTTTTGTTGTCCTTTCTTGGGCCATACCTTCTTGTTTTGCGTTGTTTCCTCAGCCTTAACTTCCTTCTTTTCTCCTTTGTTTTCCTCTTGCATCAAGGCCATATCAACTAGCCTTTAAAAATTAGCTCCCATTGGAATATGAGACATAACTAACCCGTGAAGGGGTTCGTTCAGCCCTTTAGCAAACCGCAAAGCTTTCTTATGCGGAGTATCTACCAGTTCCAATCCAAACCTTACTAACTGGTAGAATTTGTTCACATATTCTTTAACAATCATGTTTCCTTGTTTGAGCACCAAGAACCTCTCCATTTTCATGTTTTTTCAGCTTGAGAAAGAAACTTCATTTCAAACCTCTATCTAAAATCATCTCAAGTTTCCACCAGATGCCCCGCTTGGGTTACTTCCCATCAGAATGAAGCTTCGTCTTTCAGTAGCCAGGCAGCTAGCTGAATCTTCCTATAATCGTCCACATCGAAAATTCCAAACAAGTCCTCTGTCTCCTTGAGCCAATTCCTTGCCTCTACAAATGTCTCAGTTCCATGGAACGACCTTCCTCCCATAGCACAGAAATCTTTGCAGATCTCAGAGAAGTTGTCTACACACAGAGGAGGAGGAATGATGGGCGCAGTTGGGGGAGGAACGTCAGGTTGACCACCGGTAGGCGCCGTGGCCTCTAGATACCTACGGAACCAGCCTGGTATCGTAACGCCCTTAGGAATATTAGGTTCCCTAGACATGCTGAAAAGAAAAGGAAAGAGATTCAGACAAGGATCGAAAGATAGTACATATGACTTTGGGGAATATGTTTTTCAAAACAGACTTTTCTTTTTCAAAATGCTTTCTTTTAAAACCTTTTTGAAAATAATTTTCAAAAACTTTTATCTAATCTGGTAATCTTCAGCTCTGATACCAAGTGTGACACCCCAAGTCCGATTAATGTCACTCATTAAGAGAATGTATTAAGTTTCGTGAAGCGTTATAGGTAAACAGAAACATTACAAGATAGATATAAAATAACAACGAAA
Source organism: Allium sativum (assembly GCA_030737875.1). Classification (NCBI taxonomy): domain Eukaryota; kingdom Viridiplantae; phylum Streptophyta; class Magnoliopsida; order Asparagales; family Amaryllidaceae; genus Allium; species Allium sativum. The sequence goes on from CM060909.1 coordinate 875,725,609, forward strand.
TAAAACAAACTTTGTTAATCATAAAGCATCGTGGTTCAAAACATCATATGTCTGAATTACATAAAAACCAGTACATCATAAAACTTTTGTCTTGTACTTAAAAATATCATAGTATAAAATAAAAGTAGCAAAATCCCTAAATAAAAACATAGCCATAGTAGTAAAGATAGGAGCTTGAACAATACATCTAAGCAGCTCCAGCAAAATGATAGCAGAATCTCGATCAAACTTGAGTATTCCCACCCTGAGAACTTGGGGGGGGGGGGAAAGGAAGAAAGAAGAGGAAACAAAAAGGGTCAGACATAAAGTCTGGCGAGTCCAGTTACTTTTAGCAAGTAAATAGGTAAAAGTATCATGACAGACATATAAAGTGGATAAGAAAGATAATATCACAAAAGGCAGGTATGACAAGGTGAACATGATAGAGTGTATATGCTCCACTAATGATTACTCTTATTCTCTACATTAATACTAGTATAACCAGAATGAGATGATCCTAACAACTATAAGATGGTAGACTTAAGCGTACTTTTGGTGAGAGATTTTAGCCCATACAATCCACAGGCAGCCCAACCTAACAGGCTCCTAAACTATTTACCAGAGTCTAGACATATCCTAAATACTACCCTAATCAATCGGCTCCCTACTTCGTAGATACCCTGTGCTGGCCCCACAGCAGGAGGTATCACTTCCTAAAGTGGCAACCTTTCGTTGATGTGCACAACCGTATCTACAGGTGTCACGGTCGTCTTATCCCCCTCTGCCCGGACATGCACGCAAATGTCCCGGTCGGCTTGCGCCGCCTACACCGTCCTTCATATTTGGATCTCTTACAATCAGCCCAGTATGCGTGTCCCTACTCCAACCTAGGGCAGAGTGCTCGTTCGATACTGTTATATGGGTTACTGACTGATGGGTCCCACACACAAGATGAAACAAGCTCTCCCCCTTGTCTTGTATCCCCACTAGGATTTCCACAGGCTATGTATACCTAACGGTGTCTTTAATTACATAGCCCCATTATTTCCACAGGTTATGCTTACCTAACGGTGTCTTTAACTACATAAACCCAATAGGTTAAGTTTTTGGGCCTATATATAAATATTACCTACCCAACCCAGATTTACTTAACCCACCCACTGTTTTCTATTTAACCCCTAATTAGGTTCATGTTCATACAATCACTATGGATTCACTAGGTTAAGTATTCCAATTCATTACCATGTCCATTTATGGTTATAATGTGTTGGACCCCTCACATTAAGCCTATCACTTGTGGATGCTGGATATGCCGGTTGATTCCGGGCAGACTTCTTCCACAACTCGGGCTTAACCTTGTGTCTTAGCATGTCTCGTATTTGTGCACCTAGACCCCTCACATTAGATTCACCACTTGTGGTCGCTGGATATGTCAGGCGGTTCTGGGCAAACTTCCACCACAAGTGTAATCTAACCTCGTGTCTAGGCATAGTTACAGTTTCTAATTACTGTAATCCTAGGCATTTCATTATTAGTCAACTATGTCGTTATAGGTTTTCATGCCACATTTTCCAAATTATGTTCATAATGAATTATATGCCCTAAATTCATATTCATGATCATTATTCTAGTTATGCCAAATTTCTCATTTACAAGTTATGCCCAATTTCAATGTTTTTCCTCTTGTTTCCCGTTTAACGCGTTTGCATATTTCAGCGGCATGCCCAGACTCGAAAGTGGCCTGTCTATATAAAATAAAAGGGAAAGGGTGAAGGGAAGATGATAGAAATGATTATACTAACAAGGTTGACATAAGTACATAGTGGCATAATGATAAGATGGGCATATAGGGACAAATCTGATGAACATGAAATAATAGAACTGATCCTAACATGGTAGGGATGTCATAATAGGCATGATAAGATCTAAACAATAATTTAGATGTCCAACTAATAACATATCCAATTTAACCACAAACATGATAGGTACAAGGTGATCTAAATAGTGAATTAGATTTATAATCAAGGTAGATCTGACATGATAAAGGTTTAGATCTAAGTCATAGTTATGCCAGAATATCATATATTCCCAAGTTATTACAGATCTGATATGATTCAAGCAGTTACAGGCATAAATCCAAATTACTGTCATATCATATTTTACTTTTTAATTATTTAAATCTAAAAGTAACTTAAACTCACAGTGTTTGGATCTAAAAAGATAGAAGAAGAATAGCAGAGGTTGAATCACAGATCTACACTTGAATAACTTGATTGCAGAAGAAGGAAAAAGGTTTGATTCAGTCTGGGCACCGATAGCATCTAGACCTCCATTATTTTTCAGTGTAGAAAACAAGAGAAATGGAGCCATATCTATAGCCGACAACCCATAAACCCTAACTGCAACATCTGCCCTAGGGGGGTCGATCCTCCCATGGGGTCAACCCATGGGTCGACACCCCCCTTGAGGGGTCGACACCCCTAGGCGGGATTTTTGCCGCTCACGGAATTTTGAATTTCGAACTAAAATTTGATATTTTCAATCTATATATATATATATATATATATATATATATATATATATATATATATATATATATATATATATATATATACACACATACACACACACATATAATTCTCTCGCACGTATACAAACTTCAAACCTTCATAACTTCTTCATATGGTGTCCATTTTACATAAACCAAATGTCTATCTTGACCAGAATTTCGAGACGGACGCAATGACGCAGTCCATTTCCCTTAATTTTGAACACTAAATTAATTATTATTTACTTTATCCTCTTTTAATGTCGGTAAAATTATAGGGTGTTACACATAAATTTTGATGACCAATTTTTTTCTAATTTGTCGAGCTTGCGCGCGTGAGCATGCATCTTTGCGTGCCATCTTTACGTGCCTCCCCAGTTTTTTTGCGAGCTGAAATCTTTGAACTTGGAACACTTGGGGCCTGACCTGAGCTTTCCATCCAAAACAAAAAACACTTGAGTCAAGATTAAACTTATTTCAAGTCAGCAAACTTCAATTATACCACATAAATATAATTACTAATCCCGACGATATATAAAGAAAAATTCGAGGGTGATACCCATGAAACTGCTAGAATGTGCATACCAAAATGGACCAAAATACATGCATGTATCAAAATAAGACGGGAATAGCGAGCTATTCATGCCGGCTACACAAAGAAAATAGCAGGTGTAGGTACAATGTGTGTAATACCAATATTGCTTAAATAAAGTAACACTAATGTGCCTAAAATCAAATACAGCAAGTACATATGGCAATGCATGCATGGGTATTGGTGTTGGTTTGTACTAGCAAAGAGGCATATAGGATAACTAAATATTATTTATATGAGACAATTTCCAGCAAGTTCTTGAAGTAAACGTGCTCAGACATGCAACAAATTTATATATGGACTGCCGAAATATATCCTATTGTAGTGTTTACTTGTATAAATAACAGGATCAGTGACCGCAAAGGTAGTGTGTGGTATGTGCCAATTTCATGTGCCATGATATATGCGGGAGCAAGGTAGCAAGCACCAGCCAATGCAAAATGAAGTGATAAACAACCAAATTGGGTGAGCAAGTACTCAATAAGGTGACATACAAGGGAATCTGTAACAGCTACACCACATGATAAGATAAGGATCCATGTTTATTAAGTAAATAATGCTTGAAATCGTTGAACAAAATTTGTTTTAATACATCATCACAATATGTTCGCAAGTATCACGTATCAAATGGTGCGCATTCTATGTATAATCCAACTCGTCCAAAATACACTCCATAGAAGATTTATAAGGCTTTTATGTGGTTAGAATATAAACAGAGTAATACTAAGTGAAATATGCACTTATCACTTCTCAAGTATGAACTTGTTGATTCACTATATTATATAAAATGTTGGTGCAGGCTTAGCAAATATTGGGGATTCTAAGGCTATTACATGTGGGTGAAAACAGTTAGCTTGATTTTCAGTGTTAGTTACTCAAAGTAGCTTGTGCCATTTATCATGAAATAATCTTGCTCGCCATTAATTACAACTCACGTTTCTTCCACAAAAATCACACACCGCCATGCAACTTTAACTGTGTAGGACCTTGTTATAGTGTTCAAAGGATGCCAATCTGTATAGAGTGTTTAAAGATACCCCAAAAAATGCCAACTGTATATGCATGGAACGCTATCCACCCTTAAATCCTTATATATTTTCATGTATACTCTCTTTAACATTTACGAACTGCACACACATGTGAGTCATACATATGTACACACTCCAAGCACAACACCCACACATATTAGAATATAAACATATATGCCAATAAAATTTTCACATGTATAAATATGAACACTGACCAGTACATGCTCCACACACATGTAGTTCACACACACCGGTTTATATATACGTTTATGGATACATGCTAGGCAAAGAAAACTGAGGCACCCAGTACATAGGAATGTTTACCTAGCAACTAGGGGTTATCAAACTTTTACTGGTGTAGCAGACTATAATCTAAGCTTATCCAAGTCCAGGCGTGAACTTTAAATAATACCGAACAAACGAAATGTATGCGACAGCAAAACAACAACTTAGGACAACAATATTCCATCCAACAGTTAACCAAATGACACACAGACAATTATTCTTAGTAGAACCGAGTTAGCGAACTTGAAATAAGTACAATCGTAAGGTAAACTTACCTTAAGCCGACGATGGAAAGAACAGAAACAGCGGTGATGTAGGCCACTGTTCGGACGGTTTCAGTGCAAGGTGGACTATGGTATGCGATTAAGAGAGGGACGAAGTTAAAAGCTTCAGAGCCGACGTCTTTTGGGTGCGAGCCGACTTGTTTTCGGTGAGATGCCTACGGGTTCTGGGCCGGTGGACACTGTGCTTGATGAGTAGAGAAGTGTATCACGTCTTGCTATGGCCGGAGTTGGTGACAGGTCCGGCGTTGCGCAGCTCAGGGCGGTGGACACAGAAGCTCGGGTGCTCAAGGGGAGGAGCAGCACTGGTTAAAGGAGGCGGCATAAGGTTCGGTTGAAGGCGAGTGGTGATTCATCGGTGTAGGGCAGAGGAGCGAAGGAAAGAGGGGAGAATTGATTTTCCGGCAGACATTGGGTTCTCTCTTATTTGGGAATAATTTGATTTTTGGTGGAGAGGGAACGTTTGGTTGGTAAAAGAAATAAAGGGGACAGAACTGTTTTCTGTGTGAACAGAAAGAAAGGAATATGATTTTGTTCACGTCTTTTTTGGGATGTGAACAAAAAAATTCACCTTGATTGGTGGAAATCAAGGGAGCCCATATGGACCCCTCTGATTTCCACCAATGGGGACCAAGTGTTTTGTTCACATCTCTTGAAAGATGTGAACAAAATCGCACTCGAAAGAAAGGGGTATGCACATTTTATAAAAGAACGAAGGGAACTGGCAGCAGAGTGTAAACAACACGTGTTATTCCAATTTAGAAAAAAACAAGACAAGTGTTATCATTTACAGAATGGTGAAGACAGGTGGTAAATGGTTTCCACTGCCCAAATCAGAAGTGAAATTTATCAGGTCTTGTTAGATTCAAATGTTGGCTGAGCGACATAGAACCGGGTTGAACGAACGTTTCTAGTGAACAGTGCACAGCTGAAACGGACAACGCTATTTATTCGTTTTACGCACGTTATAAATTTTAACAAGTATTAAACGATAAATTAAATTTAATACTAACGCAAAAATGCACAAATTTTACCTTACCATTTATTTCTTTTAATGTATTATGTCAACCGTATATTCAGCTATTTTCGCTTGAAACAAATTTACACCTAACGTTCATTTGAAATAGAATTCATAAATTATTTAAATTAAATCCAAACCTATATTCTGTGGTCGTGTTCAAAGATAAATTTTGATTTCAAGCTAATGTTAAAATGAATAGCTCTTTTAAATTAGTAAACATGTCTAAATTTGTTTTTCTGAATTAAGTTAGATTAAAAAAACCGTTTCTTTATTAATTTTCAAAATTTATTTTCAATGTTCATTTTTAGTTCTAATGTTAAATTTTAATTTTCAAACAACTCAAAATTTGTTTGTCCTAATAACCGTTCATATGAAAACAAAAGAATTCTAATGTTAATTATTAAACTTCAATTATTCGAAAACATTCAAATTGGCTAAAATGTTAATGACGTTTGTTTTGAAAAATACTTATGCTGAAATTAAATTTACGGAAGGAATTTCATTGTTAAATGTATATTCAAACTATATTCAAAATAAATGAAATCCAAATCTTACGTCAAAATCTAAATATAAATATTTAATTTACGTTAAATCTTACTTAAACTTATGTTTTAAATGTCAAAAATTCTAGGTCATTACATTATCCGTAGAATTAAGATTCATAACCAACTAGTAATCACAATCCGCTACAAAATTCCTTCAACCTTATTTCTCCTGTTAACAACACCAAACATTACCAACTATAGAACCAATCATAACATCGCCACTAATTCAACAGTCTCCGATTACCATATTCAACTTGCCTTCTTCCCCCCAGTTTACCCATCCACCCACTCAAAAGCTGCAACCCCTTCCACTTCCTTTCCTTACAAAATTCCATACATAAACCACTATTGCAAAACCATGGCTGCCAAAACAAATCACCATAGCCATACACAACTACCTTCACTGATGATTACAATCAACTGTCAAACAATGATGCTTGCATCTACAAAATCACAACTATAAACAGTAGCATCCTTTTCTGCTAAATCATTTAATTCATCTCATCCACACAACCTCATCCAAGCACAAACCAGCCTTCATTTACTGAAACACCCCATTTGTCACACCACCATCTCCTCCTCTCACTGACAACTTCAGACAAACCTACTCCACATCTCTAATCACTTCACCATTACCATTATCAACAAACAACACGTAGCCAACCTCAATTGCCACAATACAACAACTACAAGAATATTTTGAACCTTTGTTCACCCAAATGTCACTGCAGCAATTCAAATATGAATGTAGAAACCTACCTGAACTGCAACCCACTAAACATCAAACCACCTCAATTCCTTACTCCAACCGCCTCATTGCTTTGAAATCCATCTCCTGCTTCATCAAAACTCCGACCCTCGTGTACTTTTTTAATGAAGGACCCTTTTCAGCTCCTGCAAACCTCCACAACACTTCTCTGACACGTTTCATTGAATCACGAACCACCCCTCCCCAAATTGTTGTAAGTCATTGCAAGGCAGTCGCGACCAAGTATCGAATTGATTACGAATGGATTTATGATTGTTGTTTTCTGTAAAATAAATACGGCGAATTTGGAACAACAAGGTAAAGTTCCATAAAATTAAGAAGCTATAAAACTTGAGGAATTATATTATGATCTGCTATGATTTCCTTTGCTCCTAGGGTTTCAGAAGCAAAAGGATTATGAGGTGAACAGTTATCAATGTGAAAGTGATATAATCGTCTAATATCTTAATCGGGTTGGGTCTATTATACGGCCTATTTATTTATGTAGTGTTATTTGCACGTTAAGCGTGCATAACATAGTTCTTTGTGTAGAGTTATTTGTACATTGTTATTATTAGCAATAAGAATTTATTAATTTATCAAATATTAAATCTCTATCACTATTCATACATTATTTTTATTAATTTGAAAATTTGATAAAATTTAACCTTTTAATATTTTAGTTTTATTGTAACTATAAAATTTCAATTTTAAGTTTTATGAATATTTTTAATTTTATTTTGGATTACACAATAAATGATGCACATCAATTATACTTCTACCTGAAATAGTGAATATTAAATGTTAATTATATTTTTCTACTATTAGTTATTAATTAATTAATAGTTTTACTATAGTATCTATTGATAAATAAAAATCAATATTAATTATTAGTTATTTAGTAGAAGTCGTTCAATCATAATTTTAAATTATCTAATAAATATTATATATTAAAATTAACTATTAAATATGAAGTGTCAATTATTAATTATTAAACGTTGGTTATTTATTAGTATTTATTAATTACTAGATAATAAATATTACTTATTATTTTTATGAAGTAATTACTCAAAATAATTATTTAATAGCAATTATCATTTATTAAATAATCAATGTTGATCATTAAATAATTAATAGTTTTTATTTGATATTAGTTTTAAATATAAAATATTATTTATTGATTTTAAAATTATAATTTTGCAAATAATAATATTCAATATAATAATTATTATAATAATAAAATATTAAGTTCTAAATGTAACTTCCCAATCGTTAATATTTCTTATTAATCATTAAATATTTTCTTAAATCTTGGTTATCTATTAGTTATTAATTTTTATTAGTTAGATTAAATCAATAATTATTCCAAATTAATTAGTAAATATTAAATAGGGTACATTTGGTTCACATCCCTGTTATGGTTTCAAATACACGCCACATCCCACCTTAAGTTTCATTACACTTCTACCCCCTATTTTTTCCTTTCGCTTGTTGCCTTCAAAAGCTATGTCTCCTTCAATATGTGCCAGAAAAAAATGCGGCACTAAGTTTTTAAAAAAAAAAAATTCTAAAATCAGGAAATAATCCTAGAAGTCCACGCCAATTAAAATAAAAAAGTTGCATACATGTATGCAACTATTGCCAAAAGTTGCACACATGTATGCAACCATTGCATAAAGGAAATTCAGCTAACATTTTGCCTACAGATATGTTGCACGCATGTGTGTTTATTTGCATGCATGAATGCAAATAAAAATGAACCAAGTTGCACTGGTATGAATTATTACACAGTTTTATGCTAGAATTATGTAATAATTGCATTGAAATATGCAAGTAAATCAACGCAGATGAAAAAACTGGAATACACGCACATATGTATGTAAGAAAATTCATATATGTGCATAATATTATGCATTTAACTACACTTTTTCGATGTTTTCTGCTGTTTTCTTGTTTTTGTCGTGTTTTTTGATGTTTTTTGGACTGATCTTTTTGTCGAATGCATAATTTATTTTAATATTAATTTACGTAATTTATTTATTTTTTGATCAAGTTTTGAAAACTAGGGACCTAATTTATAATAAGTTTATAACTGGATGTGAGCCTCATTAAGTTTGGTTTTAGGGATGTTTGCCTAATATTCACTATTAAATATGCTTCTTAAGCATTAAATTAAATTATTAATTGTAAAATATTAGTCTTAATTATTACTAACTATTAATAAGTAATTATTTAATAGTAATTATCAAAAAATAATTATTAAATATTGCTTTTTAATAATAAAATAATAATTATTAAAAAGTAATTGTTAACTTTTGATTATTAAATATTAAACTTGTTGTAACGACCCATAATTTTCGACATTTAAAACATAAATTAATTTAGAGTTTACAGTTAGAAATAGATATTTATAGTGGGTTTTGATATAGAATTTGAAATTTATTTTGAACATAGTTGAAACATAATTATTTGGATGTATAATTTGAACTTTAAGTTTTTCTTGAACGTATAAAGAAAATTACTTTTGTAGATTTAATTTGCATATATATCCATATATGTGTTTAAAAGGAACGTATTAACATTTGTTAGATAATTTAAATTTATTAGAATATTTCTATTTTTGACTAAGTTTGATGTTGATGAAAATATATATATTTGGGTTTTAACATAATATTTGGAATGTATCTATGACGATCCCAAAACTCCGTGACACAGTATTAAGGATAATCATTGGAATATAACACATCAATCATCATTAGCAGATCACAGATAATAACATAAACATAAAATAGAATAATTTACACATATATGACAGCGGAATCATATAGATATCACCACATCAGAGAGCACAGTGCAAGATATAACTTAGTGCATAATAATACATAATCAGTCACCATCGCCAGAGGCGGAATCATACATAAAGAGTACACAAAATAAATATCAGTCTACATCGCCAATGGCGGAATCATAATACATATACTATAATGGCGGAGAGAGTCAAAGTCAGCACGGTGTAGTCAAGCCTCGCCATGAGCCAAAAGGTGCGCCAAATACCTGTAACTAGGCTGCCCGTGTGAAAATGAGGGCACCCGAGTTTGCAAGGTGAAACAAACTACGAGTCAGTCATGGGACTGGTATGAGAAATCTACTTAACTTATTAACAACAATAATAAGGCAAATCAAAGGACCACGCCACTTTCGCGGAACGGGTTTACTCCAATGAGTGCTAGTGCATGAAATAAAGTAAATGATTAAATCATCGCAATGCTTTTTATAAAATGAAGCCATTATAAGACTCAGGTCCTGTAACACCCCACATCCGTTAGTGTCACTCACAAAGGGAATCCACTAAGTTCTGTGGAGCATTTAGAGTGAAAGATGCAGATAAATTACAAGACAGACAGAAATTAAATAGCGGAAGATAAAACTTTGCTTTATTGATAAAATAATTTGTACAATGATTTCTTTACAATATCAGAGTATCATCTGTCTTACAAAATAAAGAAGCATAAAACAACATTTATATTCCCCAATTTTTGCATGAGCCAGCCATAGCATCTGATAAGAGAATCCAAGCAGACTTCGATAAATCTTCAAGCTGGGAAAGAGTGACAGTCCAACTTAACCTGAGCTATACTACTCCCTCCTCTACTACCTGGGGGGGGGGGAACGGAAGAAAAGAAGACGAAAGAAAAACAGAGTCAGACATAAAGCCTGAGTAAGTTCAGTAACTTCTAGCATGTGAACATGGAAAACAAAATGACATGAATTAACTGAATACAAGATTACACCATGACGATAGGGTCAACAAGATTGGACAAGGTAATCACAAGATATGCTAAGATAAGATAAACTGGATACGCTCTAATACTTTCGCCGCTTCGCTCTAATACTTCGCCGCTTCCCTATTTCCTTGTTATACTGATTTCTATATCTCTGCACCACCTACCTAGTGTCCCAACTAGTAACGATAACGTGATCCCAATCCCTGTATTTTCCATTGCCTTCCGGCATACATTCATTATTTATTACCTAGATCAAATCTAGGGTTTTCTATCAGGTGCTTTCTAGATTTAACTAGAGTTTACGCTATCTGCTGAACGCTTCTCGGATTTATGCCACCTAGTCCAACTAGGGATTACGCTACCTGTCGAACGATGCCCCCAAGTCTAAGACACACTACCTAGAGTGGTATATGTTCCTATACTTCCCCACGCATGTATCGCGAATCGTTATCGCTTGTCCAGATGCACATGTCCTGTAATGTGCGGCCCGAGTCCTGTGACAGGGCAAATCAAGGAATACAGAACTCGGTCGGGAGCTTTCAGATATCTGCCGATGCAGATGCTAAGGACTGTTTTTATTCCAGTGGCTATGGTCCCACTTGACCCCTCCCTCAACTAATGAAAGGCACCCTTTGTAAAATGAGAACTATACGTCGGCCCCCGATGCCCCACTATCCTATGGCCATCCTCACCTATAACTAGATAGCAATTATGGTCTTTTGGAGTTCTCCGCCTTTCCGCTTCACGTATCTCGACTGACTCAAGATGGATGGTAGACGACGAGTTGCTATCACAGGGCTACCGTTTTCTCGCCGAATCACGCCGGTCCATCCTAGTCTTTAGGTTGCCATATATATATTGCAACCAAGGCATACCCTCGGTTCTTCTAACGCAGACCTTAACCTCTGTGAGCCCAGGATGATCATCTGCAGCCTCACAGAGGGATACCAAGAGTACCCTCACGTCCCCTCGAAGCCTCGGGCTTCGTAACCCAATTCGTTGGAGCCTTCTTAAAACCAGATGGATGTCTGCTCTTTCGTGTTATACTAAGAATTACTACTTAGTTCTACTAACTAAGGTTTACCACTTAGTTTCCAAATTCCTTGTTTTCTTAACTAAGTTTTACTACTTAGTCCCTTTTTCAACTGAGGTCTACTACTTAGTTTTCTTTCTCGCCAGGTTGGGTTGGTTAAGTGTCTTTAGTCGATTCAAGCTATCTTAACCCTCTTCCCTTTTCCTATTACACTGGTTAAGTGTTATCCCTTCATGCTTTTTACTTAACCCTATTCATTTATCATATTCTGATGGTTAAGCGTTCAAGTTTACTTAACCCTATGGTCTAGTCCAGTTAACATATTAATTTGGCTAAGTGTATTACTTAACCCCAACCTCTAGTCTAATTAACATGTTAAATTGGCTAAGTGTATTAACTTTACTTAACCCCACCTTCTAGTCTAGTCAACATGTTAATTTGGCTAAGTATTCCCATGGACTTAACCCTCCCATTCTAGCTTTAACTGTGCTAAGTTGGTTAAGTGTTCGTTAACCTTCCCATTCTAGCTTAACCGTGTTAGGTTGGTTAAGTGTTCCTATGGACTTAACCTTCCCATTCTAGCTTAACTTTGTTAAGTCGGTTAAGTGTTCCTATGGACTTAACCCACCCATTCTTGCTTAACTGTATTAAATTGGTTAAGTGTTTCTATGGACTTAACTCTCCCATTCTTGTTCTAGCTTTAATTAATAAATTAAAGCCGCAACCTCTCACATTAGACAGATATTGCTGCGGTTACTGGATGTGCCGGTCGGTTCCGGGCAGGTTTACACCGCAACTCAGTCTAACCTCGGGTTAGGCATATTCATGTTTTCTAAGTTCAAAGGGTTTTTGATTAATTTCCAAATCCGGTTTTGAAAACAACCATCCCGTCCTTTGGATCAGTTAGGGATAGCCAGGGAGGGCAGGAAACTTGTATTTTCCAAACCCAAGCCTAGACACTATCCTCTCTGTCACCCTAGAACCTTCTGGTCTATGTGTTATAAAAAGGGATGTTATCAAAATACTTTTCTTTTGTTTATAAATTGTTAACAATTTATTTCAAAAGCCCATTTCCCCTTTTTAGACAAATTTGGCCTATATTTATTTGTCAAGCCTACTAGTATACTTATATTCTAGGCCCAAGTCCTAACCCAACATGCAGTTTAGGCCATTTCCTATTTCATTGCCGAAACTAGATTAAATATCCTAGTTTATAATTTATGGCCAAAACTTAACCAAGTTACATATTTTGTGGTAAATGAACAATTTAACATTTATGACGAATTCTATAAGTAAATTACTCCTAATTTACTTATTTCATTACTACTCTTTTAATGTACATTGTCACATTTATTATTATGGCCCATTCTCTCTTATTTATCATATTTATACTTTTTGGTATGTAAATTATACCAAATTTAGTGTCGCTAACCATAATTTATTCCAAACATGACAATTGCTCACAATTATGAATAAATTCAAAATTGTGCTAATATACTTATTCCAAATCAACCTTAATTAACCCAATCTTGGTTTAACATCCTAATTCACAATTTATGGCAAAACTAGAATTATTTTTCTAGTTTACATTTTATGCCTAAAATTTAGCTTACTTACTAACGCTAAATTTAATATGTCAAAAGCACATATTCCCTAATCCATGTCAAATTTCCTCGTTTTCATTTTAATATGCATGTCATAATACATATTCCAAATTATGCCAATTTCCAAGTTTACAATTACGTTCATATTCATTTCCATGTTTTTCCCCAAATCGCATTCCCACCGTTCGAATAATCGTGATTCAACCTAGATTATAAATAAATCTAGATTCGTAGATAAAAAGGGAATGAATCAAAATGACAAGAAGGAATAATTGGCATAAAAAGGTTTGGATAACAATGTAGGTTCAAGAATATGGGTAGACCTAACTAAATAGGTAAATTCCCACTGTCTTAAAACCAAAGAATGGGCAAAATAGGTTCAAGAACGTGGGTAGACCTAACTTAATAGGTAAATTCCCACTGTCTTAAAACCAAGAAAAACCAAGGAACAGGTAGAATAAATAATTGGGTTTAGACCTAACTTCTCAATCACAAAACTAAAGCAACATTTTCCTAATCATAAATCATGGGTGTCAAAATCACAGTTGTCCTCATTATGTCATAAGTAATAGTTTATGTCCAAATCAAAGGTATAGGCCTAGTCAAGGAAATAATCCTTGTAGTCACAGTCACGGTCATAGGAAATGTCCATAGTCATATGCGATGTTCATAGTCCAAAAGGAAAATAATTCCCATAGTCATAAGTCATTGTCATAGGCAATGTTTATATGTCCCAAAATCAAAGGCTTATGTCATAGTCCAAAGGCATATGCTTTCAAAGGCCACAGTTCTATAGTCATAGTCACGGTTACAGTCTTATTTGTCCTCGAATCATAACAGTTCTTAATTTAGTCCAAGAGTATAAACACAAATTCGAAGAGAGAGAGAGAGATTTGGCATATTCCTTTATTCCTTTAATTTCATGTCACAAATAAAACAAAATATTCAGATCTAGAAATAACCAACTTACAGAAAATAGATCTAGAAAAGAAGGAAAGCGTGGCTATGATTCGTGTGTCGTTGCTTGAAACTTGTTTGAGCTAGCCTTTGAATTCTTCACTTGAAACTTTGATTTGAATCCCTCCTTAAAAGTCTTTTAGCAGCATCTCCTCGTCTTGAATCATATTTTATTTTATTTATTTAAGAAAATTTAGAGGAGGGGAAGAAGCCATGAATCTTAGCAGCATAAGGATAGAAGAGAATTGGTGCAAAGAGAATGAAGACTAGGGCTGTTTATATAGCTGCTCAAGACCTTATCATACACGCAACGCTGAGTCAGCATTGAACCTAGTTAAGAAAATAGTCCAGGTACGTAGATGAATCTAGCCAAACCTTATCATACACGCAGTGCTGAGTCAGCATTGGGTCCCACAAGGTATTTTGGCGTAAAAGTTTGATTTTCAAACTTTTGAATTTCTGGAATTTATTTAACTGTTTTATTCACATGAAATATTCTTATATGTATACAATTCCTCTAACGACCATTTTACGCGTATATATATACGCACAACTTTCATTTTATTTTCAAAATTCAAACGATGTTGCCATATTTCATTGACTGTAGCCTTATCTTGAATTTTATCTTTCGTATACATATATTTTTGCATATATATATATTTATGTTCTCATATGTATATATATTTTTTCTTTATTTCCTTATATGTACGTTCTTATCCTTTCAAATTTTGAATTTGTATACGAACATATATTTGCATGTTCAGTTGGCCCTCTCTAAAACAAAGATAAAAAATTATGCCGCCGCCGGGGTTCGAACCCCCGACCTCCATGCTACAAATCCAATGCCTTAACCAACTGAGCTATAGAGGCTTTTGTTAATAAGTCTTAGAACAATAATAATTATTGTTCTCTCCTTACTTCTCTTTTTCATGTTAGTTACAATACTTAAATTAAACAACTGCATGGATCTTTTTCTTTTAAATTTTCTTTTAAAAATTAATTATACTTTAATTTGAGAATCTTAATGTCACAGAATTACGGGGTGTTACATTCTCCCCCACTTAAAAGGATTTCGTCCCCGAAATCTTCAAGTTAGGAAGAATGTGTCTTACCATCCAATCACCCATCTACTCAACCATTCAATCACAGGCATTCATTGTCCTTAAAAGATTTCTAATGCTTTCATGTTCATATGCATAGTGTGTGTATATGTCTCTATCTAATGCAAAATCAGGCGGTCTACTGATTCAGTTGACCTTCTTAATGCAAATCATGTTAGTGCCATGCATCCAATCATGCATGCAAACATCCCTAGTCATGTAAATACTACATGCGTGCACAGCCATTCATCCATATGCAACGTCCATATGATATCATATCAAGTTCAACTTATTAACAAATGCATATATGTAAATGCAATATGAGAGCGTCCGAACTTGATCTAGTGCCTAATATGTATGCATATGCATCCACGAGCAACCATTTGCAACCATTCAACCATAACATGTTTCAAATACATGTTTACATCCATTGGCTTCTACCTAAGGATCGCAGATACGACCTAGAGGATATACTTTGGAAAGAGAGAAACAACTACGCGTAAAGCTCCTAAACAGAGAAATCAAGGATGCACCCTTAAGGAAAAAGGGCATGTTGCTAGTATCTAGCCTTCTTGAGCTTTACTCCACTGTATCTTAAACAATTTATCTTCACGATTGTGAAGTTCCTAACCTCCATTTCCAAAATAAACAGATGTCAATCACGGTACCAAGTGTATGATTAGAGGTCTCTCCCTTATCCACCATGCCATAACTATAAGGGTTGAAAGATCACTACGCGCTTTTTAGAGCGCCTGTCACAACTATTCATCTCTCACGCAAACCATCCTAGTCGAACTCGACATTCCTCAAGTACAAGCCCCAAAGGCCTAAACCAATATCAGACAAGCACCCAAGGAATATCTCCCCCGAATTTAGACGATCTACGTGAGATGACATAAGCAAACTCGATAGCTATTCTCAAATCCCTACTAACAAAAAAATAAACTGGTCGGACCACCAATTGGATTTGAGACTCTAGTGGGATCTTTCTACTATACAAGTACTATGGTGCAGAGACCCAACTATGAAAGTGGATATGAACAAATGAGAAGCGCTAGAACCTAAGGAAATAGCACGAACAGAAAACTAGACTCTTCCAACCGGACTACCTTTCTCCTAGGTACGCTTGGTGGCGAAAGCATGTACTTGTCCTTCTGAAAATCTCGTCCTCGTTCTTGCCCTTGTCCTTAAGTATATGCCCTATCATACCCTAGTAAAGATACTTCCTCTTGTCTTAGGCTTTATAATTTCTTCCTCCTTCGTGTGCTAAGTCTACATCCATGAATTCCTCATCCTAGGGTTATGCTCCTTAGCCAAACTCCTCATCCCCTTCCGTGTGTAGTCATGTTGACAAATCTCTCGAAAACTGCCTCCATCGTCCGGAAAACCTTATAAGCTTTGAAAGAAAACTGCCCGTAGATGAAACAACTACGGCTATGGATGGAAGCCGGGCACTACTTTGCCCTTCGATGAGGTTACCTCCCAGAAAGCCAGGAGCCCCAGAGACTCAAGAAAGAAGGAGACAAGAATTCAAACAGAGGAAGAAGAGACAATGCGTATGGCTTTGGGGAATATGCCTTTAAAACAAATCCTTTTCTTTTGAAAATGCTTCTTTAAAAACTATTTTGAAAAATATTTTTTCAAATCTTTATCTGATCCGGTAACCTTCAGCTCTGATACCACGTGTAACACCCCACATCCGTTAGTGTCACTCACAAAGGGAATCCACTAAGTTCTGTGGAGCATTTAGAGTAAAAGATGCAGATAAATTACAAGACAGACAGAAATTAAATAGCGGAAGATAAAACTTTGCTTTATTGATAAAATAATTTGTACAATGATTTCTTTACAATATCAGAGTATCATCTGTCTTACAAAATAAAGAAGCATAAAACAACATTTATATTCCCCAATTTTTGCATGAGCCAGCCATAGCATCTGATAAGAGAATCCAAGCAGACTTCGATAAATCTTCAAGCTAGGAAAGAGTGACAGTCCAACTTAACCTGAGCTATACTACTCCCTCCTCTACTACCTGAGGGGGGGGGGGGAAACGGAAGAAAAGAATACGAAAGAAAAACAGAGTCAGACATAAAGCCTGAGTAAGTTCAGTAACTTCTAGCATGTGAACATGGAAAACAAAACGACATGAATTAAATGAATACAAGATTACACCATGACGATAGGGTCAACAAGATTGGACAAGGTAATCACAAGATATGCTAAGATAAGATAAACTGGATACGCTCTAATACTTTCGCCGCTTCGCTCTAATACTTCGCCGCTTCGCTATTTCCTTGTTATACTGATTTCTATATCTCTGCACCACCTACCTAGTGTCCCAACTAGTAACGATAACGTGATCCCAATCCCTGTATTTTCCATTGCCTTCCGGCATACATTCATTATTTATTACCTAGATCAAATCTAGGATTTTCTATCAGGTGCTTTCTAGATTTAACTAGAGTTTACGCTATCTGCTGAACGCTTCTCGGATTTATGCCACCTAGTCCAACTAGGGATTACGCTACCTGTCGAACGATGCCCCCAAGTCTAAGACACACTACCTAGAGTGGTATATGTTCCTATACTTCCCCACGCATGTATCGCGAATCGTTATCGCTTGTCTAGATGCACATGTCCTGTAATGTGCGGTCCGAGTCCTGTGACAGGGCAAATCAAGGAATACAGAACTCGGTCGGGAGCTTTCAGATATCTGCCGATGCAGATGCTAAGGCCTGTTTTTATTCCAGTGGCTATGGTCCCACTTGACCCCTCCCTCAACTAATGAAAGGCACCCTTTGTAAAATGAGAACTATACGCCGGCCCCCGGTGCCCCACTATCCTATGGCCATCCTCACCCATAACTAGATAGCAATTATGGTCTTTTGAAGTTCTCCGCCTTTCCGCTTCACGTATCTCGACTGACTCAAGATGGATGGTAGACGACGAGTTGCTATCACAGGGCTACCGTTTTCTCGCCGAATCACGCCGGTCCATCCTAGTCTTTAGGTTGCCATATATATATTGCAACCAAGGCATACCCTCGGTTCTTCTAACGCAGACCTTAACCTCTGTTAGCCCAGGATGATCATCTGCAGCCTCACAGAGGGATACCAAGAGTACCCTCACGTCCCCTCGAAGCCTCGGGCTTCGTAACCCAATTCGTTGGAGCCTTCTTAAAACCAGATGGATGTCTGCTCCTTCGTGTTATACTAAGAATTACTGCTTAGTTCTACTAACTAAGGTTTACCACTTAGTTTCCAAATTCCTTGTTTTCTTAACTAAGTTTTACTACTTAGTCCCTTTTTCAACTGAGGTCTACTACTTAGTTTTCTTTCTCGCCAGGTTGGGTTGGTTAAGTGTCTTTAGTCGATTCAAGCTATCTTAACCCTCTTCCCTTTTCCTATTACACTGGTTAAGTGTTATCCCTTCATGCTTTTTACTTAACCCTATTCATTTATCATATTCTGATGGTTAAGCGTTCAAGTTTACTTAACCCTATGGTCTAGTCCAGTTAACATATTAATTTGGCTAAGTGTATTACTTAACCCCAACCTCTAGTCTAATTAACATGTTAAATTGGCTAAGTGTATTAACTTTACTTAACCCCACCTTCTAGTCTAGTCAACATGTTAATTTGGCTAAGTATTCCCATGGACTTAACCCTCCCATTCTAGCTTTAACTGTGCTAAGTTGGTTAAGTGTTCGTTAACCTTCCCATTCTAGCTTAACCGTGTTAGGTTGGTTAAGTGTTCCTATGGACTTAACCTTCCCATTCTAGCTTAACTTTGTTAAGTCGGTTAAGTGTTCCTATGGACTTAACCCACCCATTCTTGCTTAACTGTGTTAAATTGGTTAAGTGTTTCTATGGACTTAACTCTCCCATTCCTGTTCTAGCTTTAATTAATAAATTAAAGCCGCAACCTCTCACATTAGACAGATATTGCTGCGGTTACTGGATGTGCCGGTCGGTTCCGGGCAGGTTTACACCGCAACTCAGTCTAACCTCGGGTTAGGCATATTCATGTTTTCTAAGTTCAAAGGGTTTTTGATTAATTTCCAAATCCGGTTTTGAAAACAACCATCCCGTCCTTCGGATCAGTTAGGGATAGCCAGGGAGGGCAGGAAACTTGTATTTTCCAAACCCAAGCCTAGACACTATCCTCTCTGTTACCCTAGAACCTTCTGGTCTATGTGTTATAAAAAGGGATGTTATCAAAATACTTTTCTTTTGTTTATAAATTGTTAACAATTTATTTCAAAAGCCCATTTCCCCTTTTTAGACAAATTTGGCCTATATTTATTTGTCAAGCCTACTAGTATACTTATATTCTAGGCCCAAGTCCTAACCCAACATGCAGTTTAGGCCATTTCCTATTTCATTGCCGAAACTAGATTAAATATCCTAGTTTATAATTTATGGCCAAAACTTAACCAAGTTACATATATTGTGGTAAATGAACAATTTAACATTTATGACGAATTCTATAAGTAAATTACTCATAATTTACTTATTTCATTACTACTCTTTTAATGTACATTGTCACATTTATTATTATGGCCCATTCTCTCTTATTTATCATATTTATACTTTTTGGTATGTAAATTATACCAAATTTAGTGTCGCTAACCATAATTTATTCCAAACATGACAATTGCTCACAATTATGAATAAATTCAAAATTGTGCTAATATACTTATTCCAAATCAACCTTAATTAACCCAATCTTGGTTTAACATCCTAATTCACAATTTATGGCAAAACTAAAATTATTTTTCTAGTTTACATTTTATGCCTAAAATTTAGCTTACTTACTAACGCTAAATTTAATATGTCAAAAGCACATATTCCCTAATCCATGTCAAATTTCCCCGTTTTCATTTTAATATGCATGTCATAATACATATTCCAAATTATGCCAATTTCCAAGTTTACAATTACGTTCATATTCATTTCCATGTTTTTCCCCAAATCGCATTCCCACCGTTCGAATAATCGTGATTCAACCTAGATTATAAATAAATCTAGATTCGTAGATAAAAAGGGAATGAATCAAAATGACAAGAAGGAATAATTGGCATAAAAAGGTTTGGATAACAATGTAGGTTCAAGAATATGGGTAGACCTAACTAAATAGGTAAATTCCCACTGTCTTAAAACCAAAGAATGGGCAAAATAGGTTCAAGAACGTGGGTAGACCTAACTTAATAGGTAAATTCCCACTGTCTTAAAACCAAAGAAAAACCAAGGAACAGGTAGAATAAATAATTGGGTTTAGACCTAACTTCTCAATCACAAAACTAAAGCAATATTTTCCTAATCATAAATCATGGGTGTCAAAATCACAGTTGTCCTCATTATGTCATAAGTAATAGTTTATGTCCAAATCAAAGGTATAGGCCTAGTCAAGGAAATAATCCTTGTAGTCACAGTCACAGTCATAGGAAATGTCCATAGTCATATGCGATGTTCATAGTCCAAAAGGAAAATAATTCCCATAGTCATAAGTCATTGTCATAGGCAATGTTTATATGTCCCAAAATCAAAGGCTTATGTCATAGTCCAAAGGCATATGCTTTCAAAGGCCACAGTTCTATAGTCATAGTCACGGTTACAGTCTTATTTGTCCTCGAATCATAACAGTTCTTAATTTAGTCCAAGAGTATAAACACAAATTCGAAGAGAGAGAGAGAGAGAGATTTGGCATATTCCTTTATTCCTTTAATTTCATGTCACAAATAAAACAAAATATTCAGATCTAGAAATAACCAACTTACAGAAAATAGATCTAGAAAAGAAGGAAAGCGTGGCTATGATTCGTGCGTCGTTGCTTGATACTTGTTTGAGCTAGCCTTTGAATTCTTCACTTGAAACTTTGATTTGAATCCCTCCTTAAAAGTCTTTTAGCAGCATCTCCTCGTCTTGAATCATATTTTATTTTATTTATTTAAGAAAATTTAGAGGAGGGGAAGAAGCCATGAATCTTAGCAGCATAAGGATAGAAGAGAATTGGTGCAAAGAGAATGAAGACTAGGGCTGTTTATATAGCTGCTCAAGACCTTATCATACACGCAACGCTGAGTCAGCATTGAACCTAGTTAAGAAAATAGTCCAGGTACGTAGATGAATCTAGCCAAACCTTATCATACACGCAGTGCTGAGTCAGCATTGGGTCCCACAAGGTATTTTGGCGTAAAAGTTTGATTTTCAAACTTTTGAATTTCTGGAATTTATTTAACTGTTTTATTCACATGAAATATTCTTATATGTATACAATTCCTCTAACGACCATTTTACGCGTATATATATACGCACAACTTTCATTTTATTTTCAAAATTCAAATGATGTTGCCATATTTCATTGACTGTAGCCTTATCTTGAATTTTATCTTTCGTATACATATATTTTTGCATATATATATATATATATTTATGTTCTCATATGTATATATATATTTTCTTTATTTCCTTATATGTACGTTCTTATCCTTTCAAATTTTGAATTTGTATACGAACATATATTTGCATGTTCAGTTGGCCCTCTCTAAAACAAAGATTAAAAATTATGCCGCCGCCGGGGTTCGAACCCCCGACCTCCATGCTACAAATCCAATGCCTTAACCAACTGAGCTACAGAGGCTTTTGTTAATAAGTCTTAGAACAATAATAATTATTGTTCTCTCCTTACTTCTCTTTTTCATGTTAGTTACAATACTTAAATTAAACAACTGCATGGATCTTTTTCTTTTAAATTTTCTTTTAAAAATTAATTATACTTTAATTTGAGAATCTTAATGTCACAGAATTACGGGGTGTTACAGGTCCCATCACACAATTCAACGCAAGCCGGAGGATAGAGTTTTACCTTATAATGGCCAAAAATGCTTCATACGAATAAAACAAAAGTGTTTGATATTATTACTAGTGCATATATGTTTCAAAAGTGAATTCAATCATAAATATCAATCCTAGGCGGCATAGCTATCATCTACTATGTCGCCATACTAGTAATACAATCATGTCCGCATATTTCGTATTGGAAATTGGATTCCTTCATGAGTCGAGGCAAGGGGCAAGCTCCTCTCCGTTCGAGACACTCTAGCAAATGCCTCGGGACCGCACACAGCAATCCCTGGATCCTCCAAGGCCGGTCCTCTCTTACTTTTGAGGATTGGCAATTCCTGAACACACGTTTCCCGGTCCTTACAGACCTATAATCGAGGCGCCTCGTATTCCAACAACCACACAGGTGTAAACTAGGTATAAATGTCAGGGCTGGGAGGTCACTGACACCACCATAGCTAGAAAGAAACGTCGTGCACTCCTTGGGTCCTTCTCCCGTTTTTGACTCATACCGGGGTGTGAGGCTCGCGAATTCACGTTATACACAAAGCTACATCACACAGACTATGCTTTGATCATCAACCACAAGACTTTTCTTTGCAACAGAAGCCTTGATCATATGCCACTTAGGCGTGCCACACAGGCAATCCACTCCATGCGACTGATTTCTATCAATACATAACCTCTGAGCTCGTACGTCTCAGAGAATGGCGTTAAGCAAGAGAATAAATTCTCCGCCGCCAGACATGTATATATTTAACAGAGATCAATCAGCACAGAACAAAATCCAATGTCAGACACACAGTCCATTTACAAGTCCGTTCTGGGTTTGAACGAAACCGGAGGCACCAATTCCTCGCATATCCGTACAATCAACAGTATGTCTGGATGGCTACTACTTCAGCTCCTTCAAGGTAGCTACTCCGATCACGAGCATCAGTAGCGCCCATCCATCCGATGTGAAGATCGTCGGTCTTCAGCCGTCTTCGACTCTTCGACTTCTCAACGTCGATCGATTATTTGAAATGAGATGAACTCGGCCTTTTCAAATAACCCACGTATATTTAGATTTTCAAATCAATTTATCACATGGTTGGACTATTCAACATTCACATTTCAGTTCTTTAGTTATAATTTTCATGTTAAATACATTCAACCATCACATATCAAGCAAACACAACAAAATTGGTTTATTTTCACTCTATATCGTCTGTCGTATTTTATAATGATATATCGCCATTTTTATTTATTTAAAACGGCCATATTTAATTAAACGACGTTTCAGGTCGTGCCGATGCACTGGCGCTGTTTTTCACTAAATTTGTTTTACACATATCTGAAAATCTAACCATTGGATCTTTACAAATTTTATATCATTAGAAAGATCATTTCAAAACGAATCCAACGATTTCAGTTTTGGGAAAATCCGACGGTCGGATCTTCCACACTCGTCGTTTGAAGTTACGATTTCAAATTACGAACTGCAGCGTCGTTATTCGATTTAATTTAATTATATTTATATATTATTTTAAATATAATCGTTTCTGGCGCTGTTTTTCTTCAGATTTGAATTAAACATTCCAGACAATCCAACCATCGGATCTTTACAAAGTTGGTGTCGTTGGAAAGATATTTCCAAGGCAAACCCAACGGTTGCGGTTTCGGGAATTTCCAATGGTCGGATTTCCCGCACTAGTCATTTGAAATCACGGTTTCAAAACACGAACTGTGCGGCCACGTTTCGTTTTAATTTTATTTATATTTATATATTTATATAAATATAGTTCATTCGACGATTTCAATATCGTTTTCACTTCAAATATTTCACTAACGCCTTTAAATTTTGGAAAATTTCGCCATAACCTCCTTTATACGGGAGGGGCTGGGAAAATTCCCAAATAGCCACACGGGCGTCTCATGTCAAAAAGAAAAAGAAAAAGCCAAGCGGCTAGCCAACAGGCTCATAAAATCATCACCCAAACAAAACAGTAAACGTGTACCTATTTGTTGGGCACAAAATTTTATTCCTCTTCTCTAGCCTCTTTGCTATAACCTGTTCAATAAATATGCATGTACATATATGCAATTTTTATCACTTATCAATTTCCATTCAACTTCATATTTGATTCACTTTGGTTTAAAAACACCATTCATTCTAATGTTGCATGCATAGGCAAAAATCATATCATTAGCTAGTTAATGAATATTTCAACTCATGCATATTTATTTGAACAAGTGGCTATTTTTAACACTTCACATTTCAAAATTGATAATTTTGGCGAACTAAAATATATTTCAACACATGACTATTTTATTTAGTTCCTATGCATGTTAAAAATAATATTTCTTTCACAAATATTTATTTCAACGCTCGCATATCTTTAGCATATCACATATATGACAAAAATGATATTTTTATCATTTGAAATATTTATTCAACACATGAATGTTTTTAACACTTCATAATTTCAATAAAAATGTAATTTTTATTGTTCAATCTTTTTATTCAACACATGAACTTTTCCAATACACACACTTCTCAACACATGAGCACCTCCACACATGGATATTTTATATATGTTGTTCATATATAAGAAAGATGAAATTTTTATTGTTGAAACTATTTATATATAAGGCGAATATTTTACATACTTCATATATATTATAAAAATGTGATTTTTATTGCTTAAACACTTCATTCATTCACATATGAATTTAATTTTCACACATCACTTCTCAACACATGAGCATTTCCACACATGGATATAGTTTCAACACATGACTTTAATTTCAACGCATGAAGATAAATTCAACATATGAAAATAATTCTAACACATGAATATTATTCAAAATTTCGGCAGCATAACGGCAGGGTAGTTAAAACCGGCACCGTCCCTAGTACGGCTCCTAGCTCTACCTTAAAACCTCGCGGTTTTTGACAATGGGGATTCATGCATCTAATTCACACGCAGGTGGCATGTTTTATTTTTATTTCCACAATTATTTCCAATTCATTTCAATCACCAATGGGTATTTTTCAACCACAACCAATCAATATCAACCACAAACAATTATTCAACCATTCGCATTTTTCATCCAATATTCCACACCAATTCACAACAATAAATATCGTCCATGGTTTGTGGACGAGGGGAGTGTATATATATATATATATATATATATTTCACTTGCATTTCAACACATATATCAATTATTCTATGCATGTATAATTCATACTTCGCTTATATAGCTTACACAACGCATGTACATGAAGTATACAACACGTGTGTAATTTATATTTCGCTTATATAATTTATACACGACATTTTCCATTCAAATTCATTTAATTTAGATTTCTCACATTGGTTTTTGGAGTGCTAAAAATAGTAGATGACTCAGAAAAATCTTCGGTCTCTTCTATGTGGTAGAGAGCTTCCTTGCGGTCCCGATGTTTCCTGTTTCATCGAATTTCGTCAACACACCATAAAGATATGATTTTCAAAGATCAAACATAAAAAAGAACTCACCTTTATCAATGGTTCAAAACTAGGGTTGCAGTTTTCGCGAAAATCGAGGCACGATGGGATGATCAGAGGTGATGACGTGGAAGAGGGAGGAGAGGGGAGTCGGCGCAGGGTGGTTTGAGGTGGTTCGGTGGTCTCTGGCGATCGGGGCGGCGGTGGAAAGTGGTCGACTTTGGGTCGACGTTACTGGCGATGGAGGAGGCGATAGGGGTCGGGGTAGGGTCGGATTGGAAGAGGAGAGGGAGGCGCGTCGACTGGGGTAGGTGGCGGCGGCTGGAATCACCTGTGGCGGCGACGATTTGGAGGGGAAGCGGCGAACGGGTTTCCGCCGTAGGTCGAGAGAGAAAAAGGGCTTTCTGATATTTTTTTATTTTAAAAATAATGAAAGGAAAATTCTGATTGGCCCATAGTTTTAATAAATTTTTAAATAGTGTTTCTCCACACGGACACCAATTCAAACCCAACGACTGTCGTCCCTAGCTAATATTCCCCATCCTGGACACAATGGGATATGTTTCGTTGGCTAATTCGACTGTTATAGTCAGTTATTATTCAAATTAAAGTATAAAACATTTAATTTTAACTTTGAACGTACATTTCAATTTGTCAGGACCACAAACTGATTCGAAAAATTCCAGAAAAATAAATCTAGCTTTGTTTTGATGCTACGGTCCCAACAAAACTAGTTTCGTCGAATTCTGAGATCGTTTGAAAAATGACCATTTTCTGGTCGATCCAATTTAACAGAAATTGACCAAACACATTTTCTTTTGCCATGCTCACATATTAGCTTCAAAAATTATGAAATTTGAAACCTAGCAATAGTTTGACATCCCGGACCCAACAAAAGTGGTTTCGTCGAATTCCAAGGTCTTTTGCAAAATATCTATTTTCCAGGGTTATATATTATATATAGCGACCTTTCTGAAAATTCATTCGGCCATAACTTTTGATTCCCGTTATGAAACTTCGATTTTTCAGATTCGTTAGAAAGGTATTGATAAACAGATTTAAATATTTTTGGTTTCACTAAAATCCGTTAGATTTTCCACCCTGCACAGTCAGTCAAAGTTTGAATTCAAATTTTCAGACTGACTCACTATTTCTAATTCACTATTTTATTGAAATATTCTATTTCAATTGTTCAAATTCCTTTGAAATGACCAATTTAAAAATTTTAAATTGGCTCATATTTTCCGGGTTGTTACAATCTCCCCCACTTAAAACTTTTCGTCCCCGAAAAGGAAACAACAGTAAAGTAGGAAATGAAATGTAAATGCAAAGTATTGTAACGGTACATTGCACCGGGGTTAGTCAGAGATGTCCACTCTGCATTTGGGGTAAGCTTGCTTAATGCTTCCCTCAGTCTCCCAAGTACAGTCTCTAGGATCACTACTCCACTGCACTTTAACTAAATGAACCTTTTTTGCTTCTTAGTTCTCTAGTTTCTTTGCCAACAATCTTTAATGGCTCTCTTCTGACTGCTAATTCTGGAGTTATGTCTATATCCTGTTGCGCTGCTTTTTTTACAACAAGATCCGGATCATGCACATGTCTTCTAAGTTGAGATACGTGAAATACATCATGCACTCCAGGCAACCAATCTGGTAATTGAACCCTACAAGCAAGAGTTCCAATTCGTTCAAGTATAGGAAAGGGACCAATAAATCTCGGTGCCAACTTCCCAGTTTTGCCAAATCTGATTACTCCTCTCATCGGAGAAACTTTCAAATAAACATGGTCACCAACAGCAAATGTCAAATCTCTTCTTCTAGAATCTGCATAACTTTTCTGTCGGCTTTGCGCGGTTCTCAATCGCTTTTTGATGAAGTCCACTTTATCAGATGCTTCTCGAATCATATCCGGTCCTAACACAAGTCTATTGCCAGGTTCTACCCAACATGCTGGAGATCTGCACGGTCTGCCATATAATGCTTCAAATGGCGACATTCCCAAACTTTCTTGATAGCTATTGTTATATGAGAATTCTGCCAAATGCAAGTGACCTTCCCATGACCCACCAAAATCAATTATACAAGCCCGCAATAAATCTTCTAGAGTTCTGTTCACCCGCTCAGTTTGGCCATCTGTTTGAGGGTGATAAGCGGTGCTCATATTCAGTTTCGTTCCCAATTCTGTCTGGAATGCCTCCCAGAATTTGCTAGCAAATATTGGGTCTCTATCACTGACTATGCTGATGGGAATTCCATGCAGCTTAACGATTTCTTTGAAATATATCTGTGCTAGACTTTGAGCGGTTCTATTGGATCTGATAGGTATAAAATGGGCAGTCTTCGTGAAGCGATCTGCGATTACCCAAATGTTGTCATTACCTTTCCTGGTTCGCGGCAAACCATCTATGAAATCCATGGAAATCTATTCCCATTTCCAACCTGGGACTTCCAACGGTTGCAGCAATCCAGCTAGCTTCTGTTGGTCGCTCTTGACCAATTGACAAGTAGGGCATCTGCTAACATACAAAGAAATATCCCTCTTCATTGCCTTCCACCAGAAAGTGCGTTTGATATCGTTGTACATTTTACTCACACCAGGATGAATGCAAAGTTTGGATTTATGGCATTCATCTAGCACTTCTCTTCGAAGGCCTGGAATATTTGGAATGCAAATCCTATCATTTAACCTGAGAACCCCCTTATCGTCAATACAGAAACGTGTGGTTTCACCTTCCCTGACCCTTTGACTGATTCTCTGAATGAATTCATCGTCTTTTTGAAGGGCTGAAATCTTATCAATCAATCCAGGCGTAATTATAAGATTGGCAATGATTGCGGTTTTTCTACTAAGCGCATCCGCTACAACGTTAGCCTTTCCCGGCGTATACAGGATATCAAGATCATACGCTATAAGAAATTCAAGCCAACGCTGTTGTCTCAAATTCAGATCTTTCTGGGTGTATAAATACTTCAATGATTGATGATCTGTATACAGTATAAATTTCTCACCCAATAAATAATGCCTCCATATTTTCAATGCAAAAACGATAGCTAGCAACTCAAGATCATGCGTTACATAATTCTTCTCATGCGGTTTCAGTTGGCGGCTTGCATAAGCGACTACTTGGCCTCTTTGCATTAACACTGCACTAAGACCTCTAATAGAAGCATCTGTCCATACCGTCAAATCCTAATTGCCATCGATAATGGTTAACACGGGAGCAGTTGTCAGTTTCGATTTCAATTCCTGGAAAGCTTCTTCACAGTCGGAAGTCCACTTAAATTTCTCATGCTTCTTCGTGAGCTTCGTTAACGGACCGGATATCTTCGAAAAATCCTTAATGAACTTTCGATAATAACTAGCCAACCCTATAAAACTTCTAACCTCTGTGGGTGTAGTTGGTTGTTTCCAGTCTTGAATCGCTGTTATTTTGCTTGGATCTACATAAATCCCTTTCTTTGTCACAACATGGCCAAGAAACTTCACTTCTTCTTGCCAGAAGACACATTTAGAGAATTTGGCTTTGAAGACATTCTTTCTTAGAATCTCCAATACTTGTTCTAAGTGTTTTTCATGCTCGATCGGGTTTTGATTTGGAGTAAATTAAAATATCATCGATGAATACGAGGACAAATTTATTCAGAACTCCCCTGAACACTCTATTCATTAGATCGACAAAGTATGCTGGAGCATTGCACAGGCCGAACGACATTACTAACCATTCATAAAATATGTCTGGACCTCTGAAAGCTGTCAAAGGAACACACTCCTCTGCTATTCTCAATTGATGAAAACCTGTAGCTAGGTCCATTCGGGAAAATACTCTCGCCCCATTTAATTGGTCAAGCAGATCATCGATGCGGGGTAATGGGTATTTGTTTTTGAGCGTTTGTTTGTTAAGGTCTCGGTAATCAATGCATAATCGAAGAGTACCGTCTGACTTTGGGACAAACACAACAGCTGCACCCCAATTAGAAAAGCTAGGTCTGATTAGACCCTTCCACAACAGCTGACGAGTTTGATTTCCTAATTCTTCTTTTTCCTTCGGAGTCATTCTCCTAATTGGATGTACCACTGGTCTGGCATTGGAAATTAGATCGATTCTGAATTCTATTTCTCTTTGCGGAGGTAAGTTTTCGACTTCTTCAAACACATCCGCATAGTTTCTGACAATAGGGATCTTTTCTATGGAAGTGGGGATAACTTCTAATGCCGACCAAAATTCTTCTCTATTTGGATTCGAACCATGGCATGGTATAAATATATGTCCAAGCTTCGTTCGAATTTTAACGATTCTTTCCGCACACTTTACCTCAGCTTCATACTTCGTTAACCAATCTAGCCCGAGAATGATATCGAATTCGGGAAAATCCATAACGACCAGATCAAAAGGAAACTTGTAGAAAGAATAAGAGGCTGGCACTTTACAATATGGACTGAGAATAATAGAACCCCCTATCGGATTATGAACTTCAACCGAATCTTTAAGCTTCCTTGGTTTTAACTTTAATTCGTGCACTATGTTACTAGCAATAAAACTACGTGATGCACCCGTGTCAAACAATACAGAAACAAGAATATTTTTAATTGTAAGGGTACCTCCCAAAACATCGGGTTTACCTGCTCCTTCGGAAGCAGCTGGCGGGCTCGACCCGTCATACACGTGAGCTACTACGGCCTTTTTCAGCAAAGGACAGTCTTTGACAAGATGATCCATCTTGCGGCAATTAAAGCAGGAGCGAGGGTTCTGAGAACCCTGGCTTGAACCTTGTGAATTTGTCTTCTGCCTCTTCAGGGCTGTGCACACATTAGAGAAGTGCCCCATCTTGCCACAGTTATAGCAGCTTCCTCTTGGCGGCTTGCCAGTCTGTGGTTTCTAGGATGCTGCTTGGCTTGACTCAGCTTGATTCACAGCAGGCTTGCGTTTGTTTCCGGCTTGGATTTTAGCTCAATCCTGCTCCAGGTGCCTTTGGTCAAGGTCTTCATAGTTGCATGTCATTTCCACCAATTCATTAAATCCTAGCTTGATGTGGGCCATGGCTCTATCATGATACTGTCGCTTCAGCCCGAGGATAAACCTCTTATTCTTGGACTTTGTAGTGGCAACAAGCTCCGGAGCATAGGGGGACAACAGTGTAAATTTATTCAAATAATCCTGCACTGAAAGATCCCCCTGCCGGAGGTTGGCGAAGTCATCGTGCATGCGTTCTAAGGCTTGTTCCGGGACATATTTCTCTTTGAAGAGTTCTTTGAATCCATCTCAGGTTCTTCCAACTTCTCTATTCCCGGCGGTGAGAGATTCCCACCATAGTTCAGCTTGTTCCTGCATAAGCCAGGCACCCATAATAGCTTTATCTTGATCTCCAAGCCTTAGGCCTTCTAGTATTTTCTTGCATGTTTTGAGCCATGCAAGGGCCTCTATTACTGTGCCAGTTCCCGAGAAGGTCCTGCCTCCTAGGTTTTTGTATCTCTTAGCTATGCGGTCCAGCTCAAAGTATTGAGCGGCCGAGGGTTGTATCAAAGGTCCTTCTTCAACTGGGACTTCTCCTCGTCCTCTGCCACGGCCAGCATGGCCTCCTCTAGCGGCGGCTGCTCGGGTAGCCATTTTTCAAATTCTGTATAAGCAAGAAAAGAGCAGCTTACAGAAACGATAATTTATTGTATGGTTAAGCAGAAAATTTAAGGAATGATACGATGGACTGATCAAATTGTTTTTTTTATTCTGCTTGGCTCATCCTAGGACTTTACTAGTCCTATCTCTAATGAGTTACTCGCCTTAGAATACTACTGATTCTATTTTGACGAAGTGTTTAATGTGTTAGACTCCAGAACTAAGGTTAACCAAAGCTCCGATACCAGCTGTGACGATCCCAAAACCTCGTGACACGGTGTTAAGGATAATCATTGGAATATAACACATCAATCATCATTAGCAGATCACAGATAATAGCATAAACATAAAATAGAATAATTTACACACATATGACAGCGGAATCATATAGATATCACCACATCAGAGAGCAAAGTGCAGGATACAACTTAGTGCATAATAATACATAATCAGTCACCATCGCCAGAGGCGAAATCATACATAAAGAGTACACAAAATAAATATCAGTCTACATCGCCAATGGCGGAATCATAATACATATACTATAATGGCGGAGAGAGTCAAAGTCAGCACGGTGTAGTCAAGCCTCGCCATGAGCCAAAAGGTGCACCAGATACCTGTAACTAGGCTGCTCGTGTGAAAATGAGGGCACC
Organism: Allium sativum; assembly: GCA_030737875.1. Classification (NCBI taxonomy): domain Eukaryota; kingdom Viridiplantae; phylum Streptophyta; class Magnoliopsida; order Asparagales; family Amaryllidaceae; genus Allium; species Allium sativum. Next base: position 875,757,705 of record CM060909.1, read on the forward strand.
CGAGTTTGCAAGGTGAAACAAACTACGAGTCAGTCATGGGACTGGTATGAGAAATCTACTTAACTTATTAACAACAATAATAAGGCAAATCAAAGGACCACGCCACTTTCGCGGAACGGGTTTACTCCAATGACTGCGAGTGCATGAAATAAAGTAAATGATTAAATCATCGCAATGCTTTTTATAAAATGAAGCCATTATAAGACTCAGGTCCCATCACACAATGCAACGCAAGCCGAAGGATAGAATTTTACCTTATAATGGCCAAAAATGCTTCATACGAATAAAACAAAAGTGTTTGATATTATTACTAGTGCATATATGTTTCAAAAGCGAATTCAATCATAAATATCAATTCTAGGCGGCATAGCTACCATCTACTAAGTCGCCATACTAGTAATACAATCATGTCCGCATATTTCGTATTGGAAATTGGATTCCTTCATGAGTCGAGGCAAGGGGCAAGCTCCTCTCCATTCGAGACACTCTAGCAAATGCCTCGGGACCGCACACAGCAATCCCTGGATCCTCCAAGGTCGGTCCTCTCTTACTTTTGAGGATTGGCAATTCCTGAATACACGTTTCCCGGTCCTTACAGACCTATAATCGAGGCGCCTCGTATTCCAACAACCACACAGGTGTAAAGTAGATATAAATGTCAGGGCTGGGAGGTCACTGACACCACCATAGCTAGAAAGAAACGTCGTGCTCTCCTTGGGTCCTTCTCCCGTTTTTGACTCATACCGGGGTGTGAGGCTCGCAAATTCACGTTATACACAAAGCTATGTCACACAGACTATGCTTTGATCATCAACCACAAGACTTTGCTTTGCAACAGAAGCCTTGATCATATGCCACTTAGGCGTGCCACACAGGTAATCCACTCCATGCGACTGATTTCTATCAATACATAACCTCTGAGCTCGTATGTCTCAGAGAAGGGCGTTAAGCAAGAGAATAAATTCTCCGCCGCCAAACAGATATATATTTAATAGAGATCAATCAGCACAGAACAAAATCCAATGTCAGACACACAGTCCATTTACAAGTCCGTTCTGGATTTGAACAAAACCGGAGGCACCAATTCCTCGCATATCCGTACAATCAACAGTATGTCTGGACGGCTACTACTTCAGCTCCTTCAAGGTAGCTACTCCGATCACGAGCATCAGTAGCGCCCATTAATCCGATGTGAAGATCGTCGGTCTTCAACCGTCTTCGACTCTTCGACTTCTCAACGTCGATCGATTATTTGAAATGAGATGAACTCGGCCTTTTCAAATAACCCACGTATATTTAGATTTTCAAATCAATTTATCACATGGTTGGACTATTCAACATTCACATTTCAGTTCTTTAGTTATAATTTTCATGTTAAATACATTCAACCATCATATATCAAGCAAACACAACAAAATTGGTTTATTTTCACTCTATATCGTCTGTAGTATTTTATAACGATATATCGCCATTTTTGTTTATTTAAGACGGCCATATTTAATTAAACGATGTTTCAGGTCGTGCCGATGCACTGGCACTGTTTTTCACTAAATTTGTTTTACACATATCTGAAAATCTAACCGTTGGATCTTTACAAATTTTATATCATTAGAAAGATCATTTCAAAACGAATCCAACGGTTTCAGTTTTGGGAAAATCCGACGGTCGGATCTTCCACACTCGTCGTTTGAAGTTACGATTTCAAATTACGAACTACAGCGTCGTTATTCGATTTAATTTAATTATATTTATATATTATTATAAATATAATCGTTTCTGGCGCTGTTTTTCTTCAGATTTTAATTAAACATTCCAGACAATCCAACCGTCGGATCTTTACAAAGTTGGTGCCGTTGGAAAGATATTTCCAAGGCGAACCCAATGGTTGCGGTTTCGGGAAAATCCAATGGTCGGATTTCCCGCACTAGTCATTTGAAATCACGGTTTCAAAACACGAACTGCGCGGCCACGTTTCGTTTTAATTTTATTTATATTTATATATTTATATAAATATAGTTCATTCGACGATTTCAATATCGTTTTCACTTCAAATATTTCACTAACGCCTTTAAATTTTGGAAAATTTCGCCATAACCTCCTTTGTACGGGAGGGGCTGGGAAAATTCCCAAATAGCCACATGGGCGTCTAATATCAAAAAGAAAAAGAAAAAGCCAAGCGGCTAGCCAACAGGCTCATAAAATCATCACCCAAACAAAACAATAAACGTGTACCTATTTGTTGGGCACAAAATTTTATTCCTCTTCTCTAGCCTCTTTGCTATAACATGTTCAATAAATATGCATGTACATATATGCAATTTTTATCACTTATCAATTTCCATTCAACTTCATATTTGATTCACTTTGGTTTAAAAACACCATTCATTCTAATGTTGCATGCATAGGCAAAAATCATATCATTAGCTAATTAATGAATATTTCAACTCATGCATAATTATTTGAACAAGTGGCTATTTTTAACACTTCACATTTCAAAATTGATAATTTTGGCGAACTAAAATATATTTCAACACATGACTATTTTATTTAGTTCCTATGCATGTTAAAAATAATATTTCTTTCACAAATATTTATTTCAACGCTCGCATATCTTTAACATATCACATATATGATAAAAATGATATTTTTATCATTTGAAATATTTATTCAACACATGAATGTTTTTAACACTTCATAGTTTCAACAAAAATGTAATTTTTATTGTTTAATCTTTTTATTCAACACATGAACTTTTCCAATACACACACTTCTCAACACATGAGCACCTCCACACATGGATATTTTATATATGTTGTTCATATATAAGAAAGATGAAATTTTTATTGTTGAAACTATTTATATATAAGGCGAATATTTTACATTCTTCATATATATTATAAAAATGTGATTTTTATTGTTTAAACACTTCATTCATTCACACATGAATTTAATTTTCACACATCACTTCTCAACACATGAGCATTTCCACACATGGATATAGTTTCAACACATGACTTTAATTTCAACGCATGAAGGTAAATTCAATATATGAAAATAATTCTAACACATGAATATTACTCAAAATTTCAGCAGCATAACGGCAGGGTAGTTAAAACCGGCACCGTCCCTAGTACGGCTCCTCGCTCTACGTTAAAACCTCGTGGTTTTTGACAATGGGGATTCATGCATCTAATTCGCACGTAGGCGGCATGTTTTATTTTTATTTCCACAATTATTTCCAATTCATTTCAATCACCAATGGGTATTTTTCAACCACAACCAATCAATATCAACCACAAACAATTTTTCAAACATTCGTATTTTTCATCCAATATTCCACACCAATTCACAACAATAAATATCGTCCATGGTTTGTGGACGAGGGGAGTGTATTTATATATATATATATATATATATATATATATATATATATATATATATATATATATATATTTCACTTGCATTTCAACACATATATCAATTATTCTATGCATGTATAATTCATACTTCGCTTATATATCTTACACAACGCATGTACATGAAGTATACAACACGTGTGTAATTTATATTTCGCATATATAATTTATACACGACATTTTCCATTCAAATTCATTTAATTTAGATTTCCCACATTGGTTTTTGGAGTGCTAAAAATCGTAGATGACTCATAAAAATCCGCGGTCTCTTCTATGTGGTAGAGAGCTTCCTTGCGGTCCCGATGTTTCCTATTTCATCGAATTTCGTCAACACACCATAAAGATATGATTTTTCAAAGCTTAAATATAAAAAAGAACTCACCTTTATCGATGGTTCAAAACTAGGGTTGCAGTTTTTGCGAAAACCGAGGCACGATGCGATGATCAGAGGTGATGACGTGGAAGAGGGAGGAGAGGGGAGTCGGCGCAGGGTGGTTTGAGGTGGTTCGGTGGTCTCTGGCAATCGGGGCGGCGGCGGAAAGTGGTCGACTTTGGGTCGACGTTACTAGCGATGGAGGAGGCGATAGGGGTCGGGGTAGGGTCGGATTGGAAGAGGAGAGGGAGGCGCGTCGACTGGGGTAGGTGGCGGCGGCTGGAATCGCCTGTGGCGGCGGCGATTTGGAGGGGAAGCGGCGAACGGGTTTCCGCCGTAGGTCGAGAGAGAAAAAGGGTTTTCTGATATTTTTTTATTTTAAAAATAATGAAAGGAAAATTCTGATTGGCCCATAGTTTTAATAAATTTTTAAATAGTGTTTCTCCATACGGACACCAATTCAAACCCAACGACTGTCGTTCCTAACTAATTACCCCCATCCCGGACACAATGGGATATGTTTCGTTTGCTAATTCGACTGTTACAGTCAGTTATTCTTCAAATTAAAGTATAAAACATTTAATTTTAACTTTGAACGTACATTTCAATTTGCCAGGGCCACAAACTGATTCGAAAAATTCCAGAAAAATAAATCTAGCTATGTTTTGACGCTACGGTCCCAACAAAACTAGTTTCGTCGAATTCTGAGATCGTTTGAAAAATGGTCACTTTCTGGTCGATCCAATTTAACAGAAACTGACCAAACACATTTTCTTTTGCCATGCTCACATACTAGCTTCAAAAATTATGAAATTTGAAACCTAGCAATAGTTTGACATCCCGGACCCAACAAAAGTGGTTTCGTCGAATTCCGAGGTCGTTTGCAAAATATCTTTTTTCCAGGGCTATATATTCTATATAGCGACCTTTCTGAAAATTCATTCCGCCATAACTTTTGATTCCCATTATGAAACTTCGATTTTTCAGATTCGTTAGAAAGGTATTGATAAACAGATTTAAATATTTTTGGTTTCACTAAAATCCGTTAGATTTTCCACCCTGCACAGTCAGTCAAAGTTTGAATTCAAATTTTCAAACTGACTCACTATTTCTAATTCACTATTTTATTGAAATATTCTATTTCAATTGTTCAAATTCCTTTGAAATGACCAATTTAAAATTTTTAAATTGGCTCGTATTTTCCAGGTTGTTACAGTATCTATTTTTATTGTAGTTGTGTTTACTTCTAAATTTATCCTTTTGTAATTTGCAAACGTTTTAAACTTGTTCGTACATATAGCCTTGCATTCATTTAATATGAACGTTGTCGCAATTTAGAGTTTGGATTTTGTTGCACTGATTATGGTTTTACTTGTATTTAGCTATCTCTAATTTCTATTGTACTAAAGTTTTCTAACCTTCTAAATTATTTTGTATTTAACGAATGTAGATATTATTTTGCTTTTAATTTTGTATTTTAGTTTGTCTGTCTCGACTATTTATACTTGACCATTTTATTTCAAACATAGTATTTAAAAAAAATCTTTACTCTTATATGTTGTACCGAGTTATTTGTATTAAGCTTTTATGTCTTTTATTCGTCATTTTGTTCTTACATTTTGCCAAACATTCTACTTTAAACTATATTATTTGTATTTGAAAAATTATGGTGTTTAGTTTTCTTGTCTTATTTGAATACTTATCATTTAATGTTGGAAACTAAAATTAACTTCGAAAGACAAATTTTGTGATTTATTAAAGAAATGTTTAATCTTTAATGAAATTTTTTATCAAATAAATATTTTTAATAAATGGCGTTTACTTAATATAATCGATTGACATAATAAACCAAGAACTGAGTTTTGCGTATGTGTTTGCTCATGTTAATTTGATTTTATCAATTAACCAGTTGTTGAGAACAAGTAATAAAAGGATTTGGTTTGACAAATTCATAAATTTAATTCCAATATGAGCAGTTATTAGAACCAATAATGTTAGCAAATTCTGAGTTGATGTAAATATTTGAAATTTAAAAATTAGAACAAAAAAAAATCAACTTTGGAGTAAATTTTGCAATTTAAGTATGAAACGATTTATTCGACTTCAAATTGATTTGCGTAATATTGTTAATTACACAATGATAAATTTTTTATGATTTTGTTGGGGAATTTTTTTATTAAGTATAGGTTGCGCAATAAAATATGCATGTAGCGCTGTCACATTTGTTTAATTATCTTTGAACTTGGGATTTAAATGCAAGACGTTAACACTCGTTGAAACTATATGCTATTTTGGGGTGTGTTGAAAAAAAATATAAAGCATGGTGCACTTGAAACAATTCTTTACTGGTCAATCCTTTGAATTCAAACTGTACCAAATCTGATAAAAATCTTGTTCAAGATTTGGCTACAACACTTAGAGATTTTGTGCTGAAGTTTTCGACCACTTGTTCTCACCGTTCTGTCTTGCTTTACACGTGGTTGTCTTCTATCAGCTTCTGCTCCCTTTTTTGAGTTATAAAATTGGGAATATTACCTTTCTTCTGTCCACAAATAAATTTCTCCACTCTACATTTTAACAGCCATGTTCACTTCTTTTTCCCCAAATACGTTCTTCCTAAAAAAACAATTGTTTCTTCCAAATCAAACCCCTAAACCAGAAACAATGGCCGCCATCATCGTCCGACGCCCAGCTACTTTGCGTTCCGTCGCTCCCCCATTGCACTCTCCATCGCGTTGTCGACAGCTCGCGACTTCTCATATGTCATCCGGTTGGAGCCCTCTCTTCTTGTCAACGCTGAGACAGCCCTTAGCGTGAGTCGAGGCCCACCGTTGTTGTCTGCACCCTCGGAGTCGCACCGACCGGTGAAGCTTCCTGACATCTTATTTGAACTCCATCGCCCTCTCGGATGACTTAAACTTGTTTGCCCTTCAGCTTAGATCGAAATGATTCGGCATGTCATTCCAATAGTCTTGCTCATATTAGCAGCGAGTTTTCCAGTACATCTTAAGGTCCGAAAGAGTCGTTGTTTTCCCTGTCGACATCACTGGAAGTTGCTCTATTTGTGAAGCCGCTGACATGCCATCGTTCTTATCCTTTCCAGTGCGATTAAATGTAAGTTTACTTACGATTAAATTTTTTGCAAGTTTTATCATTTCGTTTCACTAAATATGATTGGTTTGGGGGCCATCATCTACTGTTTGATCGTCCTGTCAATTTCCATTAAGTTCTGTTACAATGCATGTTTGATTCTCTTGTCCACTTGATGCTTGATTGTATGTTACATGGGTCTGCATATATTTGTTTCTCTGTTTTTGCATGCATTATAGTTATGGGTGCTGCTATCAGCATCGTAAATTATCGCTGGTAATGTTGTAGCATCACCATACTTATGCATGACATCCCAATTTGGTTACATATTTTACTGCATGATTTAACTCTAACATGTCTTACTGCATGTTACGTCTACCCGTTTTGAATCTTACTATATGAACATATGGTTACATATTCTTGCTGCATGACTTTAAGCCCTTGCTGTGTTATGCCGCATCTGTAAGCTCCGATTTCTTGGTGACCAGTAATTGCGGTAATACACTTTAAGCCTGAAAAATTGACCCTTTTTACTTTGAAATCTGGAACCACCTATATCCATTATGACATCAACAGCAGCCTATTTTGCATAACCAATACCTTTGCCTGAGAATTTTCTTTTCCGATATCTTCCCTGTTAAGTCTTATGAACGTATATTCCCTTTTGCTTTGTGTTCAACTGCATTGAAATCCCACCACTTAATTGGATTCATGCATAGGTTGCCTTACCTGCTCATGTTATTAAGTCAGTTTTGATATCATGGTGATCCTGGATGTAGTCACTTCCACTCCAGACCTGTTAGCCTTTGCCGTGTCACAGAAAAATCCAAACATGTATTGTTTGCGTTACGGTATCTGGCTACTATAAACATAATATATTGCTCCATAACTTGGTTGCCTTACGAGTACTGATGTCTTTTTCTTGTCCAGTTTAGTCACCTTTGTTGTTAACTTTCATCTTAATACACTTATTATAAGACAACCTGTTGCACTTCAATACATGCATGTGTGACTAGCTAGTGACCTCCACTTGCTTCAAACCTCACCGCCTCATTTCAGTGGATACTCCATACATACTGCATGTGCCATTTATAACCTGTCTGCCGCTCCCAGTTGTTTAGGTTGAGTTTGGACTAATGAATTTGTGATGGACCGCTATATTTTTCCCCTTCCTCGGCTATACCGGTTCAATGTGTGATTTGCGTTCCATAAGCTCATGTTTAATTTCCTATTTCCTTGTAGTGGTTGTTGTTGTTCATTGCTTTATGCATGCGTTTCTTTTACTTAAATTGGGTTAAATCCATGTGCTCTAGCCTTTCTACTTTCATATGAGGATAGAATCATGGGTATGCGTGTTTCACCATATGTACATGTGTTTACTGTTTTGGTGCCAAATGTCGTTCCCTTAATTTCTTGAACCAAAGTATATTTGTGTCATGTGGTGCTTCCTTTCTATATATGTCCTACTAGTCTTAACCGATCCAAGTTTATCTCGTGTTTAGAAACAAATGCATGCGTGTCTCTACATGTCTAGACCCCTAGTTTGTATTTGATGCATGGTGAAATAAACCGCACCTTATGTTTGCATGTCCTGCCACTCATGCTTACATAGTCCAAAGGCATTCGCACCTCTCATTTCTTACAGTTTTCCTTGCATATGGATTCTTTTGATACTGGTTATATGGCTCACACCTATCGCCACTTTCGTATTGTAACACCCAGTAGTTTTAAATATAAAAATGATAAATTAAAGAATATTTAATTTTTAGAAGAAGAATTAAGTGAAAAGGGTTACGCCATTGCGTTCGTCTCGGAATTCTGCTTGAGATAGAGTCCGAGTTTGCGTAAAACGGACATCGTAAGCTCAGAAGATTTAAAGTTTAAAGTTGTAAAATAAGTCGACCGCCCATTTTTCACCATTCGACTGATACAAGTCAACCGCCCATTTTTCACCATTCGACTGGTACAAGTCGACCGCCAATTTATCACCAGTCGACCATTTTTAGACAGAAGTGAAAACTATCGACTGGTTGAAATTGGCCAGTCGACTGGTTGATTCTGGGCAGTTTCCTGATGATGTGTTTTTCTAATTTGAGTGGTTTAGATGGTTCCTAATCAAATCTAAAGGCCCTTATGCACCTAATACATCTATAAATAAACACCTAAACCTAACCCTAATCTCATTATGTTCATCCATGGCGCCTCCATGCTGCTCTAATATAAATTAAAACTAGCCTTTCTTCTCCATCAAGTCAAATTAGATAATCAAATTCTACAACAACGGTTTAGCTAATCAAATTCAGAATTCAGATCTATTCTCTCTCAGTTCTCTAAACCTAACGCTGTGAGTTTCTAGGTTACTTTTAGGTTTAGATAAATAAAAGCATGCCTTGATAGACAATGAATTGGATATGTTGTAAAGTATGATTCTGTGTTGATATGAAACTTTATCCTATGTCATGACAAGATATAATTTCCTAGATCTAATATAATTGTGGTGATTCGATTATGATGTTTATATGGATCTTGACTTGTAACCATGTTATGATGGAAGTACATCTATTAATTTAGATAATTGTGACATTACTTGGATCTAGATTTTTATGCTAATTACCTTTCACTTGTCATATTGTGATACATTGATATATGTTGTAATATTGACACGTGAAACTACCTTTTGATCTAAACATGTTGCCATGCTATGCTAGATCTAGGTAATTGGACACCTAATGTTAGATCTAGATCTCATTATGCTTGCTCAAACATCATAGTAATTTCCACAAGTTATTAATTATGCCCACTTAGTTATGATGTTAATCACATATCCATTCACTTTGTTACTATGCCAGTTTATGATCATGTTTATGTCACGACATGTTTAAACTATCAACCTCGTCATATTCCCTTTTAATTATAATAGCTAGGCTACTTTATAGCCTAGATGCCGCCAAAATACGTACGAATACGTTAGAGAGAAAACGGGGAAAAAGGAAATTAAAATTGGCATGATTTATGTAATGTTTAATAGGAAATGAGACATGTAAATCAAATTGGGAAAACATAGAAATAGTTACCTATAATGACATAGGTAGATTTGGATTAATTTGGAATGTTTAGTAATTTACAATTAGGAATCATAAATTGTACTTATGACATGAGGTTAGGTCACATTAGTGGCGGAAGTCTGCTCGGACCCGACCGGCATATCCAGCAACCACTAATGTTGAACCTAATGTGAGAGGTCTAAGTACGCAAATACGAATCGGGCTAAGACACGAGATTAGGCCCAAATGTGGAATAAGACTGCCCGGACCCGACCGACATATCCAGCATCCATACGTTGTAGGCCTATTGTGGGAGGTCTAGCCCATTATAACCATAATTGGACATGGTAAAGAAATGGACTACTTAACCCAATTCAATATGACTATAGACTTAAGTTAGGGTTGAGTAAAACTGGATGGGTAGTGGGGGTTAAGTAAGTTAAAGGGGATGGGTAATATATATATATATATATATATATATATATATATATATATATATATTGGCCCGCATACTTAACCCAATAAAGTTATGTAATTAAAGACACATAAGTGGTATACATAACCAGTAGATAATGTAAGAAAGTTATGTAATTAAAGACACCCTTTAGGGTAAGCATAACTAGTATAGGTCTTTGTAATTAAAGACACCTAAGGGTATACATAGTCAGTAGAAAAACCTAGTGGGGATACAAGACAAAGGGGAGAGCTTGTATCATATTGAGAGGGACCCATTTCAGTCAGTAACCTAAAGTGATATCAAGTAAAGACCTCCGTACTAGGCGGAGAAGGGGCACTCTTACTGATTGATTGTAAGAGATCCAAACGAGGCGAATGGTGTGGGTGGCGCAAACCGACCGGGGACATGTGCATGCATGGGCCGGGCAGAGGGGGCTAAGACGACCGTGACACCAGTAGATATAGTTGTGTACACCATGGGTTGCCACTTTAGAAAGTGATACCTCCTACTGTGGGGCCAGCACATGATATCTACAAGGTAGGGAGCCGATCGATTAGGGTAGTGGTTAGGGTATACTTGGACGTATGACCTAAGCCTACCAGGTTATAGTGGAAGGGATCATTTCATTTTAGTTATACTAGTAATAATGCAGAGTTATCATTAGTAAGGCACATATACCTTAACTTACTTACCTTGTCACACCTGCCATTTATGTAGTGATATCTCTCGTATCCACTTTATATGCATACCATGTTGCTTTTAATTATCTACTGGCTAAAAGTAACTAGACTCACCAAACTTTATGTCTAACCCTGTTGTTTCTCCTTCTTTCTTCCGTTCCCCCCAGGTGCTCAGGGAGGAAATAATCAGACTTAATCAGTAATCAGATATCATCTTGCTAGGAGCTACTTCTGAAGTACGGCTCAAGTTCTTGACTCTACAATGGCTTAACTCTTTTTATTGGGGAAATGATGCTTTTTATTTACTTTGTACTCTGATGGTGTAAGACAAAAGTATTTTTATTGTAATGGTTTTTGTGACTTATGAAATTGTGGACCATGGAGTTATGACTTATGTTTGAAATAAAAGTTTAAATTTTCCGCTGCTGCCTTATTTATCTCTGTCTTGTAATTATTATGTGTCTCTTTACCTATAGCGCTTCACGAAACTTAATGCATTCCCTTAGTGAGTGACATTAACGGACGTGGGGTGTTTCACGTATGTTCTCACTTTGTTGTACGCCAACAGTTCATGGTTATTATGTTCGAGTTATTCAGTTGTAAATTTTTAGGATTAAACTAATTATATTTATGTGATTATCGAAGTGTGCTAACTTGAAATAAGTTTAATCCTGACTCGGGTGTTTTGTGTATTTTGCATGGGACACTCGGGTCTGGCCCTAAGTATTCCAGGTTTAGATATTTCAGCCCGCAACTAACTGGAGAGGACGTGAAGACGCTCGCACGCGCTAAGCTCAGAAAAACAGTAACTTGCTTGAAAAGAAATTTGATTCATTTAAAACTTTATGTGAAGATTTATATTTATCTTCCGCTGTAAATTTTGTACAACTCTGATATTTGAATAAAAAAAAATTATTCCGCTATGATTATTGTACTCTGTGATTCAGTGTTAATTCTGTTTAAACCATGTAAGCCAATAACAATCTGTTGTTTTGAACGTTTCGTGTTAGTTTAAGTACCGACTAGCGACGGTCAAATGCCAGGCCGTTGCAGTTGGTATCAAAAATTTGGTTTATACAAAGCTTGGCTTATTCGGTTTAAAAAAAATCATTAGAGATAAGGTAGAAATACTTTAGAATGAGCGGAATTGATAATAGAATCAACAGATTTCAAATAAAAAAAATTTGGAAGAGATTTCGAAAATAAAATATTTTTGAAGAAAATTTTTAAGAAATTAAAAACCTTTAGAAGAGCCTTTGAAAAATAAAATATTTTGAAGGGAAATATTTTCGAAATCAAACTTGCTTTAGAAATAATTATTAAAATCTCTTTGTAATAAAGATTTCGGAATATATAGACGAGTCATTCGAATCCTCAAAAAATAAAGCAAAATGGGTTTTTCCAAGTGTTTTCCCAAATTAATGGGCTTTGTGAAAAAATGAAGAAAAAAGATGAAAATTTTTGAAACCAAAATAAAATTTTCGTAATGATTGAAATAAGAGTTTTCGAAACTTATATGAGAACGACGTATCTATGGACAGCGATTAACTCGAAAATTGTTATTTAGAAAAGGGGTTTTAACAAGAGAAATCAAGACGAGTACTAAGTAAAAAATTTCTGAAAGTATTATGAAACTTGATCAAGTTGAAAATTGGAAGATACTCGGCTTGAGAAACGAGATGAGATGAGACGCGAGATAAATCGGTACTGAAGTTGACTCAGATCAGATTGAAGTTTGGTAATTAATTACTTATTAAATATTCTATCTTTATTTGTTTGAAAATAATTTTATTCTGCCAATTATGTCAAGCTAATACTATTTACACTTAGCCGTTAATTCATTGTCTTACTTAAACTGCTTTACCGAAATTACTTATTTTGTATGTATGCTTATCTTTCTACTTTTCTAAATTATTTATATTTAATCAATTAACTTACCAAACTGCTTGTGTTTAACCTTTATATAATATATACTTTGTTCTGCTTAAACCCTTTTGTATTTATATTTAACCTTCTATTTTGACTAAATTAGTGTATTTAACAATTTATACCTTTGATCTTATTTATTTATCTCAACTTAAATTAATTTCTTTGTAAACTATCGTATTCACTCATGTTATACCAAAATATCTATTTTATTTTTCTGTGTTACTTAAATTATTTTACCTAAATTATCTTGTACTTAACTATTTTATTTGAAGTCTTACTTTATTCCTTACCCAACATGATATTTCAACTTGTGTTTGAAAACCTTACTATTTTACTTGAAATTATTAAACTTGACGTATTTAGATCCGAACAATTTTCGGTCTAAGTAATTGGATGCGAAGACTCAGTTTAACAACAATATATGTGGCATATAAATTCAAATCAAAGGAGATGTTTTGATAATAAAATTGATTTGAGTGTATGAATTTGGAAGTTGAAATAATGTTGAAAATCAAGTCGATTTAGAAAACAAATTGATTTTGAGACTGAACTAAAATTCAGGATGACAGTAGTAATCAAATCACAATAAATGTCTAAGCGGGGGAGAATACCGTTAAACTTTATGAAATGATCGGAAATTACTTGATAAGTAATCACTTATATGATATAAAGTAAATGAAGTAGTGAAGTAAGAGTTATTCAAGAGGGAAATTAATGAAAATATTGAGTATCCCATGATTGAACTGCTGAAATTTGTATCCTTGTGTGCATTTGACTTTCCCATCTTGGTCTAGGATAATTATTTAAATTCGAATCGTCCGCTCTTGAGTAATGACTTCCGTACCTATTATCTTATGAATTCTGCCAAGCATTTTGATTTGAGCCATCATACCTCTTAATACTCGTCTGATGTTGAACTTCTATTTTGAGCACATGGAATTTTAGACTTGATCCATGTATGTAGACGCATAATCAGAATGTGTAGCGGAAGCATGACGGTATTTTGGATAGAAACTGTTCAAGAGGTTTTCCAACTAAATTGAATAGTGAAAACTTTTCAACAAGATTTGGCATTGAAATTTGAAAGAAAAGGGTTATTTAACTATCTAAATTATAAATAATTTCTAAGATATTGATTTGAAACTCTTGAACATCTTATATTATGGGAACATGAAATTTATTTGGAAATCTGGAAATATTCAAAGCTAGTTAAATGAAATTTGATCTAAGGAAAGATTGACATGATTTGTGTATATATTATAAACAATTTTATGAAGCTTTCAAAATTTGAAAAGCTTACTTGATTTGAAAAAATGATAAGAAAATCGTATTGATCAAATTTGATTTCCAATTGTTGAAAGGAAATTTTTATGGCAAAATGAATCTCTTAGAAGATATCAACTTATGTATGATTTTCGAAAGTGTTATTTCGAAATAAATTGAAATTTATGAAGCTTGATATATAATGATCCTTAAAGTATTTAATTTAGAGAATTTGAAAGACTTGAAATGTTTGACTAAGATAATTTATTTCGAAATATAAAGCATAAGTTGCACGTTTGGAAGTTGAAATTGTATTTTCAATTGTTAGGAATTGTTTTCCAAATTATTTTGGATATGATAAATAGTTTATAATTTGATTTATAAACTAAGAAAATTTCGACGACTTGAACCCCGATATTTGAAATGTTTAAAAGACAACAATACTATGATAAAAAGTATTTGCGAATTATTGTTGCGAAATAATTTATGACTTCGGGATATGAAATGATTTGATATTTTTCATGGATTCGGGTAACCCGTGACTAAAAGAAGGACGTGTGTGATTTAAGGTGAGCAACCTCGGCATATACGATATGCAAGTATGGATGAAAACCGAGTTATATGTGCTCCGCGATTTTGTACTTGGAGGTCCGTGTCTGGATGAAAGCCATGAGATACACTTCGCTTGGGATCCCTCAATGATGGTATTTTTGAAGAGCAACCTAGGCATATACGGTATCCGTGTCTGGATGAAAAACCGAGATATATGTGCTCCGCGATTTTGTCCTTGAGGGTCCATGTCTGGACAAAAACCGTGATGTACACTTCGATTGAGAACCCTCGACGATGGTCTGCTTTAGGTGTTCGAAGTGACCTTAATTATCTATATTATTGCGTATGATAGGCTGCCCTTAGGCCTTGTCATGGGAGACTTGAGGAAATGAACAAAATTTTAACTTGAAGTTGAAAAAATATATTTAGTACTTATATATTTTAGTCACGCACTTGATCAACGCATGTCTAAAGTTTGCAAGGACGATGATGGACTTGTTAGGCTTTGAGTTATCATATATGTTTGAAGATTTGAAAGCGATTTTGATTTTGAAATCCCGAAGTAAAATACGATTCTATATGAAAGAAATGTATAGTACTTCAATGGTTTGAAATGAAAATGGGATTCTAAGTTCGGATAAATCATTTTGAAGCTTTCATATGATTTGAAATATATAGTAATTTCAATAGTATACTCATTTAACTTATTTAATTTATACATTTTACCTAACTAACCGTTTCTCTTAACTATTATGTTTTGTGGGCATACCTATGATTTATCCATTTTAAGTTCATTTACCTGTATTATTTTACTATTTTATTTTATTTTATCTATTTTCTGCCAAGTTTTCTAAATTGCATATACTTAACCATTCTATTTGTAACTTTTATAGCTATCTTGTATTAAACTACTTTTACTGAAATGGTTGGATACTTTGAACATAACATTCTTTTGTATAGTAAATTTCCTTATTTAATTATATACAATGAGTTGAGTTTTGCTTAAATAATAGTTTTAATATAAGAAGTTTTACCAATTTAGTTGTATGATAATTTTGTGAACCTTTTGATATATTGTCAAGCTTATTAGAAATCGTAAGCATTTTTATTTAATAAGTTTTATTTGGTTTCAATAAAATTTATAAGTAAAATTGTTTTACTTAAATATAAATTCTACGACTCTCTTTTTCGAGGACGAAAAGTTTTAAGTGGGGGAGGCTGTAACGACCTAGAATTTTCGACATTTAAAATATAAATTAATTTAGAGTTTACAGTTAGAAATAGATATCTATAGTGGATTTTGATATAGAATTTGAAATTTATTTTGAACATAGTTGAAACATAATTATTTGGATGTATAATTTGAACTTTAAGTTTTGCTTGAACGTATAAAGAAAATTACTTTTGTAGATTTAATTTGTATATATGTCTATATATGTTTTAAAAAGGAACGTATTAACATTTGTTAGATAATTTAAATTTATTAGAATATTTCTATTTTTGACTAAGTTAAGTTTGATGTTGATGTGTATATGTATATATATATATATGGGTTTTAACATAAGATTTGGAGTGTATCTATTTTTAATGTAGTTGTGTTGTAACATCCGCGATTTTGACCGTTCAAATCGACAATGATCCTTAATGTCGACATAAACAGATCAAAAATACGGATAGTTATTGGGATAAAAAAAGAAGAAAAAAAGAAAACAAATACAGAATCTCGCAGCGGAAGGACAAAATATAATAAATAAATAACAGTTCATGAAGCTGTTAAACATACATTTGATTATATTTACACAATTTATCAGAGTAAATTAACAAACAACCTACCAATATATGCAACAGAATAATAATTTTAATACGTCTGTTGAGCTCCATCCTCATCTTCATAATGGAATCTTCGCTAACTGTAACTCGGTCTGACTCGAGCGTATTGCAAAAAAAAGAAACACAACAAACACTCGGATCAGAACTAAATCATTCTCATATTAGTTAAATCAAATTTCATGTAATAATATGAGTGCAATAACTTAAGGGATGTTACGGGAATTTCCATCTCTTAAGGATCCGTCAAACTAATACTATATAATATAATATAATACGCCACTATAACAATGTCTATGGTTAAATATAACATAATAAAATAGTGTAAGCGGGATTACCATTATTACCCTTACACCGTTTATACCGTTGTCGTACAGTTTGCATATAACACACCAGTACGTCAGCGGATACGGATGCGCCGTGATACGACAACGTTAAATCAAAATCGTAGGGGGCTCGATCAGGATAATATGACAAGGCACACATGGAATGCCCAGAGTATGAATATACTAGTTGCACGCCCGGATTGGTGGTAACGCATAACCGCGACTACCACCCACCTCGGACAACACTCCCAAATCACGGATGCGCATCAAATCAAATCAATCAAACCGAGGGACTATAGTAATAAAGGAAGAAGTGTTGAAGATGGAGGTAGCTAACCCCACTTAGTCACGGTATAGCGCTATTTTAATCATTTTAATTATGACCCGAAGGTCAAAGATATCCATCATCGTTCTCTTTCTTCAAATCCAGTAATCGCCTCCAAATCCATCCAACACCATTTCTGGAACTCCACCGCGTACACAGTTGTTATAGTGGTTTTCGGTATTGGCAGAGAGTATGAAAATATCCGATCCCGGTCTCTTTAACAACCAATCGTTTACATTTTTCACACCGGTCGATTCTTTTACATTTCAAAGAGGTCTGAACTTCATATCAAAATATCATGTTTTTCAAAATCATTTCAATAGTCAAAATAAAGTATTTCCAAATAAAATTCCCAATTAAAACCAACTTAATTCTTGAAGCAATTCCAACTTTTAAAATAATTTAAATATTAAAATAGTAAATATATATATATAATAGTTTAGATGTATAATTGAAATAGTTTGAAAATAAATAGTTTGTTATTAAAATAGAATTATCATATTATTAAAAATCTATAATTAAAACATTAAAGTAATTTATAAAATAAATAGTTAATTATAAAATGATTTATTCAAAATAATTTATAAAATAAAATAGTTTATAAAGAAAATAATCATTATTAAAATAGTTTATAAAATTGTTGGAAATACTATATTTGGAATTAGAATCGTTCCCTTAAAATTTTAATTAGACTAGAAGTCATATTCCAATTTTAATTCAACCAACTCAATGTCAATATTTCAATTGTTTAAATTTCTATTTTACATTCATTTCAATTCAATCAATTTAATTCAAATAATTAAATTCCAAATCAGATTCTCAATTTTAATGATTTCTATTTATAACAAATATCGAATTCACAAGTCATATATAATTCAAATCAATGTTGATTCATAATAAATTTCAAAGGTGGGTGAAACCATTCAATTTCAATAAATTTGATTTACACTATCTTTCACTTTATTTAACTTCATTTACAATACTAATTTATTTCCTTTTTTTTATATTTCAAAATTCAAGGTTCAAGTTCAAAGGAAATAAATTATAAAACATCGCTTATATTGTCTTTAAAACAATATTTCAAAATTCATGGTTAAAACAAATTTTATTTAACCAACCGGTGTCCGTATATAATTTTCTATCCTATGGCCAAGTGATACTTAAATTTTAATTTTAGTATTTTGGGAAAGGATATATATCATTTCAATCCAAATCAGGGTCATAGGTATTTATCATTTCAACCTACGTTCTTAATTCATTTATTGATTAATCCCGATTTATTCGATGCCCGTAACATCTAGGGTATATGATTAGGATTAATCAGCACACACAATAGTCATATATGAATAACAGGTAAATTCACACAATTAACATCAATAGATCAAACATATAAAATTCATGTTGTTCATCACATCAATACATACAAACAGTCCAATATCATATAAACTTTCAATTTTTCAGATGTCAGGTTTTAACAGAAATTAAATGTCAAATTTTTAACTTAACTGTAAAATTATATTTAACAATCAAATCTTACTACATTATCGATACAAATAATTATAAACATGCAATTTAACTGTCAAACATCAATCCATATAATCATATCAAGGCATGATATTAATTTAACTAACAATTGAATATTTTAGTTAGGTGTGAGTTGAACTCACCTTCAACGGTAGAGGAATAGTGACGATAAGAGAGAGGGGCAGAACCGAAACAACACTGAAACTTCAGCGAACTGGACAAACAAATTACGGTCAACACGCATATAATTTAACAATGTTTGATTTAAAAAAATAAAAATAAAAATAAAAATTTAAATGATCCTTTTTTTTGTTTCCATTCTACATACTGTAATAAGGCCAGGCTTATTTATACTCTCATAATCTATCCTACCAAGCATGGCACAACATTGTTTTTTTTTAAAGGCTCAAAAGGTGTGCGGCAAAATGGACAAAATGTTACATGCATTTGAATTGCAATTTGCAACCATGTACAAACGCATGGAACCATTCATGAAACTTAGTTGCATGCAAACATGCATGAGTACAAACGCATGAAATATTTACACCTTTTTTTTTATAAAATAAAATTTGATATGCATGATGTAGACGCACAACTACTGTGTTCATCAGCTACAACATAAATTAAAATTTGCGCATGTATTTCACAAAGTATATATTACAAAGGTGTACAACATGTTAAGTTTCATCAACGTTCAATACAAATATTTGTTTTCATCATTCCCTATAGTATTGGTTATACCTAACTCAAATAGCTCCAACAGTAAGGTTTAAACAAATATGCAAACCCTCTAAACAAACTAGAATGGCTTGGCCGCATGGGTTTTAAGCCATCTCGGCTGTCAACTAATTCTTTTACTTTTTTTATTTTTTTACAATGTTCCCTGTGCATTCTCTATAATTCCATCATGGACATGTACTGTTCATGTTTTCCTTTCCAAAGCATGGTATGAAAAATAATTTATATAAACCCAAAAGTTTAAACTTAACACAACAACTATTGTTTTGTCCAAAAGATTTCCACCTAATATATGGTTTTGGCATAATTGCTTCAACAAAAATGGGTATAGTTTCTTCACCTCTAACGTATATATTACTGTAAAAGCTAAAGGAAAAAAAATTGTTTCCACAAGTCTAATTGAATTATGTTGCTGATTCTAGATTTCAACTTTTCCAACCATGGATCCAGCATTTCACGGATGGTACCTTTTCAAACTCACCATCGAAGGGAGAAATATGAGGCAAAGAAGAAGTACACAGAAATAAAGAAAATGGACTCATGTATAAAAGTTGGTTGCTTTGGTATGTTGCTGGGAATCCGGAGAGGAGATGCAGCGTCGGTGAGCGTTGTCGATGGCCACGGGTTGCTGCGCATGTGGAGAAGGAGGCGGATTGTTCCAGGATCTAAGTTTTTTATTATTATAGAAGGATGGAGCGGATCTGGAAGAATGAGAAAGGAGAGCAGATGCAAAAGAAATGGAAGGGGCAGAGAAATTGGGAACGTGCTTGGTAAATATAGTATAAAATAACATGAATAGGGTACTCAAAAGTTTCAAGTTTGCGCAAGTTTCGGACCAAAAATTTAGTTTCCATAAATCTAGAACGTTACACATTTATTGCCATAAATCTAGAGTTTTCAAAACTTAAATTTAAAATGTCCAATTAATAAGTATAATGGGTAACTCCGTACGATATAAATAAATGTTTACACAGCTCCTTCACAAACCAAACATCGAAAAATACAATTAAATATACCAAAACGATCAGCGCGACAAGATGGACGTAACCGTAAAATAAAATCAGTGTCATGACACTTCGCATAAAAATCCGTTACGTACCATTTTCAACGTTAATTAATTATCTTAATATTAATTTTCAGCTTTAAATCTTAACAGTACAAACCAAAACCAAATTTCCTTTACAATCGATGTAAAATATTATTGTCAAAATAAGTTGGGTTTCAATAACAAATCAATTTAATTAAGTTACACCATTAGATTCCATAATTAATCATTAAATTTAAATTACATATTTATTGACTCAATTTAATACAAATAAATTTCAAAGGTTTAATTATCCATTAAAGCATTCCATTTTTCGTTTTCATCCTTAATTCAATGCCTACTTTGAATTTAATTCCAAAGGTTATAAGTTTAAGTTCAAGTCTATCCTATAATTTGTATTATTTACATGAATCATTTTCCTTATATGATAAATATTCACATTTAATTATTCAACAAAATTTCAATTGAACGATATACTCTAAAATTGATTTATTTATTTTAAGTCTTAATAACCAAATAAATCAATTCTTCATTTATATTAAAAATTTCCATTTTTATATTATTATTAAAGATTTTCAATACAAATTACAATTATGAATGAATTAAGTCAATTACACACAAGTAATTTAATATTAAATTTCAATTTCCAATTTTTTATCAAAACAACTAACTCGATATTTTAATTGCGATTAATGTAAGTCATTATTGTTATGACAAGTTGAACTTCGTTACCTGAATAATTCAATTAAGTTTTCATCATAGAATTACATAATTAAATCATTAAAGTTAAATTATATATTTCCAATTCTCAATAATTACATACTAACCAAATTTATAGCAATATTTACAATCAATGGAGATTATTACATTTATAACAAGTTGAGATTCATTATATACCCAAAATGGTTTATATTCTTTATATTCACAAATCTAGATTTTTCAATATATGAATGGAGTTTCAAAATTAGTTTATCCATTCCATATATGGTTACTTCAGTATTAGTTTCAAATTCAATATAACCAAACATAAATTATTATCGAATATAATTATTGAAATTCATTGTTAACAAGTCAAATCAAGTTAATATCTTAACAATATACGACATAAATCATTATTTTTTTATAATTAAAACAATTGTTAAAAGAAATCACATTAAATTTAATAATTCAAATCGTCACAAATCTCGGGATGTTACATTTGTTTACTTCTAAATTCATCCTTTTATAATTTACAAACGTTTTAAACTTGTTCGTACAAATAGCCTTGCATTCTTTTAATATGAACGTAGTCGCAATTTAGAGTTTGGATTTTGTTGCATTGATTACGGTTTTACTTGTATTTAGCTATCTCTACTTTCTATTGTACTAAAGTTTTCTAACCTTCTAAATTATTTTGTATTTATTTAATGAATGTAGATATTATTTTGCTTTTAATTTTGTATTTTAGTTTATCTGTCTCGACTATTTATACTTAACCATTTTATTTCAAACATAGTGTTTAAAAAAAACTTTTACTCTAATATGTTGTACTGAGTTATTTACATTCAACTTTTATGTCTTTTTTCGTCGTTTTGTTCTTGCATTTTGCCAAACATTCTACTTTAAACTATATTATTTGTATTTGAAAAATTATGATGATTAGTTTTCTTGTCTTATTTGAATACTTAGCATTTAATGTTGAAAACTAAAATTAACTTTGAAAGACAAATTTTGTGATTTAGTAAAAAATGTTTAATCTTTAATGAAAATTGTTATTGAATAAAGATTTTTAATAAATGGCGTTTACTTAGTATAATCAACTGACATAATAAACCAAGAACCGAGTTTTACGTATGCGTTTGGTCATGTTAATTTGATTTTATCATTTAACCAGTCGTTGAGAACAAGTAATAAAAGGATTTGGTTTGACAAATTCATAAATTTAATTCCAATATGAGCAGTTATTAGAACCAGTAATGTTAGCAAATTCTAAGTTTATGTAAATATTTGAAATTTAAAAATTAGAACAAAAAAATCAACTTTGGAGTAAATTTTGCAAATTAAGTATGAAACGATTTATTCAGACTTCAAATTGATTTGCGTAATATTATTATTTACACAATGATAAATTTATAAGATTTTGTTAGGAAAAAAAACTATTAAGTATAGGTTGCATAATAAAATACGCATGTAGCGCTGTCACATTTGTTTAATTATCTTTGAACTTGGGATTTAAACGCAAGACATTAACACTCGTCGAAACTATATGCTATTTTCGGGTGTGTTGAAAAAAATATAAAGCTTGGTGCACTTGAAACAATTCTTTACCGGTCAATCCTTTGAATTCAAATTGTACCAAATTTGATAAAAATCTTGTTCAAGATTTGGCTACCACACTCAGAGATTTTGTGCTGAAGTTTTCGACCACTTGTCCTCACCGTTCTGTCTTGCGTTACACCGTGGTTGTCTTTTGTCAGCTTCTGCTCCCTTTGTTGAGTTATCAAATTGGGCGTATTACCTTTCTGCTACCCATAAATAAATTTCTCCACTCTACATTTTAACAGCCGTGTTCACTTCTATTTCTCCAAATACGTTCTTCCCAAAAAACATTTGTTTCTTCCAAATCAAATCCCTAAACCGGAAACAATGGCCGCCATCATCGGCCGACGCCTTCTGTCGCTCCACCATAGCACTCTCCGTCGTGTTTTCGACAGCTCACGACTTCCCGTATGTCATCCGGTTGGAGCTCGCTCTTCCTGTCAACGTTGAGAAGCCCTCAACGTGAGTCGAGGCCTACCGTTGCTGTCTGCACCCTCGGAGTCGCACCGACCAGGGAAGCTTCCGGGCATCTTGTTTGAACTCCGGCACCCTCTCGGATGACTTAAACTTATTTTCCCTTCAGCTTAGATCGGAATGATTCGGCATGTCATTCCAACGGTCTTTCTCATATTACTAGCGAGTTTTCCAATACATCTTAATGCCACCCTGTCGACATCACTGGAAGTCGCTCCATTTGTGAAGCCGCTGACGTGCCATCGTTCTTATCCTTTCCGGTGCTATTAAATGTAAGTTTACTTACGATTAAAATTATTGCAAGTTTTCTCATTTCGTTTCACTAAATATGATTGGTTTGGGGGCCGCCATCTACTGTTTGATCGTCCTGTCTACCTGTCAATTTCCATTAAGTTCCATTACAATGCATGTTTTATTCTCTTGTCCGCTTGATGTTTGATTGTATGTTACATGGGTCTGCATATATTTGTTTCTCTGTTTCTGTATGCATTATAGTTATGGGTGCTGCTATTAGCATTGTAAACAATCGCTGATAGTGTTGTAGCATCACCATACTTATGCGTGACACCCCAATTTGGTTACATATTTTACTGCATGATTTAACTCTAACATGTCTTACTGCATGTTATGTCTACCCGTTTTAAACCTTGCTATATGAACATATGATTCCATATTCTTGCTGCATGACTTTAAGCCCTTGCTGTGTTATGCTGCATCTGTAAGCTCCGATTTCTTGGTGACCAGCTATTGTGGTAATACACTCAGAGCCTGAAAAATTGACCCTGTTTACTTTGAAATCTGGAACCACCTATATCCATTATGGCATTAACAGCAGCCTATTTTGCATAACTAATACCTTTGCCTGAGAAATTTCTTTTCCGAGATCTGCCCTGTTAAGTCTTATGAACGTATATTCCCTTTCGCTTTGTGTTCGACTGCATTGAAATCCCACCACTTAATTGGATTCATGCATAGGTTGCCTTACCTGCTCACGTTATTAAGTCAGTTTTGATATCATGGTGATCCTGGATGTAGTCCCTTCCACTCCAGACCTGTTAGCCTTTGCTGTGTCACGGAAAAATCCAAGCATGTATTGTTTGCGTTACGATATATGGCTACTATAACCATAGTATATTGCTCCATAACTTGGATGCCTTAAGAGTAATAACATCTTTTGGTTGTCCAGTTTTGTCACCTTTGTTGTTAAATTTCATGGTAATACACTTATTCTAAGCCACCCTATTGCACTTCAATACAGGCATGCGTGACTAGCTAGTGACCTCCACTTGCTTCAACCCTCACCGCCTCATTTCATTGGATACTCTATACATACTGCCTATGCCATTTATAATCTGTCTGCCACTCCCAGTTGTTTAGGTTGAGTTTGGACTAATGAATTTGTGATGGACCGCTATATTTTTTCCCTTCCTCGGCAACACCAGTTCAATGTGTGATTTGCATTCCATAAGCTCTTGTTTACTTTCCTATTTCCTTGTAGTGGTTGTAGCTTTTCATTGCTTTATGCATGCGTTTTTTTTTTACATAAACTGGGTTGAATCCATGTGCTTTAGCCTTTCTACTTTCATATGAGGATAGAATCATGGGGTATGCGTGTTTCACCATATGTACATTTGTTTATTGTTTTGGTGCTAGCTGTCGTTCCCTTAATTTCTTGAACCAAAGTATAGTTGTGTCAAGTGGTGTTTCCTTTCTATATATGTCCAACTAGTCTTAATCGATCCAAGTTTATCTCGTGTTTAGAAACACATGCATGCGTATCTCTACATGTCTAGACCGCCTAATTTGTATTTAATGCATGGTGAAATAAACCGCACCTTTTTTTGCATGTCTTGCCATTCATGCTTACATAGTCTAAAGGCATTCACACCTCTCATTTCTTACAGTTTTCCTTGCATGTGGATTCTTTTGATACTGGTTGTATGGCTCACACCTATCGCCACTTTCATATGTTCTCACTTTGTTGTACGTCAGCAGTTCATGGTTATTATGCTCGAGTTATTCAGTTGTAAATTTTTAGGATTAAACTAATTATATTTATGTGATTATCGAAGTGTGCTAACTTGAAATAAGTTTAATCCTGACTCGGGTGTTTTGTGTATTTTGCATGGGACACTCAGGTCAGGTCCTAAGTGTTCCAGGTTTAGATATTTCAGCCCGCAACGAAGTGGAGAGGATGTGGAGACGTGAAGACGCTTTCACGTGCTAAGCTCGGAAAAACAGTAACTTTCTTGAAAAGAAATTTTATTCGTTTAAAACTTTATGTAAAGATTTATATTTATCTTCCGCTGTAAATTTTGTACAACTCTGATATTTATATAGAATTTTTTATTCTTCTGCGATTATTGTACTCTGTGATTCGGTGTTAATTCTGTTTAAATCTTGTAAGCCAATAACAGTCTGTCGTTTTGAACGTTTCGAGTTGGTTTAAATACCGATTAGCGGCGATCAAAATGCCAGGTCGTTACACTTGTTTATTACCATTTTAAAATAAAATAATGGTAAAAATTAATAAGTATAATAGCCCAAAACAAGTTTTCATAACACAATTTTATTTTAATTACTAATTATTAAATAATAAATAACAAATAATAAATATTGCTCCATAGTTAATAATGATTACACATTAATCATTAATTATTAATTATTTCCATTAACTATTAAATATAATTTATAAATATTAACTATAATTTACCATTTATTAATAACTAAAAATAAAAAAAATATTATATATAAACAATTATTTATTTCTAGTTTATTAATTATTATTATTTACGAAATTCTAGTTTGTTAACTATGCCTACTAATTTACTTCTAGTTTATTAACTATTATCTTTTTTGGGCAAAGTCGACCAGTTTTTAAAATGACCGCAAACACTTATTATTATAACAAATAATAATTACATTATTATATTGATGAATTACCAACCAACTACAAATTTGATTTTTAAGGTGGTTTGTCTACCATCGACGTTTTTAAAGTGGAACAACCACTACTAAAAGACTGGCTAACAGAACAGGTGCTAATCAGACTGACTAGACAACTGTATCATACCCACTCACGGGTTAACAATTACACTAAAATAGGACTACCTGCTTACAAAATAACGAAGCAAAATACATTTCCCTCCACTGAACAAAATAGGGGACAATAGCATATAATAGTTTCACAACAACTCTCTCAAAGGCGAAAAGCCATTCCAATAGATGAAAAGCCCATGGGTCAAAGCAGCTACAACAGCAAGGCCCTGCAGCCACTACCAAGTGCAACAGAAAGGGGTATGGTAGAAAAAATAACGAGAGAGAACAAATGACATACAATTCACAACAAGTTGCAGCACCAGGCCAAACTCAATGCCAGAGGGTCAAAGCAGCTACAACTAAAGCAGCATCCACTACCAAAAGCACTAAGGAAGAGCAAGGCACGGGAAACTCACAGAAGAAGATTACACGAGTGTTTTACATAAAACATACTATACCACCAGCGCGAGTCTAAGATGACCAATACCCATACAGGCACCCACACAGCCAAGACTCATTACATACCTGTGCAGTTAAAGCGCTTAGCGGTTCAATAGCGGTAGAGGTGTAAAAATCTGTAGCGGGGATAAAGCAGAAGGGGGTGCAAAAATGTTAATTAGATGTAAAACTATATAATTAACATTAATTAAATATCATTCTCGCATCATATGTATAGTATAAATTAATATTAATCAATATTATAAAACAATATCAAAGAATACCATAGTTACACACACTAGATTAAAAGATTACTACAAATTTCTATCTTATATAAGACACTTATGACTTAAAATTAGCTCTTCACATTAACTTTTTTAATTTATTTTAAAAGAGAACTAACTGGTCAAATCATCCTCTGTATATTAATATTGCTAGAGCGGGTGCTAAAGAGTGTTGATTTAGCGGATGTAGTAGGGATTAAAGCGAGACACTGTTCATCAACTCTAAATTGAAATAGCGTTGTTGTCGTAGAGCGCTAAGGGCTATAACAGGGATTTTGCGGGGCTTTAACTGCATAGTTACATACTTTTCATCCCCTCAATGAACACTAACCAACACCTTATTGCTTCAGACAGACTCGAAACTGCACACAATGTACAATTCAACCACCTTTAAGACGAAAACCAAGATAACAGTGACAAACTTGAAGAAACAAGCAGACCCAACACGCACCAATACAATAGTAACAACATACACGCAGTCTCTCCTTTAGCTCACCATGCTAGAGACTATGGTTAGCTCAACCCCAAAGCTTACATGATGAATACAAGAGACATAAGTAGAACATACCAGCATTGTTGTATTGTGGAGTCGCGAGACCATTCATATATCATATCTGAACACTACAACCAAGGCTACTCCACAAAGATGGCCAGACTTAGACAACGCAGCAAGCCGAACCACACCATGTAAATCTAGAAACCCTTAAGTCAGAGCCTATACAGGGAAGCCCCATCAAACACCTAACCAACACCTCCTGACATGGGCCAGACATTGCCAGACAATAAAACCACCAGGCAATGAGAAGGCCGAACTCGCCTGGTAATGTGGCAATGCACATTATAGGATATAGTTTGGTTGGGGAGACGGGAAAACTATCCTACATAGTCATTGAATCGATATTAGAAGAAATCCGGGTTGGATGCCACTCTGAGTATTGAAAGGAAGATAGGGCAATTAAGAGAACGTGGAAGAAACAAGAGGGCAGTAACGATAAGATAAGGAGGGGAAAAGGAGAAAAGGGGATAGATCTGAAAAAACAGATCTGAAATTTTGGTTAGGGTCCTCCCACGCAAGTGAAAGCAAAGGAAAGGAGCAAAGATTAAGAAAAAGTGGATCGGCATGAGCGAAGGGTAGAAAATTGGAAACGAGGAAGAAAGTGGAGAAAAAATAAGGAGCGACGATGATTTATTTATCACTTATTTCATTCTCATTTGTTAATTATTAATTGTTTTCTTAATTATATTTTAACTACTAAATATAATTAATAAATATTAACTCTAATTCACTAATGATTAATAATTAACAAAAATAACTATTACACATAAATTATTGTTTATTTCTACTTTGTTAGCTATTATTTACTAATTTGTAGTTTATTAGCTATAATCTACTAGTTTACGTCTACTTTATATACTATTATTTATTTCAAGCTTATTAACAAAAATTACTACTTTACTAATTGTTACTTATTACTTCATTGATGTTTACTAATTTTTATTTTTTTAACAGCCATTATTAATTAATAATTATTTAAAATTAATTCATAAATACTAAAAATCACTTCATAAGTACTAAATTTTATTATTAGTTGTTGATTATTGAATGGCAAGGCCTTATTATATAGTTTTTAGTAGTTAATTATTTAATGTTAACTATTAGCTAATACTTATTAAGAAATAATTGTTAACTATTACTTGTTAATTAAATAATAAAAATTAATTAATAGTTGTTGGTTATTAACTATTAAATTTAATTAAGAAATATTAACTATAGTTTATTATTTACTAATAATTAACCATAATATTATAAGAATAAAAATAATTTCTGATTATTTATAATAACTAGTAATTGATTTTTTTTTTATTAGTAGTCATTGATTAAAAAAGATTATAAACATTGGCACATGTAAGTTATTGTTCATGATTATCTACATATGTGCTTGCTCTAATTAAAATAATTTACATTCGCTTTGGTTCCAAAGGATCCGATGCAAATAACACTATTTTCTTTGCTGCATTTGCATTGGTTGCTAAAATGCGACGTAGATAACATTGTTTGGTTCGGTGCATTTCCATCAGTTCCTGAGAGCCAATGCAAATAACACTATTTGCATTGGTTCCTACGAATCAATGCAATTAATGCTATTTGCATTGGTTATAAAGACAATCGATGCAAATAACACTATTTGCTTCGGTGCATTTGCATTGGTTGCTCGGAAACTGATGCAAATAACACTATTTACATCGGTTGTAAGGACAATTGATGCAAATAAGGCAATGTAACAAGCATATTATGTACTAATGGTGGTTATATATTGTTTTAACAGACAGTTTTTTAGAGTTTTCAACCCAATGGTTCAGGATCGTTGTTGCACCTATAAATTAGTGTGTTGTTATTCACACCCTCATTTAGACTACTGGCCACATATACTAAAGGCCACCTCTTTTTTGTGCCTCTCTACTTCTTTACACCACCTAAATTATTCAATTTCTAATCTGCTACTACCTCTGCCTTTAATTCTTCATCGTTCCAATAACAACAAAAACGTGTTCTTCCTGAAATTTTCTCCATCGCTCTACAAGCTTGAAGATTTCCCTAAATTATCAACGCAATTTCAAGCATCCAATCAGCTGATTAACACCATCGAATCGCTCTACAACATCATTCAACTTTTTCCCTGTTGTTTTACACCATCGAATCAGCGGGTTCTGCGAATCAAATACCTGAAATCACATCGTTTAACAAAAAAATTAACATACTTCTAGATTTACATGAATAATAGTGATTGTAAATTAAGTACAAACTACATACTTCTTCAGTTGTAAAATGATCTGTCAAATCAACTTTTGTGTCTTCAACGGCATTTGACCGATCATCTTGTGGCCTATTGCTATCATCCACATAGTTATCAAGTTTATCGTAAATCATGTTATCTTCCTACAAAAATCAAATAAAAATAATTAAAATGAATTTTTTTGTAAATTTTGACATATAAATTGTTGTTGTATGAAGAAAACCCTAAATTTCAATAACTTACAATGTCTTTCTCTATTACAACGTCATCAAAATTAGTGTCTTCCAAACTCGAAGTAGAGAGAAGGGTGAACGAAAGCTCCTACAAAAATTAATACAAAACCCTTAAAAAAATTCTATTACAATAGAATAGATTATGCAGCATGATATACAAAACTAAACTCTTTTTTGTTTTATCTTCCATCCTCTACTCAGCCAAAAAAAAAAAAAAAAAATTCTTATGGTCTAAATGAAGGTGTGAATAACAGCACACATAAATTAAGGTCAAGACCCACCCAACTTTTTTCTAATTATTTCTAGAGAGAGCAGCGAAGCTCTGCCATTTTCATTTCTCTCATCTCCTCTAAATTTCTTAAATACAAATAAATTTCAATTTTATTTCAAGGAACCAACAATAGGGATTCATATCCATAAGAAAAGATTGTTTTTGCTCTATCTTCGCTAGTAAATTCCTTTAAATATTTATTTCAAGTTTCTTTCTCTATTCCAAACTTTCTTTAACATTTGCAATTTAATACATTCCCTTTTTGTATACACGTAACCTGGATCTAGGAATCTGAAAAAAAAAACTAAAAAATTGTAGTTCAGACCTGAGATTTGGGAGCTTTTAAAGATGAGCGGGAAACTTATATTTTTTATGATATGAAATCATTTTCATTGGTTTAGCTCCAATTTTTTTGCCTAAATTTAAATAACAGGAATTTTAGGATTTGTGTTAGAAGTTATAGAATTTGTCTACATATTCATTTCTAATAATTAATTTAATCAGGGATATGGGAATCATTCCTTAAGGATGTTAACTTGATTAATTTGCATTTTTGTTTTAGATCTGTAATTTGAGCGTAAAACTAGGATTTTTGGATAATTACCCCTTTTAATTGGATTTGTCTATAATTTGATTTGTGGTTGAATATTTGTTTGATTTCTATAAATTGGTCTATCTTTCCCTTTTGTTTATGTAAAATATCAGTATTTGACATTATAGGAAATATACATAAACTAAAAGGTAGAAATGCCTAGATCACGCATTTATTTACGTAGTTTACACCGTTTAATCCAAATAAAAGATTACTCATTCCTTGAAATTTCAAATAAATCAATGTTTCCCCTTATGTGTTTGAGTAATCTAAAAAAAGTATAGCAAAAGATCTTATGAAATTCTTTTCCATCAAATAAAATTACAAAAATATTTGATAGTATTGGATTTTAGTATGACCATATTTTTATGTTATTACCAGACTTATTACATATCTTATCCATTCAACCATGCATAATTTTACATTAGTTATTATTATTATTATTATTTATTTAATGTTTAGGTTGGGTTTGGGGAGGAATATCTCATGCTTATTAAAGGCAATAATTAGTCATTGCATGTAATAAGTAGGAAATTAGTAATTGTAACCTTGGAATAAATAGAAAATTAATAAGCAATTAATGGAAAAATAAATGGATAGGATTAAAATTCTATGATTATGGAAATGGGAATAAAATATTGATTGAATCAATGAATCTAAATAATTTAAGAGTTACAATTAATAAGGATTAATGGGATGAAGGTGACTGATATACATAATAGCAATGCTTAATATCTTAGGTAACGACCACTATGGTTATTAATGACACGTGGAAATTATGGTAATAATTTAAATAATGATTTTGGGTAAGGAAATTATTTAAGGATTTTTTTACCATAAAGAGTTAAGTCCAATGATTAATCTTAAAATTAGTAATCTCATCATGAGATTAGTTTACTTATAAATAGTATTCACGTTTAAATAGGAAACTACACTCAGTAGGTTAATGGTGCGAGATCAGTAGGGTTATTGATAGAAGTTTGCACTTTCAATAGTAAAATGTAAGTACTACTAAAGCGAGATGTCATTAGTCATAGGAACCTAAGACAATTTAGATAGAGTTATGACCTATATTTAATAAAGTATTAAACAGTGTGAGGAATGTTTCCTAAAGGCTTACCTCAAGCATTGAGGTATTAAGTAGGCATGGGGTACGTCTCCCTACCGAAAGGAGAAACCTAGAGGATTTTTATAATGAAATGTCTGAGTCATGGGAAATAGTCCTATGATAAGTAGCTTATGGAAAGCCATAAATTATATAGGTTATTGAGTAACTTTGGTTGCAAAGTTGGGTATTCCATAATAGGGTTTTGCTTTCTAAGGTAGTAAGTGATTGGGTTGGAGTCCACCTAGAAAAGTTATTAAATGGTCGCTTACCTGCCTTCCTAAGAGAAGTATTAAGTAGCCTTGGTATATCCTAATAATGTTAGCCAGATGGTAATTTGAGGGTCCTCCTAATGGGACTTGTAGATGACTTTTCTTCTTACGTATTAAGGGGCTAATTACCATTTTTTTCATTACGTGTCATCTATAGCAATTAGTATATACAAATGATGAAATCCTTAACCAGTAGTTAGAGATCTCCATAGCTGGTATCCTTTAATTAATGATAATGTTTTACTAAACTCCTTAGTAATGGGGTTTGAAAAGGTTTAAGTGATCAAGGGATATGCATTATGTTGCTTTTTGAGTGAGGTAGTAAGTGGTCGAGAGACCTTTCTCCTTTATATAAATAATAATAGATTTAGTAAATCTAGAAAGGTTGGTGTAACAACCCGGATTTTTAGAACCAATTTAATTTTTTTAATTTTAGCTATTTTAACGGATTTTGAATATTTAAAATGATTTATTTTAAATAATAAGGACTAAAATTTTATTTACATCGAAATTAGAATATAAAAATTTATTTTAATTATATAACGAACTGAAATGGCGCGGTAGTTTGAAAATTCGATTTCAAATTTCAAATGAATGTACAAGATTCAAAATAAATCAGATTTCAGTAAAACAAGAAATATTTCAATCTATTTAAAAATATCTTTCCAACGAATATGAAAAATTTAGATTTTATAACACGAATAAAAAGTTATGTCCACTTTAAAATTTAAAATAGTCGCTATGGAATTTAATATAATATAATAAATATCCATTTTGCAAATGACCTTAGTTTTCGACAAAACCACTTTTGTTGGATCCGGAATGTCGAATTATTGCTAGATTTCAAATTTCATAATTTTTGGATTTAATATGTGAGCGTAGTAAATTTAAATGTGTTTGGTAATTTAAATTTGAATTGGATCGACCGGAAAATGGCCATTTTTCAAACGGTCTCTAAATTCGACGAAACTAGTTTTGTTAGGACCGTATCATCAAAACGTAGCTAGATTTAATTTTCTGGAATTTTTGGAGTTAGTATGTGGCCCCGGTAAATTAAAATATACATTTGAATTCAATATATATTGATTTATAATTTAATTTTGATGAAAACGATCGTAACAATTGAATTGGCTTACTGGACGTATCCCATTGTGTCCGGAACAAGGGTATTTAGCTGGGGGCGACAGTCACTGGGTTTGATTTAGAGTTGGGATCGATAAACAAATAATATTGAAATTAAATATTAAAAAAAGCAAATAAAAAATATATACTACCCTCAACATTTTTAACCCTAAATTCAGCTCGTTCCTTGGTCAAACCTCAAGTCGACCGGTTCATTCGTCCATAAACAAAAATTCCTAAGCTTGTAAAATCAAAATCTAATAGGATAAAAATCCTAAGTTCATGAACCGATGATTTCCGATTTGCCGCAAGGAGTCTCTTCCATCTCAGATGAATTTTGCAAGGTTCGAACAATTTTTTTTTATCCGCTTCCAAATTGTACAGCATGAGCGATGCAAACTAGGGCTCGCAACTTTGCTTGGTTCATGAAGTATTAAACTGATTTGTGGCTAGTTTTGGATACGGGAGATCGAATAACGCTAGTGTGATTTTTCTTAAGTGGATTCGAGCATATTTAGTTCGGTTGGTTTCACCTGGGGAAGCGACTTGCTGTCAACATCGGGGTTGGGAAATGGGAGGCGAGTGGAAGAAGAAAGGTATGAGGAGGATGAGAGTTTGGAAAGATGAATGATGGCATAGTTTGTTGTTGATTTCGTGAAGAAATTAAGAACCAGTTGGGAAAGAAATCGACTATGAACCTGCTGTAGAGAGCTTCGAATTTTAACAAGAGAAAGAGAAAGGTTTAGGCGGGACTAATTATACTTAGAAGGTGATTAGTTAATTTAAATTATAATTAATCTAATTTCTAATGACCATGTAATGTATATGAACTTATAAAATTAATAACTTGAGCATACATTGTCGGAATCCAGTAAAACAGGAACTGTTGAGATCGTAACAACAAACACTATGCGCTGAAACTAATTAGAATAACTTTAGAGCAAATCATAATTTGAGGCAAATTTAAATTCAAAACAGTACTAAAATCGCCAAATAAAGAATGATGTAGTGGAAACCAATGGTGAGATCTCTCTCAGACTCAAATTATTTCCCAGTTATTATATACTAGGTTGTAGACGGGGCTTAGAAGCCCTCGACATTATTTTTTGTACAAACCAGTTGATTGCTTGTTTGGATTGTGATGTTGACCGTTATTGTTTGATATTATTGTATGTAAAAATTATTTATATAACATATATATATAAATTATCATGAAATAAAATAAATATTCATTTGCAAACCGGACGGTTTGTTTATGTACGCTTATTTATCTGGTATTGATTGGGACGATAAATTTACACATCACCCAACTGCACAAATAATAAACAGTATTTGTTATTTGAAAACCCCACACGGTTATTGGGTTAATATTTGACATACACTGGTCCCAATAATTAGTGGTATGCCAATCGATGGGTTGACAAACTGTATAAGCGTTATTTATTTATTTTAATGCTTATACAGTTGTAGAATGCACTCTGGATGTTGTTTGAATTTTTAATGATTGTTTATTATTATTGTTGTATACACACGATATATGAAATCCATATAACTGAAATTATGTGGTAAATGATTGAGTCTGATTCCGATTCAGAAATTAACGAATATTTTAAAATAAAGAATATTTGAAAATAACGAATATTTTAAAATAAAGTATATTTTGAATTAATGAATTTTTTAAAATAATATTCAGTGAATATTGAAATGTGAAGCCGTGTTAAGTAGTAAAACGCCATTTTAACACGAACGGGATTTTCTGTCGATTTTATTCATTTTATAATGAATATCGAAAAGTGATTTCAAAATCTGATATTTTGAAAATATTATAATTTTAAGATTATAATTATATGGAATATTCAATTTTGATTTTAAAATTGAAATGAATGGAAATCATTTTAAAAATGAATTTAAAACAAATTTATATGAAATATTCAATTTTGATTTAAATTTGAAAATCAAATGGAAATCGTTTTAAAATGAATTTAAAACGAATTTATATAAAATATTCAAATGTGGTTTGAATTTGAAAATGAAATGGAAATCATTTTAAAATGAATTTAAAAGGAATATTCAATTTTGATTTGAAATTTGAAATTGAAATCGTTTTAAAATGAATTTAAAACAAATTTATAATGGAATATTCAATTTTGATTTAAAATTGAAATGGAAGTGGAAGTCATTTTTAAAACAAATTTAAAACGATTTATAAAATTTGTTTTAAATGGAAATCAACGAAATATATATTATATATATTAATGGCCTGAATAGAACGCGCCGCGCAGCGACCGTTCGCGAACTTCGTCCATTAACTTCAAATTGATGTTACGGGAGATCCGACCATCGGATTCTCCTAAAACCTAAACCGTTGGGTTCGTATCGAAAAGAGCTTTCCAATGAATACAAGAGATTTGAAATCTAACGGTTGGATTTTAAAATATGTCTAAATCAATTTCAGAAAAGGTCGCTATGAATGCAGTTTGGTGGCTGTTATTGGAAACCGACTGTATGGGCAATAATAAAATTATTAAAAATATGGAAAAATTATGTAAAATCATAATAAATGATTTGAAAAGATTTTGGATGAAAAATTCCAGTTTTGAAAAGATAAATATATGTTTTTATCGAAATGAACTAGTTATTAACTAGAATAATAATTTAATTATTTTTAGAAATAAATAAATTGGATTTGGAAATGGTATTAAAATAACCAGAATTTTTCAAAGAATAAATTGGAATGGATTCAAAATGGAAATAACCTTCAGAATATTTCGATATTGGATTCCGTGATTATACAGATATTGTTGAGGAATTTGGAAGATATATATATATACATATATATATATATCATTATTCCTAATACAATATTGGTTAGTTTCAGAATTTGATATTGAATATAAGCCGATATAATTTCTATTCAGAGCCTTGTATTTGATATCAAATTGGATTTTGGGGTTGTCGTGAACGGTATCTTCATTAACACTATTCTCAAACCCAGTTGAGAAAATAATAAATCTTTAAATTTAGATTTAGTGAAGTTTTCCAATTAATTAATATTTAATTGGAATTGAATAAAAGAATTGGTTTTTGGGTTTATCGTGAACGGTGTTTTAAATAACACTTGTTCTTTAACCCAATTAACAGTGAAGAATATGATTTGGAATTTATAATCTTTTAATTAAGATTTATGGAATTTTCCAAAGTAAAGATTTCCAATTTAATATATTAAACTGGAATTGAATGGAATTCGATTTGGTAATAATCGAGATGAGCTTCTATGGAGGAAGAATGTTAATACATATGGAATTTAAAAGGCTTTGTCGTTATTCCATTTATATTATTAGTTGGATACAGAAATTGATATCGATTATATATTGATATATTTTCCGTGAAGATTCCATGGTTAATGGAATTTGATTTTGAGTTTATCGTGAACTGTGTTTTAAATGACATTGGTTCTTTAACCCAGATAAAGACAGGAATACATGTCTAACATTGTATTTCGATACTGTATTCGTTGATCTTAGCTAAATATATATCTGTTATATATCGGTAGAAATCAATGGCACAGTGTAGATTGTCGATGCGGCATGTTTGATTTCCAAAAGTTATATAATCATTAATATTGATTTTTGGGAAGATTAAAACTAAGTGGAGTTTTAATGAATCTTTAATTAGATTGAAACGTGAATGCGATAATTTAAATTATCAAATTTGGGAAAATGATCGAGAATGGAGTATCACTAGTTTTGCTCCAAGCGATGGCTAAATCTTTAATTAGATTTGAACATGAAACGGTAATTAATTTTACCGATAACACCATGGTGTTAGATATGGAGTATTACCAGTTTGCTCCATGGGATGAATAGGTTAGAATTGGGAAAATAAACAAATGATTACTTCGGTAAGGTTCACTAATCCCGACTAGTTTGGAAAACCTTTATTTGGTTTAAATTGTAAAAAGAATATTTGAATAAAAGAATATTCTGGATTGGAATGAGGCATATGATGTGTTGTTATAGCACTTGATTATAAGATACGTGAGTTATTCAGAAAGGCCGGGTTTAACCCATTCTGAATAACTAATACGACGAAAAGTCGAAGAGATTGAAGACGGTGCAGACCGACGATCTTCACATCGAATGGATGGGTTGATACTAATGCCCATGATTGGAGTAGCTACCTTGAAGGGGCTACAGTGGTAGCCGTCTGGACGTACTTGTTGATTGTACGGATATGCGAGGGCCTCTCTCCTGTATTGGACATATGGGACGAGGAATAAGGTGCCTCCGGTTTCGTTTAGACCTAGAACGGACTTGTAAATGGATGATGTGTATGACATTGTATTCCTTTATGCTGTATTCATTGATCTCTACTAAATATATATCTGTTTGGTGGCGGAGAATTTATTCTCTGGCTTAACGCCCTTCTCGGAGACGTACGAGCTCAGAGGTTATATATCTGCAGAAATCAGTGGTACGGTATGGATTGACAGTGTGGCATGCTGAGATGCAGTAATACAAGTTGTTATAGAAAAAGAAGTGCTTGGTGGATGATGATCAAAGCACAACTTTGTGTAGCGTTAATTCGCGAGCCTCACACACCGGTATGGTGGTAAACTGATGGTTAGATCAGTATACTTTAGAGATAAGGATAAAAATCCTACGGGTTGTCATGGATTCGGTCGACTGAGGTTACTGGGTGGTCGCTCCACACCAGTAGCGATAAGGCACACCTCCCGATTCCCAGATGGATAGAGTTAGCGGTGTTTTTCAATGCTTGGACGTAAGCCGCGGTAACTTGTTTCCTGGATAGTGCAGATGTGCATTACGGTGTTTTAGCATGCCTGCGACGTATACCGTTGGGTATTGCACTACGCGATAGATCTTTCGAATCAGGAGCCACCAGTATGGAAATCCAAACTTCCAATACGACATTTTGCGGTTTTAATTGTATACTATATATGGTGACATAGTGGGATGGAGATCTCATGCCGTCTATAATTGATACATTTATATTTGAAGTTGATTTCTTCACTTATAGTAATAATAAAAGATTTGTTTTAAAATGTACCAAGCATATTTGGCTATTATAAGGTAAAACTCTATCCTCGACTGCGTTTATTGTGTGATGGGACCTGAGTCTTACAATAGCTTCATTTTTCTTTATTTAGCATTGCGCTATATGTTTTAAGCACTGGTATTCTTGGGGGTAAACCCGTTCCGTGTTATACAGCGTGATCCCTTGATTTACCTTATTCTAAAAGTAAAGTTTTAAATAACTGTTTTAGTTCTCACACCAGTCCCATGACTGACCTAGAGTTTATTATTTTAACCTAAACTCTAGGTGCCCCTATTTTCCTCACGGGCAGCTAATAGTTCTGGTTTTGCAGATTTATTTATATAGGATCCTGGATTTATAGTTGGAGCTATATTCGGAATGCTCTGTATCCATGTATTTCTTTCGGTTGTATTTGTTAATATATCTTTGCTAGGCATTGTATTTTTACATTTTATTTCCACTGCTATGTATTTTAGTCTCTGATATTTTCTATGTAATATTTATTCATACTCTGAATATTCTTGTAATCTGATGTGATTGTTGTAAATAGCAATGAAATGTTCTTATGTTTATGTTCTGATTTGTCGTGTTCTCAATTCAATCCGGGCTTTCCCATAAGGGTGAGTTTGGGTCGTCTCAGCTTGGTATCAGAGCTTTGGTTTACAGAGCTCGAGAACAAGACACATTAGAACCGAACGAAAGAATTCATCAAAGATTGGATTAGTAATATCCAATGAGAATGACTCGTTAGAGATAGGAACAGTAGTATCCTAGAATGAGTTTGAAGAGTGCTATTTTTAAAAATCAAATTAAATTTTGAAAAAATTATATCTTATTATTTGCATTTGAATATTTATTTTAAATTGAAATTGGACTATCAAGTGTAAGAAGAGTTTGAATATACGCCTTGCAAGCGTGTATTCGAAGTCTCGAATATACTGGGTAGATATAGTATCGCACTCTAGTCGCCCGAAAATGATCCTTGTAATTGTGATAACATTACCAGAGCTTATATTCAAGTTTCGAAAGTGAGATATCTATATCTTTCCAATCGACTAGTGTGAGAACCAAAACCTTATTTTGAATTTATTGTTTGGAATTTGACACTAAAAATATGATTTTTGTGTGTATATATATACACAAAATTTATAAGTTTTGGAAATTTAATTCACAAATTGATTGCTGGTTGTGTTGTGTGATTATTTGTTCAACTAATAAAAATATTGGAATAAATCCAATATGAAAACGAAAAGATGAATTAAACCAAATTAAAACCAATAAGAGAACATGAAAGTTAATTTAGCCAAATCAAGTCAAACATTGAACTGAATTGAAAATTTATTGGAATTGCATACATGTACATGTGTATATAATGAACAGGTCATAGTAAGGAGGCTAGAGAAGAGGAATAAAATTGTTTGCCCGACAAATAGGTATATGTTTACCCTTTTATTGGGTTTTGGTGATTTTATGAGCCGATTGGCTTTTTCTTTTTCTTTTGGATTGGTGAGGGCCCTGTGAGGCAAGTTGTGGTTTTAAATATCAACCCGTATAAAGGATGTTATGGAAAAAAGTTCGAAAATTTAGGGTGTTAACCAAATTTTTGAGAAATTAGAAATTCTTAGAAACTGAAAAGTTGAAGAATGAAAGCCAGAATGAAAGTTGAGTTGGTTGGTTAAACAACTTTCATCTCCGTTCCTTTTCGAGGGCGAAAAGATTTTAAGTGGGGGAGATTGTAACAACCCGGATTTTCAGAACCAATTTAATTTTTTTTATTTTAGCTATTTTAACGAATTTTGAACATTTAAAATGATTTATTTTAAATAATAACGACTAAAAATTTATATAAATCGAAATTAGAATATATAATTTTATTTTAATTATATAACGAACTGAAATGGCGCAGTAGTGTGAAAATTCGATTTCAAAATTCAAATGGATGTACAGGATTCAAAATAAATCGGATTTTAGTAAAACAAAACATATTTGAATCCTTCTTAAAAGTATCTTTCCAACGAATGTGAAAAATTCAGATTTCATAGCAGGAATAAAAAGTTATGCCCACTTTAAAATATAAAATAGCCGCTATGGAATTTAATACAATATAATAAAAAGCCATTTTGCAAACGACCTTCGTTTTCGATGAAACCACTTATGTTGGATCCGGAATGTCGAATTATTGCTAGGTTTCAAGATTCATAATTTTTGGATTTAATATGTGAGCTGTAACGACCCAGAGTTTTCAGCCTCGAAAACCGACACAAATATCTTACCATATCTCATGCCGATTCTCCAAAACAATGAGAACACTGGAACGTTTATGGAAAGAAGTTAGAGGGTGAGATAAGAAAGAAAGAAATATAAAAATAGAAGAAGAAGAGGAACACAACACAGAGTCTCACATCGCAGCAGAACAAAATATAATATAGAAATAAATCTTTATTTAGAGCTTTAAATAAAACTTACAATCATTAGAGTACATGAACACATCTGGACAGTAATAATAATCTGCCCTTATACACAACACAGCGGAATAATGTCATACGACCGAACTCTTTCAGCCCGTCTCTTCTCAGCATTCGATAACCTAAACCTGTACACCCGGGCTAACCCGAGCATTTACAAAACACCGGTCAGTCTGGAGAACCAGAGTGAGATAAACTCGCACGGTATTAAGGGTAAATCATCCAATCATGATTTTAAAGTTCAAAATCTTTTCAAAAGAAAAGGATAATCGTAAGACCAAATCCACACATAAATACGGACGATTTTTACCTTTCGATAACCCAAAACTGTTTTTAAAACCAATATCTTTTCTGATATTATGATAATGTCTAAATACAAGTAAATAACAAACTAGCGGAACGCTTACATCTCACGCTCCACATATATAGTATACAATCAAAACTGCAGGCGCTTATTGGAGACTGGATTCTAACCATGACAAGGTATGGGACCACCTACCGATCGTGTATCTCTAGAGACGAATAAACTGGGTTCAACAAGAACGTCTTGCAACCCGGCCCACACATAACCGACCACTCATTTCTCTTGAGTGTATCGAATGTATATCACCGACGGTTGGGATCAGCAACCGCCTCCCGAAAAGGGACAACATCGAATATAGGTTAAAGAAGCAAATGGAATTTCTCTAGATAGGTGATTATACACCCTAATGGGAGCGACCCACATAGCCATGCTGCCTGCCCGATTTTTGTCATCTCCCGGATGATGAGGCTTGAGGCCAGAATTTACTTTGAGAACATCTGGTCATCATTCACTTTGAATGCCACATCGTCAGATCCATCAGATATCACTAATTGGCGTCCGAAAAAATACTCTAGTTGTTAAGCTAAGAGAACCGTCGCCCTCCGCCACCAACTATAGTACGTTTGAAGAAATCAACGTACGTAATTCCTTTGGAAATACTCTATCAAACATCCGTCCATACAAGTCACCCACGAACAGGATGAACCGAAGGCACCCTCCTACTGCATCCTAGGAATCACCCTACAGATCAGTAGCGAGAAGTCCTTGCAATCCGTAGATTTCACTCACGACAGAATCACTATTGAAATATCTCCGGCCGCTAAACCAGAGAAATTCAATCAGTAGTTCTTCCGCTCATGAAGATCAACGGCCTTTAACTGCTCCATCTTCAATAATCTTCTTTCACGTATTCACTGATCGGAATGGTTTTAGAATATAAATTCGATCCCGGTCTTTCCATACCAATGATCGTATGGGTCAGGTTTGATAGTCGTTGATTTAACTGTCAAATAAATAATTGTGAAAATAACATGAGTTTACCAGTTCCGTACCAACACTACATGGTCCCTTTAAAAATGATTGACGATAGTTAATCTTAAATCCTTAAATATCTCAACATTTCAAATATACTTAATTGACGTAAGGTTATTATTTCAAACTATTTCACTTCCATATCTAAGAAAATATCATATTCAATTCTTTATTCCACCATCATTCCAAACCATTTACTATTTTATTCTCATTACCCATATTGGAAAAACGACTCATTTTATTTCAAGTAAAAACAACTTATGAAATCTCCTTTATTTTATCACTCGAATATAATAACCACTTGGGTTTTATGTTCAGAAATCCTATCACTCACCTCATTACCAAATTTACTTTTAATCCTCCCGCTTGCAATCTTATTTCGATCAATTCTACTTAAAACTACTATTAAGTAATGCCTTACACCTCATCTCTTTTTATAACCCTTGTTTACAAATCATGGTTTAACATAACCCTTTCATTTTCAATTTCCTTTATACTTAATTCAAACATTAAGCAAACATAAATTTAAGCCGTCGAATTTTCTTAAATTTTCTTTTTCCATTTGGTTATAAAGTATTTGGTTTTATCTAAACTCGTTCATGAATTCCTTTCACAACGAAATCATATTTCATTTTAACTTCGATTAACTTTCATAAACGATCCTCGTTTAAGTAGTAATCTCTTAATTAAAATTAATAATTCACTTCACCGTTAACTACGGTATAATTAATTAATTTGTTTATTTGCTAAATAATAAATTTCTAAAATCTTATTAACATTAAACCATTATTCGTAATCTCCATTAGATTAGCTCAAAACAACTGATCTTATCTTCAATTCAGTTAAACGGTTGACTTTGTCAATCCAAAACATGATTACCTCATTACCCAATTCCAAATAATTCTTTATTTAAATTAATTAATAATATAATTAACTTAAATAATTTCTTTTTAATTGTCTCCCAAAACGATTATTCAAATTTATATCATTAAGTTAATTTCTACCTGCTCCCTTATAAATCTGATAAATATCAGAAATTTCCTTTATAAAACCAATTTATAAGCTCGATTAACAAATAATTATATTTTTCCTTTTTACAAACCTTAATTCAAAATAATAGATTTAAAAATCTATTTCCAGTTATAAAATAGATTTTATTACTTTATCTCGTCGATTGACGATAGATCGATGGTTAATTCATAGGCCATAAACTGTCGATCACTCAACCAATAACACCCATTGGTTTAAACCAAACAAATGGTGAATTTTAGGTCAATATTCAATAACCACATCAACC
The DNA here is from genome assembly GCA_030737875.1 of Allium sativum. NCBI lineage: Eukaryota > Viridiplantae > Streptophyta > Magnoliopsida > Asparagales > Amaryllidaceae > Allium > Allium sativum. The sequence goes on from CM060909.1 coordinate 875,801,373, forward strand.
ATCTAAAACAATTCAATTCAAATAAATAGTGGTCTCATAATAGTCTATAACGACAATTCAATATCAACTACAACAGTCAATCAAAACAATCCATTTCATTAAAACACGTTTGTTTTATAAACGTGACTAATAATGTAACTTACCTTAATTGGAACCAATCATTATAAATAACGATTTGGGTTTCACTGAAGTTAAACGACGTTTAATTTCATCAGTTCAAACGATATGTGAATATATATCATCAACCAGTCAAATCATTAGCAACTATAACACACGAAAATAAAAACCCAACTTATAAAATATAAGTGGGGACACTGAGTGAGTTTAACTCACCTTGAGTTTGTTTCATCGATAATTCCGCTTGTTTCAGTTAAATTCAACGACGTTCAATTTATCTGAAAAATCCATCTGCTTCCTGCCCGGCCTGGTTCTCATCCATCATGTAGTACTTGTTGACGTGGTTCAGATGCTTCTTGTTTCATCGCATTCTGATCACGTGTGCATTCATAATTAATATTCTAAGTTATATGAATATTTAAATAAAATAAACCTTAATGTATTTAAACTTGGGCTTTACTCTTTAATTGTTCAGCCAATTTAGACTTGAACAAGCCCATTCCATCCCTCCCCTCATAAAACCGTTGGATCCCTTCTTCCTTCCATAATCCGCCGCCTCCATCTGAATACCACACCAAAATCTCAGATCTAGTTCCCTTCCTCCCTTCTTTATAAAAACCAAAATAAATTTACTGATAATCTTCACATCCAAAACCCGTCCATCTTCTTCCCCGTTTGCTCCGTCCGATCCGCCTTCAACCCAGTTCGAGCACTTTTCCACGCGGCTACAACAGAGAACTTGCAACCCCCCCCTCAGTGTTTGAACTGCCACCATGCTCGACTACCAACACCGCTTCACCAGTGCTCCGCCCATAGCCCCACCCCGACACGGTACTGCTGTCCAACGCCAGAGACCCTCCGTGCTTCTGTTGCTCCGTTCCCTCTACCCTTCGATCCCAAACCTAGGTCGAACCCTACGAAGCAGATAAGTATATTTTCCAATTTAAATTCGGTATTTTTTTTCATATGGTACGAATATATAATTTTTCTACTTGTTCTGGTCTGAAACGTTGTGCGTGGAGTGATATTTATACTAGGGGTTTTGACCTGATAAGAACAATGTCCATCTACTTTCGAATCATAGGTTAGTTTGTGTTTCAGTCCTAGTTCTTAGGGTGCTATTACTTTCATTTCAGTTGTGCTGTGTGGTCTCTTGGTACAGTGATGGAATTAGAATTGTGTGTGATATTTGATAGGAGAAGATGCAGATTTGCATTGGATTTTCCCGGTGCAAATCCTGCTCAAATACACATGGATCAAGCTATCCTTGTATAGGTTATGTACAACTATTATTTTCTATTCACATGTCCTCTGTTTGAGTTGTCAATCTATTCATTTCATTTTCAGATTTGAACAGATGTACATATATATATACATCAGACAGGATTTGCACATGAGATTTTCTAATTAGAGTTGTACATTAGCTGTTTTGATTTTGTTGAATTCATATTTTTCTTTTTTTCTTGAATATATATGAATATATATGCAAATTTGATTGGGTTTTGTGTTGGATTTCTTGGTTATATAAACACATGTATGAGCCATTTTCCGTCCATTTCAATTTAGATATTTTCTGTCATGTAAATATAGGTTTTCTGCCCCATTTTAAATATAGTGCAGGATTTGAAAACATATGTATAAAATATACACATACATTTGTTTTCCCATAACAGATTTGATGTAGAAAAAAAATATCAAAAATTTAGTTTTCTTGTGAATGGTTTGTGTACTGTTTTTGTTTGATCTGAGCGGTGCATATTATTGTTCCCATGAGGTATTTTCTCCTTTCGAAATCTTCCTACTTTATATATCAATATATAAATATTCTTGCTATTCATAGCTTTTTCTTCTTTCCAGGTTGATTTACTAATGGTGAATTGCGATGGACAGTGATGCTTTGCTGCGCTATCAAGCAGTGAAGATTTTATTTTGAATTGTCAAGTACTAGTTCGTCTGATACATACCTACAGTGATTGACTGTCTTGGGTAAAGATTTGGTGAAACAATGAAGCTATTTAATTGTTTATTCTAGTTGAAGATTTTGTGAATATTTCATATCGAGCTCCAAGTCTGTTGTGATGCCTACTTGTAGTAGGTGGTGTATAGGTTTAGGTTAAATAAAATCATTTATACTATTTCCGGATTCGAAATAGGTATTTAATAGATGGCAAGACAACTCTTATAGATTTGATGTGGAGATGTACAAATTTTAATGTTTATATAGCTGCTTTTATTATGGAGGAATTTCGACCTATGTTTCCCACTAGACCTGCTTGTTGTACTCGAATTAAACATGCATTATGTTGTCCATTTTTCTTTGCTCTATTATGAATATATGTTGTTTATCTCTATCACAACTGAAAACATTTTATTGCAGTCTGCTACAAAGTTACTTCAAGGTAAATGAATTTGCATCCTTAAGGCTCCTGTTACCATATGAAATCTTTCCTACGGTTTCCCTTTTTATTGTAATATATATATATATATATATTATTTAATCTTCAGCTTGTGGGCCGAAGCCCATTGTAATTATAATGGCCCGCATGAAATTTACTGAAAATAATTTAGTTTGACTACATCACTTAGTATCTTACTTAGGCTAAAAAAATTTGCTTAGTCATTCTAATCACTTATAAATGGCCGCGTCAAAACAGTCGGTAGGTCATAAAGGAATTTGGCATCTACTTAAAGCTAAACTAATATATCAAGAAATGATCAGGCATGGTGAAGGTAACTACGTACTTACACAACTTTACAGGCCACCTTATACTTCTTTTTCCATCACCGTTAATTCTCCTTCCATCTTCCCATTATATTTCAACAATAGATAAAAACATTCAGAAAATATCTATATCAAAATTCCAGGTGAGAACTGATATTAAATTTTATTAAAATCCTTTAATTATATTAGAATGTTATAATTTATAAGTGATTTCATAGCGATTATTTTAAAAATTGAATTGGAAATAACTAACAAATTATAACACGAAATCACGGTTTTTCTCTTACATTAGAAAAATATAATCAAATCGATTCAAACGCTTCTGGTTTCACATAATTCTGACTTAAAACGAATTCTGTATACTCAGTTGAAGTTCAGAACGAAATTTACGAACTACCGCGCCATTTCTAGTTCGTTTATAATGAAATTATAAATCAAACGTTTGGACATCGTTTTAATAACGAATATATTTATATAATTCAGTATAAATCATATTTAAACCACTTTAAATCGCTCGTTCACATTATATGGCAAATTCAACATTTTCCCAATACTCCAAAATATAGAATATTATTATATAATTTAAATATTCAAATTAAAATGGTCAAATACCATTATTTAAACTCAAATAAATATTTTAAATAAATATAATACTTCAAATAAATGGTCATAAAATGCGGGACATTACATTCTTCCCCCCTTAAAATAATTTCGTCCTCGAAATTGCTAAGGTAAGAAAAATGTTGTAAATCCCATTTACTTTAAAATATATTTTATCTCAAAGCAAGACCAATTTATTATGGTAAAACAAAATTTTCAAAAATATCGAAAATATTTAAATTCTTGAAAAATTCAGCAGAGTCTCCCTTACACGGAGGAACTTCTGCAATCTTGCAGAAACAAATAATATTGACCCACACGGTCGAAAAAAAATCAAAACCCAGAATTTATATTTTCGCGTAGGCGTACACTTTTCGAGCGCTATTGAGCTTACTACTCAATTTACGTGCAATCTACGCAATCAAACTCAATCCTCATAATCATCTGGTGCTTGTACTTAACTCAATTCATCATGTAAGTAACACATATATGAAATATTTAAATAACACTTCATTTCCTGGGGTTCAGTTTATTTAACTCTCTTTATCAATCCATGGATGAATTATATTCAACCTGTCTAACAAACAGACACCAATAAATCGACAATCAGGGCACCACAAACTTAATCAAATCAACCAAATTCACATTTAAATTTACCATTTAATTTAATTCAACATATTTGAACATCAACCGATCACTATTCGATTGATTTTTATTTCATTATTGTCCATTAAATTTCCAAATTCCAATCAACTATATTTAATTACAACATTATTTCTTAATTAATTCCAATACCATTATTATTTATTTATTCGATTTCACTTAATCCAGTTAAGTTCCATTTCAAAATTTTAACCAAATTTTGAATTCCATTCAAATCAGTCAACACACCATATCTAAATAATTTGAGAAAATTATTTCTTTTCTATACAAAAATAAATTTCAGGTAAAATTATTTCATTTACCCTTTTCACAAAACAATGTCGTGTTTCTTACCAGTTCAAAGCTTCTCAACACTTAAACCAATCAACCAACCCAATACAAAACATTTGTATATAAAATTTACAAATACGCTCTCATATATATATATATATATACACACTCAAACTCAATCTAGGGTGTTACTAACCCCATCTCTATCGAGTTACACCACAGAGCCAAGGTTATTACTAAACCAATATCTCTGATACCACTGTAACGACCCAAAGTTTTCAGCCTCGAAAATCGACAAAAATACCTTACTATATCTCATGCTAATTCTCCAAAACACCGAGAACGCTGGAACGTTTATGGAAAGAAGTTAGAGGGTGAGATAAGAAAGAAAGAAATAGAAGAATAGAAGAAGAAGAGGAACACAACACAGAGTCTCACATCGCAACGGAACAAAATATAATATAGAAATAAATCTTTATTTAGAGCTTTAAATAAAACTTACAATCATCAGAGTACATGAACACATCTGGACAGTTATAATAATCTGCCCTTATATACAACACAGAGGAATAATGTCATACGACCGAACTCTTCCAGCCCGTCTCTTCTTAGCATTCGATAACCTAAACCTGCACACCCGGGCTAACTCGAGCATTTACAAAACACCGGGTCAGTCTGGAGAACCAGAGTGAGATAAAATCGCACAGTATTAAGGGTAAATCATCCAATCATGATTTTAAAGTTCAAAATCTTTTCAATGAAAAGGATAATCGTAAGACCAAATCCACACATAAACACAGACAGTTTTTACCTTTCGATAACCCAAAACAGTTTTTAAAACCAATATCTTTTCTGATATAATGATAATGTCTAAATACAAGTAAATAACAAACTAGCGGAACGCTTGCATCTCACGCTCCACACATATAGTATACAATCAAAACCGCAGGCGCTTATTGGAGATTGGATTCTAACCATGACAAGGTATGGGACCACCTACCGATCGTGTATCTCTAGAGACGAATACACTGGGTTCAACAAGAACGTCTTGCAACCCGGCCCACACATAACCGACCACTCATTTCTCTTGAGTGTATCGAATGTATATCACCGACGGTTGGGATCAGCATCCGCCTCCCGAAAAGGGACAACATCGAATATAGGTTAAAGAAGCAAATGGAATTTCTCTAGATAGGTGATTATACACCCTAACGGGAGCGACCCACATAGCCATGTTGCTTGCCCGATTTTTGTCATCTCCCGGTTGATGAGGCTTGGGGCCAGAATTTACTTTGAGAACATCTGGTCATCATTCACTTTGAATGCCACATCATCAGATCCATCAGATATCACTAATTGACGTCCACAAAAATACTCTAGTTGTTAAGCTAAGAGAACCGTCGCCCTCTGCCACCAACTATAGTACGTTTGAAGAAATCAACGTACGTAATTCCTTTGGAAATACTCTGTCAGACATCCGTCCATACAAGTCACCCAAGAACAGGATGAACCGAAGGCACCCTCCTACTGCATCCTAGGAATCACCCTACAGATCAGTAGCGAGAAGTTCTTGAAAACCGTAGATTTCACTCACAACAGAATCACTGTTGAAATATCTCCGGCCGCTAAACCAGAGAAATTCAATCAGTAGTTCTTCCACTCATGAAGATCAACGGTCTTTAACTGCTCCATCTTCAATAATCTTCTTTCACGTATTCGCTGATCGGAATGGTTTTCAAATACAAATTCGATCCCGGTCTTTCCATACCAACGATCGTATGGGTCAGGTTTGATAGTCGGTGATTTAACTATCAAATAAATAATTGTGAAAATAACATAAATAATTGTATACTATATATGGCGACATAGTGGGATGGAGCTCTCATGCCGTCTATAATTGATACATTTATATTTGAAGTTGATTTCTTCACTTATAGTAATAATAAAATATTTGTTTTAAAATGTACCAAGCATATTTGGCTATTATAAGGTAAAACTCTATCCTCGACTGCGTTTATTGTGTGATGGGACCTGAGTCTTACAATAGCTTCATTTTTCTTTATTTAGCATTGCGCTATATGTTTTAGGCACTTGTATTCTTGGGGGTAAACCCATTTCGTGTTATACGGCGTGATCCCTTGATTTACCTTATTCTAAAAGTAAAGTTTTAAATAACTGTTTTAGTTCTCACACCAGTCCCATGACTGACCTAGAGTTTATTATTTTAACCTAAACTCTAGGTGCCCCTATTTTCCTCACGGGCAGCTAATAGTTCTGGTTTTGCAGATTTATTTATATAGGATCCTGGATTTATAGCTGGAGCTATATTCGGAATGCTCTGTATCCATGTATTTCTTTCGGTTGTATTTGTTAATATATCTTTGCTAGGCATTGTATTTTTACATTTTATTTCCACTGCTATGTATTTTAGTCTCTGATATTTTCTATGTAATATTTATTCATACTCTGAATATTCTTGTAATCTGATGTGATTGTTGTAAATAGCAATGAAATGTTCTTATGTTTATGTTCTGATTTGTCGTGTTCTCAATTCAATCCGGGCTTTCCCATAAGGGTGAGTTTGTGTCGTCTCAGCTTGGTATCAGAGCTTTGGTTTACAGAGCTCGAGAACAAGACACATTAGAACCGAACGAAAGAATTCATCAAAGATTGGATTAGTAATATCCAATGAGAATGGCTCGTTAGAGATAGGAACAGTAGTATCCTAGAATGAGTTTGAAGAGTGCTATTTTTAAAAATCAAATTAAATTTTGAAAAAATTATATCTTATTATTTGCATTTGAATATTTATTTTAAATTGAAATTGGACTATCAAGTGTAAGAAGAGTTTGAATATACGCCTTGCAAGCGTGTATTCGAAGTCTCGAATATACTGGGTAGATATAGTATCGCACTCTAGTCGCCCGAAAATGATCCTTGTAATTGTGATCACATTACCAGAGCTTATATTCAAGTTTCGAAAGTGAGATATCTATATCTTTCCAATCAACTAGTGTGAGAACCGAAACCTTATTTTGAATTTATTGTTTGGAATTTGACACTAAAAATATGATTTTTGTGTATATATATATACACAAAATTTATAAGTTTTGGAAATTCAATTCACAAATTGATTGCTGGTTGTGTTGTGTGATTATTTGTTCAACTAATAAAATATTGGAATAAATCCAATATGAAAACGAAAAGATGAATTAAACCAAATAAAAACCAATAAGAGAACATGAAAGTTAATTTAGCCAAATCAAGTCAAACATTGAACTGAATTGAAAATTTATTGGAATTGCATACATGTACATGTGTATATAATGAACAGGTCATAGTAAGGAGGCTAGAGAAGAGGAATAAAATTGTTTGCCCGACAAATAGGTATATGTTTACCCTTTTATTGGGTTTTGGTGATTTTATGAGCCGATTGGCCAGCCGCTTGGCTTTTTCTTTTTCTTTTGGATTGGTGAGGGCCCTGTGAGGCAAGTTGTGGTTTTAAATATCAACCCGTATAAAGGATGTTATGGAAAAAAGTTCGAAAATTTAGGATGTTAACCAAATTTTTGAGAAATTAGAAATTCTTAGAAACTGAAAAGTTATAGAATGAAAGCCAGAATGAAAGTTGAGTTGGTTGGTTAAACAACTTTCATCTCCGTTCCTTTTCGAGGGCGAAAAGATTTTAAGTGGGGGAGATTGTAACAACCCGGATTTTCAGAACCAATTTAAATTTTTTATTTTATCTATTTTAACGAATTTTGAACATTTAAAATGATTTATTTTAAATAATAACGACTAAAAATTTATATAAATCAAAATTAGAATATATAATTTTATTTTAATTATATAACGAACTGAAATGGCGCAGTAGTTTGAAAATTCGATTTCAAAATTCAAATGGATGTACTGGATTCAAAATAAATCGGATTTTAGTAAAACAAAACATATTTGAATCTGTTTAAAAATATCTTTCCAATGAATGTGAAAAATTCAGATTTCATAGCAGGAATAAAAAGTTATGCCCACTTTAAAATATAAAATAGCCGCTATGGAATTTAATATAATATAATAAGTAGCCATTTTGCAAACGACCTTCGTTTTCGATGAAACCACTTATGTTGGATCCGGAATGTCGAATTATTGCTAGGTTTCAAGTTTCATAATTTTTGGATTTAATATGTGAGATGTAACGACCCAGAGTTTTCAGCCTCGAAAATCGACACAAATATCTTAGTATATCTCATGCCGATTCTCCAAAACAATGAGAACAATGGAACGTTTATGGAAAGAAGTTAGAGGGTGAGATAAGAAAGAAAGAAATATAAAAATAGAAGAAGAAGAGGAACACAACACAGAGTCTCACGTCGCAGCGGAACAAAATATAATATAGAAATAAATCTTTATTTAGAGCTTTAAATAAAACTTACAATCATTAGAGTACATGAACACATCTGGACAGTAATAATAATCTGCCCTTATACACAACACAGCGGAATAATGTCATACGACCGAACTCTTCCAGCCCGTCTCTTCTCAGCATTCGATAACCTAAACCTGTACACCCGGGCTAACCCGAGCATTTACAAAACACCGGGTCAGTCTGGAGAACCTGAGTGAGATAAACTCGCACAGTATTAAGGGTAAATCATCCAATCATGATTTTAAAGTTCAAAATCTTTTCAAAAGAAAAGGATAATCGTAAGAACAAATCCACACATAAATACGGACGGTTTTTACCTTTCGATAACCCAAAACAGTTTTTAAAACCAATATCTTTTCTGATATTATGATAATGTCTAAATACAAGTAAATAACAAACTAGCGGAACGCTTGCATCTCACGCTCCACATATATAGTATACAATCAAAATCGCAGGCGCTTATTGGAGATTGGATTCTAACCATGACAAGATATAGGACCACCTACCGATCGTGTATATCTAGAGACGAATAAACTGGGTTCAACAAGAACGTCTTGCAACCCGGCCCACACATAACCGACCACTCATTTCTCTTGAGTGTATCGAATGTATATCACCGACGGTTGGGATCAGCAACCGCCTCCCGAAAAGGGACAACATCGAATATAGGTTAAAGAAGCAAATGGAATTTCTCTAGATAGGTGATTATACACCCTAATGGGAGCGACCCACATAGCCATGTTGCCTGCCCGATTTTTGTCATCTCCCGGTTGATGAGGCTTGAGGCCAGAATTTACTTTGAGAACATCTGGTCATCATTCACTTTGAATGCCACATTGTCAAATCCATCAGATATCACTAATTGGCGTCCAAAAAAAATACTCTAGTTGTTAAGCTAAGAGAACCGTCGCCCACCGCCACCAACTATAGTACATTTGAAGAAATCAACGTACGTAATTCCTTTGGAAATACTCTATCAGACATCCGTCCATACAAGTCACCCACGAACAATATGAACCGAAGGCACCCTCCTACTGCATCCTACGAATCACCCTACAGATCAGTAGCGAGAAGTCCTTGCAATCCATAGATTTCACTCACGACAGAATCACTATTGAAATATCTCCGGCCGCTAAACCAGAGAAATTCAATCAGTAGTTCTTCCGCTCATGAAGATCAACGGCCTTTAACTGCTCCATCTTCAATAATCTTCTTTCACGTATTCACTGATCAGAATGGTTTTGAATATAAATTCGATCCCGGTCTTTCCATACCAATGATCGTATGGGTCAGGTTTGATAGTCGTTGATTTAACTATCAAATAAATAATTGTGAAAATAACATGAGTTTACCAGTTCCGTACCAACACTACATGGCCCCTTTAAAAATAATTGACGATAGTTAATCTTAAATCCTTAAATATCTCAACGTTTCAAATATACTTAATTGACGTAAGGTTATTATTTCAAACTATTTCACTTTCATATCTAAGAAAATATCATATTCAATTCTTTATTCTACCATCATTCCAAACCATTTACTATTTTATTCTCATTACCCATATTGGAAAAATGACTCATCTTATTTCAAGTAAAAACAACTTATGAAATCTCCTTTATTTTATCACTCGAATATAATAACCACTTGGGTTTTATGTTCAGAAATCCTATCACTCACCTCATTACCAAATTTACTTTTAATCCTCCCGCTTGCAATCTTATTTCGATCAATTCTACTTAATACTACTATTAAGTAATGCCTTACACCTCATCTCTTTTTATAACCCTTGTTTACAAATCATGGTTTAACATAACCCTTTCATTTTCAATTTCCTTTATACTTAATTCAAACATTAAGCAAATATAAATTTAAGCCGTCGAATTTGCTTAAATTTTCTTCTTCCATTTGGTTATAAAGTATTTGGTTTTATCTAAACCCGTTCATGAATTCCTTTCACAACGAAATCATATTTCATTTTAACTTCGATTAGCTTTCATAAACGATCCTCGTTTAAGTAGTAATCTCTTAAATAAAATTAATAATTCACTTCACCGTTAACTACGGTATAATTAATTAACTTGTTTATTTGCTAAATAATAAATTTCTAAAACTTATTAACATTAAACCATTATTCGTAATCTCGTCTCATTAGATTAGCTCAAAACAACTGATCTTATCTTCAATTCAGTTAAACGGTTGACTTTGTCAATCCAAAACATGATTACCCAATTCCAAATAATTCTTTATTTAAATTAAATAATAATATAATTAACTTAAATAATTTCTTTTTAATTTTCTCCCAAAACGATTATTCAAATTTATATCATTAAGTTAATTTCTACCTGCTCGCTTATAAATCTGATAAATATCAGAAATTTCCTTTATAAAACCAATTTATAAGCTCGATTAATAAATAATAATATTTTTCCTTTTTACAAACCTTAATTCAAAATAATAGATTTAAAAATCTATTTCCAGTTATAAAATAGATTTTATAACTTTATCTCGTGGATTGATGATAGATCGATGGTTAATTCATAGGCCATGTACTGTCGATCACTCAACCAATAGCACCCATTGGTTTAAACCAAACAAATGGTGAATTTCAGGTCAATATTTAATAACCACATCAACCATCTAAAACAATTCAATACAATAAATAGTGGTCTCATAATAGTCTATAACGACAATTCTATATCAACTACAACAGTCAATCAAAACAATCCGTTTCATTAAAACACGTGTATTTTATAAACGTGACTAATAAGGTAACTTACCTCAATTGGAACCAATCGTTAAAAATAACGATTTAGGTTTCACTGAAATTAAATGACGTTTAATTTCATCAGTTTAAACGATATGTGAATATATATCATCAACCAGTCAAATCATTAGCAACCATAACACACGAAAATAAAAACCCAACTTATAAAATATAAGTGGGGACACTGAGTGAGTTTAACTCACCTTGAGTTTGATTCGTCGATAATTCAGCTTGTTTCAGTTAAATTCAATGACGTTCAATTTATCTGAAAAATCCAGCTGCTTCCTGCCCGGCCGGGTTCTCATCCATCACGTAGTACTTGTTGACGTGGTTAAGATGCTTCTTGTTTCATCGCATTCTGATCACGTATGCATTCATAATTAATATTCTAAGTTATATGAATATTTAAATAAAATAAACCTTAATGTATTTAAACTTGGGCTTTACTCTTTAATTGTTCAGCCCATTTAGACTTGAACAAGCCCATTCCATCCCTCCCCTCATAAAACCGTTGGATCCCTTCTTCCTTCCACAATCCGCCGCCTCCATCTGAATACCACACCAAAATCTCAGATCTTGTTCCCTTCCTCCCTTCTTTATAAAAACCAAAATAAATTTATTGATAATCTTCACGTCCAAAACCCATCCATCTTCTTCCCCATTTGCTCCGTCTGATCCGCCTTCAACCCAGTTCGAGCACCGTTCCACGCGGCTACAACAGAGAACTTGCAACCCCCCTCAGTGTTTAAACCGCCACCATGCTCGACTACCAACACTGCTTCACCAGTGCCCCGCCCATAGCCCCACCCCGACAAGGTAATGTTGTCCAACGCCAGAGACCCTCCGTGCTTCTGTTGCTCCGTTCACCCTAACCTTCGATCCCAAACCGAGGTCGAACCCTACGAAGCAGATAAGTATATTTTCCAATTTAATTTCGGTATGTTTTTTTCATGTGGTTCGAATATATAATTTTTCTGCTTGTTCTGGTCTGAAACGTTGTGCGTGGAGTGATATTTATACTTGGGGTTTTGACCTGATAAGAACAATGTCCATTTGCTTTCGAATCATAGGTTAGATTGTGTTTCAGTCCTAGTTCTTAGGGTGCTATTACTTTCATTTCAGCAGTGCTGTGTGGTCTCTTGGTATAGTGATGGAATTAGATTTGTGTGTGATATTTGATAGGAGAAGATGCAGATTTGCATTGGATATTCCCTGTGCAAATCTTGCTCAAATACACATGGATCAAGCTGTCCTTGTATAGGTTATGTACAGCTATTATTTTCTATTCACATGTCCTCTGTTTGAGTTGTCAATCTATTCATTTCATTTTCAGATTTGAACTGATGTACATATATATACATCAGACAAGATTTGCACATGAGATTTTCTAATTACAGTTGTACATTAGCTGTTTTGATTTTGTTGAATTCATATTTTTCTTTTTTTCCTGAACATATATGAATATATATGCAGATTTGATTGGGTTTTGTGTTGGATTTCTTGGTTATATAAACACATGTATGAGCCATTTTCCGTCCATTTCAATTTAGAGATTTTCTGTCATGTAAATATAGGTTTTCTGCCCCATTTTAAATATAGTGCAGGATTTGAAAAAATATGTATAAAATATACACATACATTTGGTTTCCCATAACAGATTTGATATAGAAAAAAATATCAAAAATTTAGTTTTCTTGTGAATGGTTTGTGTACTGTTTTTGTTTGATCTGAGCGGTGCATTTTATTGTTCCCATGTGGTATTTTCTCCTTTCGAAATCTTCCTACTTTATATATCAATATATAAATATTCTTGCTATTCATAGCTTTTTATTCTTTCCATGTTGATTTACTGATGGTGGAATTGCGATGGACAGTGATGCTTTGTTGCGCTATCAAGCAGTGAAGATTTTATTTTGAATTGTCAAGTACTAGTTCGTTGATACATACCTACAGTGATCGACTGTCTTGGGTAAAGATTTGGTGAAACAATGAAGCTATTTAATTGTTTATTCTAGTTGAAGATTTTGTGAATATTTCATATCGAGCTCCAAGTCTGTTGCGATGCCTACTTGTAGTAGGTTGTGTATAGGTTTAGGTTACATAAAATCATTTATACTATTTCCGGGTTTCGAAATAGGTATTTAATAGATGGCAGGACAGCTCTTATAGATTTGATGTGGAGATGTACAAATTTTAATGTTTATATAGCTGCTTTTATTATGGAGGAATTTCGACCTATGTTTCCCACTAGACCTGCTTGTTGTACTCGAATTAAACATGCATTGTGTTGTCCATTTTTCTTTGCACTATTATGAATATATGTTGTTTATCTCTATCACAACTGAAAACATTTTATTGCAGTCTGCTACAAAGTTACTTCAAGGTAAATGAATTTGCAACCTTAAGGCTCCTGTTACCGTATGAAATCTTTCCTACGGTTTCCCTTTTTATTGTAATATATATTTTTTTATTTTTAAGTTTTTATTTAATCTTCAGCTAGTGGGTCGAAGCCCATTGTAATTATAATGGCCCGCATGAAATTTACTGAAAATAATTTAGTTTGACTACATCACTTAGTATCTTACTTAGGCTAAAAAAATTTGTTTAGTCTTTCTAATCACTTATAAATGGCCGCGTCAAAATAGTCGGTAGGTCATAAAGGAATTTGGCATCTACTTAAAGCTAAATTAATATATCAAGAAATGATCAGGCACGGTGAAGGTAACTACGTACTTACACAACTTTACACAAATTTACATGCCACCTTATACTTCTTTTTCCATCACCGTTAATTCTCCTTCCATCTTCCCATTATATTTCAACAATAGATAAAAACATTCAAAAAATATCTATATCAAAATTCCAGGTGAGAACTGATATTAAATTCTATTAAAATCCTTTAATTATATTAGAATGTTATAATTTATAAGTGATTTCATAGCGATTATTTTAAAATTTGGATTGGACATAATTAACAAATTATAACACGAAATCACGGTTTTTCTCTTACATTAGAAAATATAATCAAATCAATTCAAACGCTTCTGGATTCACAGAATTCTGACTTAAAACGAATTCTGTATACTCAGTTGAAGTTCAGAACGAAATTTATGAACTACCGCGCCATTTCTAGTTCGTTTATAATGAAATTATAAATTAAACGTTCTAACATCATTTTAATAACGAATATATTTATATAATTCAATATAAATCATATTTAAACCACTTTAAATCGCTCATTCACATTATATAGCAAATTCAACATTTTCCCAATACCCCGAAAATAGAATATTATTATATAATTTAAATATTCAAATTAAAATGGTCAAATCCCATTATTTAAACTCAAATAAATATTTTAAATAAATATAATACTTTAAATAAATGGTTAGAAAATGCGGGACATTACATGAGCGTAGTAAATTTAAATGTGTTTGATAATTTAAATTTGAATTGGATCGACCAGAAAATGGCCATTTTTCAAACGGTCTCCAAATTCAACGAAATTAGTTTTGTTAGGACCGTATCATCAAAACATAGCTAGATTTATTTTTCTGGAGTTAGTATGTGGCCTCGGTAAATTAAAATATACGTTTGAATTCAATATATATTGATTTATATTTTAATTTTGATGAAAACTGATCGTAACAATCGAATTGGCTTACCAGACATATCCTATTGTGTTCGGAATGGAGGTATTTTGCTAGGGGCGACAGTCACTGGGTTTTGATTTGGAGTTCGGATTGATAAACAAATAATATTGAAATTAAATATTAAAACAAGCAAATAAAAAATATATACTCCCCTCAACATTTTTAACCCTAAATTCAGCTCGTTCCTTGGTCAAACCTCAAGTCGACCGTCTCATTCGTCCATAAACAAAAATTCCTGAGCTTGTAAAATCAAAATCTAATAGGATAAAAATCCTAAATTCAT
Source organism: Allium sativum (assembly GCA_030737875.1). NCBI lineage: Eukaryota > Viridiplantae > Streptophyta > Magnoliopsida > Asparagales > Amaryllidaceae > Allium > Allium sativum. The sequence goes on from CM060909.1 coordinate 875,816,868, forward strand.
GAACCAATGATTTTTGATTTTCTACAAGGAGTCTCTTCCATCTCAGATGAATTTTGCAAGGTTTGAACAATTTTTTTTATCCGCACCCAAATTGTACAGCATGAGCGATGCAAACTAGGGCTCGCAACTTTGCTTGGTTCATGAAGTATTAAACTGATTTGTGGCTAGTTTTGGATACGGGAGATCGAATAATGCTAGTGTGGTTTTTCTTAAGTGGATTCGAGCATATTTAGTTCGGTGGGTTTCACTTGGGAAAGCGACTTGCTATCAACATCGGGGTTCGGAAATGGGAGGCGAGTGGAAGAAGAATGCTATGGGGAGGATGAGAGTTTGGAAAGAGGAATGATGGCATAGTTTGTTGTTGATTTCGTGAAGAAATTAAGGACCAGTTGGGAAAGAAATCGGCCATGAACCTGCTATAGAGAGCTTCGAATTTTAACAAGAGAATGGTTTAGGCCGGACTAATTATACTTAGAAGGTTATTAGTTAATTTAAATTATAATTAATCTAATTTCTAATGACCATGCAATGTATATGAACGTATAAAATTAATAACTTGAGCATACATTGTCGGAATCCAGTAAAATAGGAACCATAGAGATCGTGACATCAAACACTACGCACTGAAACTAACTGGAACAAATTTGGAGCAAATCATAATTTGAGGTGAATTTAAATTCAAAATATTACTAAAATCGCCAAATAAAGAATGATGTAGTGGAAACCAATGGTGAGATCTCTCTCACACTCAAATTATTTCCCAGTTATTATATACTAGGTTGCAGACGTGGCTAAGATGCCCCCGACACTATTTTTTGTACAAACAGTTAATTGTTTGTTTGGATTGTGATTGTTATTGTTTGATATTGTTGTATATAAAAATTACTTATATAATATATATATATATATATTATCATGAAATAAAATAAATATTCATTTACAAACCGGACGGTTTGTTTATGTACACTTATTTGTCTGATATTGATTGGGAAGATAAATTTTACACATCGCCCAACTGCACAAATAATAAACAGTATTTGTTATTTGAAAACCCCACACGGGTATTGGGATAATATTTGACATACACTGATCCCAATAATTGGTGGTATGTCAATCGATGGGTTGACAGACTGTTTAAGCGTTATTTATTTATTTTAATGCTTATACAGTTGTAGAATGCACTCTGGATGTTGTTTGAATTTTTAGTGATTATTTATGATTATTGTTGTATGCACACGATATATGAAATCCATATAACTGAAATTATATGGTAATTGATTGAGTCTGGTTCCGATTCAGAAATTAACGAATATTTTAAAATAAAGAATATTTGAAAATAACAAATTTTTTAAAATAAAGAATATTTTGAATTAACAAATATTTTAAAATAAAATTTAGTGAATATTGAAATGTGAAGCCGTGTTAAGAAGCTAAACGCCATTTTAAAACGAACGGTATTTTCTATCGATTTTATTCATCTATTATATTATATGAAAGCACAATCTTTGCTCGAAAACCTTTCAGCTCCAGATTCTCCAAAAATTCACAGATTGACACGCGTAAATTTTTTCAATCTCACCATTCAGCGGAGTAACCGCCCTTATCTCTTCGATGACCACTTTTGCCTTTTAAAATGAGTTCTCCGATCTCTGCTACCAAAATACCCGCTGTAGCACTCCACATCCGTTAGTGCCACTCACAAAGGGAATGCACTAAGTTCTGTGGAGCATTTAGGGTAAAAGATGCAGATAAATTACAAGACAGACAGAAATTAAACAGCGGAAAATAAAACTTTGCTTTATTGATAAAATAATTTGTACAATGATTTCTTTACAATATCAGAGTATCATCTGTCTTACAAAATAAAGAAGCATAAAACAACATTTATATTCCCCAATTTTAGCAAGAGCCAGCCATAGCATCTGATAAGAGAATCCAAGCAAACTTCGACAAATCTTCAAGCTGGGAAAGAGTGACAGTCCAACTTAACCTGAGCTATACTATTCCCTCCTTTACTACCTGGGGGGGGGGGGGGGAACAGAAGAAAAGAAGACGAAAGAAAAACAGAGTCAGACATAAAGCCTGAGTAAGTTCAGTAACTTCTAGCATATGAACATGGAACAACAACAAAACGACATGAATTAACTGATTCCAAGATAACACCATGATGACAGGGTTGGCAAGATTAGACAAGATTAACACAAGATATGCTAAGCTAAGATAAACTGGATATGCTCTAATACTTTCGCCGCTTCGCTATTTCCTTGTTATACTAGTTTCTATATCTCTGCACTGCCTAACTAGTGTCCCAACTGGTAACGATAACGTGATCCCAATCCCTGTAGTTTCCATCGCCTTCAGGCATACATTTATTATTTGTTACCTGGATCTAATCTAGGGTTTTCTATCAAGTGCTTTCTAGTTTCAACTAGAGTTTACGCTATCTGCTGAACGCTTCTCGGATTCAGGGTTTCTGCCCCCTAGTCCAAATCGATGCCCCCAAGTCTAGGACACACTACCTAGAGTGGTATATGTTCCTATACTTCCCCACGCATGTATCGCAAACCGTTATCGCTTGTCTAGATGCACATGTCCTGTAATGTGCAGTCTGAGTCCTGTGTCAGGGCAAGTCAAGGAATATAGAACTCGGTCGGGAGCTTTCAGATATCTGTCGATGCAGATGCTAAGGTCTGTTTTTATTCCAGTGGTTATGGTCCCACTTGACCCCTCCCTCAACTAATGAAAGGCACACCTTGTAAAATGAGAACTATACTGTAACGACCCACATTTTTGGCCGTCAAATATTTAATTTAATTTATTTATTTTTAATATTATGTTGGGAATATTGATGGAATTTAATACTTAATTCGTTATTTAAACAAAGTTCGACGTTATATATTTATATAATTATAAATCGAGCTCGAAATAGCGCTGCAGTTCGTGAATTGGAGTTTTGAACTTCAACTGAGAATACAGGATTCGATATAAGTCGGATTTCTGTGAAACAAGACACGTTGGAGCCGTGTTGACGATAATTTTCATATGAAAGAGAAAAATCCAGATTTCGTGTTATAGTTTGATAGTTATGGCTAAATCAAATTTTGAAATAGTCGCTATGGAAAATCGTTATTTTAATTATAGGCCTTTAAAATGGCCGTTTTGCAAACGGACTCAGATTTCGACGAAATCAGTTTCATTAGAACCGTATCGTTAAATTATTGTACGATGGTGAATTGTGTGGAAAACCAATGTCGTATGTGGCCATGGTAGCCGTAAACGCCCGTTCATTTTCTATAGCGCGTATTTAAATAAATAAAAGGATATTTGAATGTAACTTGAGCAGACGATCGAATTAGGCCACGAAACCAGTTCCGTTGAATTCGTATCGTCGATTAGAGTCAGGATAGGTATATAGTTTGTTATTTTTAGAGATCGAGAAATTTGGCGTTAAAAAGGGTAAGGCGGTTCAGGGTAAAAATAGCCTACCGGGGCAACAGTCTCAGAATGCGACGAAACTAGTGCCGTTGGGTTCGTATCGAAAAGTTATTGTCGATGTTCGCAGTTTCAAGTTGATTCGATTTATCTGGTGACCATGGAAAAATTAAATGCGTGTTCATTTCCGGTTTCATGAAGGAAATTTTTTCATACGACCTCGGATTTCGATGAAACTTGTCCCATTGGGTCCGGAATACCTTTTTACACCAAGATTAGTTTTTATCAGTAATCAAAAATTGATTGTGGGTAGTTTCACTCGTTATTTGGCAACGAAGTTTCGTTATATTATATTATGAATCAATTCTCCCCACCAATGCACTGTAGCTTGCTTGTGCCTCACACTTTTGATTTCGTGGCTGCCAATCAACCTAATTCCGTGCCGACCAAGTAATCTTCGAGACCCACCCTACCTATGTTATCTGCAATCCTATACCCCTCTACGCCGTGGCCACCACGTCTTTGCCTCTATAAATACATCTACTTTTCGTTCATCCCTTACTGCTTCCAGCAATGAAAATGCTCCATTCCTCCAACAAATAAAATCCAAAACCAAACCCGCTAAGAACAGGTAGGAGGCGTCTTCGAAGGGGCCGGGGTTTTGGACGAGTGTAGGGGCCAGCGCGACCTTCGAAGTGACGCCATCTGATCACAATCGGGCCGAAGAATGGGTAAGCGATGGTGCGGTTTTTCAAACGTGAGTGGTTGCGCGGGTCTCTGGGAACAAGGATGAAGTGAGGCTTTGTTTTGTGTGGACGTGAGCAAACTGAAAGGGGGTCAGTACTGTTGGGTGCTAAATGATGTTGGAGCATGGGAATCATGGCAGTACGTGAAGGGGAGGAGGGGATTGGACTGTCAGTGAAGGGTAGGAAAGAACGAAGGATTTTGGTATGCTGGTTTCAACGCGAGAATGAAAGTAATCATTCCTGATTTAACAACGTAATTAAAATTTTATTAAGGGTAAATTTGCTAAGTTAAATTATATTAACGGTAAACCTATATAACTCATTCTCTTTATAACAGAATGGAAACCAAGGAAATGCGTGAAGGGGAAACGGGCGGAGAAACTGACGTGCGGTGTTGGAAAATCTGGGATGGTGGGAGTCTTCTTACGATGGCAGAAATATAACACAGCGAAGAACAGTTGGGATCCAAAGTGAAGGCGTTCGGCCAGCATAATACAACGTCAAAGAGAATGTGAGGAAGACTGGGGGAGGACCAAAGTATATCGGCAGCGTGGCCGAGGGGCTATAAACGAGGAGAAAACAGTAGTATATATACCATTATTGCACCAAACATTGGTGTGACTAAACAAGGTAATCAACCAACTTTATAATCAACGGTATTTACTTAAGTAAAGTAGATTAGTTGCTTAAATAAAGAATGCCGGTTCATATTTGTTTCCATCAGCCAAAAGTGATCGGCATGTTTTATATCATGATACAAACCAAAGTTGAGTTTTACTGGCCTGTCAATGTCAGAACGTTAGATAATAATTAAGTTAATTAGTTTAAATAATTAGGGTTGATTAATTACTACTTAGAGTCAGATAATTTATGATTAGGTTAAATTGTACTTAGAGTTAATCAAAATATAATTTGAATTTAATCAATTTAATTAAATCATGAAATTAAAATGTTAATAACTTGTTTCACATTTCACCGGAATTAGATGAGACAAAGAGCAATGGAATCGTGATGAAGAGCCGAACATTTTGGAACCGGTCTGGACAGAGCTGGGAACTGCTGAAATTTCTTATCAAAATTGAACTCAGTTTAATTTAATTGGAACTCGAACCTCTTTAGCGGCAACGGAATCAAAGTGAGTTAAACTCACTCAGTTACCCTTTTTATATTTTATATAAATTGGGTGTTTTTATTTTGTGTGCTCTGCTTGCCAATGATTGACTGCTTTGCTAGTTATCTATTTAACTGTTGATTTAACGATGAAATTAAACTGTGTTTAATTTCAGTGAAATACCCAATCGTTATTTTTAACGATTGATTCCAATAAAGGTGACTCACCTTGGTTGGTCACGTTTATTTATAAACGTGTTTAAATTGTTGAATTGTTTGAATTGCTTGTGGTTAATGTTGAATGGTTGCTATTTAGTGTTATCAGTTAAACAAAACTGAATAGTCTGATTTGAGATAACCGTTGGAATACAGGGAAGTACAGGTTGGAGGGACCCAACCGGATCCCTCAAAATGTATTTTTATTTTCATATTCTCATATATGAACTGATCTGTTTGTGTGATTGATTTGGTGGTTGATTGAATATTCAACCTCTGTTTGGTTTAAACCAATAGGTGATATTGGTTAAGTGTTTGGCAGAGTATGGCCTTTAAAAATCAATCGGTTTATAGATATGGATTCACCGTTAGGTGAGTCGATAAAAGTGAAGTTATAAAGTTTATTTTATAACTGGACTCAGATCTTGAAATATATTATTTGAATAAAGTAAAAAGGGAATTCAATAAATGTTTCATTTATTTAAGACCTTGATTTATGGTTGGTTTATTTTATAAAGTATATGCTGATGTTAATCAGATTTTCAAGAATGAAGATAAGAAATGAATTAAAAGGGGTAAACTTTGATCATTGTTTTGTAAAGAAAATAAATAATTAGAATCTATCTAAATTAATTATATTTTTAATTAATTTAAAGCGAGGATTGTTGAAATCGGTTAATGAGATAATCAAGTTTTTGAGTTAATTAAATCGACCGTTTGGAATTAGAATTGTTTATCAAGTTAATGTGTTTTGACTAAAATAGTTAAATGAATATTGTTTGAATTTAAATAAGGATTTAAAAGGGATTTAATATTTAATTTAGTTAATAAAGGGATTAACTACTAAAGTAGTTAATGTTTGAAATAAGTTATTATTTTAATTAATGATAAAGTTAGGAATATATTTTTAAATGGGAATTCATTTAAAAAGTGACCAAATATGAGATGCAAGCCAAATTGAATGGTGAAAGGAAATAAACGTACTCAATTATATGAATTAAGTGAAAGGAGATTACGATAAAAAGGGTTTATTATAAACCAGAGGCTTTAAGTGAGATTTAAAGTGAAAAGCGTTAACTTTACATTAACGTTATTTGAAAACGAGATCTAGTAAAAAGGAGAATTTTAAATGAAATTTCAAAATGGGAAATTGAATATATTTATTCGAGATAGAATTAGCCAACATAATTATTCGGCTAAGTTGCCATTTCGTACGACTGCTAGCGAAATTCGCAGGGCTGCAGATAGCCTACGGTGGTCGGATGTTTCCTGAGGGATTCAGGCGTAACCATTGTGATCGCTGTGATCTAGAGTCAAGCGAATGGAGTTAAGACGAATGTTAATTAATCAATTAGAGTTATTCAAATATCGTGTTTTTGAATATTAAAAGAATTGGATGTTTCAATTTAACAAAAAGAAAATCAGTTTGTTAAAGGCCAAGTGATGTTGAATACTGAACCAGTGAACTCATTGGAGTGTCATGATTGAAACACTGTATATTTTGATAGTTAAAACACCGACTATCAAACCCTCCCAATACGATTGTTGGTATGGAAAGACCGGGATCGAACTTATATTCGAAAACCATTCCAACCAACAAATGCGTGAAGATCTCAGAAGATGATCGAGATGGAGCATTGAAGACCGTGGATCTTCATAAACGGAAGAACCACTAATGTTCTCTGCCTGGCAAGCAGAGATAAGCTGTGATTCTGTCGTGGTTGGAATCGACGGGTTGCAAGGACTTCTCGCTACTGATCCATGGGGTGATTCCTATATTGGATGCAGTAGGAGAGTACCTTCGGTTCATCCTGTTCCTGGATGACTTGTATGGACGGATGTCTGACAGAGTATTTCCAAAGGGTCACGTACGTTGATTTCTTCAAACGTACGATAGTTGTTGGCAGGGAATTGCCATTCTCTAGCTCTCAGCTAGAGTATTTTTGTGGACGTCAATTAGTGATATCTGACGGATCTGACGATGTGGCATTCAAAGTGAATGACGACCAGATGTTCAAGAGTTTAATTCTGGCCTCAAGCCTCATCAACCGGGAAATGACAAAAATCGGGCAGGCAGCATGGCTATGTGGGTCGCTCCCATTAGGGTGTATAATCACCTATCTAGAGAAAATCCTATTGTTCTTAAATCTATGTTTCGATGCTGTCCCTTATCGGGAGACGGTTGCTGATCCCAACCGTCGGTGATATACATTCGATACACTCAAGCGAAATGGGTGGTCGGTCATGTGAGGGCCGGGTTGCAAGAGGTTCTTGTTGAACCTAGTGTATTCGTCTCTAGAGATACACTATCGGCAGGTGGTCCCATACCTTGTCAAGGTCGGAATCCAATATCCAATAAGCGCCTGCGGGTTTTGATTGTATACTATATATGTGGAGCGTGAGATGCAAACGTTCCACTAGATTGTTATTTACTTGTGTTTAGACATTATTATAATATCAGAAAAGATATTGGTTTCAAAACTGTTTTGGGTTATCGTAAGGTAAAAACCGTCCGTGTTTATGTGTGGATTTGGTCTTACGATTATCCTTTTCTTTTGAAAGGATTTTGAACTTTAAAATCATGATTGGATGATTCACCCTTATTACTGTGCGAGTTTATCTCACTCTGGTTCACCAGACTGACCCGGTGTTTTGTAAATGCTCGGGTTAGACCGGGTTGTACAGGTTCAGGTTATCGACTGTTGTGAAGAGACGAGCTGGAGGAGGCCAGACGTATGATATTACTACTATTCCGCTGTGTGTTGTATATGGGAACAGGCCATTATAACTGTCCCATGGTATGATGTATTCTGATACTGTAAGTATTTTAAAGCTTTCAATAAAGATTATTTCTGTATTATATTTTGTTCTGCTGCGATGTGAGACTCTGTATTGTGTCGTGTTCTTCTTCTTCTTCTATTCTAATATTTCTATCTTATCTATTCTCACCCTCTAACTTCTTTCTACTAATGATCTGGAATATTCGATGTCTGAATGGTCAACACGGTAGTTTGATGTTGATTTTCGGAGTCGAAAATCCCGGTTTGTTACAGTGGTATCAGAGCTATTGGTTTAGTGATTACCTTGGCTCTGTGGCGTGACTCAGTAGAGATGGGGTTAGCAATACCCTAGATTGAGTTTGAGTGTATATATATATGAGCGCGTATTTGTAAATTGATATAAAAACTGTCTTATATTGTGTTGATTGGTTTGGCGAGTAGTTTATGAATTCTGGTCGATACAGTAATGCAAACTATGTCGATAAGTGTTTCTAAACTTTTGAACAGAATAATTCGACACAGTATGTTTTTGAAAGAGGGTAAATGAAATAATTTTACCCAAATTATATTTTGATATAAAGATATTATATATATTGGAATTATAATATATTGGATGTGTTGGCTGATTATAATTGAAATGGTTATGTAAATAACCAATTAGAATTTGTACAATATATGGAATCAGATAAATTAAACCAGAAATCTAAATCAGAATTGGAATTAAAATTCCCAAAAAAAGTGGGAAAGGTGTTGTAAATAAACTTGGATTGAATATATGAGAATTTTAAGATCCTGGGAGATTTTAAATTTGTTTCACGAGCATTGTGTTTAGTATTTTGAAATAGATTTCAAAAGGAAAGTATTTAAAATTGGAATTTTGAAATGTTACAGTATTGAACTCACTTCGATGGCTGGAAAATAGATTCCGATGATGTGCGCGCCATTATCGGTGTTCATTTTCGAATTCTAAGTGACGGATTACTACCATAGATTTTGTTTTGAATTGCTTTGAGAAGAACAAGTTGTTTGAATCCTGAAAAAGATTTTTTGATTTTTTGAAAGGTTTGAACTATTTAAAAACTCCCAGGGGAAATTTTTTGAACAAAAACAAAATTAAATAGAAATTGTGCAAGCAAATATGAATTGAATTAAAACAAATTAACTGGAAATTTAATTGAGATATATATATCAAGTAGAATCAGACTTGGAATTGGAAGACCGGAATCTGAGATGGTGGTGGACTGGTAAGTTAAGAGTTGAAATGGATAATTGATGGAAATTGGGTTAAGAATGAGATTTGGCTTGGTTGCGTGAAGGATTTGGGCTTGAGGATAAAAGTGGAATTTTGTTTGGGAATGCATTTGTATATGCTGACAGGACAGCAGTTGGAAGGGATATAATGATATGCCCGACGAAGAGGTACACGTTTACTTTTAGGTGGATTTGGAAGTTTGTGAGCCGATTTGGCAAGCCACTTGGCTGTTTTATTTTCTTTTGAATTGGAGAAGGCCCAGAGAGGCGAGTTGTGGTTGTACCGATTAAGCCGTACAGAAGAGGTGCTGGCAAAATTTTTCGAAAATTTAAAGTGTTAGAAAATTTTCGATATTTTTGGAAATATTTATTTACAGTATTGAATTGGTTCCTAATTTGATATAAAATTAGATTTGAAATTAATAAGTTTATAACGTTCTTTCTTATCTTAGCAATTTCGAGGACGAAATTATTTTAAGGGGGGAAGAATGTAACGACCCACATTTTTGGCCGTCAAATATTTAATTTAATTTATTTATTTTTAATATTATGTTGGGAATATTGATGGAATTTAATACTTAATTCGTTATTTAAACAAAGTTCGACGTTATATATTTATATAATTATAAATCGAGCTCGAAATAGCGCTGCAGTTCGTGAATTGGAGTTTTGAACTTCAACTGAGAATACAGGATTCGATATAAGTCGGATTTCTGTGAAACAAGACACGTTGGAGCCGTGTTGACGATAATTTTCATATGAAAGAGAAAAATCCAGATTTCGTGTTATAGTTTGATAGTTATGGCTAAATCAAATTTTGAAATAGTCGCTATGGAAAATCGTTATTTTAATTATAGGCCTTTAAAATGGCCGTTTTGCAAACGGACTCAGATTTCGACGAAATCAGTTTCATTAGAACCGTATCGTTAAATTATTGTACGATGGTGAATTGTGTGGAAAACCAATGTCGTATGTGGCCATGGTAGCCGTAAACGCCCGTTCATTTTCTATAGCGCGTATTTAAATAAATAAAAGGATATTTGAATGTAACTTGAGCAGACGATCGAATTAGGCCACGAAACCAGTTCCGTTGAATTCGTATCGTCGATTAGAGTCAGGATAGGTATATAGTTTGTTATTTTTAGAGATCGAGAAATTTGGCGTTAAAAAGGGTAAGGCGGTTCAGGGTAAAAATAGCCTACCGGGGCAACAGTCTCAGAATGCGACGAAACTAGTGCCGTTGGGTTCGTATCGAAAAGTTATTGTCGATGTTCGCAGTTTCAAGTTGATTCGATTTATCTGGTGACCATGGAAAAATTAAATGCGTGTTCATTTCCGGTTTCATGAAGGAAATTTTTTCATACGACCTCGGATTTCGATGAAACTTGTCCCATTGGGTCCGGAATACCTTTTTACACCAAGATTAGTTTTTATCAGTAATCAAAAATTGATTGTGGGTAGTTTCACTCGTTATTTGGCAACGAAGTTTCGTTATATTATATTATGAATCAATTCTCCCCACCAATGCACTGTAGCTTGCTTGTGCCTCACACTTTTGATTTCGTGGCTGCCAATCAACCTAATTCCGTGCCGACCAAGTAATCTTCGAGACCCACCCTACCTATGTTATCTGCAATCCTATACCCCTCTACGCCGTGGCCACCACGTCTTTGCCTCTATAAATACATCTACTTTTCGTTCATCCCTTACTGCTTCCAGCAATGAAAATGCTCCATTCCTCCAACAAATAAAATCCAAAACCAAACCCGCTAAGAACAGGTAGGAGGCGTCTTCGAAGGGGCCGGGGTTTTGGACGAGTGTAGGGGCCAGCGCGACCTTCGAAGTGACGCCATCTGATCACAATCGGGCCGAAGAATGGGTAAGCGATGGTGCGGTTTTTCAAACGTGAGTGGTTGCGCGGGTCTCTGGGAACAAGGATGAAGTGAGGCTTTGTTTTGTGTGGACGTGAGCAAACTGAAAGGGGGTCAGTACTGTTGGGTGCTAAATGATGTTGGAGCATGGGAATCATGGCAGTACGTGAAGGGGAGGAGGGGATTGGACTGTCAGTGAAGGGTAGGAAAGAACGAAGGATTTTGGTATGCTGGTTTCAACGCGAGAATGAAAGTAATCATCCCTGATTTAACAACGTAATTAAAATTTTATTAAGGGTAAATTTGCTAAGTTAAATTATATTAACGGTAAACCTATATAACTCATTCTCTTTATAACAGAATGGAAACCAAGGAAATGCGTGAAGGGGAAACGGGCGGAGAAACTGACGTGCGGTGTTGGAAAATCTGGGATGGTGGGAGTCTTCTTACGATGGCAGAAATATAACACAGCGAAGAACAGTTGGGATCCAAAGTGAAGGCGTTCGGCCAGCATAATACAACGTCAAAGAGAATGTGAGGAAGACTGGGGGAGGACCAAAGTATATCGGCAGCGTGGCCGAGGGGCTATAAACGAGGAGAAAACAGTAGTATATATACCATTATTGCACCAAACATTGGTGTGACTAAACAAGGTAATCAACCAACTTTATAATCAACGGTATTTACTTAAGTAAAGTAGATTAGTTGCTTAAATAAAGAATGCCGGTTCATATTTGTTTCCATCAGCCAAAAGTGATCGGCATGTTTTATATCATGATACAAACCAAAGTTGAGTTTTACTGGCCTGTCAATGTCAGAACGTTAGATAATAATTAAGTTAATTAGTTTAAATAATTAGGGTTGATTAATTACTACTTAGAGTCAGATAATTTATGATTAGGTTAAATTGTACTTAGAGTTAATCAAAATATAATTTGAATTTAATCAATTTAATTAAATCATGAAATTAAAATGTTAATAACTTGTTTCACATTTCACCGGAATTAGATGAGACAAAGAGCAATGGAATCGTGATGAAGAGCCGAACATTTTGGAACCGGTCTGGACAGAGCTGGGAACTGCTGAAATTTCTTATCAAAATTGAACTCAGTTTAATTTAATTGGAACTCGAACCTCTTTAGCGGCAACGGAATCAAAGTGAGTTAAACTCACTCAGTTACCCTTTTTATATTTTATATAAATTGGGTGTTTTTATTTTGTGTGCTCTGCTTGCCAATGATTGACTGCTTTGCTAGTTATCTATTTAACTGTTGATTTAACGATGAAATTAAACTGTGTTTAATTTCAGTGAAATACCCAATCGTTATTTTTAACGATTGATTCCAATAAAGGTGACTCACCTTGGTTGGTCACGTTTATTTATAAACGTGTTTAAATTGTTGAATTGTTTGAATTGCTTGTGGTTAATGTTGAATGGTTGCTATTTAGTGTTATCAGTTAAACAAAACTGAATAGTCTGATTTGAGATAACCATTGGAATACAGGGAAGTACAGGTTGGAGGGACCCAACCGGATCCCTCAAAATGTATTTTTATTTTCATATTCTCATATATGAACTGATCTGTTTGTGTGATTGATTTGGTGGTTGATTGAATATTCAACCTCTGTTTGGTTTAAACCAATAGGTGATATTGGTTAAGTGTTTGGCAGAGTATGGCCTTTAAAAATCAATCGGTTTATAGATATGGATTCACCGTTAGGTGAGTCGATAAAAGTGAAGTTATAAAGTTTATTTTATAACTGGACTCAGATCTTGAAATATATTATTTGAATAAAGTAAAAAGGGAATTCAATAAATGTTTCATTTATTTAAGACCTTGATTTATGGTTGGTTTATTTTATAAAGTATATGCTGATGTTAATCAGATTTTCAAGAATGAAGATAAGAAATGAATTAAAAGGGGTAAACTTTGATCATTGTTTTGTAAAGAAAATAAATAATTAGAATCTATCTAAATTAATTATATTTTTAATTAATTTAAAGCGAGGATTGTTGAAATCGGTTAATGAGATAATCAAGTTTTTGAGTTAATTAAATCGACCGTTTGGAATTAGAATTGTTTATCAAGTTAATGTGTTTTGACTAAAATAGTTAAATGAATATTGTTTGAATTTAAATAAGGATTTAAAAGGGATTTAATATTTAATTTAGTTAATAAAGGGATTAACTACTAAAGTAGTTAATGTTTGAAATAAGTTATTATTTTAATTAATGATAAAGTTAGGAATATATTTTTAAATGGGAATTCATTTAAAAAGTGACCAAATATGAGATGCAAGCCAAATTGAATGGTGAAAGGAAATAAACGTACTCAATTATATGAATTAAGTGAAAGGAGATTACGATAAAAAGGGTTTATTATAAACCAGAGGCTTTAAGTGAGATTTAAAGTGAAAAGCGTTAACTTTACATTAACGTTATTTGAAAACGAGATTTAGTAAAAAGGAGAATTTTAAATGAAATTTCAAAATGGGAAATTGAATATATTTATTCGAGATAGAATTAGCCAACATAATTATTCGGCTAAGTTGCCATTTCGTACGACTGCTAGCGAAATTCGCAGGGCTGCAGATAGCCTACGGTGGTCGGATGTTTCCTGAGGGATTCAGGCGTAACCATTGTGATCGCTGTGATCTAGAGTCAAGCGAATGGAGTTAAGACGAATGTTAATTAATCAATTAGAGTTATTCAAATATCGTGTTTTTGAATATTAAAAGAATTGGATGTTTCAATTTAACAAAAAGAAAATCAGTTTGTTAAAGGCCAAGTGATGTTGAATACTGAACCAGTGAACTCATTGGAGTGTCATGATTGAAACACTGTATATTTTGATAGTTAAAACACCGACTATCAAACCCTCCCAATACGATTGTTGGTATGGAAAGACCGGGATCGAACTTATATTCGAAAACCATTCCAACCAACAAATGCGTGAAGATCTCAGAAGATGATCGAGATGGAGCATTGAAGACCGTGGATCTTCATAAACGGAAGAACCACTAATGTTCTCTGCCTGGCAAGCAGAGATAAGCTGTGATTCTGTCGTGGTTGGAATCGACGGGTTGCAAGGACTTCTCGCTACTGATCCATGGGGTGATTCCTATATTGGATGCAGTAGGAGAGTACCTTCGGTTCATCCTGTTCCTGGATGACTTGTATGGACGGATGTCTGACAGAGTATTTCCAAAGGGTCACGTACGTTGATTTCTTCAAACGTACGATAGTTGTTGGCAGGGAATTGCCATTCTCTAGCTCTCAGCTAGAGTATTTTTGTGGACGTCAATTAGTGATATCTGACGGATCTGACGATGTGGCATTCAAAGTGAATGACGACCAGATGTTCAAGAGTTTAATTCTGGCCTCAAGCCTCATCAACCGGGAAATGACAAAAATCGGGCAGGCAGCATGGCTATGTGGGTCGCTCCCATTAGGGTGTATAATCACCTATCTAGAGAAAATCCTATTGTTCTTAAATCTATGTTTCGATGCTGTCCCTTATCGGGAGACGGTTGCTGATCCCAACCGTCGGTGATATACATTCGATACACTCAAGCGAAATGGGTGGTCGGTCATGTGAGGGCCGGGTTGCAAGAGGTTCTTGTTGAACCCAGTGTATTCGTCTCTAGAGATACACTATCGGCAGGTGGTCCCATACCTTGTCAAGGTCGGAATCCAATATCCAATAAGCGCCTGCGGGTTTTGATTGTATACTATATATGTGGAGCGTGAGATGCAAACGTTCCACTAGATTGTTGTTTACTTGTGTTTAGACATTATTATAATATCAGAAAAGATATTGGTTTCAAAACTGTTTTGGGTTATCGTAAGGTAAAAACCGTCCGTGTTTATGTGTGGATTTGGTCTTACGATTATCCTTTTCTTTTGAAAGGATTTTGAACTTTAAAATCATGATTGGATGATTCACCCTTATTACTGTGCGAGTTTATCTCACTCTGGTTCACCAGACTGACCCGGTGTTTTGTAAATGCTCGGGTTAGACCGGGTTGTACAGGTTCAGGTTATCGACTGTTGTGAAGAGACGAGCTGGAGGAGGCCAGACGTATGATATTACTACTATTCCGCTGTGTGTTGTATATGGGAACAGGCCATTATAACTGTCCCATGGTATGATGTATTCTGATACTGTAAGTATTTTAAAGCTTTCAATAAAGATTATTTCTGTATTATATTTTGTTCTGCTGCGATGTGAGACTCTGTATTGTGTCGTGTTCTTCTTCTTCTTCTATTCTAATATTTCTATCTTATCTATTCTCACCCTCTAACTTCTTTCTACTAATGATCTGGAATATTCGATGTCTGAATGGTCAACACGGTAGTTTGATGTTGATTTTCGGAGTCGAAAATCCCGGTTTGTTACATATACGCCGGCCCTCGGTGCCCCACTATCCTATGGCCATCCGCAACCATAACTAGATAGCAAGTATATGGTCTTTTGGAGTTCTCCGCCTTCCCGCTTCACGTATCTCGATTGACTCAAGATGGATGGTAGACGACGAGTCGCTATCACAGGGCTACCGTTTGCTCGCCGAATCACGCCGGTCCATCCTAGTCTTTAGGTTGCCATGTATTGCAACCAAGGCATACTCCTGGTTCTTCTACGCAGACCTTAACCTCTGTGCGCCCAGGCGGATCATCTACAGCCTCACAGAGGGATACCAAGAGTACCCTCACGTCCCCTCGAAGCCTCGGTCTTCGTAACCCAATTCGTTGGAGCCTTCTTTTTAATCAGACGGACGTTCGCTCCTCCTCGTGTTATACTAAGAATTACTACTTGGTTTTGTCAACTAAGGTTTACCACTTAGTTTCCAGAATCGTTGTTTTCTTAACTAAGGTTTACTACTTAGTTCTCTTTCCCGTCAATTTGGATTGTTTAATTGTCATTAGTTACTTCAAGCTAACTTAACCCCCTCCATTTATCCTATTAAACTGGTTAAGTGTTATCAGTAATTCATGTTGACTTAACCCGACCACAAACCAAGTTATATTGGTTAAGTATTCCTTATTACTTAACCCTACCCATTATCCTGTATTGGTTAAGTGTTCCTTTTTAACTTAACCTTGCCCGTCTGTTTTCACTAACATGTTATTAATGGTTAAGTATTGTCCCTTCATGTTTTAGACTTAGCCTTATTCCTTTATCACAACCTGATGGTTAAGTGTTCAAGTTTACTTAACCCTACGGTCTAGCCCAGCTAACATATCAAATTGGCTAAGTGTATTAACTTTACTTAACCCCACCTTCTTAGTCTAGTTAACATGTTAATTTGGCTAAGTGTTTTCTTAGTTACTTAACCCCTACAAATCTTGTCTTGCTACCTTGAGTTTGGTTAAGTGTCTCTATGGACTTAGCCCTCCCATCCTAGCTTAACTGTGTTGAGTTGGTTAAGTGTTCCTATGGACTTAACCCTCTCATTCTAGCTCAACTGTATTAAGTGTCAGTCTGAACCTATCCCCACCCATTAGTTTAGTTATCATGTTGAACTGGTTAAGTGTCTTAGTTAACTTAACCACTCACATTAGACAGATATTTTGCTAAACCTGACAGTTATTCCCAATTATGGCCAATTTCACATTTATGCCAATATACTTACCGTGCCAAATTAGCTAATCCAATTCCGATTCAACATTCTAATTCACGTCAAACTAGAGTTATTACTCTAGTTCACTATTCATGTAAATGCTAGATTTACACGTCAATACTAGGTTCAAATTACCCATCTTATAATTTATGTCAAATTTATCCAATTTGCATTCCTATGAACATGCCATAATACATGTTCCCAATTTATGCCAATTTTCAAGTTAAACTACGTTTTTAGTAAATTTCATGTTTTGCCCAAACCGCATTCCCATCGTTCGTATAATCGTGATTCAGTCTTGATTATAAATAAAGCTAGGTTCGTAGAAAATAGGGAATGAACCAAAGATGCTATGCAACAGATAGACATACTAACTGGCATAAAGAGGGTTGAACAACGACGTCGGTTCAAGAACATGGGTAGACCTAACTTAATAGGTAAATTCCCAAGGTCTAAAACCAAAGAAAACCAAGAATAGACAGAATAGAGACGTAGGTTCAAGAACATGGGTAGACCTAACTTAATAGGTAAATTCCCAAGGTCTAAAACCAACGAAAACCAAGGATAGACATAATAGAAAGATCAGGTTTAGACCCAATTTCACAGCAACACTTTCCTAGTCAGAAATCATAGGTGTTTAGTCACAGTTGTCCTTGTTATGTCATAGGCAATAGTTTATGTTTCCAAATCAAAAGCATAAGCTTAGTCAAGGAAATAATTCTCATAGTCACAGTCATAGGCAATGTCCATAGTCATAGGCAATGTTCATAGTCATAGGCAACGTTCATAGTCATAGGCAACGTTCATAGTCAAAGAGGCATATGGTTCTAAGGTCCATAGTTTCATAGTCACAGTCTTATTTGTCCTTGAATCATAACAGTTCTTGATTAGGTCCAAGAATATAGGCACTGATTCGAATAAAGAGAGAGAGAGATTTGGCATATTCTTTTATTCCTTTAATTTTTTGTCACGAACAAAGAAAAATGTTCAAATCTAAAAATAACTGACTTACAGAGATTTAGATTTGAAAAGAAAGATGGCGTTGCTATGATTCGTGCGACGTTAGCCTTTGATCCTTATCTTGAAGCTTTAATCTTGATTCGAATCTCTTCTTGAAAGTCTTTGAGAAGCATCTCCTCGTCTTGATTTATTTTATATATATTATTCTATTTATTATTTATTTTAAGTGGAGGAGAAGAAGCCATGTTCACTCAGAATCTTTGCAGCATAAGGGTAGAGAAGAATTGTGAATAGAGGAGGAGACTAGGGTTGTTTATATAGTTGCTCAAGACATTATCGTACACGCAGCGCTGAGTCAGCATTGAACCTAGTTAAAAAAATAGTCCAGGTTCGCAGATGAATCTAGCCAAATCTTATCGTACATGCAGTGCTAAGTCAGCATTGGGTCCCACAAGCTGTTTTGGCGTAGAAATTTGAATTTCGAATGTTTGAATTGTTTTGGCGTATAAATTTGATTTTCGAACTTTTGAATTTCTGGAATTTATTTAACTGTTTTATTCACATGAAATATTCTTATATGTATATAATTCCTTTAACGACCATTTTACGTGTATGTATATATATATATATATATATATATACACGCACAACTTTCATTTTATTTTCAAAATTCAAACGATGTTGCACCGTTATTTAATTCTTGCCATATTTCATTTACTATAGCCTTATCTTAAATTTTATCTTTCGTATACATATATTTCTGCATATATATATATATATATATATATATTCTCATGTATATACATATATTTTCTTTATTTCCTTATATGTACGTTCTTATCCTTTCAAATTTTGAATTTGTATATGTACATATATTTGCATGTTCAGTTGGCCCTCTTTAAAACAGAGATAAAAAATATGCTGCCGCCGGGGTTCGAACCCCGGACCTCCATGTTACAAATCCAATGCCTTAACCAACTGAGCTACAAAGTCTTTTGTTAATAAGTCTTAGAAAAATGATAATTATTGTTCTTTCCTTACTTCTCTTTTTCATGTTAGTTACAATACTTAAATTAAACCAATGCATGAATCTTTTTCTTTTAATGTTAATGCATTATGTTTGCAAATCAGTGCATGCAACATATTTACATCGCATGCAACCAATCCTTTCTTTCTTTCATATATTAATTAATTTTCATTATACATCACCATATTAATCCTATCTGTGGATATATATACATTTTTATTTACATTAAAAATACGGGGTGTTACATTCTCCCACCCTTAAAGAATTTCGTCCCCGAAATTCGATAAGAGTAAAATAGATAATCCCTCGCAACATCCAATAAGTGTTCATCCAATTATTGTAGCATTGTGCACATGAGCAAAGTGAATTACATAAAGCAAAGCATGTATGCCTACTTTGGATCCACTTATATGTATGCAAATTTTAAAAACTCTTTCAAATCATGATGCTCACATCCTAAATATACTTGCAGTTCTATATGAATGCAATATTTTTGAAAAATCAAAACATTTTTCACCCAAATTTTCCTATACTCTTACAAAATAAGAGCATAGTTCATCCAATTGTCGCATCCAAAACCCTACCAACCATCATTAAATTCGAAATTTAGAAAAATCTAATTTTCCAAATTCGATTTCTTATGTTATGAAAACGGAAAAATCCACATCCTCCATTTTTCTTTTCTAATTGCACTTGGATTTTTACATAGCTATTCTATAAAGATTTCCTATTTTCCTGTCCAAGTACAACCACATTAGAAATCTCCCTTTTCTATTTTAACTTATCTTGGAGTAATTTCATATTTATTCATCTTTTTCTTAAAATTTTCATTTTCTTTTCCCATCTTGCTTTGTTGCTTGATTGATTCAGTTGTTTTCTTTGTTAGTTAGGCTAGTCTTCTTCTTAAGTTTATTTTTCAACCAAGCTCTTCTGTTTTCAACTCAAACTGTATCCTACACAGCTACAGTTATGGGCCATGCATCTTAGGACTATGCCACGAGTCCACTCAACAGGATCTATACACTTGCTTGCCCTTCTGAAAATTTTGTTCCCCGTTCTTGCCCTTGTCCTTAATTATATGCCCTATCATACCCTAGTAAAGATACTTCCTCTTGTCTTAGGTTTTATAATTTCTTCCTCCTCCGTGAGCTAAATCTACATCCATGAATTCCTCATCCTAGGGTTGTGCTCCTTAGCCAAACTCCTCATCCTCCTCCATGTAATCATGTTGACAAATCTCTCGAAAGCTGCTTCCATCGTACAGAAATCCCTATAAGCTTGAAAGAAAACTGGCCGTAAGTGAAACAACCACAGCCCTAGATGGAAGTCGGGTACTACTTTGCCCTTCGATGAGGTTACCTCCCAGAAAGACAGGAGCCCCAGAGACTCAAGGAAGAAGGAGATAAGAATTCAAACAAAGGAAGAGAAGATAATGCGTATGGCTTTGGGGAATATGCCTTTAAAAAAAATCTTATCTTTTGAAAATGCTTCTTTTAAAACCGTTTTGAAAATAATTTTTCAAATCCTTTATCTGATCCGGTAACCTTCAGCTCTGATACCACGTGTAGCACCCCACATCCATTAGTGTCACTCACAAAGGGAATGCACTAAGTTCTGTGGAGCATTTAGGGTAAAAGATGCAGATAAATTACAAGACAGACAGAAATTAAACAGTGGAAAATAAAACTTTGCTTTATTGATAAAATAATTTGTACAATGATTTCTTTACAATATCAGAGTATCATCTGTCTTACAAAATAAAGAAGCATAAAACAACATTTATATTCCCCAATTTTAGCAAGAGCCAGCCATAGCATCTGATAAGAGAATCCAAGCAAACTTCGACAAATCTTCAAGCTGGGAAAGAGTGACAATCCAACTTAACCTGAGCTATACTATTCCCTCCTTTACTACCTGGGGGGGAACGGAAGAAAAGAAGACGAAAGAAAAACAGAGTCAGACATAAAGCCTGAGTAAGTTCAGTAACTTCTAGCATATGAACATGGAACAACAACAAAACGACATGAATTAACTGATTCCAAGATAACACCATGATGATAGGGTTGGCAAGGTTAGACAAGATTAACACAAGATATGCTAAGCTAAGATAAACTGGATATGCTCTAATACTTTCGCCGCTTCGCTATTTCCTTGTTATACTGGTTTCTATATCTCTGCACTGCCTAACTAGTGTCCCAACTGGTAACGATAACGTGGTCCCAATCCCTGTAGTTTCCATCGCCTTCAGGCATACATTTATTATTTGTTACCTGGATCTAATCTAGGGTTTTCTATCAAGTGCTTTCTAGTTTCAACTAGAGTTTACGCTATCTGCTGAACGCTTCTCGGATTCAGGGTTTCTGCCCCCTAGTCCAAATCGATGCCCCCAAGTCTAGGACACACTACCTAGAGTGGTATATGTTCATATACTTCCCCACGCATGTATCGCAAACCGTTATCGCTTGTCTAGATGCACATGTCCTGTAATGTGCAGTCTGAGTCCTGTGTCAGGGCAAGTCAAGGAATATAGAACTCGGTCGGGAGCTTTCAGATATCTGCCGATGCAGATGCTAAGGTCTGTTTTTATTCCAGTGGCTATGGTCCCACTTGACCCCTCCCTCAACTAATAAAAGGCACACCTTGTAAAATGAGAACTATACGCCGGCCCCCGGTGCCCCACTATCCTATGGCCATCCGCAACCATAACTAGATAGCAAGTATATGGTCTTTTGGAGTTCTCCGCCTTCCCGCTTCACGTATCTCGATTGACTCAAGATGGATGGTAGACGACGATCGCTATCACAGGGCTACCGTTTGCTCGCCGAATCACGTCAGTCCATCCTAGTCTTCAGGTTGCCATGTATTGCAACCAAGGCATACTCCTGGTTCTTCTACGCAGACCTTAACCTCTGTGGGCCCAGACGGATCATCTGCAGCCTCACAGAGGGATACCAAGAGTACCCTCACGTCCCCTCGAAGCCTCGGGCTTCGTAACCCAATTCGTTGGAGCCTTCTTTTTAATCAGACGGACGTTCGCTCCTCCTCGTGTTATACTAAGAATTACTACTTAGTTTTGTCAACTAAGGTTTACCACTTAGTTTCCAGAATCGTTGTTTTCTTAACTAAGGTTTACTACTTAGTTCTCTTTCCCGTCAATTTGGATTGGTTAAGTGTCATTAGTCACTTCAAGCTAACTTAACCCCCTTCATTTATCTTGTTAAACTGGTTAAGTGTTATCAGTAATTCATGTTGACTTAACCCGACCACAAAGCAAGTTATATTGGTTAAGTATTCCTTATTACTTAACCCTACCCATTATCCTGTATTGGTTAAGTGTTCCTTTTTAACTTAACCTTGCCCGTCTGTTTTCACTAACATGTTATTAATGGTTAAGTATTGTCCCTTCATGTTTTAGACTTAGCCTTATTCCTTTATCACAACCTGATGGTTAAGTGTTCCAGTTTACTTAACCCTACGGTCTAGCCCAGCTAACATATCAAATTGGCTAAGTGTATTAACTTTACTTAACCCCACCTTCTTAGTCTAGTTAACATGTTAATTTGGCTAAGTGTTTTCTTAGTTACTTAACCCCTACAAATCTTGTCTTGCTACCTTGAGTTTGGTTAAGTGTTTCTATGGACTTAGCCCTCCCATCCTAGCTTAACTGTGTTGAGTTGGTTAAGTGTTCCTATGGACTTAACCCTCTCATTCTAGCTCAACTGTATTAAGTGTCAGTCTGAACCTATCCCCACCCATCAGTTTAGTTATCATGTTGAACTGGTTAAGTGTATTAGTTAACTTAACCCTACCATTCTTGTTCTAGCTTTAACTAAATAGATTAAAGCCACAACCACTCACATTAGACAGATATTGTTGCGAATACTGGATGTGTCGGTTGGTTCCGGGCAGGTTTACATCGCAACTCAGTTTAACCTCGGGTTAAGTTCAAAGGGTTTTGACTAATTTTCAAATCAGGTTTTGAAAGTAATCATCCCGTCCGTCGGATCAGTTAGGGATAGCCAGGGAGAGCAGGAAACTTGTATTTTCCAAACCTAGGCCTAGACACTATCCTCTCTGTCACCCTAGAACTTTCTGGTGTTTCATTAAAAGAGATGTCGTTAATAAATCTTTAATTTGTCTAAATTTACATTTCTCATTTAGGACAAATTCTATAAGTAAATTATTCCTAATTTACTTATTTTCCAATTACTCTTTTAATGTAATCTGTCTACATTTATTTCTATGGCCCATTTTCCCCTCTATATCATATTTATGCTTTTTGGTATGTAAACTATACCAAATTAAGTGTCACTAACCATGATTTTGCTAAACCTGACAGTTATTCCCAATTATGGCCAATTTCACATTTATGCCAATATACTTACCGTGCCAAATTAGCTAATACAATTCCAATTCAACATTCTAATTCACGTCAAACTAGACTTATTACTCTAGTTCACTATTCATGTAAATGCTAGATTTACACGTCAATACTAGGTTCAAATTACACATCTTATAATTTATGTCAAATTTATCCAATTTGCATTCCTATGAACATGCCATAATACATGTTCCCAATTTATGCCAATTTTCAAGTTAAACTACGTTTTTAGTAAATTTCATGTTTTGCCCAAACCGCATTCCCATTGTTCGTATAATCGTGATTCAGTCTAGATTATAAATAAAGCTAGGTTCGTAGAAATTAGGGAATGAACCAAAGATGCTATGCAACAGATAGACATACTAACTGGCATAAAGAGGGTTGAACAACGACGTCGGTTCAAGAACATGGGTAGACCTAACTTAATAGGTAAATTCCCAAGGTCTAAAACCAAAGAAAACCAAGAATAGACAGAATAGAGACGTAGGTTCAAGAACATGGGTAGACCTAACTTAATAGGTAAATTCCCAAGGTCTAAAACCAACGAAAACCCAGGATAGACAGAATAGAAAGATCAGGTTTAGACCCAATTTCACAGCAACACTTTCCTAGTCAGAAATCATAGGTGTTTAGTCACAGTTGTCCTTGTTATGTCATAGGCAATAGTTTATGTTTCCAAATCAAAAGCATAAGCTTAGTCAAGGAAATAATTCTCATAGTCACAGTCACAGTCATAGGCAATGTCCATAGTCATAAGCAATGTTCATAGTCATAGGCAACGTTCATAGTCATAGGCAACGTTCATAGTCAAAGAGGCATATGGTTCTAAGGTCCATAGTTTCATAGTCACAGTCTTATTTGTCCTTGAATCATAACAGTTCTTGATTAGGTCCAAGAATATAGGCACTGATTCGAATAGAGAGAGAGAGAGATTTGGCATATTCTTTTATTCCTTTAATTTCGTGTCACGAACAAAGAAAAACGTTCAAATCTAAAAATAACTGACTTACAGAGATTTAGATTTGAAAAGAAAGATGGCGTTGCTATGATTCGTGCGACGTTAGCCTTTGATCCTTATCTTGAAGCTTTAATCTTGATTCGAATCTCTTCTTGAAAGTCTTTGAGCAGCATCTCCTCGTCTTGATTTATTTTATATATATTATTCTATTTATTATTTATTTTAAGTGGAGGAGAAGAAGCCATGTTCACTCAGAATCTTTGTAGCAGAAGGGTAGAGAAGAATTGTGAATAGAGGAGGAGACTAGGGTTGTTTATATAGTTGCTCAAGACCTTATCGTACACGCAGCGCTGAGTCAGCATTGAACCTAGTTAAGAAAATAGTCCAGGTTCGCAGATGAATCTAGCCAAATCTTATCGTAAATGCAGTGCTAAGTCAGCATTGGGTCCCACAAGCTGTTTTGGCGCAGAAATTTGAATTTCGAATGTTTGAATTGTTTTGGCGTATAAATTTGATTTTCGAACTTTTGAATTTCTGGAATTTATTTAACTATTTTATTCACATGAAATATTCTTATATGTATACAATTCCTTTAACGACCATTTTACGCGTATATATATATATATACGCACAACTTTCATTTTATTTTCAAAATTCAAACGATGTTGCACCGTTATTTAATTCTTGCCATATTTCATTTACTATAGCCTTATCTTAAATTTTATCTTTCGTATACATATATTTCTGCATATATATATATATATATATATATATATATATTCTCATGTATATACATATATTTTCTTTATTTCCTTATATGTACGTTCTTATCCTTTCAAATTTTGAATTTGTATACGTACATATATTTGCATGTTCAGTTGGCCCTCTTTTAAACAGAGATAAAAATTATGCTGCCACCGGGGTTCGAACCCCCGACCTCCATGTTACAAATCCAATGCCTTAACCAACTGAGCTACAAAGTATTTTGTTAATAAGTCTTAGAACAATGATAATTATTGTTCTTTCCTTACTTCTCTTTTTCATGTTAGTTACAATACTTAAATTAAACCAATGCATGAATCTTTTTCTTTTAATGTTAATGCATTATGTTTGCAAATCAGTGCATGCAACATATTTACATCGCATGCAATCAATCCTTTCTTTCTTTCATATATTAATTAATTTTCATTATACATCACCATATTAATCCTATCTGTGGATATATATATATACATTTTTAATTACATTAAAAATACGGGGTGTTATACCCACCGCCCTGTATCTTCTTAGAATCAGCTCTACCGCATGCTTCAGTCTAAGCAAAACGGTTCCTTCCTCCCATCTTGGCCCCTCTTCCACCGCCGCCATTCACGAAATTGAAGAACTGGAATTCCCATCCGTTAAGCGGCCAATTTAAGGAGCCCACGCACGATTTAAGAAGACCACGAAATCGACTTCAGGTAAGTTTTTACGTTAATCAAAGCCTGATTTTTCAATTTGGTTGATCCTGTAATCTGACATTTGTGCGTTAGTTCACAACCAAACTTTGCATACTTCAGTCTAAGCAGAATGGTTCCTCCATCGATCTTGGCCCCTCTTCCACCGCTGCCATTTACGAAATTGGAGAAACGCAATTCTCAGGCGTCGAGCGGCAAATTTAAGACGCCCGCACGCGATTTAAGAAGACCACGACATTGACTTCAGGTAAGTTTTTACGTTAATCAAAGCCCTGATTTTTTAATTCAGCTGATCCTATAATCCGAAATTTGTGCGTTTGTTCATAACCAAACTTCAAAATAGGCACACGAGATTCACCACATTAGGGTAATAACTCCAATATAATAGCATGTTCTACTTACCACAAATATGCATGATCAAATTCAAGAACTTACCTCACGTTGATCAGAATTCTAGACACATGTTATATATACTGGTTATGAACATCAATAATTTAAATTTAAGGTGAATATTTAGTGTGCGCTATGATTGTCATGTTCCACTTTTAAATGCTTTCATTTGTACCATAATAACGATGTCGCTTTGTTCATTGCACTCTGAAGATTTATATTTATAAGCACTGGAATTCCATCATCATCATCGTCACAGGTAATTAAAACCTAGATGTTTCAACTTAATGGTCTGTTAATGATGGTTGGTTAATTTTGGAGTAGTTTTCTTAGCTTATATGCTATAAAAATAAGTTCAATCTTTACATAGATTGTAGCATGAAAAATCGAATTGACGAAACATTTTCTATCCATAATAAATACAAACTCTGCAAAAAGTAATTTTGTTTTCTAGCTTGGAACTTGAATTATACTTTGTATCAAAATTGAGAAACTATAAAGCCATTTATGTTTTTCGCCATTTCTTTTGTTTGTTCGAATATCAATCACGCTGCTTTGCTCATGGCGCCTATGTTTGTAACTTATTCTATTTTTAGATAGATGTATCATTTGCATCTTCTTAACGCATTACTCTAGAAATGATGTCGGGTTTTTTTAGTTATTATATCTCATTGTTTACACAATACATTGGTTATCAACTATTTGGAACGAAAAGAACATAAAAATTTGGGTTTATTTTAAGAGTTGATAAATTTTAAGAGTTGATAAATTTTAAGAGTTGTATTTCCTTATTTTCTAAATATTTAAGGATAACGGAAACAAAATATCTAATTTGGTGCTAACTGATTTATTAGTTGCTATTTTGAAGCAAAGGTTATTGTTTTTTATAGTCGTGTTTGTCAGGTTGTATGCATCATCATTATTATTTTGAGTTTTCTAACAAGACATATTATGTGAATTTCTAATTTCTACCATTCAAATTATTATAGAAATACCTTGCAAAAAAAGAAAATTATTATAGAAGCTTCCACTTATTTTTTTAGAATGCATTTACCGTAACTTTGTGGCGACAAAGACAGTTTTAAGTTAAAGCTTACTACATTTTTGTTACAGTGAAGATGTGGCTCTTATTTGTTTTTTTTTCATCAGAATCAAATGTTAATGAAAATTAATACGACTTCATATAGAACTTTTTTTTAAGCCCTATACACTAATCTTCTTACTACCATATTGTTTTGGATAGTACATAATTAATTTGTTAGTGTGTTCTACTTTCATTATTTTGTTCTCTTTTCATTCCAATTAGAAACAAACTGAATAATCATAGAAATAAATTCCATTTAGAAAATATGATGATTTGTGAGTTTCGTTGTTCCCTTCTTGAGCATTAGATCTATGACGGATATCCCTGACCAAATATGTAAGTCGTCATGGTTCGATCAGAGATTTTGACATTATGTTTGTATCCATCATTGCTTTATTTTCCACTATTTGAAAAACTTTTTGGTTTCATAGGATAAATAGTTTTGCTTAAAAGTTCATTTGCTTCTATAGCAGTGAATATCTTATGAACTAGCTGAATGTTAGTAGAATGATTCGAATGTTCGAGGCTATCTTTATATATATAGTGACATTTATTTTGTGTAATGAAGAAAAAGAGGATGAAAATAATTAAACATTTTTAAGTTGTTATATATGTTTTCTATTATGAATTAAGAGAAGATATATATAACGTGTTTCATAACAATCGTCAAATTTGCTTGGAAGATAATTCTGTGCTATAAAGCCTGCAAGGAATAATTTTTTCAGCTTGCTTAGAAAACAGAGGTACTTAATTTGTACCATAGTCGAGAAACTCCAAATCATGATTTTTTTTGACTTTCCCTTTTTGTGTTTGCTGGATTGTTGATAGTTATATAGATTAATTACTCCTGAGACTAAGCATTGGTGAATTACATTAACCTTATGTGTCTCTTAGGTGTATGAACTACAATAATCAGGAGGAACAAATGAATGTACATTCTATTTTTTTTCCCATAGCTTTGTGTTAAATTAGCGTTAGCTTAAATTTTATTTCTTTTTAGTGCAGTTTACTTTCTACTTCATCCTTGATGCATTATGCATTTTTCCAGCTTATGTTGGCAGATGCGGTAGTTTCTTTTTGTCGACTGCTGCGAATTGCAAAATGCTCAGTAACATACAAAGAGCAAAAGCATTAACATAAAAATACATAATGCATGTGCAATTTCTAATTTCTCCAGTAGTCCTACTTCGGTTGAGTTTCACATATTATGTACATTTTTGGTAGATGATTGTACAGATTGTAGTGAATTTGTGCTCAGCAACAAACAAACTAGAGTTACTCGATAAATTTACTTTTCCATGCTTAATTTATGTAGTACATATTTTGAATGTGCAAAATATCATACAAAGCATTTGAAATTATATATATTTTGACAAGATCCTTTGTTAATTTATTTTCTAGAGTTTTGAAATTCCATTTCTACGTGAGGCAACAAAAAATAATCTCATGAAGAAGTCAGAATATCAACCCAGCTTGGGTTTTGGAGATGTTTTTTTTGATTCTTTTCACCTTTTTTGGTTCAAGATTTTGAGATACTATTTCTGGCTCTTAAATTCATTATATTATGAATGATTGAAGAAGTATACAAGGATCATGATCATTTATCATTAACATTTTGTTATTTATTTTATTATATATAATTTCAGTTCGCAATAATGTTAAGTTTAGTCAACATCAGTTGTCTTAACACGTTATAATGGTTACAAATTAGGCACAGGTTATTTGGTTGGAGTATTTGCAATGAAATGTGCGATTGGTTTGTCATTTTTAAGATGATATATGGTCACTATAAATGTCACGTGTGAACAGATACTAAGATCATTAATGATGTCTGCAGATTTCAACCTATATTCAACTAATTGTCTTTTACAGTCGTTTATGATATAACATACAATGAATAAAAAACGCAACATGTTGATGGACCAAAATCTTTACCTGCAATCTATATATTTAAAACTTGGTACGCAATTTATAATTTAATTCGACACTTATGATTAACCAAAAATTATGTCAGTCTATCTTTTATTCGATAACAATTAACCATGTTTATAGTTTATTCATTAGAGCAGCATGAATTGTGTCTACCAATCATTTTTTTCCCACTTTAGTATCAGCCACGTATCAACCACTTTGTAGCTAATTAAACATGACACTGAATTTGAAAGTTATCTTTCTTTCCAGTTTCGTACCGACAAAAAATAATTTATGTACATTAGGAAGAATAAGGAAGTCATGAGATGTTAAAATGGATGAATTTGTATGTAAGTCAGCTATGTGAATTCCTAAGTAAGAATGAAATTTTTAACGAAAATGGTTATCATGATTTCTCTGCATCAGGATGTGAGTGTGCATCAATTTGTGAGTTTTTAGCAATCTATTCAGTACTATTGGTAGTTATAAATTGTATCATAGGTTACTTCAAATTTATGAAATTATACATTATAGATAAGTTCATTGACTCATCGACAAGTTGCGAACATTTGCTTATATTACTTTACATTTAAAGAGAAATAGTATGTCATATTTTACGTTAGTTAAACTCTTTGTGTGTTGATTACGTTAAACCTTCACAACCATGAATCATTTGATAAGGAGTGTTAGAATTAGACGTTTCGTGGCTCACGAAATTTACCAACCTATTAGCAGCGTAGCAATAATACTAATCTTATCTGGCATGCATAGCTAATATAAATGATTTTTGAGCTTAGTGTATTTGTTCTTCTTCTTATTATTATTATTATAGAAGATTGACAATATCTGTTGCATTTGTTTGTTGTTCTTTTGATATTTTTTTAAATCTTGACAAACAAAATTGAACAATTCCAACTTCTAAGCTGAACATCCATGTATGTTGACAGCACAATATACATTTATTGGGATAAATGTAGGGGGGTTCCTATAGACCAGTGCCAATAGGTTGCCAGCTATTGTACAACGCCAACTAAAAGAGCTGGGTATTGAAGAATGGAGCTGAATGGAACTGCATGACGTTTGCAGCAAGGCCTGCTAGGTGCTAAGGTAATAGAGCAGCCAGTTGATGGAAGTTAAGGGATAATCAACCATTGGGTTAGGTTGGTCTGAAGCTGCTCTGAGCAGAGAACATAGAGCTAAAGAAAAATTGTTTGGTATGAGAGGGGGTAGCAAATAATGATCAATAGGTGGTCAATGATAAGCATATAGAGTAGCTGTAAAGCAAGATCCATCGGTGTTGAGAGCTTAACTGACAAGGGACTTAATCAACGATCGGGCTAGAGGAATTGACATTCGAGGAGGGAGATTCAACTAGAGTGATTAACACCAAAGTGAAATACAATAGTAATGAAGCACAACTGTTGAAAACCAACCGCTGAATAACTTGTAACACCCCACCTCCGCCAGGGTCACTCTTGCAAGCACACTAGCTTTGGAGGGACGCTAAACAAGGTAAACATGCATGCAGATATCACAAGACAGAACATATAAGTAAAAACAGAGTAAATAAAGCAGCGGGTAAAAACTAACATTTCAAAACCATACTCAAGTTACATAAAAGTACTTGGTCATTATTTTCCCACAAAACGAAGTATAGAAACATAAACTGAAAACTGGAAATGACATAAAGTAACTATCCCCAAGGTAGAAGTAGTAAAGCCATAGCAAGCTCAAGTCCAAACCGTACATGAGCTATCCAGAAAAGCAGCTAAAGATCCAAGCTAGGTGCTAGTGTTCCCACCCTGAGAACCTGGGGAGGGGGGGGGGGAACGAAAGAAAAGAGGCGAAAGAAAATGGGTCAGTCAAAAGACTGGTAAGTCCTACCTACTATTAGTATAAAAACAAATAAAGTTAACTGGACATGTAAGACAGAGATGAAACATAAGATGATAACTGGCATGGTGAAAAGTTAACAAGATGGATCAAGTGTGGCATCGCATATACAGGGTTAAGTTTTGCACCAAGTGTACTAGTATTCCAACCCATGTCAAGTATAAACAAGAAGTGATTCCTTGGCCCAAAGTTGGCCCAAACTCATGAGATGACCTAAATCAAGGTCCAACTACTCGGTCTAGTCGATCGGCTCCCTAAAAGCCTAACTCGTCAAGTGTCGGTGTCATACGGCCCAATCACGAAGTGTAGTCCAACTGTGCTAGGTCCACCCTAGGGTGTATCAAGCCCTAGGGTGCCCACCCCACGGACACAAATCAAGCACGCACAGTCTAAACCTACTGGTGCCCGTGTCTGCTTTTTCAACTCCGGACTATGTGCACGACCATAGTCCTCCTGAACCTACACCGGCGCACCTACTCAGCCGTCGTTTTGGTCGCTTACATGTCAGCCCAGTAATTGTGCCCCACCCTAGCCTAGTCCCTAGGGTATCATGATACCACCAAGAGGGTTACTGGTGAAAAGGACCACGTAACTAGGGTTTCTAACGGGTTAAACGTGGTTAACCCTATCCAATCAAGTATCAAGTTGGTTAAGTGTACCCAAGGTTCATGATTTAACCCTATCAACCCATCGTGTTTAATTGGTTAAGTATTCACGTGGTCCATGACTTAACCCTATCATGTGGCATTAATTGATTTAATGCACCCAACCTCTCACATTAGACCTTATTGTGGTTACTAGTTAGGCCGGGCGGGTCCGGGTAGCTTTACACCACAACTTAGTCTAACCTCGGGTTTCAATTACGACATGACCAACTACTCACATTGGATCCTATTGCTTGTAGCCACTTGTTAAGCCGGTCGGTTCCGGGTAGATTTATGCTACAAACTCAACCCAACCTCGAGTTGGCCATTCTCATGTTTTCTAGAAGTCATGTCCAAGTTCATGTTCATGTTTCAAGCATAATCACATGTCATATTTCGTGTCATCTTTTCAAGTCATGTTTTTATGTCATTTTAGTTTACCCATAACGTAACCCCATCGCATGTAAGTTCGCATAAACGCAAATAGGTCTCAAAGAGGGAACTTAGAAGCATGACATAATTAATAAGGTTTGGCCACAAGTTAAACATGGTGGCATATGAGGCAAATGTGTTCATAAACTTGCATATTACATTATAAGCCTCAAAACATGTATGATATCCACTTTAGCAAAATAGGTGAAACATGGTCATAAATGACATAGGATGATAGCTAGCGATTCGCATATAACATCATATGCAAGATAACATAAGGGTTATGAGAGTTTCTATATCGCTTTATGCAACATTTCAAATCAAAGCTCATAGCTTTCTATGCACAAAGTCAAGGTGATAACTTTACAAACATGCATAGAATAAATGTATGCATAACATGATAGAATCAAAGCACAAATCATACTTAGGCTCAAACTCAAACTTGCAACATGTCATATTTAACTTCATAGTTAGAATCTAAGAGTAGAATAGGGCTTACAATGCTATGAAGACTTATAAAATAAAATAAGATTGAGACGAAGCCACTAGCAACTATAAAAACTCCCAAACGATAAGCTTTAATAAAAACCCTTGAGAAATAAGAAGAAGATCCTTGCTTTGATGAAGAAAGATTAAACTTTGTCCTTGAATCAAACTTAGAAACACTCAAACAAGCTTAGGAACTCTCATATGAATGAAGATGGAGACTATGACAAGAGGGTGGAGGCCATGATTAAACATTTTGGCATAACCTAGTTGTAGGATTGATTTATGATGGTTTAGGCTAGGTATTAGGGTCCTTTTATAGAAGTTTAGGTTAGTTTAGGCCATAGGATTAACCCTAATTCAGATCTGAGCCTTTAAAATCCGTCACAAGCCTTAAAACATGTCTTGAGGAACAAGTCAGGTGCACCCAGGCCAAACTGGCCGAACCACCATGTCGACACCCGTTTCGACTAGGCAGTCGACACGGCCATGGGTGTGTCAACACCCCAGTCGACACCCCTGTCGACATGGGGGTTGGCGGGAATCTTCCCGCCTGGCTTGTCTGGGTTGAATTTGAATTTTGAATTCAAATTTGAACTATTTTTGAACTTGA
This sequence comes from Allium sativum, assembly GCA_030737875.1. Lineage (NCBI taxonomy): Eukaryota > Viridiplantae > Streptophyta > Magnoliopsida > Asparagales > Amaryllidaceae > Allium > Allium sativum. Next base: position 875,850,132 of record CM060909.1, read on the forward strand.
AATTTCTGAAAACTTTGACGGGCCATAACTTGGTCATACGAACTCCGATTTTCGAAAACTCGGACTCTATTTTGCGTATTTTTCCGAGACGAACGCAATGGCACAGCCCGTTTTCCTTGATTCAGATTTTATCATTTAATTCTGCCTTGATTTATGTTATAACATGTTATTTAAAAATACGGGTTGTTACATTCTCCCCACCTTAAAGGATTTCGTCCCCGAAATCTTCAAGTTAGGAAGAACGTATCCTACGATCCATCATCCATCTACTCAAAACATCATCCACGAGCAGTCATTGTCCTTAAAAGATTCTAAATGATGTATGATCATATGCAAAGGTGTGTGTATATGTACTTATCTAATGCGAAAATCAGGCGGTTACTGATTCAGTAAACCTCCTTACTGCAAGGTATGTTAGTGAAATGAGTCCATATGTATGCAAATTCCTAACATAATTCATAATCTCTACATGAGTGCACATAACATTCATCCATATGCAACATCCACGTGATAGCATAACAAATTTCAACCATGAATAAGTATAAGCACTCATGCATATGCAATATGAAAGTGTGTGAGCCGATCTTAGTGCCTAACGTGTATCATGCATCCACGAGTATCCACTTGAAAACACTTGCAACCACTTGCAAACATCAAACATAACATGTTTCAAATACATGTTTCATCCAAAGGGTTTCTACCTAAGGTTCTCATGACAAGATTGACGAAGTTACAAGATAAACAGGGTAAACATGGATAGCAAAAAGAAAGATATGCTAAAAAGGAAACGAGATCGAGAATGTACCCTCAAAAAGAAATGGATAAAGCCCACGCATCTTCTCCTCAGTTTCCCAAGTTGGATCCTCTTCGGCCTCACTCCACTGAACCTTCACCAATTTGACTTCTCGATTCCTTAGCTTCTTGATCTCCGTTCCCAAGATATGAATCGGAGCTCTCCTCAAGGTTGCCTCTTTCTCTACCTCCACGTCTTCAAGAATGCTAAGTTCAACCACCTCAGCGGACTCATGTAGGCACTTTCGGAGATGCGAGACATGAAAGACATTATGCACTCCGGCCAGCTTCTCGGGCAATTCCACCTTATAAGCCATCTTCCCAATTCTCTCTATGATAGGGAAGGGTCCTACGAACCTTGGTGCCAGCTTCCCAACTGCTCCAAAACGAACCACATTACGCAAAGCAGAAACCTTCACGAAAACCATATCTCCAACTTCGAATTCCAAATCTGTCCTTCGCTTGTCAGCATAGGATTTCTGTCTGTCTTGGGCCGTTTTCATCTGTTTTCTCACCAATTCAACTTTCTCGGATGTGTCCCGTATCATATCGGGCCCAAGTATAAGCCTATCCGTTGTCTCCCACCAACAAGATGGTGACCTACACGGCCTCCCATGCAAAGCTTCAAATGGTGCCATTCCTATGCTAGCTTGATAGCTATTATTATAAGCAAACTCTACAAGAGGAAGGTGGTCTTCCCAAGTACCACCAAAGTCAAGAACACAAAGCCTCAAAAGATCTTCTAGCACTCTATTCACCCTTTCAGTTTGGCCATCCGTCTGGGGGTGATAGGTTGCACTTAGATTCAATCGCGTACCCATCGCTTCTTGCAAACTATTCCAGAACTGGCTCGTGAAGATTGCGTCACGATCGCTAATTATGCTAGAAGGAACTCCATGCAATCGCACTATCTCTCGAAGGTAAACAGACGCTAGCCATGATGCGGTCCTCTTGCTCTTCACTGGAATGAAATGAGCTGTAACACCCCACTCCCGCTATGATCACTCACTAAGGGAATGCCATAGCATCGGTGGAGTATTTTAGTGAATATAGAACAGAAAAATTACAACAAGACAGATATAAATAGTACTTGAAATTTTAAAACATCATCTCATCTTCAGCGGAAGTAAAACATGTCTGGTTACATCATAAAACCACAATAAAGGTCAAGTACAATATCCATCAAAATAAAGAAGTACATAATCCCACTCTCATACAATAGCCAAACAAAAGAAAAGATAACTGGATAACTAGAGCTTTACATCTATCCAAGCTCCTAAAGACTGGAACAGCAATCCGATCAAGCTCCACTACTGCTAGGATCCACCGTAGGACCTGAGGGTTGGGAAAAAGATAAAAACAACAGGGTCAGACATAAGTCTGAGCGAGTCCTATAACTTTAACAATACAATCGTTAAAGTAACCAGAGAAGACATAAACTGATATACGGTAACATATAGGGATGAATGGCTACCCTAAGTAGTCAACTAAACGAAGATAAAGGATAAAGACGCATCTACCCTCCCTAAGGTAAATTACTAAACTGCACCACACCAGTCGTTCCTAACTTAAAGGTTGATCCCACCCAAGGACTTATAAAATTAACCTAATAGTACTTGCGTACCCCTAGGTGGCCAAGTAGGCGCCACGGGGCCCTACAATCCACCAGATGTACACACTACTCCCCATTCGATCGGCTCCCTAACGTAGATACCCGTGCTGGCCCCACCGTGGGGTGTACCATTCCCCAACGTGGCAACCTGATAAAACTAACGGTGCACGGCTTATATCTACACGATGCAACAACGGCTTACCTACCAGCCCGGGCCCACTCACGCATATGAAGCCCGTTGGACTTGCGTTGCCACCGCTAACCCGTTTGCCTCTTACAGTCAAGCCCAGTATGCGTGTCCCGTCCTCGACATGGGTCGAGCCCACAAAGATACGTATGGGTTACTGGTTGAAATGGGCCTCCACAAGCTACCCACCTAAGCTTGTCCCTTTTTCTAGTATATCCCACTTAACCCTTTAATCATGTTTTAATTACATGTTCTATTTTGGTTAAGTATTCTAATCGTATTTTCTATTGCCACCCAAGGCAACCACTAGATTTTCTCATGCCACCCGAGGCACCCACTTAACCCATCATGTCCCTCTACATGCTAATGTGGTTAAGTGTTTCTTAATTAATTAATTAAGAACGTAACCTTTGTAAAGACCTCTCACATTAGACTGTCTTTTATGACCGCTGGTTAAGCCGGTTGGGTCCGGGCAGCCTTATGTCATAACAGAGTCTAACCTCGTGTCTTTACATTAATTACGTATTTAGTTTGTGCCTAAGATCTCTCACATTGGGCTAACATTTGTAGCAACTGGTTAAGCCGGTTGGGTCCGGGCAGTTTTACGCTACAACTGAGTCCAACCTCGTGTCTTAGTCAATTAATTACACCTAATTAATCACCCTCATAATTTTATATTAATTATCCCTAATTAATCAAGTTTTCTTAACATGGGTAGACCTAACTTAATAGGTAAATTCCCATGGGGTAGACCTAACTCAATAGGTAAATTCCCAACACATAGTATGGGTACACCTAACCAAATAGGCAAATTCCCATACTATGTTTATTTATTTTGTGTTATGCATAATTATATTAATTTCACACAATCTTATTAGCTTATGCATTTAATTACCCCATCGTTCCCACGTAATTTCGTTCAAGATATAACACATATAAAAGGTGTCAACTTGCATATGAATGAACATGTTTCAAAGGTGCCATCTTGCATATTAACAAACACATAACTTGCATATGAACTTGCATAACATGTCACATAACTTGCATATAATATGTCACATAACTTACATATTCATTTTGCATAACAAACTTGCATATTAGCTTATAGACTTGCATAATGTGTCATCATGAACTTGCATATTAATAAACATGTAACTTGCATATTTACATACATGTAACTCGCATATTAACAAACATGTAACTTGCATATAAAGAAACATGTAACTTGCATATTTACATACATGTAACTTGCATATTAACAAACATGTAACTTGCATATTAACAAACATGTAACTTGCATATTTACATACATGTAACTTGCATATTAACAAACATGTAACTTGCATATTAACAAACATGTAACTTGCATAGCATATTACCATGAACTTGCATAACATGCATATGATTACATAGCCCACAACTTGCATATTTAGCATCATGCAAACATAACATACATCATATTAAACTTGCATAAGCTTACATACTCAACATGCATAAACATAAGATTAATGCTAACATCATATCATATGATTCAAAGCTCATTAACCCACATACAAAACCATAAATCTCATCACATCTCATCTAATTAGTTTACCAAAAGATCATCAAAGTGATAGAAACTCACAACTAGCAACTTTGAACACCAAATGAAGAAGATTAAGATGCTAAGAAGGGATTAGAAGTTGATTAGAGAGTGATTAGTATGCAACCCTCTTCATAAAATTAGTGGAGGCCATGAGAGCTAGCATTTTGCCATAGTTTAGTCACTAGGTTTAATTATGAATGAATTAGGGTAGGTTAGGGTCTTATTTATAGATTAGGCAAGTGTTTTAGGCCATAGGATTAACCCTAGATTCAATCCAAGCCATCAAAGCATGTCTTGGGGAAGAAGTCAAGTGTAGGAACCATCTAGGGCCTTTAGATTAAAGATGGACCATGAGAACCATTCAAATGCAAAATCTACACTTGAGCGAATCGGCCCACGGGTTGACAGCCAAACACCCTGGATTAACCCCTAGTCGACCCAGCGAGCTCGGGTCGACTTCAAAAATCGGCCGGTTCGGTTATTCCCCTCTCCCAATTCGCTGTTTTGAGCATTTTTGCATATTTATTTATTAAATTTTCAATTATATATATATATATATATATCAATATATATATATATATATATATATCTACACAACCCATTTCACTTAATTAAGTATACTTTAATTTGGGAATTTTCGTGAAACTTCGCGAGGCCATATCTTGGTCATACGGACTCCGATTTTCGAAAACTCGGACTCTATTTCGCGTATTTTTCCGAGACGAACACAATGGCATAGCCCGTTTCCCTTGATTCCCATTTTAGAATTAAATTCTGCTTCGATTTATGTTATTACAGGTTATTGAAAATACGGGTTGTTACATTCTCCCCTCCTTAAAGGATTTCGTCCCCGAAATCTTCAAGTTAGGAAGAACGTATCCTACCATCCAATCATCCATCTACTCAAAGCATCATCCACGAGCAATCATTGTCCTTACAAGATTCTAAATGCTGGATGGATATATGCAAAAGTGTGTGTATATGTACTTACCTAATGCGAAAATCAGGCGGTTACTGATACAGTAAACCTCCTTAATGCAAACCATGATAGTGCCATGCATCCAATATGTATGCGAAACCCTATTGACACATACAAATTTCTACATGCGTGCACAACCATACACAAAAATGCATCATCCATATGATAACACAGCCATGATACATCCATCAATCTAACTACCACATCCATTTATGCAATATGCAACATGAAGTGACTGAGCCGATCTAGTGCCTAATGTGTGTGTATATGCATCCACGAGCAACCACTAGCAAACAATTGCATCCATATGCATCCATCAACCATAACATGTTTCAAACACATGTCTCAACCATAGGTTTTACCCTATCTAAAGGTCATAGGTATTAGCGAGAGGATATACTAAAGATAAGATAAGTACTAGACAAGCAATAAAGGAGAAGTTAAAAGACATACTCTCAAAAAGAAATGGATACAAAGAACGCATCTTTGCTTCCGTCTCCCAAGTAGCATTGCTTTCGTCATCTCCCCATTGCACTTTAACTAGCTGAACTTCTCTGTTCCTCAACTTCCTAGTTTCTGACCCAAGGATGCGAGTAGGAGCTCGTCGAATCGTCGCATCACGCTCTACCTCTACATCTCTAAGCAAGCTCGGCTCTACCACCTCCGCGGTCTCATGTAAGCACTTCCTCAAATGTGATACATGGAATACATCATGAACACCACTAAGTCTGTCGGGCAACTCCACCCTATATGCCATCCGTCCAATCCTTTCCTTAATAGGAAACGGCCCAACAAATCTCGGTGCTAACTTCCCTACGGACCCAAAGCGAACAACATTTCTCAATGGAGATACTTTGACAAAAACCATGTCCCCAACCTCAAACTCAAGATCCGTCCTTCTCCGATCCGCATAAGATTTCTGTCTATCTTGCGCTGCTTTCATCCTTTTTCGAATTAAATCAATCTTCTCTGAAGTCTCTCTAACCATATCCGGCCCAAGCAAGATCTTATCCGTAGATTCCCACCAACATGTAGGAGATCGACAAGGCCTTCCATAAAGAGCTTCGAAAGGAGCCATACCAATACTGGACTGAAAGCTGTTATTATATGCGAACTCCACCAAAGGAAGATGTTCTTCCCATGTACCTCCAAAATCCAAGATACAAAGCCTCAAAAGATCTTCTAAGATACGGTTCACCCTCTCGGTCTGACCGTCCGTCTGAGGATGATATGCGGTGCTCAAACACAACTGAGTCCCTACCGCCTCTTGCAAACTTCTCCAAAACTCACTAGTGAAAATAGGATCTCGATCACTCACAATGCTGGATGGTACACCATGCAATCTAACAATCTCTCTAACATAGACTGAAGCAAGCCATGGAGCGGTCCTCTTACTCTTTACGGGTATAAAATGGGCACTCTTTGTAAGTCTGTCTACCACAACCCAAATTCCCGTATTGCCCTTCCTCGATCTCGGTAACCCGTCGATGAAATCCATCGAGACACTATCCCACTTCCACTGTGGAACTTCCAATGGGTGTAGCAACCCACCGGGTTTCCTTTGCTCCACTTTAACTTGTTGGCACACTAAGCATCTAGCCACATACTCGGCCACATCTTTCTTCATACCGGCCCAAAAGAAAACTCTCTTCATGTCTTGGTACATTTTGTCTCCACCGGGATGAATAGTCATTCTTGAACGATGTGCATCATCCAAAATAGCCTTCTTCAAACCCTCATCTTGCGGTACACAAAGTCTACCGTCTCTATGCAACCATCCCTTATCATCTATGGTGTATCTACCCAAATGGCTGGACGACTCCCCTCTTATAAGCTTCTCTACCAACACAACCAACTGTGGGTCGTCTCGCTGAGCCTCGCCAATCCGTCTCAAAAGAGTAGGTCTAACCTCCAAGGACGCCAACAAACCAGGTACAAAATCAACAGAAGGTCTGAAGTCAAACAAAGAAAGAAACTCCAAGCTTCGTCGTTCCACGAACAATGGACTCAAAGATAGCCTTTTTCTACTTAAGGCGTCTGCCACCACGTTACCCTTACCAGGGGTATACGCTATCTCGAAATCATAGGATGCTAAGAACTCCATCCACCTTTGTTGTCTTAAGTTTAAATCCTTCTGAGAGAATAAGTACTTCAATGATTTATGGTCGGTGAACAACTCGAATCTCTCACCAAGAAGATAATGGCGCCAAGACTTAAGTGCGAAAACAATCGCGGCCAACTCTAGATCATGGGTAGGGTAATTCTTCTCATGCACTCTCAATTGTCTCCCTCCATAGGCTATTACCCTTACCTCCTGCATCAAGACTGCGCCTAATCCTGTTCCACAAGCATCGGTATAAACAACAAACGGCTTACTCCCATCTGGAAGCACTAAAACTGGAGCGGTGGTCAAAGCTCTCTTTAACCGTCGGAAAGCATCATCACAATCTACATCCCATGAGAAAACCAGATTCTTCTTCGTCAAGCGGGTTAATGGGGCTGATATCTTCGCGAAGTCTTTGATGAACTTCCTATAATATCCTGCCAACCCCAAGAAACTTCTTACCTCGGTAGCATTTCTAGGAACTTTCCAATCCTGGATAGATACTATCTTTGCGGGATCCACAGCTATCCCTTCCTTAGAGACCACATGCCCTAAGAATCGCACTTCTCTTCTCCAAAAATGGCATTTAGAGAATTTAGCTTTAAGACTATGCGCTCGAAGAGTCTCCAACACTTCCTTGAGATGTAAGGCATGCTCTTCTTCATTCTTGGAAAAGACCAAGATGTCATCCACAAAAACTACTACAAACTTATTCAGATACTCTCTGAACACTCTACTCATGAGATCAACAAAGTATGCGGGGGCGTTTGTCAACCCAAATGGCATCACTAGCCACTCATAAAAACCATCCGGAGTCCGGAAAGCAGTCTTCTCTATACTGTCCTCCGCCACTCTTAACTGATGAAACCCTGTAGCTAAGTCCATCTGCGAAAATACTGACGCGCCAACCAACTGATCAAAGAGATCATCTATCCTCGGTAATGGGTGTCTATTCTTCTTCGTGAGCTTATTAAGTTCCCTATAATCCACACAAAGTCTGAGGGACCCATCCGCCTTCGTGGCAAACACTACTGGAGCTCCCCACTCCGATATACTTCGCCTTATGAACCCCTTCTCAAGCAACTCCCCTACTTGCTTATGAAGTTCTCTTCTCTCACGAGGAGCCATGTGGCGTACTGGCAAAGACACTGGTTTGGCATTATCCACCAAATAAATTCGGAAATCTATCTCCCGCTTCGGAGGCAAACCCTTTACTTCTTCAAACACATCCGGATATTCCCGGACTACTCTGACAGAACACAAACTTTCGACCGAAGCATCGAGCGATTCAAGATAACTTAGCAAAACAGATTCCATGGGATTGCAAGAGATCTCGAGAGTGTTACCCAAGCGGGTCATGAGCCTGACAACTCTCCTTTCGCAATCAAGAACGGCACCATTACTGGATAACCAGTCCATGCCCAAGATCAACCCATAGCCCGTGAAGCCCAATACAAAAGCATCACATCTAAACTCAACGCTAAGTATAGAAATCTTCAAACCCAAACATATCATAGACAGATATATGGAGCCCCCAATTGGGTTTGAGACAACCAAGGGATCATCAACTAGACTGGTGTCTAAGTGCAGTGACTCAACTAACGATGATGAGATAAAAGAATGCGATGCGCCAGAGTCAAACAAAGTACGAACTGGATGATCAAACAGAAAAACCAGACTTTCAACGGAAATAGTTCTACCTCTCTGCTGAATCGGTGGAACTGAGAGAACCTGAACTTGCCCCCCTGACTGAGGTGGTGCTATAAGAGCTTGCACCTGACCTCCTGAGGTAGACCCCGTTTTCTGTCCCTTCTTTGGGCAGTTTTTCACAAGATGCCCTGTTTCACCACAATGAAAGCAACCGGTCTTCTTCTTTTTGCGACAATCCTTACTGAGGTGTCCTGGTGTTCCACAATTGAAGCACTTCTTCTTCGTCTTCTTTTTGTCACCATTGCCTTTTCCGCCCTTGCCTTGTTGTTGCTGTTGCGGTTTCTTCTGATCCCCCTTTTTCTCTGGTGCCTTAGAATTCTTATCATCCTCATGCATAAGTGCCATGTAGACAAGCTTCTCAAAAGTGGCCCCCATAGGAATGTGAGTCATAGCTATTCCTTGCAATGGTTCGTTCAAGCCTCTAACGAACCTCAAAGCCTTCTTCTCCGGTGTATTCACCAACTCTATGCCAAACCTTGCTAATTGATTGAATTTGTTGACATATTCTTTCACCGTGAGATTCCCTTGCTTCAAATTCAAGAACTTCTCCATAAACAGATTCTCTTCCGCCCTTGAGAGAAACTTAGCCCCAAACCTTTGCTTAAAATCTGCCCAAGAGTCAACAGGGCGTTCTCCATTAGTGACCTCCCACCAGAATGAGGCCTCTCCCTTCATTAACCAAGCCGCCAACTTGACTTTCTTTCCCTCTTCCACTTCAAAGATATCTAGCAACTCTTCCACTTCCTTAAGCCAATCTCTAGCCTCTACGAAAGTCTCTGAACCAAGAAAAGGTTTTCCTCCTATAGCCTTGAACTCCTTGCAAACCTTAGCAAAATTATCCACTCTAGGCTGAGGAGGAGGAGCGGTTGTCTCTGGTGTAGTAGCATTGGCCGGACCCGCAGCCGCGGCCCTAGCCTCTTGCAACCTCCTATACCATAGTGGTATAACTAAACCCTCCGGGATGTTAAGATCTTCAGCCATGCTGAAACGAAAGAGGAAAGATTCAAAAAGGAGATTCCGAAAGATAAAGATATGGCTATTGGGGATTATGCTTTTCTTTTTCAAAAACTTTTTCTCTTAGAAGACATGCTTTTAAAAATACTTTCTTCGAAAATACTCTTAGAAAATAGTTTTTCTAAAAAAAAAATTATCTGTTCTGGTAACCTTAAGCTCTGATACCACGTGTAACACCCCACTCCCGCTATGATCACTCACTAAGGGAATGCCATAGCATCGGTGGAGTATTTTAGTGAATATAGAACAGAAAAATTACAACAAGACAGATATAAATAGTACTTGAAATTTTAAAACATCATCTCATCTTCAGCGGAAGTAAAACATGTCTGGTTACATCATAAAACCACAATAAAGGTCAAGTACAATATCCATCAAAATAAAGAAGTACATAATCCCACTCTCATACAATAGCCAAACAAAAGAAAAGATAACTGGATAACTGGAGCTTTACATCTATCCAAGCTCCTAAAGACTGGAACAGCAATCCGATCAAGCTCCACTACTGCTAGGATCCACCGTAGGACCTGAGGGTTGGGAAAAAGATAAAAACAACAGGGTCAGACATAAGTCTGAGCGAGTCCTATAACTTTAACAATACAATCGTTAAAGTAACCAGAGAAGACATAAACTGATATACGGTAACATATAGGGATGAATGGCTACCCTAAGCAGTCAACTAAACGAAGATAAAGGATAAAGACGCATCTACCCTCCCTAAGGTAAATTACTAAACTGCACCACACCAGTCGTTCCTAACTTAAAGGTTGATCCCACCCAAGGACTTATAAAATTAACCTAATAGTACTTGCGTACCCCTAGGTGGCCAAGTAGGCGCCACGGGGCCCTACAATCCACCAGATGTACACACTACTCCCCATTCGATCGGCTCCCTAACGTAGATACCCGTGCTGGCCCCACCGTGGGGTGTACCATTCCCCAACGTGGCAACCTGATAAAACTAACGGTGCACGGCTTATATCTACACGATGCAACAACGGCTTACCTACCAGCCCGGGCCCACTCACGCATATGAAGCCCGTTGGACTTGCGTTGCCACCGCTAACCCGTTTGCCTCTTACAGTCAAGCCCAGTATGCGTGTCCCGTCCTCGACATGGGTCGAGCCCACAAAGATACGTATGGGTTACTGGTTGAAATGGGCCTCCACAAGCTACCCACCTAAGCTTGTCCCTTTTTCTAGTATATCCCACTTAACCCTTTAATCATGTTTTAATTACATGTTCTATTTTGGTTAAGTATTCTAATCGTATTTTCTATTGCCACCCAAGGCAACCACTAGATTTTCTCATGCCACCCGAGGCACCCACTTAACCCCTCATGTCCCTCTACATGCTAATGTGGTTAAGTGTTTCTTAATTAATTAATTAAGAACGTAACCTTTGTAAAGACCTCTCACATTAGACTGTCTTTTATGACCGCTGGTTAAGCCGGTTGGGTCCGGGCAGCCTTATGTCATAACAGAGTCTAACCTCGTGTCTTTACATTAATTACGTATTTAGTTTGTGCCTAAGACCTCTCACATTGGGCTAACATTTGTAGCAACTGGTTAAGCCGGTTGGGTCCGGGCAGTTTTACGCTACAACTGAGTCCAACCTCGTGTCTTAGTCAATTAATTACACCTAATTAATCACCCTCATAATTTTATATTAATTATCCCTAATTAATCAAGTTTTCTTAACATGGGTAGACCTAACTTAATAGGTAAATTCCCATGGGGTAGACCTAACTCAATAGGTAAATTCCCAACACATAGTATGGGTACACCTAACCAAATAGGCAAATTCCCATACTATGTTTATTTATTTTGTGTTATGCATAATTATATTAATTTCACACAATCTTATTAGCTTATGCATTTAATTACCCCATCGTTCCCACGTAATTTCGTTCATGATATAACACATATAAAAGGTGTCAACTTGCATATGAATGAACATGTTTCAAAGGTGCCATCTTGCATATTAACAAACACATAACTTGCATATGAACTTGCATAACATGTCACATAACTTGCATATAATATGTCACATAACTTACATATTCATTTTGCATAACAAACTTGCATATTAGCTTATAGACTTGCATAATGTGTCATCATGAACTTGCATATTAATAAACATGTAACTTGCATATTTACATACATGTAACTCGCATATTAACAAACATGTAACTTGCATATAAAGAAACATGTAACTTGCATATTTACATACATGTAACTTGCATATTAACAAACATGTAACTTGCATATTAACAAACATGTAACTTGCATATTTACATACATGTAACTTGCATATTAACAAACATGTAACTTGCATATTAACAAACATGTAACTTGCATAGCATATTACCATGAACTTGCATAACATGCATATGATTACATAGCCCACAACTTGCATATTTAGCATCATGCAAACATAACATACATCATATTAAACTTGCATAAGCTTACATACTCAACATGCATAAACATAAGATTAATGCTAACATCATATCATATGATTCAAAGCTCATTAACCCACATACAAAACCATAAATCTCATCACATCTCATCTAATTAGTTTACCAAAAGATCATCAAAGTGATAGAAACTCACAACTAGCAACTTTGAACACCAAATGAAGAAGATTAAGATGCTAAGAAGGGATTAGAAGTTGATTAGAGAGTGATTAGTATGCAACCCTCTTCATAAAATTAGTGGAGGCCATGAGAGCTAGCATTTTGCCATAGTTTAGTCACTAGGTTTAATTATGAATGAATTAGGGTAGGTTAGGGTCTTATTTATAGATTAGGCAAGTGTTTTAGGCCATAGGATTAACCCTAGATTCAATCCAAGCCATCAAAGCATGTCTTGGGGAAGAAGTCAAGTGTAGGAACCATCTAGGGCCTTTAGATTAAAGATGGACCATGAGAACCATTCAAATGCAAAATCTGCACTTGAGCGAATCGGCCCACGGGTTGACAGCCAAACACCCTGGATTAACCCCTAGTCGACCCAGCGGGCTCGGGTCGACTTCAAAAATCGGCCGGTTCGGTTATTCCCCTCTCCCAATTCGCTGTTTTGAGCATTTTTGCATATTTATTTATTAAATTTTCAATTATATATATATATATATATATCAATATATATATATATATATCTACACAACCCATTTCACTTAATTAAGTATACTTTAATTTGGGAATTTTCGTGAAACTTCGCGAGGCCATATCTTGGTCATACGGACTCCGATTTTCGAAAACTCGGACTCTATTTCGCGTATTTTTCCGAGACGAACACAATGGCATAGCCCGTTTCCCTTGATTCCCATTTTAGAATTAAATTCTGCTTCGATTTATGTTATTACAGGTTATTGAAAATACGGGTTGTTACATGAGCACTCTTCGTAAGTCTATTAACTATGACCCATATGCTCGTATTCCCTTTCCTTGACCTAGGCAATCCATCCACAAAATCCATAGAGATACTTTCCCACTTCCATTGCGGGACCTCCAATGGATGTAATAGCCCACCGGGTTTCTTCGACTCAGCTTTCACTTGTTGGCACACCATGCACTTTGAAACATACTCTGCCACATCCTTCTTCATTCCAGCCCAAAAGAAAATGCGCTTTATATCCATATACATCTTATCTCCTCCAGGATGTATAGTCATCTTCGAGTGATGCGCTTCTTCGAGAACTTTATGCACTAAGTCTCCCACTTATGGAACGCATAGCCTTCCATCACGCCTTAGCCAACCTTTGTCATCAATAGTATATCTAGCAAGGTGACTAGACGTCTCACCACGAATCAACTTGTCCATGATCTCGACTATCTGCGGGTCTTCCTTCTGCGAAGTCCCTACTTGATCAAGAAGTGTAGGTCTAAGCTCAAGAGATGCTAACGAACCCGTCATCGACTCAATAGCCGTTGTGAAATCAAAGGTTACCAAGAACTCTAGGCTCTTCATCTCAACAAACAAGGGACTCAAAGTCAACCTTCTTCTGCTTAGTGCATCTGCCACAACATTACCCTTGCCAGGGGTATAAGCTATCTCGAAGTCATATGATGCCTAGAATTCCATCCACCTTTGCTGCCTTAGATTCAGATCTTTCTGCGAGAAGAGGTACTTGAGCGACTTGTGATCAGTATATAACTCAAACCTTTCGCCTAGAAGATAGTGGCGCCAGGATTTGAGTGCAAAGACGATTGCCGCCAACTCCAAATCATGAGTGGGATAGTTCTTCTCATGAACTTTAAGTTGCCTACCCCCATAACATATCACTCTTCCTTCCTGCATCAGAACAGCACCTAACCCCGTGCCACATGCATCGGTGTACACGGTAAACATCTTACCACCATCGGGTAATGCCAAAACTGGAGCTGTGGTAAGGGCCCTCTTGAGCCTTTGAAAAGCAAGCTCACACTCTAAGTCCCATGCAAAGACTAAGTTCTTCTTCGTCAACTTAGTAAGAGGGGCTGAAATCTTAGCGAAGTCCCTAATGAACTTCCTATAGTAGCCTGCCAGACCGAGAAAGCTTCTTACTTCGGTTGCATTCTTAGGAGTCTTCCAGTCTTGAACCGCAACCACTTTCGCGGGATCCACAGCTATGCCTTGCTTAGAAATTATATGTCCAAGAAACTGAACTTCCCTTCTCCAAAAATGCATTTGGAGAACTTGGCTTTCAACTGATGAGCTCTAAGCGTATCCATCACTTCCTTAAGATGTCTAGCATGTTCTTCCTCATCCTTTGAGAAGATCAGAATATCATCCACGAAGACAACCACAAACTTGTTAAGGAACTCCTTGAACACCCTACTCATCAAATCTACGAAGTAGGCGGGTGCATTAGTCAAACCGAATGGCATGACAAGCCATTCAAAGAATCCATCTGGAGTCCTAAACGCAGTCTTATCAATACTATCCTCAGCCACTCTAAGCTGATGGAATCCGGTGGCTAGATCAAGCTGAGAGAAAACAGAAGCACCAACAAGCTGGTCAAAGAGGTCATCAATCCTCGGTAACGGGTGCCTATTCTTCTTTGTCAGCTTGTTCAACTATCGATAATCAACAAATAGACGAAGCGAACTATCCGCCTTAGTAGCGAACACCACAGGAGCACCCTATTCAGAAATGCTTCGCCTAATAAAATTCTTCTCAAGAAACTCCTTGATTTGCTTACTGAGCTCTCTTCTTTCTCGTGGGGCCATGTGCCTAACGGGCAATGAAACTGGCTTGGCATTATCAACAAGGTAAATGCGGAAATCTATCTCTCGTTTAGGGGGTAACCCCTTAACCTCTTCAAAGACATCAGGAAATTCTTGGACCACCCTTACAGATTGCAGATCATCGATGGACGAGTCAAGAGATTCAAGATAACATAACATGACGGGATCCAGTGGGTTGCAAGAAATCTCTAGGGTATTACCGAGGCGAGTCATGAGCCTCACTACCCTATGCTCACAATCGAGAATGGCTCCATAACTGGACAACCAATCCGTGCCCAAAATCAACCCGTATCCCGTGAACCCCAGAACATAAGCATTACATGTGAATTCTACGGTCAAGATAGAAATCCTCAAATCCATACAAATCATAGATAGATGGGCGGAACCCCCAATTGGATTTGTAACACTAACGGGATCCTCAACTAGACTAGTACTTAGGTGCAAACTTTCAACAATGTCAGAAGAAATAAAAGTATGCGATGCGCCAGAATCAAATAAAGTGCGAACAGGAAAATCAGAAATGTAAACAAGGCTTTCTACAGAAATACTACCTCGGTCCTGAACTGGGGCAGTGTTGAGAGCATGCACTTGCCCTCCAGAAGGTCCTGCACGCTGAGTCTGCCCTTGTCCTTTCTTCTTAGGGCAATCCTTGCTAAAGTTTCCAGTCTCTCCACAATGAAAGCATTCGCCCAACTTCCTCTTCTTCTTCCTACAATCTTTGGCTATGTGCCCAAAAATCCCACAGAAGTTGCACTATCTTGTGTCCTTTGCCTTGTTGTTGTTGGCCTTATTACCCTTGTTGTTCTTGTTGTTCTTGTTGTTCTGATTGCTCTGATTTCCTCCCCACTTGGAGTCCGCCTTCTTGGTTTGAGTCTCATTAGGCTTGACTTCTTTCTTGCCATTCTTATCGTCTCCCTGAAGTAATGCCATGTCCACTAGGCTTTCGAAAGTGGCCCCCATGGGTATATGTGACATGGCTAAACCTTGTAATGGCTCATTCAACCCTCGTGCAAAGCGTAGAGCCTTCTTCTGGGGAGTATTAACCATGTCCAAACCAAATCGAGCAAGCTGGTTAAACTTATTCACATACTCCCTCACTGTCATGTCCCCTTGCTTCAAAGATATAAACCTCTCCAATTGCAGATTCGCCTCAGCAGATGATAGAAACTTAAGCCCAAACCTCGTCCTAAAGTCGGCCCAAGTCTCTATAGGCCTAGTAGCGTTGGTGACTTCCCACCAATAAGCAGCTTCCTCTTTCAATAGCCATACTGCCAACAGAACTTTTCTACGGTCTTCCACATCAAAGATGGCGAAGAGATCTTTAGTTTCTTTCAACCAATTTCGCGCCTCAACAAAAATCTCCATCCCAATAAAATTCTTGCCACCCATCGCCTTAAAGTCTTTGCAAACCTTTGCGAAATCTGCTTGTGGATGCTGAGGAGGAGGAGGAACCTCAGTTACGGTGGGAGAGTTTGTTGGGCCCACATCGTTGGCCCTAGCTTCCAAGTACCTCCGGAACCATCCGGGAATGGTTACTCCCTCGGGAAGGTTAAGATCGGCCATGCTGAAAAAAGGGAAAAGATAGATTTAGAACGAGGAAACAAAGGATAGTGCTAATGGCTTTTGGGGAATAGCCTTAAAAAAACTAGACTTTTCTTTGAAAATACTTAATTGGTTTTGAAAATAGTTTTTCAAAAGGGTTTTAAAACTTTTGTCCGGTCTAGTAAAACCTTATGCTCTGATACCAAATGTAACACCCCACCTCCGCCAGGGTCTCTCTTGCAAGCACACTAGCTTTGGAGGGACGTTAAACAAGGTAAACATGCATGCAGATATCACAAGACAGAACATATAAGTAAAAACAGAGTAAATAAAGCAGCGGGTAAAAACTAACATTTCAAAACCATAGTCAAGTTACATCAAAGTACTTGGTCATTATTTTCCCACAAAACAAAGTCTAGAAACATAAACTGAAAACTGAAAATGACATAAAGTAACTATCCCCAAGGTAGAAGTAGTAAAGCCACAGCAAGCTCAAGTCCAAACCGTACATGAGCTATCCAGAAAAGCAGCTAAAGATCCAAGCTAGGTGCTAGTGTTCCCACCCTGAGAACCTGGGGGGGGGGGAACGAAAGAAAAGAGGCGAAAGAAAATGGGTCAGTCAAAAGACTGGTAAGTTCTACCTACTATTAGTATAAAAACTAATAAAGTTAACTGGACATGTAAGACAGAGATGAAACATAAGATGATAACTGGCATGGTGAAAAGTTAACAAGATGGATCAAGTGTGGCATCGCATATACAGGGTTAAGTTTTGCACCAAGTGTACTAGTATTCCAACCCATGTCAAGTATAAACAAGAAGTGATCCCTTGGCCCAAAGTTGGCCCAAATTCATGAGATGACCTAAATTAAGGTCAACCTACTCGGTCTAGTCGATCGGCTCCCTAAAAGCCTAACTCGTCAAGTGTCGGTGTCATACGACCCAATCACAAAGTGTAGTCAAACTGTGCTAGGTCCACCCTAGGGTGTATCAAGCCCTAGGGTGCCCACCCCACGGACACAAATCAAGCACGCACAGTCTAAACCTATTGGTGCCCGTGTCTACTTTTTCAACTCCGGACTATGTGCACGACCATAGTCCGCTTGAACCTACACCGGCGCACCTACTCAGCCGTCGTTTTGGTCGCTTACATGTCAGCCCAGTAATCGTGCCCCACCCTAGCCTAGTCCCTAGGGTATCATGATACCACCAAGAGGGTTACTGGTGAAAAGGACCACGTAACTAGGGTTTCTAACGGGTCAAACGTGGTTAACCCTATCCAATCAAGTATCAAGTTGGTTAAGTGTACCCAAGGTTCATGACTTAACCCTATCAACCCATCGTGTTTAATTGGTTAAGTATTCACGTGGTCCATGACTTAACCCTATCATGTGGCATTAATTGATTTAATGCACCCAACCTCTCACATTAGACCTTATTGTGGTTACTAGTTAGGCCGGGCGGGTCCGGGTAGCTTTACACCACAACTTAGTCTAACCTCAGGTTTCAAGTGCGACATGACCAACTACTCACATTGGGTCCTATTGCTTGTAGCCACTAGTTAAGCCGGTCGGTTCCGGGTAGATTTATGCTACAAACTCAACCCAACCTCGAGTTGGCCATTCTCATGTTTTCTAGAAGTCATGTCCAAGTTCATGTTCATGTTTCAAGCATAATCACATGTCATATTTCGTGTCATCTTTTCAAGTCATGTTTTTATGTCATTTTAGTTTACCCATAACGTAACCCCATCGCATGTAAGCTCGCATAAACGCAAATAGATCTCAAAGAGGGAACTTAGAAGCATGACATAATTAATAAGGTTTGGCCACAAGTTAAACATGGTTGCATATGAGGCAAATGTGTTCATAAACTTGCATATTACATTATAAGCCTCAAAACATGTATGATATCCACTTTAGCAAAATAGGTGAAACATGGTCATAAATGACATAGGAATCTTCCCGCCTGGCCTATCTGGGTTGAATTTGAATTCTGAATTCAAATTTGAACTGTTTTTGAACTTGAAATTTTCTGAAAACTTTGACGGGCCATAACTTGGTCATACGGACTTCGATTTTCGAAAACTTGGACTCTATTTCGCGTATTTTTCCGAGACGAACGCAATGGCACAGCCCGTTTTCCTTGATTCAGATTTTATCATTTAATTCTGCCTTAATTTATGTTATAACATGTTATTTAAAAATACGGGTTGTTACATAACTATAGCAATGTGAGTGCAACATGACGCAGTAGGCTTTGTAAGCCTGAAGGGGGTAAAGCCGAGTCAGGTGCAGATGGGGAACTCAAACTATTATGTATCCTTGATCTCAGTGGAGCCTAAAAGAAAGTGTACGTAGAGGTTATTTAATTTCCATCAAATTTTTTGTTTGTAGTGTTCGTGGAATTGTGAAATTCATGCTTATGATGTCAAGATATAAACAGAAATATGTGATAATAAATGTAATATAGAATATTGTCAGTATACCTAACTATAGCTGTTGTGTTTATATATGCATACATGTGCAATGGAAAAGGATAAGTTAATGTTATGTATAAAATATAAGTTACGTATCGAAAGTTTTCTATGCTTTGCTATTGCAAAGATGAATGCAGTGGCTAAAATTGGTTTCTTTCCATATTTTGGTTACCATCTACTCAGATGATACACTCTTCGAGTGCTTAGTAAAGAGTTTGTTATGTTATTTAGATAGAAGTTCAAAGTGCGACTATATAACATGTAGTATTTTCAATTTATATGGTTGTTATGCTTCCTTTCTTTCATCTGGTATTTATTTTGTTAGATAGCCGTATTTTACAGCAATAAAAATATGTTTCTTTTGTGATTGGTCCGAATATCTCAAGCTCTAGATATTTATATTGGATCAACAAGGCTTTCCATGTATATTTATAATTATACTAATTATCAAGTACCACCAAATATGACTAAGCTCATGCATTCAATCAGTGAATTTACTTTGATCAATTATGCATTACTTAAATCATCGAGCATGCTTAGTGCTTCAAGGTTACTTAAAAGGATTAATTAACAAACATTTTCCATTAATAAATAGACTAATCAAAATAAACTAGATCTTCAACTATACATCTTCATTTCAAAGAGTGAAAATTTAAAAACATATCTGTTACTATTTTTTCGGTGAAGCCCGTGTGCGTAGCACGGGTTCGCACTAGTTTTATAATGAATAACGAAAAGTGGTTTCAAAATCTGATATTTTGAAAATTTTATCATTTTAAAATTATAATGATATGGAATATTCAATTTTAATTTTAAAATTGAAATGAAATGGAAATCATTTTAAAGTGAATTTAAAACGAATTTATATGAAATACTCAATTTTGATTTAAATTTGAAAATCAAATGGAAACCGTTTTAAAATGAATTTAAAACGAATTTATATGAAATATTCAAATGTGATTTAATTTGAAAATGAAATGGAATTCGTTTTAAAATGAATTTAAAAGGAATATTCAATTTTGATTTGAAATTTGAAAATGAAATTGAAATCGTTTTAAAATGAATTTAAAACAAATTTATAATGGAATATTCAATTTTGAGTTAAAATTGAAATGGAAGTGGAAATCATTTTTAAAACGAATTTAAAATGATTTATAAAATTCGTTTTAAATGGAAATTGATGAAATATATATTAATGGCCTGAATAGAATGCGCCGCACAGCGACCGTTCGCGAACTTCGACCATTAACTTCAAATTGATGTTACGGGGATCCGATCGTCGGATTCTCCTAAAACCAGAAACGTTGGGTTCGTATCGAAAAGAGCTTTTCAATGAATACAAGATATTTGAAATCTAATGGTTGTATTTTAAAATATGTACAATTCAATTTCAAAAAAGTTCACTAAGAATGCAGTTCGGTTGCCGTTATTGAAAACCGACTGTACGGGCGATAATAAAATTGTTAAAAATATGGAAAAATTATATAAAATCATAATAAATGATTTGGAAAGATTTTGGATAAAAAATTCCAGTTTTGAAAAGATAAAATTATATTTTTTATCGAAATGAACTAGTTATTAACTAGAATAATAATTTAATCATTTTTAGAAATAAATAAACTGGATTTGAAAATGGTTTTAAAATAACCAGAATTTTCCAAAGAATAAATTGGAATGGATTCAGAATGGGAATAATCTTTGGAATATTTCGATATTGGATTCCGTGATTATACGGATATTGTTGAGGAATTTGGAAGATATATATATAGTTATTCCCAATACAATATTGGTTAGTTTCAGAATTTGATATTGAATATAAGCTGATACAATCTCTATTTAGAGCCTTGTATTTGATATCAAATTGGATTTTGGGGTTGTCGTGAACGGTGTATTCATTAACAATGTTCTCAAACCCAGTTGAGAAAAGAATAAATCCTTAAATTAAGATTTAGTGAAGTTTTCCAATTAATTAATATTTAATTGGAATTGAATAAAAGAATTGGTTTTGGGTGTATCGTGAATGGTGTTTTAAATAACACTTGTTCTTTAACCCAATTAACAGTGAAGAATATGATTTGGAATTTATAATCTTATAATTAAAATTTATGGAATTTTCCAAAGTAAAGAATTCCAATTTAATATACTAAATTGGAACTGAATGGAATTCGATTTGGTAATAATCGAGATGAGCTTCTGTGGAGGAAGATTACTAATACATATGGAATTTAAAAGGCTTTATCATTATTCCATTTATATTATTAGTCGGATACAGAAATTGATATCGATTATATATTGAACTGTATTTTGTGAAGATTCCATGGTTAATGGAATTTGATTTTGGATTTATCGTGAACTGTGTTTTAAATGACATTGGTTCTTTAACCCAGGTAAAGACAGGAATACATGTCTAACATTGTATTTCAATATTGTATTCATTGATCTCGGCTAAATATATATCTATTTGGTAGCGGAGAATGTATTCTCTTGCTTAACACCCTTCTCTAAGACGTACGAGCTTAAAGGTTATATATCGGCAGAAATCAATGGTACGGTGTAGATTGTCGATGCGGCATGTTTGATTTCCCAAAGTCAAATAATCATTAATATTGATTTTTGGGAAGATTAAAACTAAGTGGAGTTTTAATGAATCTTTAATTAGATTGAAACGTGAATGCGATAATTTAAATTATCAAATTTGGGAAAATGATCGAGAATGGAGTATCACCAGTTTTGCTCCAAGTGATAGTTAAATGTTTAATTAGATTTGAACGTGAAACGACAATTAGTTTTACCGATAACACCGTGGTGTTAGATATGGAGTATTACCAGTTTGCTCCATGGGATGAATAGGTTTCGGTAAGGTTCGCTAATCCCGACTAGTTTGGAAAACCTTAATTTGGTTTAAATAGTGAAAAGAATATTTGAACAATAAAAGAATATTCTGGATTGGAATGAGGCGTATGATGTGTTGTTATATCACTTGATTATTAGATACGCGAGTTATTCGGAAAGGCCAGGTTTAAAACATTCTGAATAACTGATACGATGAAAAGTCGAAGAGAATGAAGACGGTGTAAGACTGATGATCTTCACATCAAATGGATGGGTTGCTACT
This sequence comes from Allium sativum, assembly GCA_030737875.1. Classification (NCBI taxonomy): domain Eukaryota; kingdom Viridiplantae; phylum Streptophyta; class Magnoliopsida; order Asparagales; family Amaryllidaceae; genus Allium; species Allium sativum. Next base: position 875,872,481 of record CM060909.1, read on the forward strand.
AATTCCCATGATTGGAGTAGCTACCTTGAAGGGGCTACAGTGGTAGCCGTCCGGACGTATTTGTTGATTGTACGGATATGCGAGGGCCTCTTTCCTGTATTGGACATACGGGACGAGGAATAAGGTGCCTCCGGTTTCGTTCAGACCTAGAACGGACTTGTAAATGGATGGTATATCTGACATTGTATTCCTTTATGCTTTATTCGATTATCTCTGCTAAATAATTATCTATTTGGTGGCAGAGAATTTATTCTCTTGCTTAACACCCTTCTCTGAGACATACGAGCTCAGAGGTTATATATCGGCAGAAATCAGTGGTACGGTATGGATTGACAGTGTGGCATGCTGAGATGCAGTGATACATGCTATTGTTGAAAAGCAGAGCTTGGTGGATGATGATCAAAGCATAGCTTTGTGTAGTGTTAATTCACGGACCTCACACACCGGTATGGTGGTAAACTGATGGTTAGGTCAGTTAGATATGAGGATAGACATCCTACGGGTTGTCATGGATTTGGTCGACCGAGGTTACTGGGTGTGGTCGCTCCGCACCAGTAGGGATAGGGCACACCCCGCGATTCCCAGATGGATAAAGTTAGCGATGTTTTCCAATGCTTGGACTTAAGCTGCGGTAACTTGTTTCCTAGATAGTGCGGATGTGCATTACGGTGTTTCCGCATGCCTGCGACGTAAACCGTTGGGTGTTGCACTACGCGATAGATCTTTCAAATCACGAGCCACCAGTATGGAAATTCAAACTTCCAATATGACATTTTGCGGTTTTAATTGTATACTATATATGGCAACATAGTGGGATAGGACGCTCATGCCATCTATGATTGATACATTTATATTTGAAGTTGATTTTTTCACTTATAGTTATAATAAAAGATTTGTTTAAAACGTACCAAGCATATTTGGCTATTATAAGGTAAAACTCTATCCTTGACTATGTTCATTGTGTGATGGCACCTGATTCTTGTAATAGCTTCATTTTTCTTTATTTAGCATTGCGCTATTTGTTTTAGGCACTGGTATTCTTGGGGGTAAACCCGTTCCGTGTTATACGGCGTGATCCTTTGATTTACCTTATTCTAAAAGTAAAGTTTTAAATAACTGTTTCAGTTCTCACACCAGTCCCATGACTGACCTAGAGTTTATTGTTTTAACCTAAACTCTAGGTGCCCCTATTTTCCACACGGGCAGCTAGTAGTTCTGGTTTTGCAGATTTATTTATACAGGATCCTGGATTTACAGCTGGAGCTATATTCGGAACACTCTATATCCGTGTATTTCTTTCGGTTGTATTTGTTAATATATCTCTGCTACGCATTGTATTTTTACATTTTATTTCCACTGCTATCTATTTTAATCTCTGATATTTTTCTGTGTAATATTTATTCATACTCTGAATATTCTTGTACTCTGACGAGATTGTTGTAAATAGCAATGAAATGTTCTTATGTTTGTGGTCTGATTTGTTCTCAATTCAATCTAGGCTTTCCCGTAAGGGTGAGTTTGGGTCGTCTCGGTTGGGTGGTTTAAAGGATTCATGGACATATACTACCTTTAGGCATTGGTAGTATAATCTATGAGAATTCACTACCTTGGGTGTAGTAGTTAGATAACCATGAATGCAATGCTATGTTAGCTAGAATCACTAACATTGTTAGGCATATAAATTAAGTGAAATTAACCAGGATAATTTTTTTGTTATTGACAATTTATACATTTTATACTTATCATGACTTATCATTCCGATTCGCTCATCATTACATCTCACAAGACATCATAAAGCGAAACATGTCATTGGAGGTGGACATATTTGGTTTTCTCTCTTATTCTCTTATGCTTGATATTGGTGTAGCAACTTGGAGGTGGACGTGTTTGGTTTTCTCTCTTATTCTCTCATGCTTGATATTGGTGTGGTGACTTGGTTTTAAGATAACATCCATATTTAATACTTATTATCCTATCTTGTTTCCGTTGCGAATTTAATTTTAAAATACCCAGATTATTCTCATGCTTATTATTGTAGGTAACAAATCAATATGATCCATGCTCGAACGAGTTAGGGTTTTTATTTTATTAGAAAGTTAGGCCAAGAAAGGAGTGAGTGGTTACAGTGTATGTTGTTGAGCTTGGGTTACCAACAGATCGGACTTTGGGGCTTTAGCCACCTGATGTAGTTTCTCTTGGATATGAAGGATGCTTGAATCAATGGCTGGATCAATGATGTGGAAGGTTTAGGATTTAAACTAAGGTAATCAAAGGTTTCGATACCTCCTTCCAGCACTAAGGATGTTATTTATATTTTTCGTCTCACAACACTTGATGTATCAATTTGAATTAGCAAACCTTTTTAGCATTAAGTTTTCCTTTAGGTAGTAAACATAGTACTAAAAGCTTATGCGATTATAAAGCAACACTTCAATTGTATGTTGAAATGCCTAATGCATTCATTTCTAGTTGAGATTACCACTTATTTCAATATCCATGATGGAAAACTAAAGATAAGATAAATAACTATTAAAAACACAAAAATTTAAGTGGCTCGGATGTTGAGGAATCCTATGTCCATGGAAAAAGGTTTTCTATTAATGATTTCGGTTATTAGTCTTCATTCTCTTTCTTAATAACTTTAAAATTCCTAAATATGAATAGGATAATTTCCCCCCCTCTCCCCCAAGTCTCATGAACAGAATCCTTCCATCTTATAATGGAGAAAGCACACATATTGTTAATATTGCCTTCCGCCAATCGCCTTTCATATATTTGATTTTATCGCCAGTCACCGGTTAACTTTATCGGTTTAATGTCACAGGATTAATGACATGTCTTTTGGGCAGGATTTTTGCACCTAAGTGGTCATATCTAAGCTTCTAATAAGAGTATTCAAATTTCTTAGTGGTGAATTTGAACTATTGTGATTTTGAAGATGCGATATATTCATCTTTCTCTAGAAATAAGTTAGTGTGAAGTTTGGTTTAAGATTAAAATATTATTGTTGAAATGTGTGTTTTTCTTATGGGCGCTGGTAGGAGTTCGCATTTGCGTTAAATTGTGTGTGAACCTTACTACCTAAGGTCGTAGATTGTTGCATTCAAGGTGCAATCATTCTTCATTCTTCAACCTGAACTCCCTTTTTCTTTATGAAAACTTTGGTGTACCAAACGTCTTAAATTATTGGCGCAAAGTAGTGATAACTAACATTTTTTTTCTTTTTAAAACGCTATAAGACTTTATCAGAATTGTGCAAGGTAGACTATCAAACACATCATTTTCATAATTGAATTGTAATTGGAATTCTTTGCACTAAGGAAAATTGTTCTTAATTTTCTTTGCAAGTGATTTTACTTTAATGGAATGGTTTTTTATGACGGAAAAACTAGAAAATGTTGTACTCCCTATTTTTTCGGCTAAAGTTTTAGAATGAAAGAAGAGCAGTAGAACATCCAATTTGGGAACATATGATGAAACAAAGATGTCTGATAAGTATACTTTTAGATAACAAACCTCTAGAGAAAAATCAAGGGTTTCTCTCATTAATGGTCGAAAGCCAAAATCCTCCTCTTTTTTCCTCTTAAATTTCTAATCCTTCAAAACTAGTTCGACTACCTATAAATCTAATTAGACTTCTCAGATCATAAAGACATTTGGAGGTGTCATCATTGATGATAATGATGCTTAATTGGTTCAAATATAACTATAAGGAGAGGAGAGGCCAAGAAAGTTCAGGAATCATAACCGGCTAAGAGAAATGTCAAGAAAGATGATAACCAAAAATTTTTCCCTACCTTATAGTTCTATAAACATATCTGAGATTGGATCTGATAAGGCGGTAAAAAGTCAGTCTCCATTTCACTAAAATGAGCTTAAGGTGCCAAATCTTGGCATTTATTATTACTAAAGAACCCCAAGAAAATGGTTGTTCTCTTAATCAGATCACACCCATTAAAATCAACAATAAGATATATAGTATGCTTATAGAGGTTATTTCTAAAAGAACCAAACAATGATGGGGCAATTCAATCCTTGAATATGTGGTAGGAACCAAACCATATATTATGTATTTCAAATTATATATCTTGAACGTTTGGAAACCAATGGGCGAAAATGGCTTCTTCTTGGTTAAATTCAATGAAGCACAAGACTATGAATCAATTTTAGAAAATTATCCATAGTTTTATGATGGAAAACTCATCATTATGAGATGATGGTTTAACACATTGAATATGTCCATATGGGTCAGACTATCAAGTGTTAATCTTAAATTATAGGACAAAAAAGCATTTAGTGCCATGGCTATTTTAACCAGAGAATGCATAAAAAAGGATGCAACCATTACTTCGTAAATGAGGTTGAATTATTCCTGTCTTCTTATTGAAGTAGCATCAGGAGATGAACTTCCTAAAATGAGCAATGGGTAAAACATTACTCAAAAAGTAGTATAGGAATGAATCACTATTAAATGTTTCGAATGCATCGAGAGGTAGTGTAATATTGAAAAAGCATGGATGCCAAAGTCATATAATTAAAAAAAAAAAGCAAAACACTACTCAAAAAATCAAGAAAATGTTTCAAATCTTATGGATAAACGAATATTTGAGAAACAAAATTGAAGTGAGGAATTTGTATATGAATCAAATACTCGATTCAACCGAGAAGGTATCATTTCTAGTCAAGATTTTCAAGAATAATCACTGTTCAAGAAGATCAAATCATAGGCATGTAAGATAATCTTTCAAGAACAAAAAACAACCATTAGAATTAGCTATCAACAACACATGGATAATAGTAGTTCATAGATCTTATAATATGAAACTCCCTAAATTTAGATCCTTGTTTGGTTACAGATCATGTCGTAAATATGTATGACGATATTCAACTACACGATGACAATATACTTGAATATATGGAAATGGGTATTGCAACGTATTAAGAACAAGTGTACTGACATTAATCCAGAATTTCCCGCATATCTAGAAATTATGATATCTCAAAGGTGAAAATAATTAAGAATGGATTTAGAGGTATGTTAAAGAGAAAGCAGCCTTTAAGCAAAAATATATAATTGAAAATAAAGAATGAGAAGAACCAGCTACAAAGTGTTAGAGTTTATGCCCTAGAGGCAATCCATTTGATGAGATAGATAACACTGTTGATGTTATTATTTTATTTGAAATAAAATAAAATATTCTGTTATGTTATATTTACTGCGTAATATAAATATTAACATAATAGAAGTCCTTAGAATAATAATACGGAATTATATAGTTCGAGTAAGACTGAACTTGAGATTATATAATGTGATAAGTATTATAATTCTTAAATGTCCCTAGTCGAGTTTTATTGTTTATATAGGACAACAATAAAGCGTTGAGACTAGTATATTGATTGACTGATGATCACATCTCATTGATCATTAATATACGTGATATTAAAGTCAAGATATAAATACGTATTGGAGAATAGCGTATTGGGCTGACCCACCGTGAGATAACTACATGGAATATAATAAACAGTATCATAAGTTGTTCTCATAGTGACAGTGATGTAATGGTCCTCAGACCTGAAGTCATTATAATTTTATTCGAGGATATTTGTGTTTTGATATCATCTAAAGTTATTTCGTAACAGAGTAATGATAACGGTGATTATTGGATATATCTTGAATCGAATGAAAATTATAAATGATCTAGATGGAATTTAACCCTACGATATATTCATAGTGATATCCATGGGCCTCTTGATTGAGTGAGACTGTGAAATGCATGGCCGTGCTCAAATATTGATTTGTTTTAAACAGTCTACCCATCGATCAAGAAAATCGGATTAAATTATAACGAGGATGATACGATCCATGCCTCTAGTTTAATCCTGGATATATTGGTTAAAAGGATTATATTATATTGATACACTGGTCACAGAAAGGTTGTATCGAATCGTTGATCTTATTACAACTTGGGTAGCAGCGACGTATTGCTAGATGCCACTCACTGTTTATGATTTTAAATACGATTTAAAATCATTGCCAACGTTGTAATAACCTATAGGGTCACACACTTAGAGCGTTGTAGAGATGAAATCATTTTGGATAAATAAAACATCAATGTGTTGATATTTTATTAAGCATAGAAAAGGTAAAAGGTTGGTTCTATATTTGATGGCATACTCTGTTTTAAAAGGGGGCTACACTTTCTTTTAAGTGTGCGCCTAACCCTTTTATAATAAAAGGATGGATCAGATAAAAGAGATATAACCCTAATTCGTTTTCAATGAAATCAAAAGAATGGCGGCGGCGGCTAGCACCGCTTCATCTCAGCTACTCTCCGATTCGACCGAAGAGGCAAACGTTCGTGTGGACTTCTCTAGAGACTCGGCGCTTGTCGTGTTCCTCGATTCGATGCTCTCAACATGTTTTGATTTCCAGGTAGATCTGGTTCTTCTGGAATTCAACGATAGGTACAAACCCTAACTTTAATTTAATTCTAGTTTACTATTCTTGCAATAGATCATGTTTTAAACGGTTAAGAACACAATTTTGGATTTCGATCTGATCGTTATTATCCTTCTGTGGTATCAGAGCCTAGGGCTTGCAAGAATTAGTGGATTGGATTATGTTTAAGTTTAAGAATCACGGATTTCTGGTTTAAATCATAGTGTTAAATAGAAAGATCTGCGCTTTTATGCTGGAATAGTAAAATTGGGAATAAAATGATGATTTGTTTATTAAACAAATGGACTAATCAAACAGAGTATGACTCTGTTATATTCATTTGATTTAGATCGAAGAGTAACTTTTATTATTGGATAAAATTAATTTCATTCGATCAGACTGTTTGAATTACTATATAATTATATAATATATCCACTGATTTTTGATTTGAAGTAATTTCATTTATGAAATCAAATTGTTTCAATGCAATCAAAATAGTATTTCATGGAACAGTAAAATTGTTTACTGAAGTTATATTTTGTTATTTGATAGAAAATTACAAAGAGGGGACTCTTCTTTAATAATGAACATTGATTCAGCTTCATGTTGTTGTTACATTGTCTTAATTATGGAATTAGATTTAACTGAACAGTGATTTTAAATGTTAAAATGTTGTTCATTTAAGTTGATTAAAACTTGAGGATGCAGATTTAACGTTGAAATAAAATTGTTTTATGGAGATGTGAAATTAATATCAGATATTAATTCTGTTTAAATCATAGTGAATTTGACCAACAGATCTTGAAATTATGAATTGCCTAAAGCAGGGTATCATTATACCGTTGAACAATGATAATCTTATTATCAAAGTGTTTGATTAATAAATATTCTTGGTCAGTCATAACACACATTAATTCTCATGATTAAAATTGGTATCTCTGATTGATGAATCAGTAAGGCATATTTCTGAGTAATTCTAATTTACTGAAATCAATAATATGACAATTGTTTGCACAATTTTTCTTATGATTATGATCTGTATACTTGGATATAAAATTGAGAATTCATGACTATTCTTGTTTTAATAACAAGAAAATAAATTCAATTTTGAATTCTGGTTATATTGATAATCACTAGAATGAGTTCAGGTCACAGTAATTGTATTGTGATTTGTTGATTTTATAAGAAAATCTATGTGTACTGTAATTTCATGATCATAATGCTTATATGTAATTGACATGTATGTAAGGATGCTTATGAATTATAATCCTCTTAACCTATATTTGAGATCTGGTTTCAAAATCACAGAAAACTTGATTTTCTGTTATTCCATACTGCTTATATATGATATAAATGGTATGATCTTAATTGGTTAAAGAATATCACTTAAATAGTGTTGATTGATATTAAATGAATTGTTCTGGATGATCTTGATAATTATCACTCAATATCATAATCATTTTCTGTATTGAGCATATCTGGCTTGTTGCACATATTAAAATGCATGTCATAATTTAAATCATGTTTACTTAATTGATTGATAATCATGTAAATAGATAGTACTAGTTTATCTGGATTTATATGTATATATGTATATTTGATATACATATATGAATAAATACATATTTATATCCTATTGTATTATCATATACATATTATATATACACCTCTGTTTTGTGTATTACATACTTTTATAGGCTATTATGAACTGAATTGTTTTATGGAACCACTATTGCTAGAGTCTCTATAACTATCTATAAATGTATAGTATTAGTTATAAACTGCATTACAACATGAGGACTATAGCACTGAACAATTAACCAGTAATTGGTTCACTGTTAATCTGAAATCTTTTCACTGTTATCCTGAAATTGTTCCATTGTGAATCTGTGAAAAATGTTTCACTGCAATAAGATAATTTATAATTGTATTTGATACATGATATAAAATTGTGAAATAAATTCAGACTAGAAATATTAACTTAGTTAATATTCCTATTTGATGAACTTAGGAAACTGGTAGAATTATCATAAATCCGGTTTTTGACCAATCAAAGAAAACAAGTCCTTTTAGATCAGTTAGAATACAACCTTTTAAATCTGTTAACTTGTATAATTACATTTTGAATGGACCTGAGGTAATTCTTTTGTGAACAGATCAATTTGATTGAATCTGCACATTTTTTTTTTGAGAAATGAAATGCATACCTGTTGTTTTATATAAAGGCCAAACCCATTATGTTGCTAATATACATGGGCATGTATTGTATATAAATGTATATACATACCTTTTGCTATGCAACTCAATATTGAACTGTTTTAGAAACTGATTTATAATAGCGTACTTGGGTTAATTTATATGATCATATTATGTATCTAGATACAATGGTGAATATATATATATATTACAAATATGATTTGTAAAACTTTAGTTTTAACGTTCACATTATGATATATGTTTCATACACCACTATTAGCTTTAAGTCCATATTTATGTCTTCAACATGAAGTTTATGATATATATATATATATATATATATATATATATATATATATATATATATATATATATATATATATATATCGTAATGTGTTTCTTGCTGCATATATATATTTTGACATTATTGCTTATGTCAAGATTATCGTGATCTAATGATGGATATGATTCATCAAAGAAAAGGAAACATTCCTTAAATATATATGTATTAAAATATTCTATTTTTATACTTAAAGTATCCTGATGCTTATATTTTGACATATAATTTTCTAAACTCAGTTTCAGCTTGAACTGGAAGTTTGTTATGATTGTTATTCTATGATTAAACATACTGATGCAGCTCCACTTAATTGATGTATATAATCCCACACACTCTAGTCATTGCATTTTGAAGAAGATTCCTGCGAGACAAATGTTGTTTCCGGTAGTGAATATAACATCTTCATATTGGTTATATTTTCTTTCACATTGTTTACGAATGTAAAGATAAATATGCTTTAGAAAATGTCCATGTACATCTGACTTATTGCCTACACATAAAATACATTTGATGTATTAAATTTGTTGCAAGTATGTCAATTACATTTGATGTCTTAACCCTATCGATTAAAATTTGTTTAACAGGGGGGCAACCTATACACTGAAACAGTTTCAGTATGAAGTGGAAACACAAGTGCATATGGTGGCAGAAGAAACTAATGCAAGCACATGTTGAATAAACACATATGAATTGTTCATTATTAGTTTATTTGCATGTGCATGTGATTGTGTAAATATATGTATAAGCAGTATTGTATGTTTGATGCTTGTAATTGTATAGCTAATACAAACTATGTTATTTTGTTATGTTTAAGTTGTATAGACATATACAGTTCCGTTTTATGTATGCAAGTTGTATTTTGTTTTAAATACAAATCGTATTACATGATTATGAGATGAGATGTGTAGGGCCTGGATATGCACATATATACATAAACGTTACCTTGTATTTAGAATAGATGTAAAGATGTAAATGACTATCGTATATAATGGTTATACGGTATTGAGTTAGCATGTTAGATGTGTTTCTAATTATATGATAATATGAATTAGGCTTGGACCATATATAATCATAATAATATAATAATCTTGGGTTTTATATTATATGTATGGTAACCGGTAGATAAGGCCATGTTTGCAAAAATATGAGCTTTGAGGTGATTGATTGATTTATTTTAATTTTATCATCCAAAATTTTGAATTGTTCGAAAGGTCATACGAATATAAAATACACATATTTTGGTATGTGTAAATAACTCTAATAATGTTCGTCACTACGAGTTATAAATTCCCTTTAAAGCAAATTATTTTGTTACATTAAATCATGGTGAAGTCTTCCAATAGTACACCCATTAATGTCCAAAATCATTGGATGTAGGTAACGCCAAAGCGTTGTGCATCATCTTATTTTGGTTATATGCGGTAGGAGTAATTGTGGTGCTTCGACTGTATTATTGGGTTTGATTTAACTAAGGCTGCATAATAGGATTATGGCCTTAGAGACAATAGCATGAATTATTCTAGATTTTGAGCAAATCAATAATACTGAACAAAATGTTCATCATGCAATCCAAGAGTTATATACACGATATAATTGACATAAGATGTCTACCTAAAAGGTTGTGTTTTGGGGATTTGCCAAAGCAGAGTCAAAACATGATTAGATATGGATCTTGGAACACCATTATATATATATATATATATATATATATACTGATATATGTGTATAAATAAAGGGATGTTAATTTGAGTGGGAGCATATTTTAGTTTAAAGTACACGTTTATGTTATTATACAATTTTGATTGTCAAAATTTATATTAAATAAATATTAAAGAATCAGTTATTATTTATTATCTACTACAGATATTAAATAATTCCGATAATTTAGATTAATCCTTAAGAAGGATAAATTGAATTGAATCAAATTTCTTGACTAACATTGAAATCTGGGGATTGTCCTCAAACAAATTAAAACGTAATTGTCCTAACAAATATAGAGGATCTAAAATAAAAGTTAAAGTATGACTTTAACCAATGAAGATATAAATGTTATAAAATTTGCTTATATCTATTTCTAGTATTAGATACTAGATATAAATCACATAAGTGTATGTTGATTTATAGAAATTACAAAATAAGTAGAAATGAGATAAAAGGACAAGTGGACTTACGATTGGAAATGAAGCAAATGTTGCAGAATTATACATAGGAAGGCGATTCCTTTTATTATACCGGCTTAATTAAGTAAATAAATAATTGTTATAATGAAATTCCACTTAAAATAAATGTTATAATATATCTTGTTCAGACAAGTTTGAATTTCATTTGTAATAAAAGAATAATTGTTATTCATTTTATTTAAATGAAATATCGTATGGAATTTCACAAACAATTAATGATATTTGTAAATCCTTAACAATAATGTACTTGACATTAATTATGAGTGGATTAAATTTAGTGATTTAAATCCAATATACCTTTAGTATTACAAGTTAGCCCAATAACAAGAAAGTATATCAAAACTCCATAATGATGGGTTTTGAGACCATTTGATTTTGAATTATATGAAGAATACAGATCTTGTTTCTTAGGTAAAATAACTGAATCCTCTTTCACTTGACACTAGTGAATGAGTGATAATTATTGGGTCTCGTACATAATGATGTATATGGAGCAATGAATACATAAACTAGAGGTAGGTTTTATTACTTCATTATATTTACTGATGATATCAGTAGATACAGATATGTGTATCTTATTAAACACATATCAGAATCCTTTGAAAAGTTCAAAGAATTCAAAGTGGAGATAGAAACTAATTTTAATGAAATATAAACACCTTTCGAATAGATTGAAAAGGAATTAAGCCAACTATTTAATGACTATCAAGATGAATTTGAAATTGTTTCATAACTCACTCCATTTAGAACACCATATTAGAATGATGTGTCTGAAAGGAGAGATAACACCTTATAAGATACAGTACGGTTAATGATATGTCATATATAGATCTTCTAATAAATTAAATTTAGAACAACTTCATTTAATCCCACTAAAATGAATTTGTAGAAGCCATATAGATATGGACTGGGAAATGTCCTAGTTTGTCTATTATGAAGATTCGGGTTGTAAGGCGTTTGTTAAACGTTTTATTTTGATAAGATCAGTCCCACATATGATAATTATTTTGTGGAATATCCAAAAGAAACAAAAAGGATATTATCTCTGTAAATCCTTGAGAATAAAATGTTTATTGCTCGAATTGGTATCCTTATAAAGGAGAGCCAGACTCTTAAATACCAAAGGAAACAAAATAGAATTCGAAATGTATCGAAAACCACAAAATACTATTAAATCTTGTATAGACAAGAAATTGAGTGGGAGTGTCAAAATAATTCTAATGTTATATTGATAACACATTAATTATTGATGATAATGTTAGTTATTAAACAAGAAATTGATACTGATTCTGAAAATGTTTGGATTAGGAAGTTCATAATTGAACTTAATTCATTGTTGATCCAATGATTTACATTGCAATAACAATGTGGTTGCTGCTCAGGCCTGAAACCTTAAACTCACTATTGATCCAAACATATATATATAAGAAATATAATTCTTATGTGAAATTGTTCACAGAAGAAATGAACATATCTGCAAAGTTACAAAAGTTGTAATGTTGCGGACCTACCAAATTAAACACTGTCGCAGCAGAAGTTTAATAGTCATACTATTTTCATGAGTATACAGTACGTGAATGATTGACTCTAGTGCAAGTGGGAGATTGTTATAGTTTATGCCCTAAAGGCAATCCATTTGATGAGATAGATAACACTGTTGATGTTATTATTTTACTTGAAATAAAATTACATATTCTGTTATGTTATATTTACTGCGTAATATAAATATTAACATAATAGAAGTCCTTAGAATAATAATACGGAATTATATAGTTCGAGTAAGACTGAACTTGAGATTATATAATGTGATAAGTATTATAATTCTTAAATGTCCCTAGTCGAGTTTTATTGTTTATATAGGACAACAATAAAGCGTTGAGACTAGTATATTGATTGACTGATGATCACATCTCATTGATCATTAATATACGTGATTATAAAGTCAAGATATAAATACGTATTGGAGAATAGCATATTGGGCTGACCCACCGTGAGATAACTACATGGAATATAATAAACAGTATCAAAAGTTGTTCTCATAGTGACAGTGATGTAATGGTCCTCAGACCTGAAATCATTATAATTTTATTCGAGGATATTTGTGTTTTGACATCGTCTAAAGTTATTTCGTAACAGAGTAACGATAACGGTGATTATTGGATATATCTTGAATCAAATGAAAATTATAAATGATCTAGATGGAATTTAACCCTACGATATATTCATAGTGATATCCATGGGCCTCTTGATTGAGTGAGACTATGAAATGCATGGCCGTGCTCAAATATTGATTTGTTTTAAACAGTCTACCCATCGATCAAGAAAATCGGATTAAAATATAACGAGGATGATACGATCCATGCCTCTAGTTTAATCCTGGATATATTGGTTAAAAGGATTATATTATATTGATACACTGGTAACAGAAAGGTTGTATCGAATCGTTGATCTTATTACAACCTGGGTAGCAGCGACGTATTGCTAGATGTCACTCACTGTTTATGATTTTAAATACGATTTAAAATCATTGCCAACGTTGTAATAACCTATAGTGTCACACACTTAGAGCGTTGTAGAGATGAAATCATTTTGGATAAATAAAACGTCAATGTGTTGATATTTTATTAAGCATAGAAAAGGTAAAAGGGTGGTTCCATATTTGATGGCATACTTTGTTTTAAAAGGGGGCTACACTTTCTTTTAAGTGTGCGCCTAACCCTTTTATAATAAAAGGATGGATCAGATAAAAGAGATATAACCCTAATTCGTTTTCAATGAAATCAAAAGAATGGCGGCGGCGGCGTAGCACCGGTTCATCTCAGCTACTCTCCGATTCGAGCGAAGAGGCAAACGTTCGTGTGGACTTCTCTAGAGACTCGGCGCTTGTCGTGTTCCTCGATTCGATGCTCTCAACATGTTTTGATTTCCAGGTAGATCCGGTTCTTCAGGAATTCAACGATAGGTACAAACCCTAACTTTAATTTAATTCTAGTTTACTATTCTTGCAATAGATCATGTTTTAAACGGTTAAGAACACAATTTTGGATGTCGATCTGATCGTTATTTTCCTTCACAAAGCTTAAAAGGAAAAAGGGGCATGCTGCAAAAAATATAGAATTATCTCGGTATCAAGTGTGAAAACCGAAAAATCTCTCTAATTTCATAAATTATGTCGCTTTGCTTGGAATTTTAGAAGGATAAGCTTTTCAAATAAACAAACAAAAAAATGAGTTATGCTAAATCTGTATAAACCATCTAAAAAAATTAATTGATAATAAGATGAATGAGGATAACATATAGAAATTATGTAGAAAGCTAACTAGCAATTGGAAACCTATTAAGAATAATGATTGTGGACTCAAAGGAAGAATTTAGTACTATGGAATTCAAATATTTAGATTAGTAATAGCACTAACAAGGACTTACAGTTTATTGACTGTAATTTTAAAAATTATAGAGGATGTTAATATCAAAATTACTAGTATATGTGGAAGTAATTTTGAAAATGAGAGGAACAGTTTATGAGATAGACTAAAAACCTTAAGTCCCTCATATAAAGTCCCTTGGCTTATATTAGGCGTTTCCAATATTTTTATGCATTCTCAAGAGAAATTTGAGGGTAATGTTATTCTAGGTTCTAAATTGGAAAAAATTAACAAAATTCTTATTGAAAGTGGTCTGATTGAACCAGTTATTAATGACAATAAACGTACTTTGATTTGAGGTATAGAAAAATATACATTGCAAACTTGATAGAGTTCTAATAAATTATGAATTTTCTAAAATAATTTTCCTAATTTCTTATGTAATGTTTTGGAGCAAAACACTAGTGACCATGCTTCTTCATTGGTTAGATTATTCCATAAGGATAGTTAGAATAAAAGGAATGTCCCTTTTAGGCTTAAGAAATGTTGGGTTCTTGACAATTATTATACGTATATTTTTAATGAATGTCTCAAATTCTCTTATATAGGTACTCTTCAATATCAATTTAGTATAATGCTAAAAATTACTATAATCTTTAAAAATTAAACAATGGCAAAAGTCAGAATAAAACTTGTTTATAAAAAGATGAAAAAAGTTGCTAAGATTTTATGGGATAAAATTAATATCAATCCTAATGATTTTGAGAGTGTAAAGAATTTCCCTTTCTAATTAAATAAATCTTCGTAAAGAATTACATATAAATACTGCAAATTTAAAATAAAAAGCTAAAGTAGACTAGCTCACCCAAGGCGACGATTGTACTAAATAGTTTCACGCTAAAATGAGCAGTAGAAAGCATATTAATAATATAGGTAATTTCTTTGATGATAATGGTATTTTATATAATTATTATAGTAAAATTATTGCCGAGGATCTATTATTTTAGAAAGCTCTTCGATATAGATGATTCAGAAACTAATTTTCTAGAAATTGTTTCCAAAACTAAAACCAATTTTGTTGAGGAAATTTTATTTACCCTTACAACATTGGAGTAAATACAATATTTTTTTAAGGCTAATGTTAATAAAAGTCCAATACATGATGGTTTTAAAGAAAAAATTTATAAGGCTAATTAGGATAATATTAAACACTATCTTATTAACGTTGTTAAAAGAATTTTTTAGTGAAGGTTGATTTCTAGAAAATTAAATCATAATTTCATAAATTTAATTCCTAAATAAAAAATCCTATAAACATAGGATATTATAAATTTATATCTTGTTGTAAATGTTGCAATATCGATTAGTAATAGAATAAAGAATTTTTTTTACCACTTTTTATTTCTTAAAATCAGAGTGCTTTTGTCCCAAGTAGATTGTTTTATGACAATTCTTTATCGATACATGAGATGGTTCGAAATTTTAATAGTAAATTCGGTTCTAAAGTCTGATGAAAAAATGATTTGTCAAAAGCTTATGACAAAGTCAACAAAATAATTTATGCACCATATAATGTTAAACATGGTTTTTCCAAATAAATTCTATGACCCTAGCTTATGAATGTACAAACGCCCTCACTTTGTACTAATTCAAGACAAGCTAGAGGATTTTATTATTGGCAACAGAGGCATTAGACAAGGATATCATCTACCTCCATATTTTTTCACATTGATCAATGGAGATGAAAACCACTAAATGTACTATAACTCATTTGATATATGTTGACAACTTGATGTTATTTGTGAAAGCTAAAATTTCTAGTATTATTGCTATTAATGGTATTTTTAAGAGATTATATAAGTATGTAGATTTGTAGATCAATGAATTCAAAAGTAATGCATACTTAAGTAAAATGCACATGGGGCCCACCTAAGGGGGACAATCCGGCTCATGAAGTGGGGCCCAGATCGCCCCCTCATTGAGGGAATAGAGGGATCAATACCGACCTCTAGGAGTTGCACCCCAAGGGGTTGGTGCCCTTGCTACCTTGCTTGGTTCTCCAATCAGTGACATGTCGATCTGATTTTTTATTTTTGAGTTATTGACAAAGTTATGATCAAGTGGTGAATTTTGAAATTCTATGCTTCAAAGTCGTACTGATCCAATACTTAGCCAAATTCTGAGTTAGTCTGTTCCAACATGGTATTCCAATGAATCCAAATGTTTGTGGGTTCATATGATTATATGTACTTGATTCTCAACAATCCAAGTAATCAAGTCCAAAGCATAATAGCCTTTTCAAAAGACAGGTTAACACTTCTCCCCAAAACATATCTTTCTGTAAAGGATGTGTTCTATATGAATTCAGGGTACGCAATCTCTCTGGATTGATCGTGAATTCTATGGCTGTTCTGAGTCGTACTCGATGTTTGTGATCTCGTCGGATCATTTGTATGTCTAATAGTTTCTAAAAGTTAGCATCGATGGCTTCGACAAGTCTTTTTCAAGCTGCCAGCCTCTCCGAGTTGATGCTTGGTGTCTGCGAACGCACCAAGTTGATTCCTTACCAAATGCTATCTTCACTCGATAATTCAAGGCTCTTTTGCACCAATCTTAATCCATAGTCAATGCCTTTAGTTAAGCAGAAAACATACTCATTACTTCAAAACCTCGTCGGGTTTTTTTCATTAACTAGCCATACACGATGGTTTGGAGCCTTGTTGGGGTTTTGCTAACCTTTACCCATATTTAGCATTATGAAATTTTGGGTTGATGTTCATCAAGAATCATCCATACCAGATGGTTCATTGTCTGGTTAGACTGTCAAGCATCATCTATACTTGATAGTCTATAGTTTTGTTTGATTCCTACCAAGCATCGTCACACTTGATAGTTCACAGTTTTGTTTGTATCCTACCAAACATCACCCACACTTGATAATCTATAGCCTCACTATGCTCTTGCCGAGCATCATCCATACTTGATGATTTATAGTCTTGTCGGACTACCAAGTATTAGCCATACTTGGCGTTCCATGGTCGCACCAGGCTCTTTCCATGCATCCTCCATACCTGACGATCCATTGGTTAGGTCAAGTTTTGATTGAAAGTTTTGTACTTAATGAACATCAGCGATACTCACCAATTTTTTTTATTAATGTAGTCCAAAATCAAATTTTGAGTATGATGGGCATCAACTATACTCACCAAATGGTTTCATTAGAGTTATCCAATTGTAAGTTCCACTCTTGACGAACATTAGCCACATTCACCAAGTGATCTTATTAAGATAATTAAATACAAAATGTATACATCATGAGCATCAATCATACCCGCCAAATAGCTTTGTTGTAACGGCCCAATGTTTTTCGGCCCCGAAAAACGACATAAATACGTTTACCGTAACTCATGCCGACCCTCCAAGCACCGAAAATACTGGATAGCTATTAGAAAGGAATTAGAGGGTGAGATAAGAAAGAAAGAAATATTAGAATAGAAGAAGAAGAAGAAACACCCCAATACAGAATCAGAGTCTCACATTGCTGCGGAAAAAAATATCATATAGAAATAAATCTTTATTGAGAGCTTTTAAAAATACTTACAATATCATAGTACATCACACATCTGGACAGTTATAATAACCTGTCCTCATATACATCACACAGCGGAATAGATACTAGATACAATACATCTGAACACCTTCAGCTAGACTCTAGACTTCGCAGCATCCGATAACCTGGACTTGTACACCCCGGGCTAACCCGAGCATTTACAAAACACCGGGTCAGTCTGGTGAACCAGATTGAGAAAAAAAACTCGTACAGTATTAAGGGTATCACACAACTTGATTTTTAAAGTTAAAATCATTTCAAAGGAAAAGGATAATCGTAAGACCAAATCCACACATAAATACGGACGGTTTTTAGCTTACGATAGCCCAAAACGTTTTTGAAATCAATATCCTTTCTGATATTATAATAATGTCTAAATACAAGTAAATAGAATCTAGCGGAACGCTTTCATCTCACGCTCCGCATATATAGTATACACACAAAAACTGCGGGCGCTTATTGGAGAATGGATTCCAACTATGACAAGGTATGATACCACCTGCCGATAGTGTATCTCTAGAGGCGAATACATTGGGTTCAATAAGAACGTCTTGCAACCCGACCCTCACATGACCGACCACTCATTTCGCTTGAGTGTATCGAATGTATATCACCAACGGTTGGGATCAGCAACCGTTTCCCGAAAAGGGACAGCATCGAATATAGATTTAAGAAGCAAATAGATTTTCTCTAGATAGGTGATTATACACCCTAATGGAAGAGACCCACATAGCCATGCTGCCTGCCTGATTTTTTGTCATTTCCCAGTTGTGAGGCTTGAGGTTTAGATTAACTTTTGAACACTTGATCATTATTCACTTTGAATGCCACACATCGTCAGATCCGTCAGATATCACTAATTGACGTCCACAAAAATACTATAGTTAGAAGCTAAGAGAATGGCTATTCTCCGCCAACAACTATAGCATGTTTGGAGAAATCAACATACGTGACCCTTTGGAAATACTCTGTCAGACATCCATCCATACAAGTCATCCAGGAACAGGATGAACCGAAGGCACTCTCCTACTGCATCCAATATAGGAATCACCCCATGGATTAGTAGCGAGAAGTCCTTGCAACCCGTAAATTCCAACCACGACAGAATCACAGCTTATCTCTACTTGCCAGGCAGAGAATATTAGTGGTTCTTCCGTTTATGAAAATCTACAGTCTTCAATGCTCCATCTCGGTCTTCTTCGGATATCTTCACGTATTTGTTGGTCGGAATGGTTTTCAAATATAAATTCGATCCCGGCCTTTCCATACCAACAATCATATTGGACATATTTGATAGTCGGTGATTTAACTATCAAATTATATAGTGATTCAATCATGAATAACCAATGAGTTCATTGGTTCAGTATTCGGCATCCCTCGGCCAACTAATTCACTTCTGCTTAATCAAAAACTTCTAACTCTGTTAATGTTAAAAGCACGATATTTGAATTCTCATTTAATATACTAATGTTCTCAAAACCATTTCCATATAATACTTAGTAAAATATCTTATAACCATATTTACTTTCCACCTAACTCTCCTTTCAAAAATATTTGTTACATCATTCTTTAATATTTAATCTTGGAAAATCCAATTAACTTATTATTCGTAAACAACGTTACGTAATATCGTTTATTCCATTCTTGAACAATACTAATATTTATTAGTATACAGTAAAGCTAAACTTTACATTTCCTTTACTTCGGATCCCTCGTTATATATATATATATATATATATATATATATATATATATCCTCCAAATTTCACCAACTTTGCCTTATTTCACTAATGGAAATAATGAATTGTCACTAACCTCTTTTACGATTGCCAACTACTATCATCTTCAGATAATCCTAATGTTGTTCAAGTTGGGGTATTTTAATTACCTCTTAGACCTTGATCAACAACATTCTTATCCTCAGATAAATATAATTTGTAATCAAAACCCAATATTCCATTTCAGTCTCAAAACAATTTCCATCATAACTTGGATTTGGTTATACAATCATATAACGCACTTCTTTAACCAGATTCACTTATTTCCAATCTCCTTTCAAATCTATTTGACCATTTCCCACTTTGGAAATCCTATTTCAATTCTCCCCTTTTTACTTGATTTCAATTTCAAATAACGTTAATCTAATATCAACGCTTTTACCCTTAAAATCTCATTCACATAACCCTGGTTTTATATAAACCCTTCTGTTCTCAATTACTTTTACTTAACTCAAATATTAAACAATCATTTAATTTACTCTCTCGTATTCGCTTCAACTTCTCTTTATAACTTCGTTATAAAAATATGGGTTTTAAATATAAAACCCGTTCATAATCTCCTTTCACCGTTCAATTGGATTACATTTCACCTTCGATCACTTTTTAAATGCATTCCCATTTAGAAAGAAATTTCTAAACTATCATTAATTAGGATAATAATTTCTTCAATCACTAACTACTGTAAAAGTAGTTAATTTCTTTATTAACTAAAGTAACTAGTAAATCTCTTTAAAAACCTTATTTAAATTTAAGCAATATTCATTAAACTTTTTAATCAAAACACATCAATTTGATAATCAATTCCAATTCAAAACAGTCGATTAACTCAAAACTCAATTATCTCGTTAACTGATTCCAATTAATCCTCACTTTAAATTAATTAAAAATATAATTAATTTAAATAAATTCCATTTAATTGTTTCTTAACAAACCAATTATCCAAATTTAACTGTGCGATTTTATTTCTTAGCTTGTACCTATAAATCCGATTTACATCAGAATTTACTTAATAAAATAAATTAATAATAAATCAAAGTCTTAAATAAATAAAATATTTATTTATTTCCCTTTTATAACTTTTATTCCAAAATAATACATTTCAAAATCTATCTCTAGTTATAAAATAATTTTTATAACTTCATCTCTATCGACTCACTTGACGGTGAATCAATATTTATAAACCGATTGATCTTATAGGCCATACGCTGCCAAATACTCAACCAATACCGCCCATTAGTTTAAACCAAACAAATTGTTGAATATTTAGTCAATAATCAACAATCAAATCAATCACCCCAAACAGGACAGTTCATATGTTGATAATATGAAACAAATAATATATTTGAGGAATTCGGTTGGATCCCTCCAACCTGTTCTTCCCTGTATTCAAATGGTTATCTCAAATCAGATCATTCATTTTCATTTAATTGATAGCAATAAATAACGGCCATTTAACATCAACCACACGCCATTCAAACAATTCAACGATTTATACACGTTTATTTTATAAACGTGACCAACCAAGGTGAGTTACCTTTATTGGAACCAATCGTTAAAAATAACGATTTGGTATTCATTGAAATTAAACACAATTTAATTTTCATCAGTTAAATCAACAAACAAATGTATAACTAGCAAACAGGCAACCACCAGCAAGCAGAGCACACAAAATAAAAACCCAATTTATATAAAATATAAATGGGAAAAGCTGAGTGAGTTTAACTCACCTTGATTTGATTCCGTTGTCAATGGCTTGTTTTAATTAAATTAAACAGTAGTTTAATTTAATTAAAATTTTCAATTGATTCCAATAGCGTCCAGTCCAATTCCATCATGCAGTGTTCGTTTAGATGAATCCAATATCACTTAAATCGTCAAATTCTGATTATATAAGAATATGTTATGAATATTTAAAGTTGATATAAATTAAATTATAAAACTATCCTTAATTAAGTTTTAACATTAACCTAATTTCGTTCAAATAAGAATTTGCCGACCAATACTGTTCGTTGTTCCTTAAACCCCGTTCTCCATCATCTTCATATGTCCTGCAACAAATTCACGTCTCATTACATGAGATTAAATTTCAATTAACTAACTTATTAGTTATATAATCTATATAAATAAATTTGCTTAAACTCAATTATGTTTTAAGACAGTGTAATTACATCAACTTTGGAATGTTCTGGCCGACTTCCTTATCCACTGTTACCCTCATTCGGCAGTGCCCAAGCACGATGCCTGCGTCAAACCATAATACAAGTCAATATTATTTTAGTTATATTAATTAATTAACCCATATTATAATATAAAGAATCATGTAATTTACTTTAGTTTTAACTTCTCTAATCACTTTTTAATTTATTACTGTTAGTATGTATTGACATTAATAAGAAGGAACATGCCGATATTTAATCTACTATTGCCATTTAAGAATATACACTGTTTCTATATGTTCCAATACCCTAATATGATTTAAATCATAATAACTAATTCCTAAATTAAATCAAACAGTTAGCGTTAATCACTTTGTTTCACAAAACCAGTCCTGTACTGGAATGTTCAGCCAACATGGTTCCTTTCAGCACTGTTCACCGTCTCCAATCCCTTTCTGGCCCATAGAAATAAGTTTCGATTAAATTAATTACTTAATAAGAGATTTAATTAAGCTAATTACGGTTAATTATAGTGTATAATAGTCGATTTTACCCCATCGTCTTCTGCTCGCTTCATTCCCAGATGGACACAAGCTCCCTTCGAGAGTCTCTGTCGCACTTCACTACACAACACCGAGGTCAGATCGGCCTTCACCATTTGAAAACCGGGTTCGATGCCTTCCTATGCCCAGGACTTGGTGACACTCGACGCTAGAAACTGCACGGGATTCTACAGGAACCGCGGTGCCTTCATTACCCAATTCCGATCACCCCCATGCCCAAAAACTGATCACCGCCGACCAAACTCCAGATCTCGAAGTCCCGAACCATTGAGTAGTTATTAACTTAAAATATAGAAGATTGAAACTGGTGATTAAGGAGGAAAAGGATTGGTTACTATGGGCTGTTGATTTGAAGAGAGCCGGCGAAATGTGTTTACCAATCCAAAGTTTTGACTAGGGCTTTCTGCTTTTCACGTTGGGTATATATAAAGCATCCCAATTAATAAAATATTGTTTTTCGAAACTTCACCATAAAGTGATTGATAAAACCCATCACAAACAATTTTTATTTTCTGATAAAAAAGCTAATCTTAGAATAAAAAGATATTCCGGACCCAATGGGACAAGTTTCGTCGAATTCCGACATCGTTTGAAAAAAAATTCCTTTATAAAACCAGAAATAAACACGCGTTTAATTTTTTCACGATCACTAGATAAATCCGATCAACTGGAAACTTTGAAATTCTACAATAATTAATCAATACGAACCCAACGACACCAGTTTCGTTGCATTTTGAGACTATTTTCCCAGTAGGCTATTTTTACGCGCACCGCAATGCCATTCTGGACACCAAATTACCCGGTCTCTAAAAATAACAAACTATATACCGATCCTTACTATAATCCACGATATGAACTCAACGGAATTGGTTTTGCGGCCTAATTCGATCGTCTACTCAAGTTACACTCAAATATCCCTTTATTAAATTAAATACGCACTATAGAAAATGAACGAGCGTTTACGGCTACCGTGGTCACATACGATATCGGTTTTTCACGCAATTCAACACCGTATAATAATTTAACGATACTGTTCCAATGAAACTGATTTCGTCGAAAACGAAGTCCGTTTGCAAAACGGCTATTTTAAAGGCCTATATTTTAATAACGATTTCCATAGCGATTATTTCAAATTTTGTTTTGGCCATAACTTACTATTTACAATACGAAATCTGGATTTTTTTTCTCTTTCATATGAAAATTATTGTCAATACAGTTCTAACGTTTCTTGCTTCACAGAAATCCGACTTATATCGGATCCTGTATTCTCAGTTGAAGTTCAAAACCAAATATTACGAATTGCCGCGCTAATTTGAGCTCGTTTTATATTATAAATAAAATTAACGTTAAAACTTCATTTTAATAACGAATTAAATAATAAAAACCATTAATACTTCAATATATAATATTTAAAATAATAAATTAAATTAAATATTCGGCTACCAAAATACAGGACGTTACATTCTTTCCCCCTTAAAATAATTTCGTCCTCAAAATTGCTAAGGTAAGAAAGAACGTTATAAATCCATTAATTTCCAAATCCAATTTAGTTTAAATCAAAAATCAATTCAGTACTGTAAATAAATATTTTCAAAAATATTGAAAATTTTCTAACACCTTAAATTTTTGAAAAATTTCGCCAGCACCTCCTTTGTATTGCTCAATCGGTACAACTACAACTCGCCTTTCTAGGCCTTCTCCAATCCAAAAGAAAATAAAACAGCCAAGCGGCTTGCCAAATAGGCTCATAAATCACCAAACCCATATAAAAATAAACATGTACCTTTTTGTCGGGCATATCATTATATCCTTTCCATCTGTCGCCCTGTCAGCATATACAAATGCATTTCCAAACAAAATTCAAATTTTATCCTCAAAACCAATCCTTCACGTGTCCAAGCCAAATCCCATTCTTAAATCAATTTCCATCCATTATCTGTTTCAACTCTTAACTTACCAGTCCAACACCATTTCATATTCCTGTCTCATAATTCAAAATCCGATTCTACTTGATATATTATATCTCGATTCAATTTCCAGTCAATTGGTTTCAATTCAATTCATATTTGCTTTCACAAAAATCTATTTAATTTTGTTTTTGTTCAAACAATCTCCCTAGGAGTTTTTAAACAATTTAGCTCTTAAAAAAATTCAAATATTCATTTTTAGGATTCAAAACAACTTGTTTTTCTCAAAGCAATTCAAAATAAAGTCTTTGGTAGTAATCCGTCACTTAGAACTCAGAAATAGACACTGATGATGTGGCCAGCATCATCAGAGTTACTTCCCAGCTATCGAAGTGAGTTCAATACTATATCGCTTATCAAAACCGTATTTAAACATTTTCATTTTGAAACCTATTTCAAAATACCAAACAAAATGCTCGTAAAACAAATTAAAATCTCCCAGGATTTTAAAATCCTCATATATTCAATCCAAGTTCATTTGCAATCACCTTTCCCACTTTTGGGAATTTTAATTCCAATTCTGATTTTAATTTCAGATTTAATAAATCTTCTTTTATATTATACGAATTCTAATTGGTTATTTATATAACCATTTCAATTATAATCAACCAACACATCCAATATACTATAATACTTCAAATATTAATCATTCATTTATATTAAAATATAATTTGGGTAAAATTATTTCATTTACCCTCTTTCAAAACATACTGCGTCGGTTTATCGTACTTGAGTGTTTAGAAACTCCTATTGATACAACGGATCAAACTGATCGACCAGAACTCATAAACAACTCAACCAATAAATCTCCATAATATAATTTTTTTTATATAAAATCTACAAATATGTTCACTTGTATATATACACTCAAACTCAATCTAGGGTATTACTAACCCCATCTTCACTGAATTACTCCACAGAGCTAAGGTAATCACTTAACCTTCAGTTATGATACCACTATAACGACCCAATGTTTTTCGGCCCCGAAAAACGACATAAATACCTTTACCATAACTCATGTCGAAGATCCAAGCAACGAAAACACTGGATAGCTATTAGAAAGGAATTAGAGAGTGAGATAAGAAAGAAAGAAATATTTGAATAGAAGAAGAAGAAGAAGAAGAAACACCCCAATACACAATCAGAGTCTCACATCACAGCGGAACAAAATATCATACAGAAATAAATCTTTATTGAGAGCTTTTAAAAATACTTACAATATCAGAGTACATCACACATCTGGACAGTTATAATAACATATCCTCATATACATCACACAGCGGAATAGATACTAGATACAATACGTCTGAACACCTTCAGCTCGACTCTAGACTTCGCAGCATCCGATAACCTGGACCTGTACACCCTGGGCTAACCCGAGCATTTACAAAACACCGGGTCAGTCTGGTGAACCAGAGTGAGAAAAAAAACTCGCACATTATTAAGGGTATCACACAACTTGATTTTTAAAGTTAAAATCATTTCAAAGGAAAAGGATAATCGTAAGACCAAATCCACACATAAATACGGACGGTTTTTACCTTACGATAACCCAAAACGCTTTTGAAATCAATATCCTTTCTGATATTATAATAAAGTCTAAATACAAGTAAATAGAATCTAGCGGAACGCTTTCATCTCACGCTCCACATATATAGTATACACACAAAAACGGCGGGCGCTTATTGGAGATTGGATTCCAACTATGATAAGGTATGGGACCACCTACCGATAGTGTATCTCTAGAGGCGAATACACTGGGTTCAACAAGAACGTCTTGCAACCCGGCCCTCACATGACCGCCCACTCATTTCGCTTGAGTGTATCGAATGTATATCAACAAAGGTTGGGATCAACAACCGTTTCCCGAAAAGGGACAGCATCGAATATAGATTTAAGAAGCAAATAGATTTTCTCTAGATAGGTGATTATACACCCTAATGGGAGCGACCAACATCCAATATACTATAATACTTCAAATATTAATCATTTGTTTATATCAAAATATAATTTGGGTAAAATTATTTCATTTACCCTCTCTCAAAACATACTGTGTCGGTTTATCGTACTTGAGTGTTTAGAAACCCCTATCGATACAGTGGATCAAACTGATCGACCATATTTCACAATAATTTAACCAATAAATCTCCACAATATAAAACAATTTTTTAATAAAATCTACAAATACGTTCACTCGTATATATACACTCAAACTCAACCTAGGGTATTACTAATCCCACCTCTACTGAGTCACGCCACAGAGCCAATGTAATCACTTAACCTACAGCTCTGATAGCACTGTAACGAACTGGGATTTTCGACTTCGAAAATCAACACAAAACTACCATGTTGACTATTCAGACATCGGAAATACCTGATCATTAATAGAAAGAAGTTAGAGGGTGAGAATAGATAAGACAGAAAATTAGAATAGAAGAAGAAGAAGAACACAATCAGAGTAAACCCGAATCTCACAGTGGAACGAATAAAATATAATATATAACATAATTTTGCAATAAAACAGTATACTAACATTATCAGAGTACAACACTTACACACACCAGAAATAACAATAGCTATATAATCCTGAAGCCTCCTGCTTCAAGCTCCTCCAAGTATATCTGTAAAGACCTGAACTACTTGACTGCCCGTACAAATTTGGGCACCCAAGAGTTTAGGGAAAAACAAAATAAACTCTGGGTCAGTCATGGGACTGGTGTGAGTAAACTCAAATCATTTGGTTTAACTTTTCAAAATCCTTTTCAAAAGAAATGATAATCGTAAGACCGATCCACACATAAACACGAACGGTTTTTACCATACGATAACATAAAAAGGTTTTTGGGAAAACAATATTTTCTGATATTATGATAGTGTCTAATCACGAGTAATCACAATCTAGCAGAATGCTTGCATCTCACGTTCCATATATATAGTATACAAACAAAACCGCGGGCGCTTATTGGAGATTGGATTCCGACTATGACAAGATATGGGACCACCTGCCGATAGTGTATCTCTAGAGACGAATACACTGGGTTCAACAAGAACGTCTTGCAACCCGGCCCACACATGACCGACCACTCATTCGCTTGAGTGTATCGAATGTATACCATCAACGATTGGGAGCTACCCACCGTTTCCCGAAAAGGGATAGCATCGATAATAGATAAAAGAATGAAATGGATTTTCTCTAGATAGGTGATATACACCCTAATGGGAGCGACCCACTTAGCCATGCTGCCTGCCCGATTTCTGTCATTTCCCGGTCGATGAGGCTTGAGGTCATAACGTATCTTTAATACACCTGACCACCATTCACTTTGAATGTCACATCGTCATACCCGCCAAATCACAAATTGATTTCCTCAAAAATACCACAGGTATAAAGCAAAGAGAAACGAATTCCTCTGCCACCAAACGTAAGTACGTTTGAAGAGATCAATTTACGCGATCCGTTAGATATACTCTGTCAGACATTCGTCCATTCACGTTTGTTCTGGGACTGGACAAACCGAAGGCACTATTCTGTAAACAGGATAGCCCTTGCATAAACTCCATCTTCAATGATTTTCATCATATTTGATCGCAACGCTAACGTCCATACAGAGTGGTTTTCAGATGATGAATCTGATCCCGGTCTCTCCGTATTGACGACGGAAAAATGGTCAAAAACTTCGATAGTCGATGATTTAACTATCAAAGAAAAACAGGTGTGCAAACAATGATATTATTTCCAGATGGAAATTCTATCGATCAATCATCAATCCACATTTATCTCTTTCTATTAATCTATCTTTATTTATTTATTTATTTATTCATTTCCCATTTCTATATACTCGACATTTCTTATTTTCTAAATTTAGAAAATATACGTCATCAAACATTGGAAAACATTTCCATCTCCGTTTCACGTATTACTGTCATTCCAGTATTCTTTCTCATCAACATTTTATTTTCTATGATTAGAAAATATCTCTGATTTTATTTGGAAAATGTTTCCAAAATTTATTCATTTGATTTAACTATAACGTTATAATTCCTTTCTTCTTGAATATCCAACTTCAAAATGTAACTTTTATTCCCTAATTTAACTAAATAACTAAACCGCTAATCTATAAATAAGTAAGTAAATCTTGATTAAACCGAAAAGCAAATATTACTTTCCCGAATTCGATATAATCGAATTCAACGTATAATTCTCTTTTTCGAATAATCTCTATTCGATAGCTCCTTTTCGAATAAACTATATTCGATAACCCTTTCTTCGAATAACTATATTCGAAAATCTCTCTTCGAATGATTTACATTCGATTAACTTTCTACGAATGATTTACATTCGATTAATCTCCTTCCGAATAAACTATATTCGATTAACTTCCTTAATTTTATTCGAATAAATTATTTTGAAAACTCCTTTGGATTAACTCATCTGGATTGACTCGGTTTGATTAACTCAACTTATCTAACTCCACTTATCTAACTCAACTTATCTAACTCAACTTATTTAACTCCTATCTAATAACTAATATTCGATTAATTTATATTCGAATAACTATGTCTGTTTTAACTTTATTTCGAATGGCTAATATTCGATTTAACTTCATTCTCTTGACTCTAGATCGCAGCGATCACAATGGTTACGCCTGATTCCCTCAGGAAACATCCGACCGTCGTAGGCTATCTGCAGACCTGCGAATTACGCTAGCAGTCGTACGAAATGGCAACTCATCCTGAATAACTATGTTTGACTAACTCTATTTCAATTAACTGTATTCGATCAACTCCAGTTGAATAACTAATATTCAATTAATTCTAATTCGATTAACTATGTTCAGTTAACTCTAATTCGATTAATTCTAACTCCAATCGATTTACCCTAGCTGATTAACTCTGATCGATTAACTCTACGTTTATTCAGTTTCAAATAACGATGTTGAAATAGATTTTTACTTCTCTATATAAGTCCTAACTTATATATATTTTATTTATCCAATGATAAACATTTTATTTAATTTATAAATATTATTTATAAATTTATCTTCTTACTTTATCTGTTAAAACAGATTCTATTTAAAATCTTTGCTTTTAATCCATAGCCTGTTATACCCGTGTGCGAAGCATGGGTTTAAATCTTTCAAATGTAAAATTCTCCTTTTATACAATTCTAGTCACCTTTCAAGTACTTACTTTTATAATCTATTTATTTACAAAATAAATCCCTTTTTTGATAATTCTATTTATTTGGTTAACAAATACATATTTCTTTTTAATCTACTTGTTTTCTAAATAAATATTTTCTTTTTATAAAAACTTTTGATTTTATAAATATTTCTTTTTCAATATAACATTGAAATTTCCCTTTTAACATTCTAGTATTCCTTATGGTATTTAACATACCATATAACAATGATCAGTATCATTCCAACATACAAAATCAACAACAGATTTCATATCACATCATATAACACTATATATGAGTACAGTAAAATAAATGTTGGGGAACCCAGTTGGGTCCCTCCGACCTGTTTCCCTGCATCCACAGATGTTAATCAACATAAACAACATGAGTATGATATATCTTGATAAACAGAATCAATATTCGATTAACGATTTATACATATCGTTATCGATATTTTCAATCAACTGACTTGCAGTTCAACCAAACAGCCAACATACAGCAAACAACCATCATTTATAAATCCTAAAAATATTTTATAAAAAAGTATAAACTAAGCAGAGTTAGTGAGATTACTCACCTTTCGCGTTAACCATTAAATAACGATTTGCGTTACTTGATTGATCAGACAATTTATTTTGTTATAAATTGTAACGTGCTCCAATTGACTCGCGGTCAGTTCCATGGTGTAGTGTCCGTCCATACGATCCCAACGCAACTTATGGTTCGTCAATCTGATATTGTATGATCAAGTTATTGAATTTCACAAGCTATACGATGATTTAAAATAAATTTAACTTAAATAAACTCATAATTGGGCTTCACCTAGTACTTATGGCCCAACAACATTCGCACCCGCACTGAACAGTGCTTCTTCCCCTTCGTTACCTCCGAACGTTGCTTCACTCCATTGCCGTTCCTTTTGGCAATTCAAACATCTTCCTCTCATCACAGAAAAACAATAAAAATCACCAAACACCTTCTTGTCTGATTCTCTATCAACTGGTACTACAAATGCCAAACTCGCACCCTTATTTCAAAATGTGTTCTCCATGATATCAGGCGTGTAACTGAAGCTTGATCGACATCTTTAACCATCGAAGACCACCAAACCTCACACCGAGATGCGCCTCACTCCAGTGAGTACACCGCAACCCTCGAAATTCACCCACGGCACCGATAACTCCCCAATACCCAAACCCTAGTCTTGCTGTTGAATTTCCAGCGAGCGGAATTTGAGGTCGAACTATGAAATACTCAGACCAATGGAAAGAGGAAGCGATAAGGATCTCAAATTTCAACATCTTATGATTTATAGATTTTGTTCGGATTTTATTTGGATTTTCAAAATAACTGAACTTTGCTGTAAGAAAAGATTGAGCGACGGCGCAAAATGTTTGACCAGAGAAGGTGGTTTAGGTTTAGGAATTTTAAGGATATTATATAGGAGATTTTTAAATATTTTTATATTCGAATATTATATTTGTTTTTAAGCAAACGCTAATTGTATTCGTCCTCTAAAATTCCTATGATCACATACGATACCAAAAAATCACGAAACTAGACATGCAGCTACAGTTCGACATTGCAGGCCCAACGAAACTGGTTTCGTCGAATTCTGACTTCGTTTGCTCACACAGCGTATTTTTAACCGTCAGAATATCGACTGTTTTTCACATTAAAATCCCATACGACCACATACTGACTTCAAAAATCACGAAAATTGAAATTTAACAATAATTTAATATTGCGGATCTGACAAAATTAGTTTCGTCGAATTCTGAGGTCGTTTGAAAAACTGGTTATTTTTAAAGCTCTAAATAACCCTTTTAAATTTATAAATATATTTAAAAACATTTAAATTTAATATTTATAAATAAATATTATCGTATATATTCATAGTGGAATACCATACAGCTTCAGAATATTCCTATATGAATTTCTAGCTTGATATTTTCAAATCCCGATTAAATCGATATGCGATTTATAATGAAATTCCTTTTATTATATAATTAAATCGCTATAAATTATAAAGGAATTCCACAGCGACTTTTCTGAAATTTGATTTGGACATAAATCAAAATCTACACGATGAAATCCCGATTTTTCTCATCCACTAGAAAAACATACTTCACCAGCTCCCAACGTTTCTTGTTTCACAGAAATCCGGCTTAAAATGGACTCTGTACATTCAGTTGAAGTTCAAATCGCCAAATTACGAACTGCAGCGCCATTTCGAGCTCGATTTTAATTATATTATAATTATACGTTCAAACTGTCGTTCAAATAATATATTTGTTATTCTAATTCAATTATAAACTGAATTAAATATCATAGTTGATCCAATTCACACCATATTGTGAATTTCACTATTTCTGACTATTTCAGAAATTAAATATATTATTTACTATTTATTTCAATTAAATGTTCAATATTATTTAATTATGGTCATTTTAAATAACCAAACCATTATTTAAATAATTAGATAAATTATTTATATACTAAAAAAATACAGGTCGTTACATTGATAGTCGGTGATTTAACTATAAAATTATATAGTGATTCAATCATGAATAACCAATGAGTTCACTGGTTCAGTATTCGGCATCCCTCGGCCAACTAATTCACTTCTGCTTAATTAAAAACTTCTAACTCTGTTAATGTTAAAAGCACGATATTTGAATTCTCATTTAATATACTAATGTTCTCAAAACCATTTCCATATAATACTTAGTAAAATATCTTATAACAATATTTACTTTCCACCTAACTCTCCTTTCAAAAATATGTCGGAATTCACGTCGAGTGATTCGCAGTTTGCTCTCACATCCTTTTTCCTTATAAACATGTCGGAATTTGCTAAGGTCCTACAAGAGATCTCTTTTCGGAGATATCTTGAATTTAGAGTTTCCTAAATGACAAAACTATAGTCATCAACACCACAGATGGATTTGGAGGATCCACCGAAGCCATAATAGCATTGAATATTTTTAGAAATTTGCAAGAGCCTCTCCGGTCTTTTACTTGATAGTCGTTAAAGTATTCATGTTTTAGGTTCTAGAGATATAGACCCAAAATTATTCGACAAATTTTCCATTAAATTATTCCATCTTCCGATAGACCTGGTTCTAACTCCCTAAACCACATAATAGCGATAATCGAAATAAATGCTGGAAAACACTTAGCCATGACATCATCTGACACCCCCAAATACCTCCATATGGCACATCTAACGCATAAGATTAACAGCAGGATCCTTTTTGTCGTCGTAAGCTTCAAGTACTAAAAATTTGAAATCGAATGGGTTTCGAGAATTCCGCATATTGTGAGTGAATGGACTTCAATTAACATGATCTAAATTCCATCGAAACAGTATACCTCATCATGCCCTTCTGATCGTGTCCATAATCTGATCATCACCATTCAGAAGTTTACTCCAATCGCTAGGTCCAACATCCGCAGCTCGAGTACCATGAGTACCAAATCCACAGAATCCACCTCCGATTGCCAGGGTTGGACTTGTAGCTATTTCATTCCCTTGAGCAAGGTCGGCCCCTGTTCAATCTGATTCGAAGCTTCCACCTGAGCGCATCTGAATTCCGTCCTCTAAATCCAAGTCCCAAGTTTAAATAGCACATGCCACAAATACGGAGTTTCCAAAGGGTTTTCCCACCATTTGAGTGGGATCGATACCGATCTAAAGAGAAAGTAAGGGCTACCCCTAGTCCATTTCGAGGTTTCATGCATTTCTGGATCAAACCCTAGCGGTTGTGTTCTGAATTTCTAGCCTACCTCCTTGTTTAATTTGATTGCGGAATTTTGCCATTATTTCCATCCTGTCTTTTTAGCAAGTTCTCTTGATGTTTGAGGCTTTTTTAGGCTATTTACAACCTTATCCATGTCCTCCCTTGTCAAATATAAAAAAGGATTTACCTTGGAAGAAGCCTTCAGACTCTGTCCTTGCGTTGTTGTGCTTTTCGATTGTTTTTCCATGTTTTTTCCCAACCATGGCTTCCTTAGCAGAGAGGTTTCATTAGTTCAAGTGGTAGTAGCCCCTATCTGGTGTGTCAAAATGTTATATCATTTTTTGATCGATCGAGCCTAAAACTTGAGTTTATGCAATTCATAGTCTAATCACAGATAGTAATTACAACACAGTAACATAATAGTAATGAAAGAAGCAAACGACATAGAGCATTTACAGTGGTTCGGTAAACGCTAGCCTACATCCACTTGAAGTAAATTTTTTTTATTGTTGATTACAAGTACAGTTGGTTATTGTATGAATTAATGAAAAAAAAAAAGTTGAAGTGATCTTCAAGTTACCACAGAGTTTCCACATAAAGAAGAGACTATCCTTTTTTTCTCAAAGTCCTTGGGATTTATTATAGAGGTAGGTTGGAGTTGGATCAGTAGGAAAACGCATAAGGGGTGGGTGTCTTTTCTTGCTAGCTTGCTTGTCCACTTGGTGGCATGTTGATTTAAATTTTTGTTTTTGATTTATCGACAAAGTGTTAATCAAGTTGGTGAATTTTGAAATTTTGTGCTTTAGAGATGTACTGATCTGATACTTAGTCAAATTCTAAGTATTATTCCAACTTGTTTCAAAATGGTACTCCGATGAATCCAGTTATCTGTGAGTTCCTATGGTTATCTGCACTTGATTTCGAGCAATTTAAGTGTCCAGGTCCAAAACATAACGACCTTGTCAAATGGTAGGATAACGTCTGCTAATGCATATTATAGGGAGTGGGTTACATATACAAAAGGTAAATTCTCTTTTAAATTAACTTGGGGACTTGTTATAAGTAAATATCTTTCTAAAAATGGTATGAATTTACCAAGAATAGGGTTAATAACACAAAAATGGCAATTTGTACTTATTTTGCCATTAATAATAAGGAGGATAGAATGAGTAAATCGGGATGTTCATGCAACTTATTGTTCTTCGTATGTGAATTGGAGCATAGTCTGCTAATCATTTATTTTTAAGTGCATATATTCTTTCTACATTTTGAATAACATTTGAAAAGGTTGAACATCAAAAATGGTGATTGTATGTAGTTAAAGCAAGTCATTTTACACATCAAAGACAATTTCAACAGCAAATCATCAGAGAAAGACCTAACTCATGTGATTTTAATTACTACAGTCTATCACTTATGGAAGGAAAGAAATAGAAAAATTCACAATCAAGCTAAAGTGGGTATGTAACAGAAATGGTTCTTAATCTACTTAGATGTGAAATTATTGAGCAGAAATCAAAGAAAACGATTAAAAGCCAAAACAGTCTCAAATAGTTATTTGAATGGTGAGACAAAGAAGCTGGTAGTAACCATATCGACAAAATTTCTTCTACAAGCTATAGCTTTAAGCAACTGGATGATAACTCTACTAATAAAAACACTAAAAATTCAGTTTCTACTCAGATTGCTTGTAAAGAAACCATCTTCGCTTCAGATCTGCCTGATATTGAGTTTCATGCCTGCAATTTCCCTAATGTTAAGAGATTTGAAGATTTAAGATGGATCTCATTAGATCCGAAGATTCTGAGAAAGATATTGTGAAATCTAAAAGAAGCACTCATCAATTTTACTTTGTTGCTTAAATAATTATAGACTTAGAGCGCAAGATCTCCAAATTCACTCATTTTAACAACAATATCAGCAAAGATGAACTCAAATTTGATTTTGGTAGCATGTGAAGTAAATCTAGTGATGTAACAACCCGTATTTTCAGTAACCTGTTGTAACATAAATCGAGGCAGAATTTAATTCTAAAATCTGAATCAAGGGAAACGGGCTATGCCATTGCGTTCGTCTCGGAAAAATACGCGAAATAGAGTCCGAGTTTTCGAAAATCGGAGTCCGTATGACCCGATTAAGGCCCAACGAAGTTTTCAGAAAATTCCAAAGCAAAAACAGATTTCAAATTCAAGTTTGAATTTGAAAATTGGGCCAGTTTGGGCCAGGCGGGAAAATTCCCGCCAGAGTACCCAAGTCGACAGCCCTGTCGACTTGGGAGTCGACTTGGTTGGACCCAAGTCGACAGCCCTGTCGACTTGGCTGTCGACTTGGTCCAGCCGGGCTGTTTAGCCTGGTGCACCATTTTGAGATTGTGTTGAGCTTGGGGGCCAGATTCGATTTTAAGGGCTGAGATTGCAACTAGGGTTTAATCCTATGGCCTAAAACACTTGCCTAATCTATAAATAAGGCCCTAACCTAACCCTAAATCATCATTATTCAACCCTACAACTAAACTATGGCAAAATCAATCCTCTCATGGCCTCCACTCTCTTCATAAAATTCCTAAATAAATTTCTAAGTGATTTTCCATGCATACAAGTGTTTTCAAACTTGTATGAGCATCATTAGCTTGCATTCCAATCAATTTTCTATATTTGTATCATAAAGAAAGAGTTTTGATCATTTTGGCTCAAGGGTTTTTATGTTAGAGCTTGCATTTTGGGTTTGATTGATTTCATAAGGGCTTTGTCATATTTTTGTGACTTCTTAAGCATTGTAAGCCCTATTCTACTTTCATACTTAAACTCTAAAGTTAAATGTATGATATGCAAGTTTACTATGCTATGATATGCAAGTTTATCATATTGTAATATGCAAGTTTATATGCAAGTATGTCATGTTATGATATGCAAGTTTATATGCAAGTATGCCATGCTATGATATGCAAGTTCATCATGTCATGTTATGCAAGTTTACCATGTTATGCTATGCAAGTATGCCATGTTATGATATGCAAGTATGTTTTGCAAGTTTGGGATGATCATCTTGTTCATGTTATCATGTTATGCAAGCTTATCTTGAGTATGTGAACATAAAGCTTCAAGCTTTATGCTAAAGGTTGCATTTTGGCAACATGTAAGTTATCATATCTCTTATGATAACTTGCATGTGAGGCTAAATGCGAACTTATGGCCATTTCTACATGTCATTTAGCACCATGTATCACCAATATGCCAAGTTTGGTTTTATGCATGCTTTTGGGGCCTAAAAATGTAATATGCAAGTATATGAACACATGTACATTTCATATGCCACCATGTTGAACTTGTGGCTTCAACACCTTTTATGTCATGATTATGCCAAGTTCCCTCTTTCTATCCTTTATGCGCTATTGCGATATGTAAGCGATGGGATTGCGTTTGGGGTTGGGTAAAAGTAAAAGACATAAAAACATAAGCTTGGGAATTTACCTATTAAGTTAGGTCTACCCATTGGGAATTTACCTATTAAGTTAGGTCTACCCAATTGCTTGAAAATTTGTAACATGTTTTGGAAACATGATGGACATGACACTTAGAAAAGATAAGTGTGGCCAACTCGAGGTTGGGTTGAGTTTGTAGCGTAAACCTACCCGGAACCGACCGGCTTAACTAGTTGCTACAAACAATAGGACCCAACGTGAGAAGTTGGTCAGGTTGTACCTTGAACCCGAGGTTAGACCAAGTTGTGGTGTAAAGCTACCCGGACCCGCCCGGCTTAACTAGTAACCACAACGAGGTCTAATGTGGGAGGTTAAGGCGCATTAAATTAATTAATGCCTCGTGATTAGGGTTAAGTCATGGTCCACTTAATACTTAACCAATTTGGGCTTGGTAGATTAATCGGGGTTAAGTCGAGAACTCATCGTTACACTTAACCAAGTTAATCCATGATTAGCAAGAGGGTTAATCCGTACTTAACCCACTAGAAAATCCTAGCCATGGGGGGCCCACTCCGCAGTAAATCCCCAAAAATTGGTATCATTAAGGCCCTAGGGACTAGGCTAGGGAGGGGGCACGATTACTGGGCTGGAGGTAAGCGACCCAATAAACGATGGCCGGGTGGTACGCCGATGTAGTTCCGGACGGACTATGGTCGTGCACGTAGTCCGTATTTGGAGAAGTCACCCATGGGTACCAGTAGATCGAGACTGTGCACTCATGTTTATGGTGTCCAGGGGTTGGCACCCTAGGGCTTGATACACCCGAAGGGTGGACCTGGCACAGTTCGACTACAATTATGTTTGGGCCGTATTGACACCAACACGTGACGAGTTAGGCTTAGGGAGCCGATCGACTAGACCGTTTGGTTGGACCTTGCATTAGGGTCATTTCATGTTATTGGGCCAAAGCCTGGGCCAAGGGATCAATACTTGTTTATTCAAGTCATGTTAGTTTGCTAGTACACCTGTGGTGCAAAACCTTAATCCTGATTATGCGATGACACCTTTATCTACCTTGTTAGTAAATCATCATGCTAGTATCCTTATGATCGTACCTGCTGCTCATGCCAGTTAACTTTATCAGTTTACATTGATTGTAGTAGGGCTTACTCAGTCTTTTTGACTGACTTGTTTTCTTTCGCCTCTTTTCTTCCGTTTTCCCCCCAGGTTCTCAGGGAGGGAATATTGGAGCTTAGCTTGGATTTCTGACCGCTTGCTTGTGGGATTTAGCTCATGTACGATTTGACATGAAGCTAGCTATGGCTATCACTTCTTTTGGGGATTAGTACTTATGTATTTCAGTTTTCCAGTTGATGTTGTTTTATCTAGACTTGTTTATTTGGAAAGCTATGTTGTACCAGACTTGTTTTGAAATGGTTTAAAATCTTCCGCTGTTTTATCTATGTTATTTACTCTGTTTACATATATACATATGTTCTTGTTCTGCCTTGATATATCATTATGCATGTTTACCTGATTCAAACGCCCCTCCAAAGTCAGAGTGCTTGCAAGAGTCACCCTGGCGGAGGTGGGGTGTTACATTTGGTATCAGAGCATATGGTTTACGAGAAGGAACAAAAAGGTTTTTAGAAAACTTTTGGAAAACTATTTTCAAAACCAAGTATAAAGTATTTTCCAAAGAAAAGTCTAGTTTATTTTAAAGGCTATTCCCCAAAAAGCCATTAGCAAAATTCCTTCATTTTTTCGCCATTCTGATTCTGTCTTTTTCTTCGTTTTCAGTATGGCCGATAACTTTGCTATTCCGGAGGGAGTGCACGTACCTGTTTGGTATAGGAGACTTTTGGAGGCTAGGGCGACCGAAGCCGGCCCCGCAGATGTCCCTCCTCCTCCTCCTCCAGTAGTTAATGTTCCTCCTCCTCCTCCTCCAGTAGTTAATGTTCCTCCTCCTCCGGTAGTTAATGTTCCTCCTCCTCCTGTCGCTGAGGTTCCTCTTCCTCCTCCCCCTCAGCATCCTCAAGCCGACTTCGCAAAGACTTGCAAAGATTTCAAAGCAATGGGTGGCAAGAACTTCCAAGGCACTGAGACTTTTGTAGAGGCCAGAAATTGGTTGAAAGAGACCGAGGATTTATTTGCTATCTTTGGGTTAGACGATCAGAGGAAGATCTTGTTGGCGGTTTGGCTTATGAAGGATGAAGCTGCTTATTGGTGGGAAGTCACCAATGGTACTAGGCCTGTTGAGACTTGGGCCGATTTCAGGGCAAGGTTCATGCTTAAGTTTCTATCTTCTGCTGAGGAGAATCTGCAAATGGAGAGGTTCATAACTTTGAAACAAGGAGATATGTCTGTCAAAGAATATGTGAACAAGTTCAATCAGTTAGCTCGTTTTGGCTTGGATATGGTGAATACTCCTCAGAAGAAGGCTCTTCGTTTTGCTAGAGGATTGAATGAGCCGTTGCAGGGATGGCTATGTCACATATTCCCCATGGGGCCACGTTTGAGAGCTTGGTTGATATGGCGTTACTTCAGGGAGATGTCAAGAAAGAGACCAAGATGAGTGATACTCAAGCCAAGAAGACTGATTCCCAGGGAAAAGGAAGTCAGGGTAATCCAAGTGGTCAAAGCAGTCAAGGCAATCAGAACAAGAACAAGGGTCAAGGCAACAAGGGGAACAACAACAAGGGCAAGAACAACAAGGAGAAGTGCCATTATTGCGGTTCAGTTGGGCATCTTATTAAGGATTGTAAGAAGAGGAAAAGGAAGAATGGTGAATGCTTTTTCTGCGGTAAGACTGGACATTTCAGTAAGGATTGCCCGAAGAAGCAAGGGCAAGGCCAGGGTCAGACTCAGCGTGCTGGACCTTCAGGAGGGCAAGTTCATGCTCTCAATGTCGCTCCAGTTCCCGATCGAGGTAGTATTTCTGTTGAGAGCCTTGTATATATTTCTGATTTTCCAGTTCGTACCTTGTTTGATTCTGGTGCATCGCATAGCTTTATCTCATCTGATCTTGTTGATAGTTTGCACCTTAGTACTAGCTTGGTAGATGATCCCGTTTGTGTCTCAAATCCTATTGGGGGTTCCGCCCATTTGTCTATGATATGTGGGGATTTGAGGATCTCTATACTGAGTGTAGAGTTCTTGTGCAGTGCTTATGTTCTTGGTTTTAGGGGATACGGATTGATATTGGGCATGGATTGGCTGTCCAGATATGGAGCCATTCTTGATTGTGAGCATAGGGTCGTGAGGCTCGTGACTCGCCTCGGAAACACCCTAGAGATTTCTTGTGATCCGAGAGGTCCCGTCATGTTGTGCTATCTTGAATCACTCGACTCGTCAATGGAAGCTCTTCAGTCTGTGAGAGTGGTTCGAGAGTATCCGGATGTTTTCGATGAAGTTAGGGGGTTGCCCCCTAAGCGAGAGATTGATTTCCGCATTTATCTGGTGGATAATGCAAAGCCGGTTTCTTTGCCTGTTCGGCACATGGCTCCGCGTGAAAGGCGGGAGCTAAGTAAGCAAGTGAAAGAGTTGCTTGAGAAGAACTTCATTAGACGAAGTATATCTGAATGGGGAGCGCCTGTGGTATTTGCTACCAAGGCAGATGGTTCTCTCCGACTTTGTGTTGACTATCGAGAGTTGAATAAGCTGACTAAGAAGAACAGACACCCGTTACCGAGGATTGATGATCTCTTTGACCAACTTGTCGGTGCTTCTGTTTTCTCTCAGCTTGATCTTGCTACTGGATTCCATCAGCTCAGGGTAGCTGAAGATAGTATAGACAAGACTGCGTTCAGGACTCCAGATGGATTCTTCGAATGGCTTGTCATGCCGTTCGGCTTGACTAATGCACCCGCATATTTCGTGGACTTGATGAGTAGGGTGTTCAGGGAGTTCTTGAACAAGTTTGTCGTGGTCTTCGTAGATGATATTCTGATCTTCTCTAAGGATGAGGAAGAGCACGCAAGGCATCTCTTGGAGGTGATGGATACGCTTAGAGCTCATCAGTTGAAGGCCAAGTTCTCCAAGTGTCACTTTTGGAGAAGGGAAGTTAGATTCCTTGGGCATATAGTATTTAAGCAAGGCTTAGCGGTGGATCCCGCTAAGGTAGTTGCAGTTCAAGATTGGAAGACTCCAAGGAATGCAACCGAAGTGAGAAGTTTCCTAGGTCTTGCAGGCTTTTACCGGAAGTTCATCAAGGACTTCGCGAAGATTTCCGCTCCTCTCACTAAATTGACGAAGAAGAATTTAGTTTTTGCTTGGAGCATAGAATGCGAGCTTGCTTTTCAAAAGCTCAAGAGAGCTCTCACATCAGCACCTGTTCTAGCTTTGCCCGATGGAGGGAAGTTATTTACAGTATACACCGATGCATGTGGCACGGGGTTAGGAGTTGTTCTGATGCAAGAAGGAAGAGTGATATGCTTTGGCGGTAGACAACTCAAAGTGCATGAGAAGAATTATCCCACTCATGACTTAGAGTTGGCAGCAATAGTATATGCACTCAAGGCTTGGCGCCATTATCTTCTGGGAGAAAGATTTGAGCTTTATACCGACCACAAGTCATTGAAGTATCTCTTTTCTCAGAAGGATCTGAATCTGAGGCAACAAAGATGGATGGAATTCTTGGCGTCCTACGATTTTGAGATAGCTTATACCCCTGGCAAGGGGAATGTGGTAGCAGATGCATTGAGTAGAAGAAGGTTGACCCTAAGTCCTCTATTCGTTGAGATGAAGAATTTAGAGTATGTGGCAACCTTTGATTTCTCTTTGGCGGTTGAGTCGATGACCGGTTCTTTAGCATCTCTGGAACTCAGACCTACCCTTCTTGATCAAGTTGGGGCTTCGCAGAGAGGAGACCCTCAGATAGTTGAGATTATGGATAAGCTGATTCGAGGAGAGACGTCTAGTCATCTCGCTCGATATTCTATTGATGACAAGGGTTGGCTGAGGAGAGACGGAAGGTTATGTGTTCCAATGGTAGAAGATCTAGTACGAAGAGTTCTTGAGGAAGCGCATCGCTCTAAGTTGACTATACATCCAGGCGGAGATAAGATGTATAAAGATATGAAGCGCATTTTCTTTTGGCCTGGGATGAAGAAGGATGTGGCAGAGTTTGTCTCTAGATGTATCATTTGCCAGCAAGTTAAGGCCGAGTCGAAGAAGCCCGGTGGGCTATTGCATCCTCTAGACGTTCCACTATGGAAGTGGGAGAGTATTTCCATGGATTTTATCGATGGGCTACCAAGGTCAAGGAAAGGGAATACGAGCATTTGGGTTATTGTAGATAGACTCACGAAGAGTGCTCATTTCATTCAGGTGAAGAGCAAGAGAACCGCATCTTGGCTAGCGTCTGTATATCTTCGTGAGATTGTGAGGCTTCATGGAGTCCCTTCTAGTATTGTCAGTGACCGAGACCCAATCTTTACAAGTCAATTCTGGAATAGCTTGCAAGAAGCTATGGGCACGAGGTTGAATCTAAGTACGGCTTATCACCCACAGACGGACGGTCAAACCGAAAGGGTGAATAGGGTACTCGAGGATCTGTTGAGGCTTTGTATTCTGGATTTTGGTGGTACTTGGGAAGACCATCTTCCTCTTGTTGAGTTTGCATATAATAACAGTTATCAGGCAATCATAGGGATGGCACCATTTGAAGCTTTATATGGGAGGCCGTGCAAGTCGCCTACATGTTGGTGGGAGACTACAGATAAGCTTATACTTGGGCCTGATCTGATCAGAGATACATCCGAGAAGATCGAGATGATTCGGAGACGGATGAAAGCGGCCCAAGACCGACAGAAATCCTATGCTGATAAGCGAAGAACTGATTTGGAGTTTGATGTAGGGGATATGGTTTTCGTGAAGGTTTCTCCTTTGCGGAATGTGGTCCGATTCGGAGCCGTTGGGAAGTTAGCACCGAGGTTTGTTGGACCATTCCCTATTATAGAGAGAATCGGGCAGATGGCTTATAGAGTGAAGTTGCCCGAGAAGCTTGCCGGAGTACACGATGTTTTTCATGTCTCGCATCTCCGGAAGTGTTTACATGAATCAGCAGAGGTTGTCGAGCCGAGTGTTCTGAAAGATGTGGAAGTGGAGAAAGAGGCTACCTTGAGGAGAGCTCCGATTCGTATCTTGGGGACGGAGACCAAGAAGCTAAGGAATCGAGAGGTCAAGTTGGTGAAGGTTCAATGGGGTGAAGCCGAAGAAGACGCAACTTGGGAAACCGAGGAGAAGATGTGTGGGCTTTATCCATTCCTTTTTGAGGGTACACTCTCAATCTCTTTTCTTTGTTAGCATATCTTTCTCTTTGCTATCCATGTTTATCTAGTTTATCGTGTTAATCTTGTCATGAGAACCTTAGGTAGAAACCCTTTGGATGAAACATGTGTTTGAAACATGTTATGCTTGATGGTTGCAAGTGGTTGCAAGTGTTTGCAAGTGGTTACTCGTGGATGCATTATACACGTTAGGCACTAGATCGGCTCACACACTCCTCATATTGCATATGCATGAGTGTTTATGCTTATTCATGGATGAAAATTTTTGTGTTATCACATGGATGTTGCATATTGATGTATGTGATGTGCACCCATATAGATGTTATACATTATGTTAGGAATTGCATACATATGGATTCATTTCACTAACATAATTTGCATTGAGGATATTTGCATTAGATAAGGACATATACACACACCTTTGCATAT
Source organism: Allium sativum (assembly GCA_030737875.1). Taxonomy (NCBI): domain Eukaryota; kingdom Viridiplantae; phylum Streptophyta; class Magnoliopsida; order Asparagales; family Amaryllidaceae; genus Allium; species Allium sativum. The sequence continues at coordinate 875,916,140 of CM060909.1, forward strand.
GTTCATACAACATTTAGAATCTTGTAAGGACAATGATTGCTCGTGGATGATGTTTTAAGTAGATGGATGATTGGATGGTAGGATACGTTCTTCCTAACTTGAAGATTTCGGGGACGAAATCCTTTAAGGAGGGGAGAATGTAACAACCCGTATTTTCAGTAACCTGTTGTAACATAAATCGAGGCAGAATTTAATTCTAAAATCTGAATCAAGGGAAACAGGCTATGCCATTGCGTTCGTCTCGGAAAAATACGCGAAATAGAGTCCGAGTTTTCGAAAATCGGAGTCCGTATGACCCGATTAAGGCCCAACGAAGTTTTCAGAAAATTCCAAAGCAAAAACAGATTTCAAATTCAAGTTTGAATTTGAAAATTGGGCCAGTTTGGGCCAGGCGGGAAAATTCCCGCCAGAGTACCCAAGTCGACAGCCCTGTCGACTTGGGAGTCGACTTGGTTGGACCCAAGTCGACAGCCCTGTCGACTTGGCTGTCGACTTGGTCCAGCCGGGCTGTTTAGCCTGGTGCACCATTTTGAGATTGTGTTGAGCTTGGGGGCCAGATTCGATTTTAAGGGCTGAGATTGCAACTAGGGTTTAATCCTATGGCCTAAAACACTTGCCTAATCTATAAATAAGGCCCTAACCTAACCCTAAATCATCATTATTCAACCCTACAACTAAACTATGGCAAAATCAATCCTCTCATGGCCTCCACTCTCTTCATAAAATTCCTAAATAAATTTCTAAGTGATTTTCCATGCATACAAGTGTTTTCAAACTTGTATGAGCATCATTAGCTTGCATTCCAATCAAGTTTCTATGTTTGCATCATAAAGAAAGAGTTTTGATCATTTTGGCTCAAGGGTTTTTATGTTAGAGCTTGCATTTTGGGTTTGATTGATTTCATAAGGGCTTTGTCATATTTTTGTGACTTCTTAAGCATTGTAAGCCCTATTCTACTTTCATACTTAAACTCTAAAGTTAAATGTATGATATGCAAGTTTATATGCAAGTTTACTATGCTATGATATGCAAGTTTATCATATTGTAATATGCAAGTTTATATGCAAGTATGTCATGTTATGATATGCAAGTATGCCATGCTATGATATGCAAGTTCATCATGTCATGTTATGCAGGTTTACCATGTTATGCTATGCAAGTATGCCATGTTATGATATGCAAGTATGTTTTGCAAGTTTGGGATGATCATCTTGTTCATGTTATCATGTTATGCAAGCTTATCTTGAGTATGTGAACATAAAGCTTCAAGCTTTATGCTAAAGGTTGCATTTTGGCAACATGTAAGTTATCATATCTCTTATGATAACTTGCATGTGAGGCTAAATGCGAACTTATGGCCATTTCTACATGTCATTTAGCACCATGTATCACCAATATGCCAAGTTTGGTTTTATGCATGCTTTTGGGGCCTAAAAATGTAATATGCAAGTATATGAACACATATACATTTCATATGCCACCATGTTGAACTTGTGGCTTCAACACCTTTTATGTCATGATTATGCCAAGTTCCCTCTTTCTATCCTTTATGCACTATTGCGATATGTAAGCGATGGGATTGCGTCTGGGGTTGGGTAAAAGTAAAAGACATAAAAACATAAGCTTGGGAATTTACCTATTAAGTTAGGTCTACCCATTGGGAATTTACCTATTAAGTTAGGTCTACCCAATTGCTTGAAAATTTGTAACATGTTTTGGAAACATGATGGACATGACACTTAGAAAAGATAAGTGTGGCCAACTCGAGGTTGGGTTGAGTTTGTAGCGTAAACCTACCCGGAACCGACCGGCTTAACTAGTTGCTACAAACAATAGGACCCAATGTGAGAAGTTGGTCAGGTTGTACCTTGAACCCGAGGTTAGACCAAGTTGTGGCGTAAAGCTACCCGGACCCGCCCGACTTAACTAGTAACCACAACGAGGTCTAATGTGAGAGGTTAAGGCACATTAAATTAATTAATGCCTCGTGATTAGGGTTAAGTCATGGTCCACTTAATACTTAACCAATTTGGGCTTGGTAGATTAATCGGGGTTAAGTCGTGAACTCATCGTTACACTTAACCAAGTTAATCCATGATTAGCAAGAGGGTTAATCCGTACTTAACCCACTAGAAAATCCTAGCAATGGGGGGCCCACTCCGCAGTAAATCCCCAAAAATTGGTATCATTAAGGCCCTAGGGACTAGGCTAGGGAGGGGGCACGATTACTGGGCTGGAGGTAAGCGACCCAATAAACGACGGCCGGGTGGTACGCCGATGTAGTTCCGGACTGACTATGGTCGTGCACGTAGTCCGTATTTGGAGAAGTCACCCATGGGTACCAGTAGATCAAGACTGTGCACTCATGTTTATGGTGTCCAGGGGTTGGCACCCTAGGGCTTGATACACCCGAAGGGTGGACCCGGCACAGTTCGACTACAATTATGTTTGGGCCGTATTGACACCAACACGTGACGAGTTAGGCTTAGGGAGCCGATCGACTAGACCGTTTGGTTGGACCTTGCATTAGGGTCATTTCATGTTATTGGACCAAAGCCTGGGCCAAGGGATCAATACTTGTTTATTCAAGTCATGTTAGTTTGCTAGTACACCTGTGGTGCAAAACCTTAATCCTGATTATGCGATGACACCTTTATCTACCTTGTTAGTAAATCATCATGCTAGTATCCTTATGATCGTACCTGCTGCTCATGCCAGTTAACTTTATCAGTTTACATTGATTGTAGTAGGGCTTACTCAGTCTTTTTGACTGACCTGTTTTCTTTCGCCTCTTTTCTTCCGTTTTCCCCCCCAGGTTCTCAGGGAGGGAATATTGGAGCTTAGCTTGGATTTCTGACCGCTTGCTTGTGGGATTTAGCTCATGTACGGTTTGACATGAAGCTAGCTATGGCTATCACTTCTTTTGGGGATTAGTACTTATGTATTTCAGTTTTTCAGTTGATGTTGTTTTATCTAGACTTGTTTATTTGGAAAGCTATGTTGTACCAGACTTGTTTTGAAATGGTTTAAAATCTTCCACTGTTTTATCTATGTTATTTACTCTGTTTACATATATACATATGTTCTTGTTCTTCCTTGATATATCATTATGCATGTTTACCGGATTCAAACGCCCCTCCAAAGTCAGAGTGCTTGCAAGAGTCACCCTGGCGGAGGTGGGGTGTTACAAGTGACTACTTATTTTATTGGAGAGAGGAGAAAGCAGTGGAAGTAGAATTTATGAGAGAGTTGTTGATTTGTCAAGTAGATCATCTTTTTCTTCCGCCACTTTTCTTATTTTCTTCTGTGTGGTTGTTTCTATGATTTATGAGAAAGTGGCAATTACCCTAGTTCTTATTTGTTTTATTTGTTTGTTGGGTAGGAATTTACACTGATAGTAACTAGGCTTAGCCATTTTTTTTCCTTTTTTCAGAAAAGGAAAAGGACGTTTGTGATCCTTTTCCTCGGCCCAAATGAGAACATTAATTTGTCACGTATGTTTTTTTCTTCTTCAGAAAATGTGTGTATATATATATAAACCAAAACAGAGATAATAACCAATCTTCTTTGGCTAACAAAAACGGTCTAGCAAAGGACTAGAACCATAGAAAGAAAGGCGAAATCAAAACCAGAATAAAATAAAATAAAAACCCATCTCCACAAGAGAGTACAACAATGCACCATTGACACCAACAAAACAAAAACCAAGCCAACATGAACACAGGGCTCATAAGAAAGGCAAGAGCACCGTGTTAGACGAGGCTGGAGAAAGCCGAGAGCCTCCAAGCACCGTGAAATGACCTATGGCGGCTATAATATGGAGATGAACGGAGGGTTTATGGGTATGATGGTGTCGAATGAGTTTGTGTGTTTTCCGGTGATTGGGGTGGAAAAGGGGTTGGAGGTCTAAAGAAGAAAGGAAGCACATGACGTGGGGAAGTTATTGGGGATGGCATGGTCACCTCCGGTGATCGAAGGTGAGAGAAATTGGCTGATGTCTGATTTTCGATCGAAGCACTTTTTTGGGCAGTTAGGGCATGCTCGGGGGTCGAACTCCTTGTCGGTGGAAAATCTCGGTGAGGGGAGGTGACGGCGTATCAGTGGTCGGCCCAGGTGGTCAGGAGCAGCAGCGCGACGTTGAATGGAGTGATCGTGTTCATGGGTTTCGAATAGTAGGAGAGGTATCTGGGTCGAGAACTTCGAATCGGGAAAACGTGTGTGATTAGGAAAAGATTAATAACATGTTTAAGGTATATAAAGGTATAATTAATTAATAATTTATTTAATTTAATAATCGTTTAAAGCATTAACTTGGAATTGGTATATTTCATTCATACGTTATCAGAATTCAATGAAACAAGATTCGATAGGATCATGCCGACGAATACTACACTGCTGAGCTAGTTAGGAAGGATTCAAAGCAATTGGATTTTCATTTAATTTTAAATGCTTGTTTAAAATTAAACGAAACAACGCAAATTCATCAAATCAAAAACAAACATGAGTTATCGCAATCTTTCTGAAACTCTATGATGTGATAAAAACTCGTATAATCTGTAGTTGATAATATAAGATGGTTGATTGGATGCCTTGGATACTATTTGTTGTTATTGATTGACGTTAATTATATTTATCTCATCAGATGAAATTTCTATTTCATATATTATTATAAAATGTTATAATAAGCAACGATGCAGGGAAGAACAGGTTGGAGGGATCCAACCGGATTCCTTAATATTATATATGTTGTTTGTTTTCATATCATTTATATATGAATTGTTAAACCCAAATGATATTGAAAATCTGTTTGGATGATGAACATTGCATTGAAATTCAACGTTGTAGTGATTTTAACCAATAGACGGTATTGATTAAGGGATTGGCAGCAAATGGCCTGAAATCCGCCTTTTTGTTAAGACGTTGATTTGCCATCAGGTGAATTGACAAAGTTAAGTAATAAAAATTATTTTTATAACTGAAGTGAAGTTTTAAATTATATTTTATTTAAAAATAGAAGTTATATTATTAACTTAATATTGTATAGTTGATTTTTTTTGTAAAGTAAGTGAATGGTTTGTTTTGACATTTAATGAGCATTATAAGCAAATAAAGCAGTAATTAACCCATGGTTAATAATTAAGGATAACAGTTGCTAAGCATAAACAATATTATTATATTAATTATATTAATCTAATGAGAAGTAATTGAAATCAGTTAACAAATTAACAAATGGTTTAAAGTTGACTAAGTCAACCGTTTGGTTTAAAATTTGTAACACCCCACCTCCGCCAGGGTGGCTCTTGCAAGCACTCTGACTTTGGAGGGGCGTTTGTACCGGGTAAACATGCATAATGATATATCAAGGCAGAACAAGAACATATGTATATATGTAAACAGAGTAAATAAGATAAGTAAAACAGCGGAAGATTTCAAACTATTTCAAAACAAGTCTGGTACAACATAATGTCAACTTTCCAAATACACAAGTCTAGATAAAAACAACATCACTGAAAAACTGAAATACATAAGTACTATCCCCAAAATAAGTGATAACCATAGCTAGCTTCATGTCAAGACCGTACATGAGCTAAAATCCCACAATTAAGCGATCAGAAGTCCAAGCTAAGCTCCAATATTCCCACCCTGAGAAACTGGGGGGGGGGAACGGAAGAAAAGAGGCGAAAGAAAAACAGGTCAGTCAAAAAGACTGAGTAAGCCATACTACAATCAATGTAAACTGATAAAATTAACTGGCATGAGCAGCAGGGATGAACATAAGGATAACAACATACTAGCATGATGATTAACTAACAAGGTAGATAAAGGTGTCATCGCATAATCAGGTTTAAGGTTTTTGCACCACAGGTGTACTAGCAAGCTAACATGACTTGAATAAAAAGTATTGATCCCTTGGCCCAAGCTTTGGCCCAATAACATGAAGTGACCCTAATACGAGGTCCAACCAAACGGTCTAGTCGATCGGCTCCCTATAAGCCTAACTCGTCACGTGTTGGTGTCAATACGGCCCAAACATAATTGTAGTCGGACTGTGCCGGGTCTCCCGTCGGGTGCATCAAGCCCTAGGGTGTCAACCCCTGGACACCATAAACATAAGTGCACAGTCTTAGATCTACTGGTACCCATGCTTGACTTCTCCAAATACGGACTACGTGCACGACCATAGTCCGTCCGGAACTACATCAGCGTACCACTCTGCCGTCGTTTTTGGTCACTTACCTCAAGTCCAGTAATCGTGCCCCCACCCTAGCCTAGTCCCTAGGGTCTTAATGATACAAACTTGGGATTACTGCTGGAGTGGACCCCCATTGCTAGGATTTTCTAGTGGGTTAAGTACGGTTTAACCCTTTTGCTAATCATGGATTAACTTGGTTAAGTGTAACGATGGGTTCACGACTTAACCCCGATTAATCCACCAAGCCCAAATTGGTTAAGTATTAAGTGGACCATGACTTAACCCTAATCATGAGGCATTAATTAATTTAATGCGTCTTAACCTCTCACATTAGACCTTGTTGTGGTTACTAGTTAAGCCGGGCGGGTCCCGGTAGCTTTACACCACAACTTGGTCTAACCTCGGGTTCAAGGTACCACATGACCAACTTCTCACATTGGGTCCTATTGTTTGTAGCAACTAGTTAAGCCGGTCGGTTCCGGGTAGTTTTACGCTACAAACTCAACCCAACCTCGAGTTGGTCACACTTATATTTTCTAAGTGTCATGTCCATCATGTTTCCAAAACATATTACAAGTTTTCAAGAATTTGGGTAGACCTAACTTAATAGGTAAATTCCCAATGGGTAGACCTAACTTAATAGGTAAATTCCCAATCTTATGTTTTTATGTCTTTTAAGTTTACCCAACCCCAAACGCAATCCCATCGCTTACATAATCGCAATAGCGCATAAAGGATAGAAAGAGGGAACTTGGCATAATCATGACATAAAGGTGTTGAAGCCACAAGTTTAACATGGTGGCATATGAAATGTACATATGTTCATATACTTGCATATTACATTTTTAGGCCTCAAAAGCATGCATAAAACCAAACTTAGCATATTGGTGATACATGGTGATAAATGACATGTAGAAATGGCCATAAGTTCGCATTTAGCCTCACATGCAAGTTATCATAAGAGATATGATAACTTACATGTTGCCAAAATGCAACCTTTAGCATAAAGCTTGAAGCTTTAAGCTCATAAACCCAAGATAAGCTTGCATAACATGATAACATGAACAAAATTATCAACCCAAACTTGCATAACATAACTTGCATATCATATGACAAACTTGCATATCAAACTTGCATAACATAACATGGTAAACTTGCATATCATAACATGTCAAACTTGCATAACATGACATAGTAAACTTGCATATCATGGAAAACTTGCATATCATAATGATCAACCAAACTTGCATCATTCATTTAACTTTAGAGTTTAAATATGAAAGTAGAAAAGGGCTTACAATGCTTATGAAGACACAAAAATATATATAGATTGAGACAAAGCCCTTATGCAATCAAATAAACCCAAAATGCAAGCTCCAATAGAAAAACCCTTGAGCCAAAATGATCAAAACCCTTGCTTTATGATGTAAATATGGAAACTTGACTTGAATGCAAGCTAATGACACTCATACAAGCTTGAAAACACTTGTATGCATGGAAAATCTCTCATAGAAATAACTTAGAAATTTTATGAAGAGAGTGGAGGCCATGAGAGGGATAATTTTGCCATAGTTTAGTTGTAGGGTTGAATAATGATGATTTAGGGTTAGGTTAGGGGCTTCTTTATAGAGATTAGGATTAGTTTCAACCTTAGGATTAAACCCTAATTCCAATCTCAGCCCTTAAAACCGAATCTGGCCCCAAAACCTAACCAAAACCCCAAAATGGTGCACCAGGCAAAACTGCTCGGCTGAACCAAGTCGACAGCCAAGTCGACAGGGCTGTCGACTTGGGTCCAACCAAGTCGACTGCCAAGTCGACAGGCCTGTCGACTTGGTTGGCTTGGCGGGAAATTTCCCGCCTAGCCTTCCAGGCCCGAAATTCGAAATTTGAACTTGAAATTCAAATCTGTTTTGAACTTGAAATTTTCTGAAAACTTCACTGGGCCTTAATCGAGTCATACAGACTCCGATTTTCGAAAACTCGGACTCTATTTCGCGTATTTTTCCGAGACGAACGCAATGGCATAGCCCGTTTCCCTTGATTTAGATTTATAAATTAAATTCTGCCTCGATTTACGTTATAATAGGTTATTGAAAATACGGGTTGTTACATTCTCCCCTGCTTAAAAGATTTCGTCCCCGAAATCTTCAAGTTAGGAAGAACGTATCCTACCATCCAACATCCATCTACTCAAAACATCATCCACGAGCAATCATTGTCCTTACAAGATTCTAAATGTTGTATGAACATATGCAAAGGTGTGTGTATATGTACTTATCTAATGCAAATATCATCAATGCAAATTATGTTAGTGAAACGAATCCATATGTATGCAATTCCTAACATAATGTATAACATCTATATGTGTGCACATAACATACATCCATATGCAACATCCATGTGATAACACAAAAATTTTCATCCATGAATAAGCATAAACACTCATGCATATGCAATATGAGGAGTGTGTGAGCCGATCTAGTGCCTAACGTGTATAATGCATCCACGAGTAACCACTTGCAAACACTTGCAACCACTTGCAACCATCAAGCATAACATGTTCCAAACACATGTTTCATCCAAAGGGTTTCTACCTAAGGTTCTCATGACAAGATTAACATGATAAACTAGAAAATCAAGACAAACATGGATAACAAAAGATATGCTACAAAGAGATTGGGAAGATAAGCAGGATATACTCCTTTCGGATTACAAGAAATCCCTTCCTAACCCAACCCATATTCTATAAAAGCCCAAAACGTTTAGTCAACCTAACGGACCCCTCCAAACCCTGACATGTATTACTAGCCAATAAGTCATACCTCCCGACAGAAATAGGACCGAGAATGGGACCGAGAGGATATGCGAGTAAGCTCTACGGAACAATAGGGATCAAGGATATACTCTTAGAAAGAGATATAAAACGCGTATCTAGTCTTCAGTCTTCTAAGCCGCATTTTCTTGTGCTTAATCCCATCGTGCCTTGACTGTCTTTTAACTTCGCAATTCCATAGTTCTTAATTCTTGTTCCCAAAATATGAGTTAGAACCCATTTCATTGTCGCCTCTCGTCTTCCTCTTTCACTTACTCTTCTATCATTCTTGGCTTAAACATAACTATGACCTCATGGTTTCATGCAAGCTCTCCAAAATTCACCAGTGAATCCTGGATCTCGTTTACTTACTATAAAGTATTCCACGCAGCAGAACTTTTCTTGAAAATACCAATCCACGTTGCCAATTGCTCTTACTAACGTGATTTTCTATAACTCATGCTTGAACGAAATGAACCATCCGCCTGTGAATGATAGGCCGTACTTAGATTCAGTCGCTTGCCCATGACTTCCCGTAGACTATTCCAAAACTGGCTAGTGAAAATTGAGTCATTGTTACTAACTATCCTTTAGGGAACCCCGTGCAACCGCTTTATTTCTTGAAAGTAAACTATCGCTAGTTATGATGCAGTCCTTTCGCTCTTTACCGGAGTGAAATGAGCACTCTTCGTGAGTCTACCTACTATGACCCACATGCTCTTATTCCCTTTCTTGATCTAGGCAGTCCATCCACGAAATCCTTCGTGACGTTTTTCCCTCTTCCATTGCGGGGACCTCCAATGGATATAATAGCCCACCGGGCTTCTATGACTCGGCCTTTAACCTGTTGGCACAACATGCACCTTGGGACAAACTCGGCCACCTCCTCGGGTGATGTGCATCTTCAAGAACCTTCTTTCTCTCATCGCGTCTTAGCCATCCCTTGTCATCTATAGCGAGGTGACTTACCATCTCGCCTTGAATCAACTTGTCCATGATCTCGACTAACTGCGGGTCTTCTTTCTGTGAAGTCCCTACTTGATCCAGAAGGGTAGGTCTAAGCTCAAGGGACGCTAACTAACTAATTAAACTGAGAGAACTTCTTACTTAAATTGTCATCGTCGGAGCTTTTCGGTTTTGAACCGCGACCACTTTAGCAGGATCCACCACTAAGCCTTGCTTAGAAACCATGTGCCCAAGAAATCTAACTCCTTTTTCTCCAAAATGACATTTGGAGGACTTGGCTTTCAACCGATGCGCTCTAAGCGTATCCATCACCTCCTTGAGATGTCTAGCATGTTCTTCCTCGTTCTTTAAGAAAGTCAGGATATCGTCTACAAAGACTACCACAAACTCGTTCAGGAACTCCCTAGACACCCTACTCATCAAGTCCACGAAGTAGGCGGGTGCATTAGTCAAACCGAATGGCATGACCAGCCATTCTAAGAATCCATCTGGAGTTCTGAACGCAGTTTTGTCTATACTATCTTCAGCTACTCTGAGCTGATGGAATCCAGTAGCAAGATCAAGAGAAAACAGATGTTCCTACAAGCTGATCAAACAAATCATCGATCCTTGGTAATGGTTGTCTATTCTTCTTGTTTTACTCACGATAATTAACATACGGGCGAAGCGAACTGTCCACATTACTAGCGAATACTACTAGAGCACCCTCCTCAGAAATGCTTCATTGTATGAAGTTCTTCTCAAGCAACTCCTTGACTTGCTTTCTTAACTCTCATCTTGCGGGACCATGTGCCTAACCGGCCACGTAACTGGCTTGGCATTATCAACCAGATAAATGCGAAAATCTATCTCGCGTTTAGGGGTAACCCCTTCACTTCACCCAAGATATCAGGATATTCTCGGACCACCCTCATAGATTGCAAACTATCGATAGACGAGTTGAGGGATTCAAGATAACACAACGTGACGGGACCCATAGGGTTACAAGAAATTTTTAGGGTATTACCGAGGCGAGTCATGAGCCTCACAACCCTATGCTCAAAAATCAAGGATGGCTCCAAAACTGGACAATCAATCCATGCCCAAAATCAACCCATACCCTATGAAACCGAGAATATAAGCATCACACGAGAACTCTACACTAAAGATAGAGATTTTCAAATCCACGTAGATAATAGACAAATGGGCGGAAACCCCAATTGGATTTGAAACACACACGGGATCATTAACTAGACTAGTACCTAGGTGCAAACTTTCAACTAGATCAGATGAAATAAACTATGCGATGTGCCAGAATCAAACAAAGTACAAACAGGAAAATCAGAAATGTAAACAAGACTTTCAACAGAAACACTACCTCGATCATGAGCTGAAAGAACGATGTTGAGGGGATAAACTCGCCCTCCAGATGGTCTTGCACATTGAGTCTGACCTTGCCCTTGCTTCTTCGGGCAATCTTTGCTGAAATGTCCAAACTCACCACAATGAAAGCATTCACCACTCTTCCTTTTTCTCTTCCTACAATCCTTAATAAGATGCCCAACTGAACCGCAATAATGGCACTTCCTCTTGTCGTTATTGCCCTTGCTATTGTTCCCCTTGTTGCCTTGACTCTTGTTCTTGCGGTTTTTGGAGTTCTTGCCTTGCTTCCCGGAATTCACCGTTCCTTCCGACGTAGGCCCTCCCTTCTTCGGGCAGTCCCTAGTGAAGTGTCCCATTTCTCCACAGTCAAAGCAAGTGCCCTTCCTCTTTCTGCAATCCTTGTTTAGATGAGTCAAGCTTCCACAAGTAAAGCACTTCTTTTCCCTCTTATCTTCAGACTTCTCCTCCTTCTTTTTCATTTCCTTTTTGGGCTCCGTTTCCTTGTTTTGAGACTCATTCATCTTGACCTCCTTCTTGTCACTCCTATTCTCTTCATTGAGTAGGGCCATATTCACCAAACTCTCGAAAGTTGCCCCCAAGGGTATATGAGACATGGCTAAACCATGTAATGGCTCGTTTAATCCTAGAGCAAAGTATAGGGCCTTCTTCTGAGCTGTGTTAACCAAGTCTGAACCGACCCGAGCCAGTTGATTAAACTTATCTACGTATTCCCTAATAGCCATGTCCCCTTGCTTCAGTGATAGGAACATTAGTCCAAACTTTCCCCGAAAGTCATCCCAAGTCTCAATTGGCCTAGTAGCGGTGGTGACCACCCACCAACGTGCAGCTTCTTCCTTTAGCAACCACACTGCCAATAAAACCTTCCTACGGTCATCTATATCAAAGAAGGCAAAAAGATCTTCGGTTTCTTTCAACCAATTCCTTGCCTCTACATAAGTCTCGGTTCCAATGAAATTCTTGCAACCCATCGCCTTAAAGTCTTTGCAAATCTCCGTGAAATCCTCTTGTGGATGCTGAGGGGGAGGAGGAAGAGGAACCTCAGCGACAGGAGGAGGAGGAACATTAACTACCGGAGGAGGAGGAGGAACATCGGCGGGGCCGGCTTCGATCGCCCTAGCCTCCAAAAGTCTCCTATACCAAATAGGTACTTGAGCGCCTTCCGGAATGGCAAAGTTATCGGCCATACTGAAAACGAAGAAAAAGATAGATTCAGAATAGAGAAAAACGAAGGAATTTTTGCTAATGGCTTTTTGGGGAATAGCCTTTAAAATAAACTAGACTTTTCTTTGGAAAATACTTTATACTTGGTTTTGAAAATAGTTTTCCAAAAGTTTTAAAAACCTTTTTGTTCCTTCTCGTAAACCATATGCTCTGATACCAAATATAACACCCCACCTCCGCCAGGGTGGCTCTTGCAAGCACTCTGACTTTGGAGGGGCGTTTGTACCAGGTAAACATGCATAACGATATATCAAGGTAGAACAAGAACATATGTATATATGTAAACAGAGTAAATAAGATAAGTAAAACAGCGGAAGATTTCAAACTATTTCAAAACAAGTCTGGTACAACATAATGTCAACTTTCCAAATACACAAGTCTAGATAAAAACAACATCACTGAAAAACTGAAATACATAAGTACTATCCCCAAAATAAGTGATAACCATAGCTAGCTTCATGTCAAGACCGTACATGAGCTAAAATCCCACAAGCAAGCGATCAGAAGTCCAAGCTAAGCTCCAATATTCCCACCCTGAGAACCTTGGGGGGGGGAAACGGAAGAAAAGAGGCGAAAGAAAAACAGGTCGGTCAAAAAGACTGAGTAAGCCCTACTACAATCAATGTAAACTGATAAAATTAACTGGCATGAGCAGCAGGGATGAACATAAGGATAACAACATACTAGCATGATGATTAACTAACAAGGTAGATAAAGGTGTCATCGCATAATCAGGTTTAAGGTTTTTGCACCACAGGTGTACTAGCAAGCTAACATGACTTGAATAAACAAGTATTGATCCCTTGGCCCAAGCTTTGGCCCAATAACATGAAGTGACCCTAATACGAGGTCCAACCAAACGGTCTAGTCGATCGGCTCCCTATAAGCCTAACTCGTCACGTGTTGGTGTCAATACGGCCTAAACATAATTGTAGTCGGACTGTGTCGGGTCTCCCGTCGGGTGCATCAAGCCCTAGGGTGTCAACCCCTGGACACCATAAACATAAGTGCACAGTCTTAGATCTACTGGTACCCATGCTTGACTTCTCCAAATACGGACTACGTGCACGACCATAGTCCGTCCGGAACTACATCGGCGTACCACTCTGCCGTCGTTTTTGGTCACTTACCTCAAGTCCAGTAATCGTGCCCCCACCCTAGCCTAGTCCCTAGGGTCTTAATGATACAAACTTGGGATTACTGCTGGAGTGGACCCCCATTGCTAGGATTTTCTAGTGGGTTAAGTACGGTTTAACCCTTTTGCTAATCATGGATTAACTTGGTTAAGTGTAACGATGGGTTCACGACTTAACCCCGATTAATCCACCAAGCCCAAATTGGTTAAGTATTAAGTGGACCATGACTTAACCCTAATCATGAGGCATTAATTAATTTAATGCGCCTTAACCTCTCACATTAGACCTTGTTGTGGTTACTAGTTAAGCCGGGCGGGTCCGGGTAGCTTTACACCACAACTTGGTCTAACCTCGGGTTCAAGGTACAACATGACCAACTTCTCACATTGAGTCCTATTGTTTGTAGCAACTAGTTAAGTCGGTCGGTTCCGGGTAGTTTTACGCTACAAACTCAACCCAACCTCGAGTTGGTCACACTTATATTTTCTAAGTGTCATGTCCATCATGTTTCCAAAACATATTACAAGTTTTCAAGAATTTGGGTAGACCTAACTTAATAGGTAAATTCCCAATGGGTAGACCTAACTTAATAGGTAAATTCCCAATCTTATGTTTTTATGTCTTTTAAGTTTACCCAACCCCAAACGCAATCCCATCGCTTACATAATCGCAATAGCGCATAAAGGATAGAAAGAGGGAACTTGGCATAATCATGACATAAAGGTGTTGAAGCCACAAGTTTAACATGGTGGCATATGAAATGTACATATGTTCATATACTTGCATATTACATTTTTAGGCCTCAAAAGCATGCATAAAACCAAACTTAGCATATTGGTGATACATGGTGATAAATGACATGTAGAAATGGCCATAAGTTCGCATTTAGCCTCACATGCAAGTTATCATAAGAGATATGATAACTTACATGTTGCCAAAATGCAACCTTTAGCATAAAGCTTGAAGCTTTAAGCTCATAAACCCAAGATAAGCTTGCATAACATGATAACATGAACAAAATGATCAACTCAAACTTGCATAACATAACTTGCATATCATATGACAAACTTGCATATCAAACCTGCATATCAAACTTGCATAACATAACATGGTAAACTTGCATATCATAACATGTCAAACTTGCATAACATGACATAGTAAACTTGCATATCATGGCAAACTTGCATATCATAATGATCAACCAAACTTGCATCATTCATTTAACTTTAGAGTTTGAATATGAAAGTAGAAAAGGGCTTACAATGCTTATGAAGACACAAAAATATATATAGATTGAGACAAAGCCCTTATGCAATAAAATAAACTCAAAATGCAAGCTCCAATAGAAAAACCCTTAAGCCAAAATGATCAAAACCCTTGCTTTATGATGTAAATATGGAAACTTGACTTGAATGCAAGCTAATGACACTCATACAAGCTTGAAAACACTTGTATGCATGGAAAATCTCTCATAGAAATAACTTAGAAATTTTATGAAGAGAGTGGAGGCCATGAGAGGGATAATTTTGCCATAGTTTAGTTGTAGGGTTGAATAATGATGATTTAGGGTTAGGTTAGGGGCTTATTTATAGAGATTAGGATTAGTTTCAACTTTAGGATTAAACCCTAATTCCAATCTCAGCCCTTAAAACCGAATCTGGCCCCAAAACCTAACCAAAACCCCAAAATGGTGCACCAGGCAAAACTGCCCGGCTGAACCAAGTCGACAGCCAAGTCGACAGGGCTGTCGACTTGGGTCCAACCAAGTCGATTGCCAAGTCGATAGGCCTGTCGACTTGGTTGGCTTGGCGGGAAATTTCCAGCCTAGCCTTCCAGGCCCGAAATTCGAAATTTGAACTTGAAATTCAAATCTGTTTTGAACTTGAAATTTTCTGAAAACTTCACTGGGCCTTAATCGGGTCATACGGACTCCGATTTTCGAAAACTCGGACTCTATTTCGCGTATTTTTCCGAGACGAACGCAATGGCATAGCCCGTTTCCCTTGATTCAGATTTATAAATTAAATTCTGCCTCGATTTACATTATAACAGGTTATTGAAAATACGGGTTGTTACAAAATTGGTTATTAGATTAATTGGTCTTCAATTAATCTAATGAACATAGTTTAACGAATAGTCATTTAAATTTAATAGTATTCTTAAATGAAATTTACTTTTTAAAGATTATTAATGTAATCAGTTACAGTTTAATATTTTCAATTTAAAAAGTGATCAACTAATCTATTTTAGTTAATGAAGAAGTAAACTGTTTTTACTTCAGTAAACAATGAAGTTAATTTTTTTTAAAATTAATAATAATCAAAGTGATTACTTCTTAAATGAAATCTATTTGAGAAGTAATCGAGTATGGAAGGCGATTTAGTTAATTTTGAGAAGAATTCACAGAAGGATTTTATAATGAAATCCAAGTTTGATTAACGAAGTTATAAAAGAGATTTGCGCTAATGCAATAATTTAAAATAAATACTTTATTAAAGATCTGAATTGAGTAAAAAGAATTGGGATGAAAAGAAGGCTTTCAAGAATGCGAAGGAAGATACTAATCGAATTTTGGGCAAGGGATGGTTGATGGGTTATTAATATAAATCCAAACTAAGTTATAATAAGATGTTAATGGATTTGGGTAAAGAAGTTTATAAATGGATTTTAATACAAAGATTTAATTATATAATAATATTAAATGGTTTGGTAAAGTATTAGCAAATGGATTATCGTAATATAATCCAAGTTTTATATAAAGAGGTTACTGAATCAACGATTCAAGCAAAAATGGTTATGATCAACAAAGAATTCTCAAAGAAAGGTTATGGTTTATAAAACCATGTTTTAATAAAATAGAAAATAAGAATTGGTTATAGGTGAATATAGATTTTTGAGTTAAGGACTTTTATCTATCTCAAGATAAGAACATTGTCGATCAAAGTCCGCGAGGTAAATAAAATACCTCAACTTGAAAGACTTCAATATTATCGAGGGATGGTATTTGTTTGTGACGATAAGGGATGTTGGAATTAGTTATTATTTCCATAGGTGGAATATTGGAACGTTATTTGCGAGATTTTGAAATGTAATAAACCTATTTGGTTTTAAAGTAAACAATGTATAATTAACATTTGTTTGGCTCAAATTGAAGTGTGATCTATATAATAGTACTATTTTTAGATGATGGAAATAATATAGTTTGAAATGCACTTACTTAAAAAACTACAAGAAAATCCGCATATAGCAGCGGCAAAATCTGCTTCTAATTCGTTGCTAAACAGGCATTAGCGACGGATTACCCACATAACGGTGTGGTCGGTAAAAACCATGACGGTATCAGTGTCAGATTTTGCGACGGAATTTAGCACGAGTTTTCCGACATTTTTCCGTCTTTTTACTAATTATATAATAAAAATAAAATTTTATTTATTAATTTATATACCGACTATTTACCAATGGATAATTAATTTATAATAAAATATTATTTATAAAAGGAGTTGATAAACCCTTGCTAATTACCAAGGGATTAGCGACAAAAAGTTTTAGCTAAAAAAAATCTGTTTCAGGTATTTTGTCGGAAAAACCTTACAATTCAACTGCAACAGGTATCTTCCTATAATAGATATATATATATGTGTGTGTGTGTGTGTGTGTGTGTGTGTGTGTGTATGTATGTATGTATCTAATATCATTCAACTATGAACATTGAAATGAATAGCATATCCAAAAAAAAGATATATTTGCAAGAAAAAACATCCATAATCACATGCAAAAAAGAACATCATTCATAATTCTTCATGATACATATACGCCAAGTTGAATTATGAATAACAAAAATATTCAACTTATGCTAACGTTATCCCATATACCAACACATACCGTCCATAAACATATTAAAACCATAAAACAGTATTTATTTGTTAACAATAATTGCTAAAACTAGCATTCTCTTGTAGGCATCAACTAATCCAGATTTTTTTGCACCAAGTAACCTGAAAAATTTAATAGAAGATGTCAACAAATATTCTTATTTTAGTTGGTTATGATATTTCAAAAATAGTATACACGAGAAATACTATGTTTGTTGGAATATTCTTATCAAGATGAAAGCATACCAACTATAAGTACCATATAGCATTAGACATCATATAAGGCCTTAATTAAAAATTATTTCTGCATTTAACGATTCATATTTTGAAACAAACAATAGCAACATTAAAAAATAATACACAACATAAGCTTTGGATGTGAACTACTTACCTAAAGTTTCCAGCACACCACAAGTTACTTTCAACAATTAACCTGCAATCATGATTCTCTTGAAGGCATCTATTAATCCAATTTTTTGTAGCTCGATGCGTATATAGCTGACACTACGCATGTATTTAGAACTATAGTATTTGAAATCTTTGTATCCTGAGAAAATAACATATTAAAACTGTCACACACAGCCAAAGCCTCATGCATTTAAAACTCAGATACATCTATCATGAAATATTCGTTCATATATAAAACTATATCCATGAACCTAGTATGTTAAAACATATTTGTATGGGGTATGATGCACTCAAAATTTTATTATATACCCAAACTCGAAAGTATACACTTGTCCAGAACATGTATCCATTCAAAATCTATACATATATCTATAAAAAAATTAACATTCATATGTACCTAGAGCTTCTACCTAATCAGAACTTATATATTAAAGATCTGACATGCTCAAGACTAGATATATTAAAACTGCAAATTCGGTGAAATTAAGTGTTAAAAATCATATATATAGGAAATTTTATTCATGTAATACACAAATCCAAGTATACAAGGAATCTTGTATCTAAACTTTGGTCTGATGTATATAAAGAAAGTACTTTTGAAAAACTCCTATATAGCTGACACTATGCATATATTCAAAGTTGTAGTATCTGAAATCTTTATATCCAGAGCAAAAAACATTTTAAAGGCTACTCCCAAAATTTAGCACATGCAAATTTACAAAACAATGCTCATTTGAAACTACCTATGGGTACGAAACATTTATCATTTGAAAACACATATGAAATTTGCGTGTGCTTGACCTATGTTTTGGGACTTCACCAACAAATATATTTTAAGGTATTTATCATACACCACATACTTGAAAATTGGTGCATGCTAAAAACTTCAATGTTCTAAGCTGTACTTGTCCAGTTGAAGTCTACCAAAGTGTATATTTGAGAACCCCATAATTTTTTTTCTTCGCTATTTTTTTTTCTTTTACACAATATAATTTCAGCGTATATAACCAGCTTCCAATATCACTAAAAATACTCATATAAATACACCATAATTATGCTACAGAACGTACCTTTGCTATTCAGTCACAACTTCAACTAATGTAGTGTCCAAAATGCCAGCTTGCATGAGTTCAAGTTGTAGATCAGCAACCCTGGGCACATTTCTGCACATCACATATACAAAATCCCATTATACTTCCATGCTCTCAGCAATAAAAAAAAGTTTACTCATAGACAAGGACCTAGTTACGGTTGTAGAAAAGACTTGGACCAAAATAAGGTACCAAAACACCTAACTAATACGCATAGCACTTGTGAGATGTATAATATGACACAACACAATAGCTTGAGGCAACCCTGGGAAAACATGGAAACTTCAACAGGAAGAAAAACATGGAAACTTCAACAGGAAGAACCATGATATATAATACAAACAAAGGAGAGTCTACCAACAAGTAGAGAGTAAGTAGCCACAGCGAAGGCCACGTCTGTCACAAAAATCACCTAAGCAAATGACATAAACTCGGAATGGAAGAAACCTGAGAGGCAAAGGCTTCAACATTCGAAAATTAGACACTGCAAGGCCATGACCAACACATACTAAACATTTCCTAATACAGTGACATGTTACAGAAGTAATTGGCATGAGCGGAGTAAACACCTCTGCAAAAACAACAAAAACAGGAACCTGGCTTCATTTACATTGCTGAATATGATGGCATTTAACAAATGAGAAGCAACAGACCAATAAGCTCTACCACCTCCAAACAACTTAGGAATAAACGGATACAAAAGCCACCATCCCATCCCTTCAAACCCCAAGCAAAATTTGCAAAATACAGGACGAAATGCCCCATAGACAACACACAAACAACTTCGAATCCCAAACACCAAAAAAGATCTTACCCCGATTTGTTGTAAGAAGTCTCTAGATAGGGACAACTTTGCTTGTGGTTGGCCATGGAGGAATCCAAAGAGAAGTGTGATTTCGCGCAAGAGTGAGTTCTTATAGATCATCAAACGATGAGAAGCGGTTGGAGGAAGAGGATAGCGGTTCAAATCTGAGAAGTGATGTAGGGTGATTGAGTAGAGAGCGAAGAGCAGGCGAAACACCTGTAATCGATCTTTAAAACGCCACTTAATCGAAGGTTCTTGAGTGCCGCCATGGAACTCGAAATATTTAGGGTTAGAGAATGAATCGCAGTTTTTCACGTACTGCTGTAAGCATTGTTGAGAGATTGTCGGGTTTGATTTTCTGCTACCCGATTTGCTTGCCTGCGTGTTTTATTGACAAAATAAAGTTGCTAACTAAATGTTTTTTTCATTAAAGTAATCTCGGATTAAAGTAATTGACAAAAAAATCTGATATTAAAATTGTCAAGTATTTAACATGTATTATTATTTATACATGGTTACTATAAATTATTAGAAACAATTTATTTATTAATAATTAACTATATTAAATTACTAATTATTAATTATGACCAACAAATTATTTATTAAATGTCATTTAGCATAAACAATTTTTTTTAATGTTTCTTTGGTTTTTAGTATAATTGGTAATAATGAACATTAATAAATTTAATTTAATCTAGAAAATTCAAAAATTTAGTTTTTTTTAACTTTGAACATTTTGTTTTTTTTAATTACTAATTATTTATTAATTAATACATACTAATCAATTTCTTAAAAGTAAATATTTATTAAAATATTTATTAATAATTTTTCGTTAGTAATTTCTTTAGTCGTATTAACGATTACTTATCAATAATTGATTATCAAAATAAATTTAATTAGACATCGAATATTAATCTATTTTATCAGTTATTATTACCTCTTATTTATATTTTATTGTAATTAATAATTAATCAATACAAACTATTGAATATTATTTACTTTCAATAGTAATTATTTATTATTAACATTAATTATTTAATAATTATATTTACTTATTAATTACTTAGTAAAAACACAAAAGTAAAGCATTTTATAAATAATAAATATAAAAGTTCTTTTCAAATCTCTTGAAAAACTGCTGCAAAAATAGCTTCAAAATTCCGACGATGGTAAACAGCCTCTATCTGCAATGGAATTTAGCGTTAATTTTTTTATGATGGTAAAGTGCTGCAATTTCCAATGATTTAGCGACAGAAAAGAAGATTCGACGGTAATAATTTAAAATAAGTAGACATATAAAATGCAATATATTATCTCTTACAAAGTCCACGAAAATCCGTCGCTAATTTGCAATGGACTTTTCCGCTGCTAAAAATCTGGCGTTATATTCAGCTTTTCTTGTAGTGAAATAATAAGTAAATGGTGATGTTCTTTTCCAAATAAATGGTAGAGGGTATATTGGATTGGGAACAGAGATAAATAATTGAAATTTAGTTATATATATCTAAAAGTATCCAATCATAATCTTCGAAGCTTGAAGTTTGGTAGAACCATTTGGGTTTATATAAAAATAAATAGATCATTTGACATTGTTTGGCCCGTATAAGAATTGGTAATTTTAATTTACCACTGAGATAATAATATATCGATATTTCCAAAAGTAAAGGAAATACAAAGGAGATTTTGTGAATATGATAATATTTACGAAGTAAGGGAAATGGAAAGGTAATCTATATAGAAATATTTTTGAAGTAAAGGAATTTAAGTGGAGTTTGGTAAATACGTATATTCGTAAGGATTACAGATATAGTTATTATTTCCAAATAACGGAAGCGAAGGAGATTTGTTGAGATAAGTAAATTGAATTGATATTAAATCAATGAAATGATTTTCAAAAGTCGATAAAGAGTTTAAATGAATGATAAGAGCCTAAGCTGCCAATGTACTTGAAATATTACGGAGATTGATAGTTAAAAACCTGACTATCAATGAAATATTATTATTGGACCTTTGACGTGTTGTTTTTAAGAGATCGAAATGAGAAATAGACCCAAAACCACTTCAAACCAACATTGCGTTCAAAAGCTAATTTGCAGAGATACATATAAAGAAGAAACAATGAAGACCGTGATTCTGTCGTGGTTGAAATCTACGGATTGTACGGACTACTTGCTGCTGATCCTTGGGGTGATTCCTATATAGGGATGCGGTAGGAGGGTGCCATCTATAAATCATATTCCTGGATGATTTGTATGGACGAATTTCTGACAGAGTATTTCTTGAGGGTCGTGTACATTGATTTTTACAAATATACCAAGTTTGGTGGCGGAAAAAGAAACTTATCTTAGCTTAACACCCAGAGTATGTTTGTGGACCCCAATTAGTGATTTGACGAATCTAAGGATGTGACATTCAAAGTGGATGATGATATGATGTTCTAAAAGGTAAATGTGACCTCAAGCCTCATCAATCGGGAAATGACAGAAATCGAGCAGGCAACATGGCTACGTGGATCATTCCCATTAGGGTGTATTGTCACCATCTAGAGAAAATTCATATTTGTTGTTCTTTCATTTCTGAATCTCCCGAAAAATACGGTGGTTGCGCAACCTTAGGGTGACAATATATTCGATACACTCAAGTTGAATGAGTGGTTGGTCGTGTGTTGATATATTATATTTTTTTCCATTCTGCTATGAGTAAGGCTGTCAATTCCCTACATGACCCGAAACCCGACCCGAAACCCGCATAGAAATTAGCAGGTTAACCCGACCCGTTTAGTTGGCAGGTTATTTTCGGGTCAACCCGAATTTGACATGTTTATAAACGGGTGGGTTTAGGGCTGACTAGCTAACCCGATTGTGACCCGCCAAACCCGATTATATGTTGTATCTCTTCAATACTGTTAGTCTTTTATGTATGTTGTTAGTGTTAGTCTTTTATTTATGCAGTAATCATTATGCTCATATATTCTTGTGTAAGTTGTTATTATTTACTAATTTATTCTTACATGTTGTTAGTTATATTTTACTTATAACAACTGTATCTCTTCCATACTGTTAGTCTTTTACTATGCAGTATGCTCATATATTCTTATGTATAGAGAATGATTTTTGGATATGATGATTTCAAGCTTTATATATGTGCTGCATGTGAGTGATTTTATAACTTGTTGCATGTTGGTGATTTTGTAACTTGCTGCTTGTTGGTGATTATATATTAGTGATGCATGTTGGTGATTTGGTTCTTTTGTTGTTTATATAAATGTGCAATATTTGTCAATGCATCAAACAAGTAAACACGACACGACCCATTTAGTTAAACGGGTTACACGAGTCGAGTCGGGTCGGGTCAACCCGTTTATAAACAGATCGGGTTAGGGATGAGAAAAATGACCCGTTTAATAAACAGGTTGACCCGACCCATTTACAAGTCAACCCGAACCCGACTTGACCCGACCCATTGACAGCCCTAGCTGTGATGTTCTGATCTTCTTATTCTAATATTTCTTTCTTTCTTCTCTCAACCTCTAGTTTCTTTCTCTTAACTATCTGCATCTCTGTGCAAATTTGAGTTGACATGTGTTGTTAAATATCAACTTAAACTATATGGAAAAAGTGGGTCGTTACATTGTCGATCGCTAAGGAGGCTTCATTGTCGATTGAATGAACGTTCCAAAACAAAAATCACACCATAAAAATGAGAGAAACAGATCAGAAGAGAGCCAAGCCAAACGAAAGCGAGAAAAACTTAGATAAGATATAGGGTGTGCAAAGTAGATCTAACAATCTGCTCGGCCGCCGCTATAGAGCGAATGCGAATGGTGCAAAGAGTACGAGGCTCAAGCCTCGGCTTCCCATGCGAGGGCGGGAGGAAGGGTAAGAAGACACAGGACAAGAAGACCCACTGGAGGGAGACGAAAGAACCAAAGAAGGGAACGACACAGAAAACAAAGAGCAACTAGAAAAACAAAGAGCAACTAGAAGGACCAAGAGAAGGCCTAGAGTTCTTAGAAAGGCGAGATAATCGAAATTTAATGATCGAAATCTCCTTCTTACTAAGTAGAGGGACCAAATGAACAAAAGGAGACGGAGAAGACACAAATGGAGATGAGAGGGACAGAGAATAAGTGTAGAGACGCAACAAAGTTGCATCTCACCTCGATATAAAGGCCCTCTCAAATCCGAGTTGTCATTACATTGACAACAAGGTAAGGAAGAGAGGAACCTAAATCGACAAGGAAACACACATCGAACGCAAGCCAATAAAGTGCAGGACACCGGAAATAATAATACAGGCAATCAAAAGAGGATACCCGTAACCCTCTATAGCTACAAACATCAGTGATCGTTATATGGCAATAACACGCTCCAAACCACGACCGAAGCCCAGTACGAGAGAGAACCAAACCAACAGCAAATAAAAAATAAAAAATCCAGTCCAGCGAGAAACCGAACACGAACAAATTACAGTGAAATTTGTTGTGTTCCCTACACAACACAAGCCCACAGACAAAAACGAAGACCGCAAAAAACACTGCAAGCCAAAAGATCAAATACGGCCAAACATGTCCAGCCAGTGGCCACTCAAATGAGCCACAAAAGAAAAACCGGCCCAAGCACGTAGAAGCCGGCCCAAACAACCCAAGGGAAAAAACCATAGCAGCGGATGAATCTAGATTCTAATACCAGCGAGAAACAGCCAAGCAACCTAAGGAGCAAAACGGATGATATGCCCTCAACCACACTACCCACACACGCAAACACAGGGTCAAGCACACATAGAGGACCCGCCACCGATACGCAATCATGTGAAATCAAAGTGACAGGGAGCACATCCGATACACGTATGTTTATCCAAATATGGACTAAAGAAATTTAATGCACTTCTCTTTATCATCTTAATTCACACAAGCGTTATGGTACGCGCTTCGCGCGTGATAATGGTGCATTTTTCACAATGATGGTACGCTCAGGAGAAAATGATTTTTGCAAGTATTTAAACATTTTTTGCTTTAAAAGTAAGTTTAGTTTGTTTGATTTATTATTTCTGCAGTTCATCGTCTAACTTTTATTTATTTATATTATATGTCTGTAAAAAAAAAATATTCATGAAGAGAGTTCACTTGTTAGACCCACCTTTAAATGGTAAGATTTGATAATATTTTCAGTTCCAATTTGTTAAAAAATAAAATCGTAGATCTTATTTTAAGGGATATTAATAGTCATCTTTAAGTTATTCTTACTCAGGAACGTTTTGAATTTGTAAATAAAAATTAATTCTTAAACCATAATTTTAAGGGATACAAATATTTATTTTTAAGCAATTAAAATTTAGGGCTATTTCAATTTGTACATAAAATTAAATTCTTAGATTGGTCCAACGGTAAAGTTCAAATATCGTTATATCTAACTTTTTAAATAACTAATTGTTATATCATAAGTTCCTCCCACTAAACTAGGAGATAAAATATCCATACAAGTAATTTAGCTGAACTTAGATGTTGATTTTTTTTTTTTCTTCTTTTTACTCATAAAAGAGATTTGTTCAAATGTAATTGTAATTAGACTTCATAGAGTGAGTCAACTAAATAGCTGCATTAAATTAGATAATATAAGATTTGTCTAGATAAGTCAACGAATCCACAAATATCAAACCGTTATAGCTTTGGTGTCACACATTCTTGATATTAACGTAAATACTTAAAATGTTCTTTAATATCCTTTAAAAAAGAATATAATAATTAAATTTTCTTTAATATCAAACCGTCTTTCACCAATTAACAACAAATTGTAAAATCACTTATAAGATCTAATAAACTTCCATTGCAAACTCGTTCTTCATTGATTAATAAAAAAAAAACCAATTAAAATAAATATTTCAACTTAGATAATAATAATTCAAACTAACTACATGTTTTCAGCTTTAAAATAAAATAAAATATCCATGCAAATCATTTTCTCTTGAATTTGTTATATATACAGTCTGTAAAAAACAAATCACGTACAAAACGTATAGCATGAACACGTGAACAACGCATGTCATTACGCTCATATTAATAGTTATGTTCAAGTTATTAGCACGTAGGTATGTTCTGAATTTATAAAATTTAATTCTTAATTCCTAATTTTTAAGCGATATTATTTGTTATTCTAAAGTTATAAATAAAACATAATCCTTAAATCCTACTTTCAAGGCATTGGATGTTATAATATTATATACAAAAAAGAGCATTTTTAATACTTCACGTTTACACAAAAAAATTATGACACCAAAGGTATGGACTAAAGAACCATAATGCAATTCTATACGTTTTTCTTAGTTCAAACATTTAAACAATAAAATACCAATAATATATAGCAAAACACCTGATTATAACCAATCAAACCAACCTAATTTCTACCAACAAAAGAGTTCGAAATGAAGAAGCATGTCTCCTGATTTATGACAATTTATCAATCATGTTAGGCTTGTAAAGCACACATGTTTCCAATCACATGTAGAAGGCCGATAAGCCACACAATATGCAAAATTCATGTTTCTTCTACGCAGCTCAACATTGACCATTTTTCAACTCAAATTTATACTCCATTGGCTTTAAGAAGTCCTTTATGTTGCCAAGTATTCCCTTATCATATGGGTTTAAGAATCTAAGTTCGGAATTCCCTGCAAAATAATGAGCAACCTGTAAGACTAGTGTACGTGGGACCATATGAAAAAATGAATCGAATACATACCGGACTGAGGCTGGATAACAAGCCAAAACTCAGGGTACCTTTTCCAGTTGATCTGAATAATGGCATGAATATAGTACTTAAAATTGTGTGAAAGAAAAGAGCGAATTGACCATAGAGAAATAGGTAACATACCCACTCATCTGTTTTAATATTGCTGCATATGCAATATACATTCCATATCAAGAAGACAACCTGAGAAAATGGAAAGACATGGATTTCAGACTATAAAATGATGATCTACTTCGATGGAAAAATATGATAGTGTAGTGATAGTTTTTGGGCCATTCACAAGGCTAGAACGTGTAACACTTGTTGGTGTTATGGTACAGTATTGGTAAGCTTCCGAAGATTTCATTGACATATATGCATTATGCGTCAAAGAGAGAATAAAATAACACAACAAAGGGTATTAATACAGTATCAAGTTTGGAAGAAACTGAAGGAATGGAACAGTAATACAACCAGAATATTTCTATTTTATAGTTTACATATCAAGCTTTGGAACACCTCTACTACTATTAATAATCAATACACAGTTCCTATCATGTCCAAATAAGTTGGATATAAAGTTCATATTTCCAATTACTACTTTCCATCTTTGCTATTAATAGCCTGAATCACTAATTTCAACTTGCCCCACACCACCTTCGCCGTTATCCAAACCTTTCCAGTCAAGTTCAGAGAATTTCTCACTAATATGAAATCTTTTAGGTCTTAATTGTTATTTAAACACACATAATCCATGAAAGCACTTTATGTGTGCTAGTATGTTACTTACTTTACAAAAGCAATCTCATAAACATGATTGTAAAAATTTCTTCACTGTGATCAAATTATTGTTCTTAACTGTAAGGAATCAGACATATCAAGTGCAAGGGAGAGTTTGCCTATGTCAAAAGTTAAGCAAACATTTTAATTATTATTTGACGCAGCTAGAGGTATACTTGGTCATCGTTTAAGCAAAATGAACATCCAGTACTGTAGCAATGTCGCTCCCAAACGATAAATAACTATTATAATGTACAACGTAAATCAACGAAGGCTGCGCCAAACCTGCCATATTAATTGTAGGACAGTGAATAGCAATGTGCTGACAACTAAATTCCCAGAAAGCTCATTCTGCAATGTGCAGAATTGAAGAAGATCAGCAAATATCATATGTTCCCAATAATAATGGTCTACTAATACTGCAAAAAAGATGTTAGATTGTGTCCACTGGACACATTAATTTTGATTAATAACTTGAACAGAAAACATATATTCATAATGCTAGTATAGAATAATGCATATATACTGGCAGAAAGTTCCAACAATGACCAAAATAGAAAACCCCCTAAACCGATAAAGATTAGTGGACACATCGATCCGAATACCAACGTGTATCATTTGGATGCTAAATCACTCTGAACTGTTTGATTGAAGTTTGATAATGTTTGGCAACTTGTTTGAGATGGTAACTTTGTTCAGTTAACAGAATTCAAAATTTAAATCATGAAGAAAACGAACCCTAGGTCTTTAACGATATACGCTACACTCTTTGTAATATCTACACACTAATATCGTGGCTGGAATCACCCAAAGTAGGTGCAGGGCAGGTATGATGATGTCTTAAGTTGTTGAGTATTACATTTTTTTACAATGGAGAAGCTGTCTAAATCCTTATGAACAAAGACAGGTGCGTGCGTCTTACCACCTTGGCTAAGCACCACTTCAATGCCTACTGACAGCAGCTTACAATGGCTTGGAAAAAGAGGTGATGAACCCAAAAAATTACTTGGGTGTGTGACTAAAGGGAAGTGGATCGACCACAACCATAGTTGTGAAAGGCGCGCAGCGGCGCGCGCCATGGCGCATGGCGCGCCGCGGCGCGTCGTTTGCGCCAGTTATGCTTGCGGCGCGGCGCACAAGAAAAGGTGCGACAAATGGCGCAAATGGCGCGGCGCACAAGAAAAGGCACGACAAATGGCGCACGGCCCAAATTGGCGCGCCTTTCTTTATTTTATTGTTTTTTTGGCATTTCAAACTACAATAACTACTCTACTATAAATACTCTTACCATCACTACAACCACCATCACTAATACTATTACTATTATTATCATAATAACATGAAATGTGAATAACTTTGTTAATATTTTTTTTTTTTCAATTATATGAAAACATAATCACTTTTAGGGGTGAGCATTATTTGGTTAAACAAAATAAACCATCCAAACCAATTTAATTTGGTCGGTTTTGTTTTGTTTTGAAATTAGATAGGTTTGTAATCGGTTAGGAAATATATGTAGTTTGGTTATCGTTTTAACTAAATTAACCAAACTTTTATTATATTTTCAAAATTATCGATGTTATAATAAATATATTAAGTTAGTTTAGTTATTCAAGTAAAATCTAGTCATCATGTATGTGTTAAAAATTACTTTTGAAAAGCATACAAATCATAAATAATAATATTTTAATCTTATATTTATTAAAAAATTCAAATTATAGCTAGTATTACAAACATAAAGTCTAAAAAAATTTAGTTCGGTTGAATTGGATAACCAATCGAACCAACCAAACTTAATTTGGTCGGTTTGGTTTGGTTTTACTTTTGATCGGTTTTAGTTTAGTTTGACAATTTTCATCATCGGATAAACCAAACGCCCACCCTTAATCACATCATTATTATTTCCTATTTGATTATCATCAACAAGTTAATAACCTTACAATTATGTAATTCACTTACCTTAGCATGTCGCCATTTAGAACTTGCATATGTTTTATTATCCAACATAGTTTAGATCATAAAATATTGCCTAGCATAGATGCAAAAGTAAATGAATGGGGCTGAGACCCCGTGAACGGTAAATCAAGAAAAGCAGCTTTGGAGGAAGAGAAAACATTCTAAGAAAATTAACATTCAATCAGCTCTGAAACATACCCTTGAATAGATTTTTTTTTTTTTTTTTTCATGTGTGAATATGTCCAATATCTGTGTACGATTTGCCTACAGCATAAAAATATTTCATGGTTTGGTATTTGTTAAATACAATCGAACATTGAATTTATCAGATTCAAATTTCTAGTTTATCAGTAATGTGTATTATTATTTTGGATTTGAAAACTATTGTGCTTGAAATTTTATGCTTTTTTTTTGTAAAATGCATAAAAAAAATTGTTGCATATGTTTTAGCATAATATATTGAATTTTTTAAATTTTTTTGTTAAAATATTAAATTTATTAAAAAATATTTAACATACACAGTAAATTAAAAAGGCGTGCGCCATTTGCTGCGTTGTGCGCCATGGCTCCAGAGAGGGTTTGCGCCTTTTTGCGCCGTGCACCATTAATAACACTGACCACAAATCTTTCAATTAGGTGTAGGTTGCAAAGTTTTCAGCAAGGGAGTTTTTTCATAACATAACCAAAAGAGCTTGAACCAATTTCATTGCTTTCTCTAAAACGACTAGCAAACCTATTGGAATTTTTACCGTACACTGTAGAAAAAGAAAAGATTGAGCGCTTTGATTTTGTTTCGATAAACGCCGCATTCGAAATGGAAAAAAGGTTGTGTTGTAGACTTGTAGTTCGTTTTGCAAACTTCGAAAATGGCCGGGACAAAAAGATTGGTGAACTTAACACGTAGAGGACATGTCGACAAAATTAGTACCATAAGGGATAATAATCAGAGAAGTTTGTTTCAAGAGATGTCACATATTGAGCTTTGTACGAAAGAATGTCGTGTTGTAGTTCGTTTTTCAGAATTTCAGAAGTGTAGATTCAAAAAGTTTGGTTAACTTAAATCCTCAAAAACATGTAGAGTACACATGTCAACAAAACGATGTCATAAGGGATAATAAAAGAGGAGTTTTAATTCTTTGATTTGATATGGCTACATTAAATTCTGATGGACAGCAAAAGTTATAATGCTTTCATTGCTTTAAAAACCAGCATTGATACTCGCATCATGCAGCGCCTTAACGCAATAATAGATAAAACGCTTCGAGGCTTTCTCAAAAATGCTTTTTACCTTTAAGGCTTATGCCTCATCAGCTTAAGACACGTGAAACATACAAAACGTATGTTTTGCATGCCACAAACTGCTGAGGCATGCGACTTGATGATTATTTTTACCCCTATAGATATTGAGACTAACATAAGGGCATTAAACTTCAATTATTTATCGGCAAGCTTTAAAAAAAGCAATTTTTTTAACATTTTAATCTCAGTATCAATATGATTAAGATTGTTTATGAAACAACGATCCACAACTACGTAATGGATTTCTTCAATTGCTGTTTGAAGAAAATTCCAGAATCATAATCACTGAACCTCCTAATAAATTTTCTGAATTGGTAGAATGGAAAATAAATAAAATGAAACTTGGATGATTTCCTACTACTGTAATAGAGGTCGGTTCCACCAGAATAGTCAAAGATCATTTTCAAGATTCCAAACAAAATTTGAAGACAAGCAGAGTAAGGAAAAAAATTAAAGTACATGCAATTGTGGCGGTGAAAACTGAATATGAATTCTTCAAACATACTAATAAAGATTGAATCATTCTCTCATATATATATATATATATATATATATATATATATATATATCATTTTCAAATAAATATATATGTGTATGTGTAAATATGTGTATAAATGCGTGTGTAAATGTGTGTACGTGTATATATAAACACACACACATATTTATATATGTACACACACATAAACACAGACACCTCATTCTCGCTACACTTCAAGTCCCCTTTGATATCAACCACATGTTCCGATTTAAATAATCATGCTCTCTCTCTCTCTCTCTAAGTGACATTAGAGAGAGAATATGATTATATAAATCGGAATATGTAGTTGATATCGGAGGATTTGAGATGTAGCAAGAATAAAGTATAGCCTAACATTTCTCTTATGTATTTGTATATGAGCAGCGCTCCATGGCATCCCTCTTTTGCAGCACCCCAAAAGCACTTATATGTGAGTCATAAGTTTGCATTTAAATAAAAGTTTGATGGAAGAGCGAGTTAGTTTTTTTCTTTTTTGGGTTGGGGATTTGGAGAAGAGAGAGGGTTGGGGGATATGAGTGATGGAAATTAAAGGGGTATTCAGGGATGGTGCGCACCCCTATAGGTCTCCTGATTTTCATCAGATATTCACGTTTCTCTCTCCTCCCACTAGCTCTCTCTCCTTCTACTAATTTATTTAAATATAAACTTGTGATCCAGATTGAGATGCAAATGTGACGTTATCAAATAGAGATGCCCTGCAACGCTCCTCATATATACATACATATATGGGAAAGTATATTTAGACACGATATTTCAACATAATTGGTGACACAATTGATCTCAATCATTAGATCTCCCCGTGAATTTCACCCCTCCATGCAAAGACAAAAAAATCCAATGATCGAGGCTCTGTATCTATCAATTTTTGTTCAAATAGACATCCTATATATATATATATATATATATATATATATATGTATGTATGTATGTATATATATATATAAATATATATATATATATAAATATATATATATATATATATCAAGTGGTTAGATTTAATTTATTTACAGTTTTAGTTATGTATTTCTATAAATAAACAATAAAGAATGATCAAGGCTGAACCCTTTGAATTTAAGTGTCTATATTGTTATTTGTTTACAGTCTTATATGATCGATTATTAACTTTTATTTATTAAGCAAAAGTTAATGATAATGAAGCAATAACAACTTACACTTTAATTTTTATCCAAAAAACTTATGCTTGAATCATTGAATGTCTTGAGGCTTATACATCGCCTCGCGAGCAAAAGAAAGCCTCATTAACACTTTTGCAATTCAGAACCTTAGGTGCTTTAAATTTTCAGATTTCTTCCTTTATAAACAATTATGATCGTGAAGTATTTAAGATTTCTTCCTAAATAACAATCATACTATTTAGAAACATAAATTTTGAATAGATGACATATGTTTCTATTAATTTTTATTACGACATTAAATAGCTTAACTTACCTTTCATTGAAAGAAAAAAAAAAAAAGAAAAAAAAAAAAAAACAGAACAAAAAATAACACTTAGCTTAAAAGCTTCTATTTGATATTTTGCATGTCACAGTTAATCATAAAAGTGGAACGTAGGAAGAGCGAAACGTCGAAAAAGTAAACCAAACATATGTTCTAGACGTGGTCAATTGATTTATAGATTTACATGCCGACATGTGCAAATAAAGAGGAAAACTGATTGAATTTTGTCAGTATGAGAGTCTCACATAACAACATATGAAACCCATGTATTGACACAAGCGTTTTGGCATGTGTGATGCACGCACTCATAAAAAAAATGTATAACACACATGTTGTGTGTCAGCATGCGCACACGCGTAAAGATATGAATATATTTCATTTGGTAAAATTTTAATAAATTTATTATCTTATATAATTAACAAAATTGCTAAAATTAGCATATGAAATTAATGGTATGCATGAACATCTAAAAAAATGAGAAACTGTTGTCTTTTAATATTATGTTTATTTTAGAAATATGTTAAAAGTCTATTTAGACACAAAATGATGACACAATTGGTGACACAATGGATCTTCACCATTGGATTCCCCCCTGAATTTCACCTCTCAATATAAAGACAAAATGATCCAACGACAGAGATTGTGTCTCTCAATCTGTATCTAATTTTATGTTCAAATAGTTGCCCCTATTTTTTATATGATTACTTGTAAAATTCTCATAAATTTTTAGCTCAAAATAGTTGGAATATTGTCACTCACTTCTTTTTCATAGTCTATTTTTTCTCTGTTTGTTTTCAACTTTATAGTACTAGAATTTGAATACTTATCAAAGTCGTAAAAAACGCTATCAAGACTATAAATTAATCGTCTATGATAGGGATTAATTAAGGATGAATCAAAGCTAGATGTGATAAACTCATGTATTTTGGATAAAATTTTAGTATTTATTTAGTATTAACCAATACATAATGAGATATCATGGACTTGGTTGAATTTAAAAGCAACCATGAAGGCAAACTTGCTAGAAACAAACATTCTAATGCTTATAAGATGCATCAAGCATAAAAAGATGCATGGATAGTGCATATAAACATATTTATATGTTTAGAAAATGCAGTAAGTCTAATCTAACCACACTAGGCAATAGTCTAGACAATAAGGCTAGCGTCTAGGCGGGAGCCTAGAAGAAGTTTTACAACATGGTTACTTATACAATAATAATTAAAGGTAAAGATTGTTAGAATTTTGCAATGTAATGTTTTTCAAAATTAAATTCAAACCTTAAAGCATTAAATTTAAACTTCGAATCAAAACGACATTCAAAGCATAAATTGTAGATTCAAAACAAATCCATATTTTAAGGTTTGCATATTGAAATTTATTTTAAGGTTTGAATCGAAATGTAAATCAGATCATAAATGGAGAGATTTGATTTGGAACAAGATTCAAATAGAAGGATTTTACGACATTTGACGATGTTGCAAAGTACTAATATGAAACGTATTACGTATACAGTTTGAAAATTTGAAGTAACTTCAAAATTAATTAAGTTCAATAGTTTAAAATTTATACAACTGAAATTGAAATTCATATATCGAAGATTCGAAAGGTAAATGGAAACACGTTTACATTAAGCTTCTTATTTTCAAATAAAAAATAAAAATAAAGTAATGTACAATGTTTAAATTTTGTCTAAAAAACTAAAGCTAAAATATCAATTAACAAGAGACTTATTGCTTATGATTATAAAAGTGAAATAAAATATTAAATGGGATGGCTATTTAGACACAAACGGAGACACACAAGATCACGGTCGTCGGATCATTTTGTTCATGTATGGAAGACAGAAATCAAGGGACAATCCAACGGTAGAGATTTATTGTGTCAGCAATTGTGTTTATATTTTATGTCTAAATAGACTTCCCATATTAAATATATGTAAAACAAAATCATAAAGAAAGTATTTTAAAAACTTTGTGGTATTAAGCATTGTTATCAAAAATCTTAAAATCCTACGATTTGAATCCCGTTTTAAATCGAATTTCTCGCTTTACGATTTGATTAATATTCCGATTCAAAACAAGTTAATACTACATATTAGAAATATCATTCAATTCAAATTAACATATTTAATATACTTATTTGGGACTACAATTTCAATTTTAATCATTTAAAAACAAATTAAAATTGAAACGAGAGAGAAAATGATGTTTTAGGTTTAGATGTAGAAGTTTAAACTTAAAAATTAACTTCAAAGTGCGTGCAAACTTTAAAATGTACGTTTTTTGAATCCACGATTTACGATTCAAATCCCGTTTCAATTCATAGTTTGAATTTTACGATTTACGATTTGAATCTCATTTTGAAGACCTTGGTATTAAGGTTACAAAATAAATAGACTGAAAACATATAAATAAAACTTAATTTTGTCACGATAGAATTCAAACTTGTTACCTCATAAAATATGAAAATGCATTTTTGCCAAGAGTGAGATAAATTCACAACCTCGTAACAAGTAGAAGTTATTTATTTCCAAAAGTTGGATTCGCACTTGTTGCATACGTAGGCAATGATATTTTTGGAAGTTCACAACTACACCCAGAAAGTGTGAAACCAAAGATATTACTGTTAGTTTTAAAGACAAGCAGGCATCAGCATGTGAACCTCAAGTGTAACATATAAAGTGTAAATGTGGAACAAATTATCCATTCTTTGGGATTTCTCTCCAGATTTTAAGCATTATTAACTTTTATTTGTAATGCTAACAAGTATGTTTAACATCCAAACATCCTAGGTTTGCATATTGTTTGGTTTTTAATTTTCAGTTGTTGAATATACGAGATTTACAGATGGCTTATTGATGTGTTGTATTATTAACAAAGCTAAACATGAATACATGATTTGCATATAGCACCTAGGCAAACAGTGAAGTTACTCATTGCATATAGCATCTAGGCAAATTTAGAAGTCACTCATTTGATTAAAATGAGTGATGGGTAAGTGAAGGTTTTTGACTTACGTATGGCCAATAATATGGCATTTGTTTGTTGTTACTGATAAAATACAACTCCTTTGACATAGATGAGTTACGGTATTGGCAACCTTGATATATGAGATGAGGATTGAAGACGTCAATGCTAAACGAACTAATAAAATGTATTTCTCAAGGTTCGAGAACTTGGTTTCAAACATTTGAACTATCCTTCGTTTCGTTCAATTTCAATAATTCCGAAAGTTTCATTTTAGTTTTGGTATCAATCTCAATAATAGATTTTTGTTCGATTTGTCATAACATACGTGAAATTATAAATGATATAATATAAATATTCATAACAATATACTAAACAAAATTAAAATATAAATTAAGATCCATCTATTGTGGCATAAAATGAACATTTAATTTAACCTAAACTAGCCCACCCAACATGTTGAATCTAATATCAAATAACTAACCCTAAACAGATTTAATTCTCTCTCGACTAACAATGTATACATACACAAAGGAAAAACAAAAGCAAAAAAAGAAGAATGGTTCAGATGAAAAAGATGATGAACGAAGGCAGTTCCGACTCAGTTTGATGCTCAAAATCTTGATGTTCAAATCGAGCTTCACCGATGCAAAAAGCAAGCTTGAATATCTGATGTTGGATGATATTACAATAATTCATGATTTCACTAATGCATGAAGGTAGTTCGAATGAATCTTGACGACTCACTACAGCAATTTCAATTATTTTATAAACATATATTTTTGAAAAGGTTTCTTGACCCAATCCTGTTGAGCCTCCAACCGGAAACCGAACCGAAATGGCTGGAATCTTGAGGCTTCGAGCGAAACCTAATACCACGGTATTTATTCACATTACAAAGTTATTTTTTGGCAGTAAACACGTATTTTATCCATTATATATTTTGTTGTATATGTGTTAGTAACAAGTAAGGAATGCAAGTATAATTACATGATTTAACAATTAGATAAGCTTCGGCTATACTTCTATGTCCCGTGATATATATCATAAATATAGTTGTTCTTACTAGGATTTTGGGATCTTAAATCGTTGAAGTTTCAATCTCAAAACACTTGTTCATAACATTTTTTTAATGGAACATCAATATTCGTATAAAATTAGCACAAATCAAGAACGATTTGGAGGATTAAAGAAAAGTTCAATTTTACTAGATAATAACAAATTTTCATGTTTTGATACCATATGTCAAGTCTTATCTGAGATGATTCAGTTCAGGATCGTATATGTTTGGATAATTTTGTAGATGATTTATATGCCATGATAATACATGTTTACATAGTTTCAAATGTTTTGGACATGAAAGACATTTGAAAACGACAAACATAACATGAAGTCATCATTTTGGGATTTGGTCAGGTATTTTGTTCTCTAGATTAGGATTTTGTAAGATCAAAATTGCACATTTTAATACTCTAAAGTTTACCAATTCCAGATTCAATTCAGATTAAATCAAGTATAATAATAATAATAGTAGTAGTAGTAGTAGTAATAATAATAATAATAATAAGTTGAAATTCATGTTTTAATCGACAATGATAAAAGTGTAAAAGATTTTACTTTCGTATGCAGTTGGCGGTTTGATTATGTGCAAGGATAATGTTGATAGTAGAACTTTAAAATTGTATTTAAAGGATTTCTAAATAAGATAATTTCGAATGCAAATACCAAAAATGGTACGCACCTCAAAGCTTTCACAAAAAATATTGATAAAATCAAAGCAAGATTAGCACAGGAGCAAAGTCAAACAATCATTTTCATGGGATGTCCATTTGAAGATGGATTTGATAATGGATGAAGAGAAAGCTATATGGTCAATGTCATATATGCTAGCATGGTCAATAGTTTGATGCATGCAATGGTCTGTTACATAATGGTCTACAAGAAGGTAGAGATTGCACAATTGGTTGGTCTGATAACAGGTCTATTCCAAGTTAAGAGAATTGACAAACCATGAAGTGAACATTGATTAAAAGGTATTTTGAGTTAAAGAAAATAGTAGCAGGAACCGTGAATCAAACAAATAACAAATATTATGATTTTGACTTGCTAATGATCGTGATAGGAGAAAACAATCTCCTATTATGTGTAGTTTTGATATATGTATCACGTATTGTTAGTCGGTGTTACCCAGCCTTTTGGTCCTGCCATCAAAAACTATTCGGATTACCATAACTCGACGGTTACTAAGGCTAAACGGTTCAAAAACATCACCCGAAGGCCCTAGAGATCAAGGCGTACATGAGGCGCTTTCAGGTCTACGAGGTGAGGCGTAACTGCGTAAGCCTTGAAACGTTGAAGCAAAAGCTTTTCAGATAAAAATAAAACGCAAAACAAATAAAAAATTGTGATATTTTAAATTAACCGATGCAAAAAATGAAAAACAAAAATTTAAGATCCGACCTTTAACAAGCATATATTTGTATTAGACATAAAAAATAAATAATCGAAATTCATATGATTCAATTTTCGATTTCTTAAAACTATTTGAAGTTTCCAGTATTGATACATTCTATCAATTCAAATTGACCGCAAAAATTTATTCTGAAATTTAACAAAGTTTATTGAAAAACACTCTTTAGATAACAATGAAAAAAATCATTACAATTTACATTGCTCATGATCATTATTTCATAAACAATCTTACTTGATCATGTCGATATTGAAATTAAAGTAATAAAAATGCTAATTTTTATACCTCTGAGTTTTGACTTTTTTATTTTCATTAAATAATTAAAGTTCAATGACTTTTATTAGTGTCAATATCTGCCCTTGAGTTGTTGAGACGTAAGCTTTAGAGGTAAAAAAAAACATTTTGAAATAAACCTCAATGCGTTTTATCTCTTATTTCCTCGAGGCGATCCTTGAGGTGAATATTAAGACGAATTTTGTAAAACAATGGTTTTTATTGGCTCAAAGAGAGCCATTGTACAAAAAATATGCTATGCCAGTAGATTCACTTTATAGACATTCGGACCTACACTTAACGAGTGGTGATTAGTTTGAAACTTGTTATCAGTCGCGCAGGTATGCATAGCTGAAGACAGAAACCAAAGAAATTATAGTCTTATTTGTCAAGTGGATATAACGACGTGTTACAGATGAAGAGCAAAATATATAACTTCCTTGAGGCAAAAGTTTCGTTCACAGAAATGACAAAGATCTGCAAAATATAGGTTTTGTTATCGGAAAACATATTTTAGGAGACTAGCAGTCAGTAATAAAAAACTAGGTCTAATTATATGGTTATAACCTATAACATATCTAATGGCTCATTATTTATCATTCAACCATTATCGATAATCGTTATTCACAATACAATACATGTTTATTTTTATCCACACAAAATTAATTAATTTTGCTTACGACAACAGCATATTATCGGCCATTTTTTCTGTAATTAGGACCCTTCTGTTTGGTTATTTTATCATTCTCTCATTGTAGATTTCTTGATCTGAAATGAAAACATAGTGTAAATACCACGGATTATAATTATACTTAGGTTAACCAAATATGTATCAACCTTTTGTAAACGCTATCAAATACAATGATACTATATTTGGGATTAATTCAAACAATATCATGATCATAGAACCACTATAATTTTTTGCACTCGTTTTCCCATTTCGTATTGTCTATAGTTGGGTTTGGCTGATTTGAATTTACAGTTTTTTGATAGGATTGGTTGTTTGCTGCATTTGAAATGATCTGGGTTACATTTTCACATGGAGTTCAGGAGAAACGATAGTATAAATAAGTGTTATAAAATAGTTAACTTCCATGAACATTTTCTGGTTGAAGCCATTGGTGAAACAACCATAAGCCTGCAAGAAGTACCTGGAATCCAACCTCATATGCTCGTAGAGATTTGGTGATATCTGCTAGTAAACAAAAAATAAAAACAAACAAAAACAAAAAAAGATATTAATAAAAATAACAGAATAGATGTACCTACCTGAATATTAAAATTGGTCAAACAAATTATGTAATATCTTCAGTGCGTACATTGGGTAGATGACATTGTAAACGATGCCTCCGTAATGATGAAACCAATCAGAAGCATTATAAAGAGGCGTTGATTCTTCTGACCTGCAAGCAATATGTAACAACCAAAACGATGAACATTCAATAAGACGACAATTTTTTTTACTCAAACCTATGCGGTCAAGAGCAGTGCCGGGTGCCGCAAAGCACTGTTATGCACTTTTGCAATTTTGGTGCTCTGCTTTTTTTGTCTGGAGCTTTATTCCACCCCCATCAAAGGCGCCGTCTGAGCCCTAAGTTCTTTTCTTGGAACACTAAGGAAATAGGCATTTTTGGTGTATTTTTTTATTTTTTTTAATTATTTTACATTGAGTAAAGTAAATATACTTACACTTAAAAAACTCGAATATTTTGTTTATTCATTGAAACTCTTCGGTTTCTAAGATAAATTCAAATTTTATTTACAATATATATTTCATACCAAAATATATAGAAAGTATTCTAATTATAATTCAAAATACATACAATTTTCATATTTCTTAAAGCCTGTTTAATTGATTTTATGGTAAAAAAAGGTAAACAGTCAATAATAATACTCATTGACTTTTCACTTCTTCGAAATTTGATTTTAGTGGTTCTTTGTTTTACTTTCTTGTTCCATTTATTTTTGAATTCTAATTAAAATATTTTGGAATATAACCTAGAGTAATCCACTACACTCTAAATTGTTCGCAATTATCATGCTTTTGTTATGAAGTCATGAGTACTAAGTATGCAAATATTTAGTTTAGTTATGGCGTGAATTTCATTATGTATAAACATTATTATATATAAATTTCATCACTGTTGTAAATTACAATAGTATATACATTATTTATTGATGATAAACTTTAATTGTGTGTGTGTGCACACACATCGCTCATATTCCAATCATAAATAGTGATGATCAATTAACACAAATTGTGTTTCTCGCTGTATGCAGTTACATTTACATTGTTAATGCAAATAAAATTATGTAGCAAGCGATTATTTTTGTCCAGGCTCCACCTGGACTCCGCTTGGACAATAAAGACATTCTTAGCACCGAGCACTCTGCCTCGTACAACATAGATTCAAACCACTCCTAAAATATGTAAAGATTGAAGGGGGGGAAATGCCTATGCAGTTTCCAAAAGCAGGGCAATGGTGATCAAATCCTTGGATGCTGTTTTTACAAATTTTGCAATATCTAACCCTTGAGAATGTTGAAGATTTCTGTAGAAAAAAAGAATACAAAAGTCAATATCTATATCATAAATAGATAAAATATGTGATATTTGAAAATCATCATGCAACAATTTTAGACAAACTGACTGCAAATATAGTGAAATTGCTGATAGATAGACAAACTATTGATAACAAATGACCTTTTCAACTTTTGCCAACGTCGTCGATTAGTATAATTATAATCATAATGCACATGAACATTGAAGTAAATAAGTTGGGAGTCTCTTGAATTGAGTTTAAGTAGTCAATTAACTGCTCTTTGGCTATCTATGCAGGTGCATATCTATCTAGTGTGGTATTAACCTAAGTCTTCTACTATGTGCTTCGTCGTAGCAATTTTAAGCTTTTCGAAAGTGAGAACTAAGCAGTTTATTCATTTAGATATCCATATATTCTCAAGTTATTATCTTTAAACAATTTATGAATTAGAAATATGATGAGAATTAAGTCGAAGCAGTACACTTACGTACTAAAGATGCAGACAGGCTGTGTCATTGCTTGTTTTTCAATGCAGGTGCTGTTTAATATCGGTACAGAAGTTTTCATATCTACTATTAATAACAAATGCTTGCGTTATAATTGTGCACAAATAAAATGACAAAATCGTGTTTTTTGCAAGGATCCAACAATATTTAAGGTAAAGAAAACAATGAACTTCTAAATAATTAGCCGCTAATAACCAAGTTCTGATGTCAAAATATGCATATTCCCATCCACTTCAAAGTGAAAAAATAATTGTATATTGCTCTATCTTCTTCTAAAATCGACATGTAATACCAGTGCTAAAGTTGAACTCGTAGGGCTAAAGCAGCAAATATTATCCTCGATTTGTATGCTAACTTATCCCACCTTTAACTTATAAAATAAGCCTAGAGGTTTTGTGCTCTAGCATATATTATCAATGACGATGGTCAAGTACATAATATTATGTGGACAGTAAAGTAAACGATTATGTCGATCATATAAGCACAAATCAGAGTACAGAAGAATCTGTTTCCTCATCTGAGTTAACTTATCATCAATAGTGTTGCATAAAAGTGACCTGACAATTATTTGACCTGGTAAAATAAAAACTTGAGGTACTTCCCCCAATCTTACCTCTATATAAAGATCGGGTTCAGGAATATCGTAGAAGTCATGAATCATCGAGGACGAAGAATTATCATTGGCAACCATACCAGGATCGCCAAATAGAATTCTGCAAGGGGGAAAAAAATATATGTTCAAAACATATAGAAGCAGTTTAAGAGTGGAATTCGGTATAGAAGACCATTTGCGGGAATCTTAAGGAGGCTCCTTAATAACTAGTCTAAGTATGGAATAAAGT
Organism: Allium sativum; assembly: GCA_030737875.1. Lineage (NCBI taxonomy): Eukaryota > Viridiplantae > Streptophyta > Magnoliopsida > Asparagales > Amaryllidaceae > Allium > Allium sativum. Next base: position 875,958,389 of record CM060909.1, read on the forward strand.
TTAATGAACACAAATATTTACCCAAACCAAAAAAAAAGGAACTACTCCAGTCAAAACATTCAGCTATAAAAGAAAAAGGAAAAACATTATGATCTTTTTTATGTTATTTACATTTGAAAAATAATAAATCTCATGCTACCAATAGGGTTGGTACAGTTTGTTGATAGTCCGGACTGCATGACTGAAGGTTACGAGCTCGAAACTTGAAACTAACAACTGTACGGTAACTGCCCGAAGTATGAGTTTTGGTAGACGAATACATTAGAGTTTAAAAGCGAAAGTTGGTTCTCTGGGTAATTTCTTTTATTGAGAAAAAAAAAACACTCTCATACCATGTGATAAAAAAATTCATATATTAAAGACTTGGTGCATAAAAAGAAACCATTTATAGTTCATATAGTAGTAACATAACGTGAAATATTAAGGTTCAAAAGCTATTAAATTCATGAAAGGCATTCCCTAGCACTCTAATATATTACCCCGTTACACAATCAAATGGTTTTCCATTACAGGAAAATAGTGTGAAGGACAAAATGAACAAAAAATTGTTCCATAAGGATAAGAGGCTAAAATTTTAGTATAAAGACAAATTTTAGTGTAAAGGAAGGAATTATAGTGGGCCCCTTAATTCCTACCTTTACACTAAAATTTGTCCTTATGTATAAAATTTTATCCCCTTGTCCTTATGAAATAACTTTTTGTTCATTTTGTCCTTGAGCCTAAAAACCCCATTCCATTATTACCGGTGGTCATTGAGAAATTGTCACATATGTTTTGGGCTGATTTAAAAAACACTAGGTAAGTAATCCATTTTCATTCAAATACAGAATCAAATTTAAACCATTGGCAGAACGCAGAACTCAGTCTACTCGTGCTCACTAACATTTTCTTCTTATATTTCATTTTAATCTATAATACTTTAACAAGAAGTCCAGGTTATGCCAAGAAGGAACTGCAGCAGAGCTTTAGTGGGCATGTACGCCTTCTTTTCTTCAATTAGACTAAAAGTGTAGTTATATTATAGTTTAAATTGCTATGTAGAATACCACTATATCTGAGTTAATACTACGTCTGCGCCAAGGGACTTCTGAGATGAGAATATTTTCGAAATAGTTAGATGTATAAATTTCCCGCATGACAAACATCAATAGGATAAAGAACTGGCTTATTATTACATTCCCAAGAAAACTAGACACCTTAGTTTCTACTTTTTGCCTACTTCGTTGGCTAGGATATCTATCCTACACAATCATGAAATATGGTGACTGCACAAAAGGGAAAAGCCATTATAGGTAAAATGCCAAATGTGATGAACGTGTATATAAAAAGTGAATATGAAATATATTTATGAACATAAAATAAGATTTTAGATATATTTTCCAGTTTCGTAAAAATAAATCATTAGATTACTCTGCTTTAAATTTATTTAATTTTCATTTTGAGTTGGGAGTATTTGGAATATTGCATTCTATGTTTACACCAAATAAGCATAGCACTACAGCCATGACATTTACTATTACGGAACCACTTCATGTGGTCCATTAAACAGGCCATAAGGTCATGTTTTAAAAACAGAGCCACTATTTATAAATCCAGCAAGCTGCTGTTACAAACACTTCATTTTGTTCATTAGGTTGCACAACGGTTGAAGTCTGAACATAGAAGAGCAGTCTTGAGCATTTTCGCAAGAAGTGATATTTAAAAAGGACTAAAAATTAATATGGTAGTCCAAAGATCTGAAAAAAGCATCATAAACAGTAATATTGGCAAACCTTGTATTTCAATCATTGTGACAATGAACTCCAAAAGATAATAAAACCAGAATGATCATATTTCAGAAAAATAATGTTCTGTTCATCCTTATAGTTCTATTAGATGTAGATATTTCTATACCAGGAAAAAGAATTGAATTCACTTCACTAAATCGCTAATTCTCAGGCTGTCAAAGACTTTATTCTCCTTGGACGGGAGAAGCGGCTAACAAGAAAGCACGGAAGTAAAGACTGATAAGGTAGATGTGGTATAGTATGGCCAAGTAAAGTGTGTCCTTAAAAAGATTATGGTCGTCCTTTTTAAACGAAATTTATCGGGCAGTGCACATTCCTACTATGTCTGCATGCATCAATCCCCCTTTGCCAGTATGACTTGTTCGAGAGTCAATTCAAAACCCTAAAGGTGAATGTGATAATGTCTCACTAGCATGCAACCTCGAGCGAAAAGCCCGAGTATTGACTGTGCGATGGTGAAACACCAAATCGTTACTTTCTGGAGCATTAAATAAGTATAGGGCCAATTAGGGGATGACATTCTCTCATGCAGTAAATTTAGTGGTTATGTTGGCAAATTGGGTTTCTGACGGTAAATATCAAACTTCTTTCTACGCCAAGTTACATCAAAATAAGGTTATATATTCAAACAGAGGGAAAACTAACCCTGTTTTTACATCCTATATTAAACTATTTGGTTGAATTTATGATAACATTTCATAAAGATCAAGGTTTAACGTTTGCAGTACCAGTATTTTACTGGATATAATGGCAAAACATGGAATATGAAGAAACAGAACGGCTTTGGAGGAAAAGAATAAATACGCACTTAAAAGAAGTGACACTAGTAGTATAGAATGATTAAGAAAATCTCACCTGTAAAGGCCAAACAACAGTAGAGCACATTCAGCGTTGATTATAGCATCCAACAGGGATGGAATTGCTTCAAGACAAATTATGTAAGAACAGATTAGTGATCATAACATGTTATATCAAATAATAGTTGATATGGCATCTTCATATGCACCAAGAAAGATAAATAGATACAGATGCAGATATATTTGAGTTTCAACATATCAATAACGCATTATCGAAGAATGGAGCATATTTCACCCAATGTTGAAAGAAACGAACTGGCAGGGGGCTGATATATTCATTTACAGGTATTCAATAAAGGGATCACACTGACAAAAACGGATAGAAACCATTTTAGCATTCCAATTTAACTGGAAATTAAGTTTTGAAGGAATTTCATAAAAAGCATTGTCTATGTAGTCTTTGGTTCATTAACATTCAACTGAAATGTGTGAACAAATCTTATCATACTGATATGTGTAAAGCACAACTGCATCACAAGTCAAATGCTCTTGGAAATGATGAGTCAACACAAACCAATAATGAAGATTAAGTGTTGGCACAAAGGATATAACAAAAAATCTGAAAAAAAAAAAATTACTTGAACCTACACAGAAAACATAAATGTCATAAAAATTGAAAATATTTATTCACAATAACCAAATAATCATGGAGATTCAAATAGGATGCATGCACACAACCCCACCACCACCACTCACCCCCCCCCCCCCCCCCAAGCCCACTTTCACACACACAAACAACAAAAGGTGATTGTCTATTATTGGCTTACTCGTGACTCGTTCCTTTTTTTTTTACAGATCTAAAGCCTTTCAAGATTTTGAGAAGCTTATTGTAAATGTATTTCTAACTAATCAAGCAAATAAATAAATAAATAAACCTCGTGCAACTTCAACGTCATTCCTGCTAAAGCTGACAGCTTTCAGTCTAGGGCCTCAGATTCAACACAAGCATCAAGCACTGGTGCCGGAAAGGCTGGAATTGCTTTTTGCTCAAACTTAATGACTTGAACTAAAATATATATGAAGTGACCAACACCACTGTTCCAATGGTTAGGCGCTTTGACTTTGGTGCGAGACGTTATAGGTTTGAAACTTGCACAGCGTGATTCAAACATATATTAACATGTAGTATGTTGTATACTACCTAAGACGTGTAATACTAATATGTATCACACACACACACACACACACACACACACACATATATATATATATATGTGTGTGTGTGTGTGTGTGTGTGTGTATGTATATATGTATGTATGTATGTTTGTCTGTGTGCGTGTGAATCTTTTCTAATTTAGCTTGTGATCTCATTTTGAAAGATTTACAGGGCGAGACTGTAAAAAATAATGACTCTTACATTATTTGTCCTATTCTTTAGTTAGCACATTTGATTTTCTTTGCTTGTCCGGTTTTTATGTGTTTCATTGAATAGTTGTGTATTGTCTTTATAAGAGGCTTCTATTGGATAATAAAGTGTAATAATCTTTTCGAGCTTCCATTTCTACTTATCCTATTTCCAACAATTGGTATCGGAGCCTATTGCTCATACGAGTTTCTCGATCCAAAGCGTTCCACTCCGGTGGCGGTAGCCACCATTATAGGTTGTCATCCCTTGGATAATTCAATCAATTTCCCGTAAATTATAGTTCGGACCTCGAAAATGAAGAGGAATCAAATAACTCAATCGATAGCCAGCAAGCAAACGATGACGAAAACTCTAACAACGGCGAATCTTCATTTGAAAGTCGCGGAAAGCATAGGAAGCTAGATAATTTCGAATTCGTTCCTAGAAATCCGATTGGTCGACTGATTTCGAGCTCAAAAACGCCTGTAGTCAAAAATTCGCATCCTGATTGGTCGGAAGATTCGACCTTTCTGCTTCTTGAAGCATGGGGTGATCTGTTTGTGAAGAATGGAAGGAAATCACTTCGTTCCGATGAGTGGACTGAGGTAGCGAATCAGGTTAATCATAACTCAAAAATAATTAGAGCCGAATCTCAATGCAGGAACAGGTTGGATACATTGAAGAAGAAGTAAAAGGAGGAGAAAGCAAGGATGGAGGAAAATGTGAATTTGAAAAGTGATTTGATTTATTTTTGAAAAGATGGACTCATTGATGCCCAGTGTGTTTTCAACTCATGTCCAGGCAAAAAGGAATATGAGTTCCAATATGAACATGAATTCTGGTTAACCTTTGAGATTGACATGTGGGGTTGATGCAGAGGAATATGTTACTGTTAATAGTAAGGTGTATAGGAACAGAGGAAATGCAATGGATGAGCTGTGAGATAACCCTGGTGACATGAGTAGTGAAAGTGAAGATGATGATGGTGATGATGGAGATGGTTTTTTTGTTGCTAGCAGAGTGTACGTGAAGCATGCAGTTTATGATGTTGTATATAAGTTGCAGGAACTATTTCTTAAGGAAGAAAGAAAAATTCAGTGGTCCGAAAAGAAGGGATAAGAAAAGTAAGGTACCACCGGAGTCATTTTTGAGAGCTGTTGTGTGACCATTTACATATAGAAACCTTGTGAAAGAGATTGTGTTGATGAGGCATGCTCTTATTGATGGAGATATCAAAAGAAGTTGATCCAGTTTGATCAATTTTTTGGCTGTTCTTTTGAGTGTTTGGAATTATTCCCAAGTATCAAGTGTAGTTGAATGAACCACGGAGTTTCATATAGGCATGAATATAAAAACATTATCAGAGTACCTACCGGAGCTAATGAGGGATTTTTACCTCATTACAAATTGCCGTGCATGTATTATGTATGCTTTCGTCCTTGGGAAGATTACGATACTGTCCACCATTGCTATTGCAACCGTATGCATATTTAGTGAATGCGAAAGTAGTAGTGCATCATTGGCGGTGTTTGGATTCTGCTGTGTTTGTTTTGGCCATGGCTGAAGTGATGCGCAAGTTTTGGTGAAGTTTGTGTGAGAAATGCAGTGAAACTGTGAAATGAATTGTTGAACTAGCAGGTTTGAACAAGTGTAAGGTGATTGTTTGTTGGTGACTGAAGAAGAAATGTATTGAGTGAAGAAGAATTGCAGCAAAGATACATTGAGTGAAGAGAAAGCACGAGCCAGTTCGCTTGTGTGGAAGTGATGTGAGTATAAAATGAAGATGAAGAAGGGTAGAACTTCGGTTACAGGGTTGGATATTTATGGAGCGCTCAAGAGGAACTGCTTGAACATTTGTCTATAAGAAGATAAACATGCCTACATGTGAAGTAGGCTGAGCGAGAAAGACTTGGTTTTGTGTCATCCAACAAGTAAGGAAGAAGAGTTGTGGTTCTCACTTGTTGGGGAGGATGGATACAGCGGTAGCAGGGAATGACCCGAATGGAGAGGTCAGTGGATCCCTAAGCAGAAACCAAGAGTTTTGTTGATGGTGTAAAGTACCAATCAGCGTGAAACAGTTGAGCATGTCGAACCAAGTAGAAATGAGATTTGTGACTGAGTTCGTCTACGCGAGACGGTGAAGAAATTGAGAAGCGTGGTTCACTGCTTTGTAAACTGGATGTTAGCACATCCACTTTAAGGGAGGGAGTTGAAAATAATGACTCTTTCATTATTTGTCCTATTCTTTAGTTAGCACGTTTGTTTGTTTGTTTGTTTTTGTCCGGTTTTTATGCGTTTCATTGAATAGTTGTGTGCTATCTTTATAAGAGGCTTCTATTGGATAATAAAGTGTAATAATCTTTTCGAGCTTCCATTTCCACTTCTTTTATTTTCAAGAGAGACTGTAAATCTCAAGGAAGTCTTATTTAACATCAATTTGGACAAAAACATCAAGCAATAAATTAACTGACATCTTGGCTTTCAAATACCGTGTAAAAGATATAATCATACATCTTGGAATTTAAGACATTTATATACATGCATTATACATATGTATATACATATAAATGGATACGTGTGTATACGTATGATTAGCAAGGATCTCCTTAAAAAAATTAATAGACAACCTCCTATGTTGTATAGTACTAACATGTAGTACCATATATGTACCCAAATTCAATATATGTGTGTACGTGCGTATGTGTATGTATGTACGTATGTATGTATCTTCTCTGATTTCACTTGTGATATTTTGAAATATTTACAAGGTGAGGTAATACATCTCAAGAAAGTCTTATTTGACATTAATTTAGATGAAAACATCCCAAACAATAAATTAACTGACATCCTGGCTTTTCAAATACCGCATAAAAAAATTAAATCCTACAACTTGAAATCAAGAAGATATTTATACACATACATATGTATATACATACAAATAGATATTAAAAAATTAGCAAGGAGTCCCCTTAAAAAAATTAACTGACAACCCCCCATGTGTCCACCTATTCTTGATCCCTATGCTTTCAACTATTTCTACAAAAAACCGAATGTAGCATGTCACCTACTTAGCCGATATTTAATAAACATGAGCAACCTCCTCGCCAATGCTATTATATATGCATACACAAGCGCGTGCGTGTGTGTATGACTTGGTTACAATATTTGTGTCTAACCTTACATTCTCTAAAATGTCACTACTATACAATATTAAATATTAATTTAAAAATTCATTTACCGTACTTATACACATCTATTGAAATCTGTGTTTAGAATAATTTGAATAAAAAGGTAGATTTGAGTAAACAAAGATAGACGTAAAAAAACAAATAATTTAAGAATTTTCCAGATTATATAACAATGCTATTATGAACACTTCTTTTCTTCCTCATTCTTTTTCTTCTCAATTACTGTACATATATGATACCATTAAGTGATATCCACAAATCAATCAACTAAAGTGCTTAAAGACTGTGCATCAATAACCTTTTATTTTTTCCTCATTATTCCTCACCGAACCATTCTTCTTCTAACTCAAAAGTCAACAGCACCAGTCTCACCTAATAGAATTCTTCAACAAGTTTTCTGCTTTTAAATATATAATATTTTGTTGGTTCTCACTGGATCTGCAAAATGTTATCAAAGATGAAAAAACATATAACTTACGAATAGAATAACGGAAAACGAAGTTGTAAACCCTTATATGTTGAGAAGAAGAATGGTTGGATAAGGAGATAGGGAAATGTGAGGGGAAAATAATGGTCATTGATGTATATTTTTGTTAAGGACTTTGGTCGAATTTGTTATGGATTTCACGTCATGATGTAAGAGATGCATGGCATTTGAAAAGAAAATGAGGAAGAAAAAGGTTACTAACGCATATTCATAGTGACTTTAGATGAGAGAATGTGGGGAAAATATGTCATTGATGTCGTAACAACTTTGTTTGAATTGATTATGGGTTTCATTTCCTGATGTAAGAAATGTACAGCAATTAAAAAGAAGAAAATAAGGAAGAAAAAGATTACTAAAATGCATTTACATTGTACAATGACTTTGTAATACATATTTTCTTGATGAAAAATGACTAAATAATACGATAAGGAAATTCTTAAACTGCTGATTTTTCTTTTTATATATTTAAATCTTCCTGTCTTTCTAAAGTACATTTAAAATATGGATAGACAAAGAGCTTGTAAATTAATATTTAAGACAATGCACTAAGGGAAGTTTATTAAATGTACAATCAACCTAAAATATCGTTACTCTATTGCAACTAACATAATAATTCTCTTTTTATCTAATTTTTTATTCGTAATTCATGCTTTATAGATTTTTTGGTTAAAGATATAATGAGTTCATGAAGCAATGCAAAAACAAATGTCGAGTTGGAATTCGAACTATGTTAGAAAATCAAATGATGAATCAAAATGTTATCTACTTGAAAAGAGTGCATATATATACACATTCACATACATATGTATACACTATATAAACATAAACATATACATATACATATATATATATAAACGATCCAAGTCTTATCAATCGTACTAATACTACATATGCGTGTTGGTAATGAGCTAGTAATTTGTATCAATTCTATTAATATATGCCAAATGAATGCTATTACGGATGATACAATGTTTATATGATGAAAGCGAATCTCAATTCTATCCTACTATTGAAGTAAATTTTGATTATTTAATAATAGAGATAAGAGAAAATTGAAAAACATCATGTAAAATAAATTCCCCCTATTGATGCATGCATATCTGTTACCCTTATTTCTTGGAAAATTACATATTGGCCCAATATAGATACCCAAAATTTATATTAAAAGGTCACCAAAGTTAAGATAATCTTATATGTTTGATAAAACACTTCAACGCATAATTTGCACCATAAATAGAGAAATATTATACATTTTAACTCTCCATGTCAGTATCTTAAAACTATTCTATTATATTATATGTAAAGCTAAGTTTAAATTTGTGATCAACTTCATTTTCAATTTTCTTAAAAATACCAGTAGTTTAACCGTCCTATAAATTTTCATTACTTTTCTTTTTGTTGTTATTTCTTAGAAGAAATACCAATGTACATCTCATCTTATAATCTTTTCACTTCCATTTATTTTCTCACAATATCGTCTTTCCTTTTTCCAGTTTTAAATACATAATACAATTCAATAACAAATTTAATTGCAACACAAATCAAATGAAATATTCTTTCCAAGCAATTTTCAATCAATCTCTTTAATTGGTTATTTTAACAAGAATGTAAAGTGAACTCATAAATAGCTTTTAACTTCATGTTCAACTTGAATTATTTATGATTTTATGCATATTTTTCAGTGATTGTTTTCCTAACACTCTTTTAATGTCATCATTTTTACGGAAAAATACACCAAAAAATAAAACTTAGCCTACTAGTTTGATTGAATTAGATTAAAAGGTTGATTTTTTTATTTATTTTTTTACTTATTTGTCTTTTCATCTAAATTGATGTTGAATTTTCACTTTAGTTATAATTTTTACCTTTAGGTTACATTTTTGGCTTGTAAGATCAAAAAATATTTCTCTTTGTTTGCGTTAGAAGTTCTTGATTTCACAAATATATTGCTACTATACAATCTCCCATTGATTAGTAAAATTTATAGTAGTTAGAGTTGAAAACATTATTTTATTATCAAGTTTTATATAATTATTGACCTTCATTTGATTTGTTTGGTATAATTTTGTATTTTGTTTAATTTATATATGGGGGCATCTATTTAGACACAAGACTAAACACGAAATGAGAAACATAAAATCTGAACCGTTGGATTAGTTTGTCTTTATGTGCGGGGTGGAAATCAAGGGGTAATTTGATGGTGAAGATATTTTCTTCCAATTTGTGTCTATGTTTTGTGTTCAAACCAATGTATTAAAAAACGCGCCTGAGGCGCGCCTCGAGGCGAGGCGGTGCCTGAAACGCCTTCCGGCGTGGTTCAAAAGGCGGTTTTCCCCTGAGGCTTACGCCTCAGGGGTTTGAGGCATGGAAATCGCCAAAAACGCACGCCTCAGAGCCTCAACTATCTGAGGCGTGCGTTTATATATTAAAAATAAACCTAACTTACCTTTCATTTTTACTTTTACGCTGCTTCTGCCGGTTTTACTCCAAACTTCACAGCTCCAAAAGAGGTAAAAAATTTGAATACTCAATTAGAAGAGGAATCGAGTTCGATTCCATAACAGGAATCGAACTCGATTCCTTAACAGGAATCGAAATCGATTCCTTAACAGGAATCAAAATCGATTCCTGTTATGGAATCGAAATCGATTCCTAGAATCGAATTTGAAAGAGGCATTTTTTAAGTGCCCAGACTCGGTTGAAAAACTATTGTGCAGTGGTTTTTGAAAAAACTGTTGTGCAGTGTTATTTTGAAAACTGATGTGCAGTGTTTTAAAAACTGTTCTGCTTCTTTTAAAAACTGCTGTGTGCAGTGTTTTTTTTTTTTTTTTTGAATGTGCAATATGCTTATGGATGAGGAGGAAGATATCATTTGATCTTTCTATTTAATATTAAATGTGCAAGAATGATTGTATTTTGTTTGAATTGCTACGAATGCTTGTATTTTGTTTGAATTGCTACGAATGTTTTAAGGTTTTTGCTTAATACTTGATGTTTAATGTTATTTCAAATTAAAAATTAAGTATATGTGTTGCACTTTTTTTTCCCTGAAAGGCTTACGCCTCAACGCGTCGAGGTTTACGTCTCCCCTCACGGACCCGAAAACGCCTCGCGTACGCCTTTTGCGTTTTAAAACATTGATTCAAACAGACTTTCCCTTTATATGTTTTGCAGGAAATAATTGGTCCATTGCTATATGGGTATTAATTCCATTTTGTAATGTTTATCCCTATATTATTGTATAAGAAATAGAATCCAAAAGAAAATTATATATGAGGTGAAAGAATATTAAAATAATAAAATTTTGCATTGCATTGTGAAGAATATGTAACGCTTGATTAGGTACGATATGCAACTTTGAAATATTTTTACAAGTTTGATTCAAATAAGCGCTTTATAAACATTTTTTGATTTAAATGTTTTGCATTGTGTTTCACATTGTTTTAAAATGTGAAAGCGCATGTGAGGCGTTTTCAGATTCATGAGGCGAAGCGTATGCTTTTCAAGTAAAAATAGAAACATAAAACACATAATAAATTTTGACATTTTAAATTAACTTGCAAAAATGGAAAACAAATCATTTAAATCTACCTGAACTGATAACATCTCTTATCTTTTCAAGAAGATTAAAATAATTGAAATCCGTATTATTCTTGTTTCGATTACAAAAATTTTATTTTCAAATTCGGCCAAATTCTAGTTTTGATTCCTCCTACCAACTCAAATTGATTCAAAAAAATTATCTGGAGATTTAATGAAGAATACGGAGAAATTTTCTTTAAATATCAATGAGAAAATCTATTACATAGCACTTGATCGTTGTTTGAAAAATAATCGTACTTAATCAAGTTGATATTGAAATTGGAAGTAAGAAAATATTAACTTCCTTTTTGTTTAAATTTTGCTCTTTCATGTTTCCTGTTAAATAATTGTAATTTGGTAACTTTTGTTAGGGCATCTCCAGTGGATTCAACCCGTAATATTCAGGGTGCTGAATATTACGTGTTGAATTTAACAAAATTCTCCAATGGTCAGGCGCCCAAAAAAGTCGGAGAGTAAAATGATTGAAAAAAAAAGGCGGAGAGTAAGATGATTGGTTGGGGAATGAATCCTGGCGCCTACTAATTAGGCTCCAGGATCCTGGCGTCTACCAATTAGGCTCCAGAATTCCCCTTAATATTACGTTTCCAATTCAGGATACTGAATTGGAAACGTAATATTAGCCTTAATATTCAGACTGAATGTGACCACTGGAGATGCAAACTTTAATATTACGGTTGAATAAACAACCACTGGAGATGCCCTTAGTGTCAATATTATTGAGATTCTTGGATCGCATGCCTCAATGGTTTGAGATGTGATGCACATGCTTTGTATGCTTTTAAGGCAAAAGGCCTTTTGATGATAGCCTCAAGGCATTTATCTCTTATTTCTTCTAGGGGCTCTTCGAGACGAGTATCGAGGTGGGTTTTCTAAAACGATGGTGTTACACCATCTAAACTTACTTATACTGCCAGTAATGCCTATAGAATACATAAAACTTTAGACTATTTGGATTCTTATTTCCATGTATAATAATCATGCATCCATTATTCGATCATTTACGTATATCGAGACATTTTCTAATTCTCTCATTTTCATTTTATTTTCCCGCAATATTTTCAATTTCCCTTGTATAGTTTATATGTATGATATGATTCAAAAATAGATATATCCTGATCTGAATCAAACCAAGAATTCTTTCCCAACAATTTTCAATCAACTGTTAAAAAAATCTAGCTAGTTTTCAATTGATTTTTTTTAACAATTCCCCACTTTCTTATTCACCTTGAATATTTAAGATTTTATTCATATTATGCAGCAAACGTTTTCCTACTTTTGTTTTCAATATTATAGTTTTTTATGGAAAAATATTCTAAAGGTCTCCTTTAAAATTAGACTACTGGTCCAATCAAGCTTGATTAAAAGGTTAGACTTTCTTTAATTATTTCATTTTTTTCAGTTAATTAGATGTTGAATTGGTAGTTTATTGTTATAATTTCTAATTCTAAATTCATATTTGGGTCAAATTTGCAGTTGTAGGACTATGAATATAGCTCACTTAATTTGTCTGGTACATAGTTACTAATCTTATAAAAATGTGGATACCACAAAATCTCCTACTGATTATTCAAATCTATTACAAATTAATTCAAAACTTTACTCTTGGATTTTGTATAATAATCGACTTCCATTTGTTTTTCTTAGTTTGATATGATTTTGCACTTTGCCTAATCCATTTATTATGTAGAGAATATCTAGTTTATTGCTACGTGGATATCAACTCCGATTTTACATGATCAATTGGAGGTGATGTTCTTCCTTATCCAATTCAAACCCATATAATTAATCATATACAAAAATATTAGGGCAAAAATCATTATATCTAAGGTAAAAGAATATCAAAGTAACAAATTTGCATATGGTCTTTTGAAGAAAAAGTAGCACTTTTAATCTAGCTACAGCAGTACGCAACTCTAAAACTTTATTAGAAGTTTAATTTTAAACGTTTTTTAATTTTTTTATCTGGACGTCTTATGTTTTGTCACACAATCTAAATTTATTTTATTGTCAAATCTTATGTTAATCATCTTTATCTAATTCAAGACTTAAATACATTTTTTAGTGGTGTTGTTTAATCACCTATGAAATATAAGTAACATGCATTTTTCAATTAATACAGGGTTACTTATCACTGATTTCTTAAAAACCTTATTGAGTACTAAATTAATTATTAATACTTCTACACAAAATTTGTTTGAAATTAAGTAATTTTCTTTTTTCTTTTTGTAATTTAGAGATATTTACATATAATTATGGATTAAAAATATGGTATCCATAATGTTTGTAAGTAAATCAACTTTAGAATAAATCGTATTAAATAATATAACCACGCAACTATTGTATATTGGTCGTCAATGATCTTTTGTTTGTTAATTATAGGTAAACTAATCACTTATGAAATAATGTTTATAGTAAATCAACTATAAATTTTCTCTAATTTAATTATTATGTAATGTCAAAAGTGTAATAATGCAAACGTTGGAATATGTTTCCTAATTGTAACATTATTTCACTTTGGATACAATTTATTTATTCTAGGTTTAGAATACTATTATCAAAATAAATTTACGTATACATTTAAATTTAAATGAGGATTAAATTATGTTGACTTACATTCTAAAATTAATAAGCTGGCACGTGTAGTGAGGTAATATGTATCAAGTTAGGAACAACTGATTGTTGATGTTATCATTTTTTTGTACAAAACCATTATTCTATGAAATACTTTATGTTTATAATGTTTCAAGATTAGTTAAGAAAAATAATCAATAAATGTTTATCGGTAGTGTTAAGGAAAAAAACTCGTTAAAAGAATTACAATTCATAAACGTATATTTTAAACTTCATATAACTTAATTTCCAAAAATTAAGGTTGTAAAAATCGCTAGGCGAATGTCAAGCAATAAGGATGGACTAGGGATTGATCGCCTAACCAAGGATTAATCGAGGGTTAATCAAAGTTAGATGTTTTTGATAAACTCGTGCATTTTGGATATTTGATTAGTATTACTTGATCCACTATGGGATATCATGGACTTTGTTGATTTTGAAAGCAACCATGGAGACAAAATCATTAGAAATAAACATTTTGATTCTTATAAGAGGCATCAAGCCTCAACTAGTGCATATATGATGTCATAAACATGTTTATATGCTTATATAATGTAATAATTCTCATCTAAGAGAATTAGTCCAAAACACAAGCGGTAGGGCTAGTCTAGCGGCTAGACGAGGCGAGAGCCTAGAAGGATTTTTGCAATAGAGCAACAAATACACTGTCGAAACAATATCGTAAACTTGTATGCATAGCATGGCTTTGCATTAGTCATACAGAACAAACAAGTGTAGCAATTAATATGAAAATTAGAATACTTTTGCTTAATGGAGAGTGTGGTTGGGAACAAAATGGAATCGGCTTTATTATTATAAACCAAGGTTCGAAAACTCGGTTTCGGTTTCGGTCATTTGAAAATCTATTAGTTTCGGACGGTTTCGGCGGTTTCGGTTCTGGTCATGATATTGGATTTCTATATATTTATGGATAAATAATGTTAAAAGTTGCTAATATTAAATAAATAAACATGACTAATACAGACCATTCATTGCATGTAATCACCAATTGTCTATGTGCTTAGGGTTTTGGCCCATCTAAAAATATCACGCTTCCAGAAGGCCCACTAAATAATTTTAAAAATATCACTCTTCGAGAAACAATATCAGACTGGTCATCTTACCTTTAAAATACCAAGCCCACTATTATTTTAGCCCGTCTAAAACCCTAACCAGCACTTATCCTCCCAATCCATCGCTCAAGCCTCAAACTACAGTACAGCCGCAGCAAACACGAGCGCAGAAAAAAAAAACAATTTCTTTCTAACTGGAAGATCAAAGGCAAATATCTCGCGGCATACATTCGAAATCGAAGGTCAGATGCGAACTATTCATCGCATGTAATCAAGGTCGATCGAAACACAAGAAGATGCTGGTCAACTCGATTTCGAGTTCAGATCTACGATTTAATTTGGTTTTTCTTTGAATTTTTAACGTTGTTTATCTTTTTATTTTAATTAAGGAAGCAATTGCAAAAAAATGATTTTTTTTCATCTACGATCAGCAGGACGAGATTTTGACCTAATCTCGTCCCGCCTTCGGCCGGAACCGAGACGAGATGACCGGAATCTCGTGGTTCCGGCTGGAATCTCATACTATGTTATAAACTAGAGTTCCTTGTGTATACATTATAGAATTGTACTTCTCATACTTGACAAAGTTAATTAAAACTAAAATTCAAACAAAAGATATCTTAAATTATCTATAGCATATAGGGTGAAAGAAAGAAAAATGGACCACGTGAAGTAATGCAAATGGTTATTCATGGTGAATGACGCACTGCAGCACAAAATCTCTTTGGACTCTTAGCGCTTTGCACTGCACATAACACGTGTATGAAATACCACACATTTTTTCAAAACACTAGTCAAATTTGGTTTATATCACAACCAATAAAAAAATTTGAAAATTATGTTTCTTTGAATTAAAAAATACCACCAAAGATTTATTTATTATTTTGCAAAAATAAAATCAAATAAGCTAGCATGGCATTTTAAGCGCAAAAATTATTTTAGAAGGAATACAATGAAAATCACAGAGGCATTGTGCTCATTGGTACAGATATTTGATTGTTTGCCCATTATAGAAATAATAATATAAAACACAACCAAGTATAAAACAATTAATTACATCATTTAGGCACTAATAAAATAGACTATGTACAATTTACATAACAAAAACACATAATAAAACAAGATGACTTGTGAAAAATAGTAAAAAGGATAAGCCTTCCTGCGTAGCTCTCTATTTGTGTCATGCATGCCAAAGGCATCACTTTGTGCACCATTTCATATGCATTACGTGATAAGAGAAAAAATGTTATCGATGTAACACACCATGTCCCACGCCATGCCATGCCAAATTTTTTTATTTGCAAGGATGCGAACTTGTCACAATAAGCAATTCGTCACTGAGGATTTCTTGATGAGTTTTGTAGTATCGGTTATGACATATTTTGAGGGTACTAATTCAACTGTAAATAAAACTCAATTTTAACTAATTTTCATGATGTCTTTCTATATTTTGCCAACATATACTCTCAAATCAATTATTTGTTTGTTTTAACGAATCTATATACATCTAATAGCAAGGATCGATTACACCTTGGCTCCTTTAAATTTCAACAACATACTCTGAATTAAATAATATGATGAAGCGACAAGAGAAAAAAAATTATATTATTCAATTTGGAATATGTGGTTGAAATCGAGGAAAAGTGAGGTGTAGCCGATCCTTGTTGTATGTATATGTGTGTATATATCTACGTGTGTCAAAGTTTAAAGCACAAAAACGTACACTATGCGTTATTTTGCTCGTGGAGGTGTTAGCCACAGGTATAAGTTTTCGCGTAAACATTAAAGCGCGAGTTACTATTACTTTGTTGTTATTATTTTTTAATTAATAAATGAAAGTTAATGCTTAATGATATAAATTGTAAATTAGTCATAATTATTCTTTATTATTCATTCATATAAGTATAAATAATTAAAACTATATACAAATAAAATTTATTTTGAAAAAAGAAAGAATTTAAGCACTTGATCTCATATATGTATATATACATATATATATATGTACATATATATACACCCTTTAGCTCTACGATGATATTTTTTTCTCATCCTATATTTATTCTTTTCTAATTCAAGATTTAAATAAATGATCTTTGATAGTGAAATTAATAACATTGAAAGTAGTAGAAAATCATGCAAGTCATTATTTAGTCTTTCTACCAATTTAAATCGATCCACAAAATTTATTCGAACATTCACAATTTAGAAATTTCCTTAAAATAGCAATTGAAAATCCAGTATGTAGCTATCAATCGTTATTTCAAAATAATATTACTTAATCATGCTGTTATTGAAATCGAAAAGTAAAAAAACATTTATTTTTGTATTTTCTCAAATTTTGTTTCTTTTTACTTGGCATCAAATAACTAAAATTTAACAACTTTTGTTAATGTCAATATTTACCGTTAGGGTTAAAAAAATGAGTCGCGTGCTTTAGCAGTTTGAGAAGTGACACGTACGTTTTGTACGCTTCATATGCATCAAGTTATTGAGATGTAACCCTAAAAGATAAAAAGCCTTTTTAAAAGAGCCTCAAGGCGTTTTATCTTTCATTGTATTGAGGCACTCCTCAAGGCAAGTATTGAGACGAGTATTTTTTATAATGATATACCCACAAAAAATTGTTTTTCTTATTTTTGGACTAATCCTTAAAAGCACTGTCAGAGTAATAAAATAATATCAAAAGGTGCTCAACATCTTACTGAATCATTTGATTTTAAATTGTTTAAAAGAGAATCTTCTCTCTAGAGAAGTTTGGTCTTTGAGAGGAAGTGAAAAATAGCTATTGTGTACAGATGAATTTTACAAAAAGCAAATCAATGTAATTTTTATAAAGTTATGACTTGTAAATATTCAGGTATCTACTTCAAGTTCATATGAAAAAATCATCTATCTTAGTTGTATCAAATCTTTTTTCATTCAGCAATATAGTATGGAACAAAAAGGAATAATTTCATTTGGTAATGTCGATGAACTCAATTTAAATGATTTTTAGTTCATTTAGTGCTAATTTTCCCAATGAACTATGTATTTTAAGTGGATTGTTGAAGTGGCCTTTGAAATCGTTAGGAGGAAGATTTATACTATGAGGGTTTAAAAGAATCAAGGCTTCTTCAGTTCATGTGACAATAATTATGTGGAAATTTAACACAAATTAAAAAATAAATCAACAAGGGTATGTCAAAGTTTTTGTTTCCCCTAGGCAATGATCCCCCTCTCCACTAACACACACACACAAAAAAAACAAAGTCCAAAATGAAGGTGCATTTCAAAAACCATCAATGTTAAGCTTAAGTGAAATTTTTCCAAATGCGGTATTAAGAAAAGAAATTGTGGTGCTTAGTAACGTTGTAGAAGAATATATTTACCCGTAAATAGGGTTGTCAATGGATTCTTCGAGCGTATGCACATCTGAAATCATTTTCGAATATCGGATATCTGTATCCTCGGATATCGATAATATCTGCATACGCGGATACAAACAGATATCGGATAATTATTCTATCTGCTCACGATCGATAAATTAAGAAATATAAATGAATTTTTTTAATTTAATATAGACAATTTTCAATTCCAATGATTATTAAAGTGTTAAAGATAAACAAATATGACGGAAATAAATAGTTTTCAGCAATTAATATGTAATTATTGCGTACAATATAAATTTCTAACTTAATAAAACAATTAAAGAATATCTTTTAGTATACTAAACTACACATAATTTAAGCTCTAATTTTGACAAAAACCGGACGGATAATTTTCAGATGCGGATGTCTTCATATCCACATTCGAATCTTTTTTTGAATACCAGATATTTGTCTGCTTTTTGAATACAAATGCTTACGGATTTCAGATTTTTGCATATTCATCAACGGCCCTACTCGTAAACGTAATCAAAGTTTATGTTATTGTAAGAAATATACCTTGACGAATTATGGCAATGTAGACTCCCCAAAGAAACAGCAAATGAAAAATCACCATTGCCGGTGCTAACAACTGAACACCAGCCGTCCTTTTAACAGCTTTCCCCAGTAGAATTATTACACCAAGCACCAAAGCTAGAAGACACAAAAAAAACCTCAGATATCCGGTTGTAAAAACTGAAAATGATCATGGATTGAAAAGCGAACATAAATTTATCACCTGAAACAGGTAACATAGCAATCAGAGAAAGCCAAGGTAGTAACTTAGGAACCAAAGCAAGTGACACTTGCGAAAACAAAAACAAAAGAAAAG
This sequence comes from Allium sativum, assembly GCA_030737875.1. NCBI lineage: Eukaryota > Viridiplantae > Streptophyta > Magnoliopsida > Asparagales > Amaryllidaceae > Allium > Allium sativum. The sequence goes on from CM060909.1 coordinate 875,977,575, forward strand.
AAACGATCAAAGAACATGCAATCTCAGTATGCGATCTCATCCTTCTTTGAAACCCTACTTGTACAATTTTATTCGGGTTATTGCTTTTATTAGTAGTATTATTATAATTGCTAATTATTCCTACTCCAGATAAAATATTATCTCTGCTGCTAATTAATCTTGAAGAGTCTTCTTATCTTCAACCGGTGGTAGAGCCTGGAATTAATGAGAAACCAGGTGTCAATATCTGCAAGCAACAATTATAAGGAGATAATTTCAAAGAGAACGCATTACTAAGTTGGGTTTGTAGATGTTATGAACAATGGAAGCGCCACCAAGGAGAGAGAATACAACAACGATGATAGAGACGCCTAAGGATGGAGTTCCGGTGATTGGACGTCCGCCGCCGAATTTTTTGCTGTTCATTTCTCGGGTTACTTTTGCTTACGGGGAGGATTTTCTTGGGAGAGGCTGCTAATGTTGAGTACTGTTATTTATTCTGAGTAAACGTTCTGCTCGATTGTTGAATCGATCGGAAGAATAACAGACCTTTGACCAGCGTACAAGAGTTTGGGCGCACGATTGGGGGTCTGGACCAGAAAGTTGATCTGCTGAAATCCCCCGATTGTAGAACGTTAAGTAGGGTTTGGTGGGTTTAGTTCCCTCTACAAAAAGTCACATGTTGCTCCCGTTAAATTAACTAAGGGTATTGTTATTAACACTCCAAATATTGTTAAGAAAAATCAATTTTTTATTTTAAAAAAAATTGTTAACTGGTTACCAATGAGGAATGTAGTCGCTTAACAAATAAATGTAATTTTAACTTATTATCCATTTACGTTTAATTTCACTTTTATGTCCATTATCATGTACCTTTCGATTAGCTTATTCGCTATCTCATAATCTGGTAGTGAGGATAATGATATTTTCTTCGTTCTCATTATTTTTTTTCCGACTTTACATTAACGTTATTTGCAGTTGAAAAGATTTAGGATTTTTGTGATTTAAGAGACTGATGATTTTATGATGAGCAACTTTTAGAAGTATGGGTAAAAGCGTAAGAAGTAAAAAAAAATAGTCACCTACATTGGCTCCCCTTGATAATTTAAAAAAAGTGGATTGTCCTAAAATTTTGACCCTCACTTAACAATAAATGGAGTGTCAATAACAATACCCATAATAATTCAATCAGTCAAGGATGAAAGGTGAAGATTAAAGGAAACCAAAGACGTGTGTAAGCTTTGAAATAGAAGAATTCAACAATTCGACAAGAAAGAAGAAGAAAATGTGGTTAACACTAATTTTAAGCATGATAATATCATAACTAAACTATGACTTTTTTAAAGGTAAATACGGTAAAATTGCTTATGGAGACAAATTTAAAAAATAAATATGAAAATTATTTTATCTTTATTAATATTATTTGAAAATAGAATATAATAATTAATTTTTTTCTTAAATTTGAAAACAACCATATACAACTATTATGAAATGTTAACGTCGTTTAAAAATATGATGTAACAAATAAAGATTTTTTTTACAAATTCAAAATATTCATCCGCAATAGTATCAAATTTTAATATTACTAAAGACAGTGTCTAGCAAATAAAATTTAAACTAACAATAAATGATTTACACACAAAAATCTGGTTTCCTATTTCTGCAAATCATTTTCTCTTGTGAGTACTAAGTATATACAATTTGAAAACATACAATTCACGTGTGAAGCACTTACCAACATTGAGGGCAGAACACGTGTCATAATGCTCGCTGTTAAAAAATTAATCGTGTGCGTTGCTAAAGGGACACTGTGTTTGCAAACCTAAAATGAAATGAATTTGAGCATGCATGAACTACTGTTTTCAAGTTACGAACTGGGAAAAGAAACACACAATTCTAGCTTGAATCGTGGAAGAAATAATTCCCCAAAAATCAACACTGACATGCGTGAACACTGAGAACTTCTGAAACTCGGTTATGGAATTCAAATAAAATTCTCAAGCAAATCATCACAAAATATATGTAAAGCTAGAAGAGTGAGTTTCACTTTGACTGGATTAAGATATTTTGGCTTTAACTTGACTTGCTACATTAAGATTCTTGGCTTCAGAATCACTTTTGTAGCATGTACAATGCAAAACTTCATTGTACCCCTTCATCCCAATTTCTGAAACAACTGAGTATTGCATAGGTTTATTTGTAAATAGATAGTCTCTCCTCTTCTTTTTATGTTCTCTGTAACACCACACCTCCGCTAGGGTCACTCACAAAGGGAATGCACTAGGTTTGGTGAGGCATTATCGAGGTAAACATGCACAGAAATATTACAAGACAGAACATATATAAAACAGCGGAAGTAAAACAAATTTCATTACCTTATAAAATAAGGTCTAAAGCCTTTTACATCAGAATACATCAAAACCTGTCTTGCAATAGTAAAGAAGCATAAAACTTTTTCATAAATTATTCCCCAAAATAAAGCGGTGAAGCAGCCATAGCCAAGAGAAGACCAAGCTATACATGATGACCTTCAAGCATATGAGGTCCGAACTAAACAACATCATTTCCTCCCTGAAAACCTAGGGGGGGGGGGAACGGAAGACAAAGAGGCGAAACAAAACGGGGTCAGTCATAAAGACTGGTAAGTCCTATCTACTTCCAGTATAAAAACAGGTAAAGGTAACATGACATGCATAAACTGAAAGTAAACATAAGGATGATGACAAGATAGATAAGCTAAACCAAGATAACTGGATGAACTACTGTAGCAAGATAGGCTAAGGTATCATGATAAACTACATGTCAAGATAAATCAAGGTATCACATCGTCAGGTTTCTATCAAGTATACTATCCCAAGGTATCTATCATGTATAACATCCCACGGTATCTATCATGTATAACATCCCAAGGTATTTATCATGTATATTTGCTCTGCACCCCTCGTACTAGTATCCCAACCCGCGTCATGTGTTAACTATGAATGTCCATTGCCCAATGTCATGTAATGGTCCATGTCAACCTAATATATAGTATATGTAGGTTTTTCTAACTCGTATGCTTCTTTCCATGTATAAGTTCAGTCCTTTGCCGTAGGCCGTACGAGCTTTCCCATGTAAATCTATACCACCTCAACGTAGTACCATTTTATCCTTGAAGTTGTTTTGGACTGCTACCCTTGATCTGGTTATGTTTTCTTACCATGAACTATCGCGTGTTCACTTAGGATTTATGCCACCTAGGACCACTAGGGATTATGCCACCTAATGAACGTTTCCGTGTCTCAGTTTGGGTTCAAGCCACCTAGGGCCACTAGGGATTATGCCACCCGTCAACCACGCCCTTTGTCCCACGTGTATATCGTGAATCGTTTTCCATGTCTAGACGCATATGTATCTCAATGTGCCATCCGAGTTCCGCGCCAGGGCAAATCGAGAAATACGAAACTCGGTCAGGAGTTTTAAGCCGTCTGCTGATGCAGATATCAAGGTCTGTTTTTGTATCCGTGGCTATGGTCCCACGTGACCCCTCCCTCAACTACTGAAAGGCAATCCAAGAAAAATCATGTATGAGAACTACATCCCGGCCCCACTATAGCCCCACTTTCCTATGGGCCAACCTCACCCATGACTCGATAGCAAGAACATGGTCTGTTGGGAGTTCTCTGCCTTTTCGTTCGTACTCGATTGACTAAAGATGGTAGGTAGTCGGCGACGTGCTATCCAGGGCAAAAACAAGTATCGTCGACTCCACGCTAATCCATCCCAGTCTTTAGGTCGCTCGCATAGCAAACAAGGCATACTCTTGGCTCTTCTACTGCAGACCTTAACCTCTGTGAGGCCGGGTTTCATGGACCACCTGCCACCTCACAGAGGGATACCAAGAGTACCCTCATGTCCCCCGAAGCTACCGCTTCGTCACCCAATTCGCTAGAGCTTTTTATCCAAGTCAGATAAGTTGCTCCTCCTCGTATACTAAGTGATGACTTACCGTATCTATTTATGAACTAGTCCCATGTCCTTGGCTAAGAATTATTACTTAGTTATCATTAACTAAGGTTTACCACTTAGCTTCTTTTCCCTGTTACCCTTGATTAACCACGATTTTCTACCTAGTTCCTCTAACTAGGGTTTTTGTCTATTGGGTTAAGTGTTGTTATTCAGGTTCATGACTTAGCCCGCCTACGAATCATGTCAAGATTGGCTAAGTATTTGAGTTCAAGGCCTAGCCCTACAAGGTGGTTAAGTATACCAAGAAGCGCATGACTTAACCCTATCAAGTCAAATTGGTTAAGTATTGGTTTGTCTTAACCCTATAAGATTATCGTGTTAGATTGATTAAGCATAGATTATCTTAATCGCATCAGATCATCGAGTCGGATTGGTTAAGTATGGGTTAGCTTAACCTCATCCACTAATCGTACTACAAGGGTTAAGTATATTCAAAAGGTCTTGTGACTTAACCCTATCAAGTCCACATGTTAGATTGGTTAAGTATAGGTTACTTAACCTCATCAAATCATCATGTATAATTGGTTAATTATAAGTTACTTAACCCCATCATGTTAAGTTGGTTAAGTATTGGTTGCTTAACCTCATTGAATTACCAAGTTTAGATTGGTTAAGTGTTTAACTTAACCCCATCGAATTACCGTGTTTAGATTAGTTAAGTATAGGTTACTTAACCCCATCTAATTACCGTGTTTAGATTAGTTAAGTCTAAATTACTTAACCCCATCTAATTACCAAGTCGGATTAGTTAAGTGTAAATTACTTAACCCCATCTAATTACCAAGTCGGATTAGTTAAGCGTAAATTACTTAACCCCATATAATTACCAAGCCGGATTAGTTAAGCGTAAATTACTTAACCCCATCCCCTAATTGTCTTGTATGGTTACGTGTCATTAAGAAATCAAGCCCGGTCCCACTTAACCTACCCATTCGTGTCATATCGGTTAAGTGTCATTAGTCAAATTTACTTAACCTTATCATGTGGCATTAATTTAATTAATGCACTCTCAACCTCTCACATTAGACCTTGTTGTGGTTACTAGTTAAGCCGGGCGGGTCCGGGTAGTTTTACACCACAACCTAGTCTAACCTCGGGTCTTAAGCGCGACATGACCAATTTCTCACATTGGATCCTATTGTTTGTAGCCACTAGTTAAGCCGGGCGGGTCCGGGTAGATTTATGCTACAAACTCAACCCAACCTCGAGTTGGCCACTTCCATGTTTGGTCTAGTGTCATATTACACTTACAACCCATACGTGTCTAGTTTCAAGTCTCATGTTTACCCCACATGTCATGCCCACATTTAGGTGTATCATAAGTGCCATATTTCCATGAAACCCCATGTCAAATTATCATGTCATAATCACGCACGTCTAACCTACCCCATAGCGTGTTTCCAACCCAAGTAAAAGCGAGTCAACATAGTAAGGGTACTATGCTACATATTGGCCTCACAACATGCACGATGTCAAAAAGGGATTGGCCCCAAACATGCATGGTATCATAAGGGGTTTGGCCTCAAAATATGCATAGCATCATAAGAGAATTTGGCCACTAGCATGCATAGTATCATAAGGGAATTTGGCAATAAACATGCATATTATCATAAGAGAATTTGACCACAAGCATGCATGATAACATAAGGGGTTTGGGTTCATTTACATGCATAAGCCCCAAAGTCAAGTCTTTGCCAATGTTTCACAAGTCAAATGGTTCCCAAAGGTTCATGCTAGCATTCCATAGATAAAGATTCAAACTTGCAAGATAAACTATGTTAAGCATAATATGAGTGGCATGATTAAGTCGCTAAAACTTAGCCCAAGGTCATAGATCATAGAAAAGGGGCAACGTTAGGTTCACATAGGCTAGCATACTTATGTTTCATCGCATTTTATTCCATGTCACATTAGAACCACCGTTAGAATCTACAAGTAGCTAGAACTTACATAGCGAGGCTTAGGGAAAGATCATGAATCGTCTTGACCAAGAAAGGTGGCTCCTTTGTTGAAGAATCGTCATGAAATTGGTGTAGCAACGTTGATCCCTCCTTGATTTGGTGTAGAAAGCTTGCACATTCTTCATGGACCTAGCTTTGGATGCTCAAGCCTTTGGAGATGAAGATGGAGGCCATGATATGAAGGTGGAGGCCATGGTGATGGAGCATTTTGGCATAACTTCGTTGTAGGAATGAATTAATGAGGGTTTAGGCTAGGTCTATGGGTCTTTTTATAGAGATTAGGGGTAGTTTAAACCATCGGATTAACCCCAAATCAGATCTGAGCCATCAAATTCCGTCAGAAGCTTCCAGAACAGGACCAGAGACACAAGCAGGCGCACCCAGGTGGCCTGGGCTCGACCACCCAGGTCGGAAGGGGTGTCGACTTGCAAGTCGACACCACCTTGGGTGTGTCGACACCCAAGTCGACACCCATGTCGACTTGGGTGCTGGGCGGGAAATTTTCCCGCCCAGTCTTTTCGGCTCCAGATTTGAATTTTGAACTGTTTTTCGGACTTGGAATTTTCTGAAACTTCGTTGGGCCATAACTTGGTCATACGGACTCCGTTTTTCGAAAACTCGGACTCTATTTCGCGTATTTTTCCGAGACGAACGCAATGACATAGCCCGTTTCCCTTGATTCAGATTTTAAAATTAAATTTTGCCTTGATTCTTGTCTTAACACGTTATTAAAATTCGGGTTGTTACATTCTCCCCTCCTTTAAGGATTTCGTCCCCAAAATCTCCAAGTTAGGAAGAACATATCCTACCATCCATCATCCATCTACTCAAAACATCATCCACAGGCAACCATTGTCCTTAGACGATTTCTAACGCCATATGAACATATGCAGAACGTGTGTGTATATGCTCCTTAGCTAATGCTAATGATTAGGCCTGAATGATCTTTCTAATGCAAAATATGTTTAGTGCCATGAGTCCAACATGTATGCAAATAGTCCTAGTCATATAAGTACTATATGCGTGCACAAACATTCATCTACATGCAACATCCACATGACAACACATTCGATTTCATCCATAACAAGTATAAATACTCGTGCATATGCAATACGAAATGTGAGTGCGTCGATCTAGTATCTAATGTGTATTCGCGCATCCACGAGCAACCACTTGCAACCATATCAATCATAACATGTTTCAAATACATGTTTACATCCATAGGGTTCTACCTAAGGTTCCCAAGATAGGATCGAGAAGATAAACAAGACAAACTCCTTACGGGGTTTATAACAGAAACAGGACCGAGAGGATATCCACCAAGCGATAGCGTGCAAGCAAGCTCTACAGGTGGACCAAGGATCAAAGATATACTCTTAAAAAAGAGACATGATGCGCGCGTCTAAGCCGCATTTCCATGAGCTTAATTCCATTGTGCCTTGACCGCCTTTGACTTCATGATTTCGTAGCTCTTTGATTCCTATTTCCAAGGTATGAGTTGGAACTCATTTTACTGTCGCCTCTCGTTTCACTTCCACTTATTCTTTCCCTAGTATGCTCGGCCCAAACATATCTACGTACTCATGTAAGCTCTCCAAAATTCACTAGTGAATTATGGATCTCGTTTATCGATGCCAATCCATGTTACCACGTGCACTTACTAGGGTGATTCCTATAACTCATGCTTAAGCAGAATGAACCATCCGCCTTACTGGCGAACATTACTCGACCGGATCAGAGATTTCCGATAAATGCATCAAGAGATTCTAGGTAACTAACCATCACGAGACTTCGAGGGTATTACCAAGGCAAGTTAAGAGTTTAACTACCCTCCTTTTAAAACCGAGAATGGCATCCCTTACTGGATAACCACTTCATCCCTAGAATCCATCCATAGCTCAACAATAGAAGCATTGCTTCTAATCTCAACACTTGGCATAGACGTTCTCAAATCCAACCAAGTCACGAATAAATGTACCGACTCTCCAACCAGATTTTGGGACTTAAAGTGGGATCCTCTACCATGCTGGTACTAAGGTGCAGAGACTTAACTATCGAGGCAGACTTAAATGATGCGATGATCAATACAAAGTCTGGACGGGATGATAGAAAAGAAAGGCTAAGCCTTTAACAGAAACAGTACCATTTCTCTTAGGTACGCTAGAAATGAGGGCATACTATTGCCCTCTCGCTGATCTTGTCCTTATCTTCCTTTGTGGACCAAGCCATACCAACAAGTTGCTTATTCTTAAGCTTGTGTCCTTTATCCTTGCTCTTATTATCCCTTCTTATAACTTCGGTAACAGGTCTCTCGAGAACTTCCTCCATCGTACGGGAAAACACTTACGTAGCTAGACAAGGATTAGTCGCAGTTAAAACTATTGTGACTACAGATGGAGGAAAGAAAGGGAAAGAGGTTCAATCAAGGAAACAAAGGATAGTGCTAATGGCTTTTGGGGAATAGTCTTTTTAAAAAAACTTTTCTTGAAAATTGCTTCTTTGTAAACAGTTTTTCAAATAGTTTTCAGAATGTTTTAAAAACTTTTGCCCAGTCTGGTAACCTTCTGCTCTGATACCAAATGTAACACCCCACCTCCGCTAGGGTCACTCACAAAGGGAATGCACTAGGTTTGGTGAGGCGTTATCGGGGTAAACATGCACAGAAATATTACAAGACAGAACATATATAAAACAGCGGAAGTAAAACAAATTTCATTACCTTATAAAATAAGGTCTAAAGCCTTTTACATCAGAATACATCAAAACCTGTCTTGCAATAGTAAAGAAGCATAAAACTTTTTCATAAATTATTCCCCAAAATAAAGCGGTGAAGCAGCCATAGCCAAGAGAAGACCAAGCTATACATGATGACCTTCAAGCATATGAGGTCCGAACTAAACAACATCATTTCCTCCCTGAAAACCTGGGGGGGAAACGGAAGACAAAGAGGCGAAACAAAACGGGGTCAGTCATAAAGACTGGTAAGTCCTATCTACTTCCAGTATAAAAACAGGTAAAGGTAACATGACATGCATAAACTGAAAGTAAACATAAGGATGATGACAAGATAGATAAGCTAAACCAAGATAACTGGATGAACTACTGTAGCAAGATAGGCTAAGGTATCATGATAAACTACATGTTAAGATAAATCAAGGTATCACATCGTCAGGTTTCTATCAAGTATACTATCCCAAGGTATCTATCATGTATAACATCCCACGGTATCTATCATGTATAACATCCCAAGGTATTTATCATGTATATTTGCTCTGCACCCCTCGTACTAGTATCCCAACCCGCGTCATGTGTTAACTATGAATGTCCCTTGCCCAATGTCATGTAATGGTCCATGTCAACCAAATATATAGCATATGTAGGTTTTTCCAACTCGTATGTTTCTTTCCATGTATAAGTTCAGTCCTTTGCCGTAGGCCGTACGGGCTTTCCCATGTAAATCTATACCACCTCAACGTAGTACCATTTTATCCTTGAAGTTATTTTGGACTGCTACCCTTGATCTGGTTATGTTTTCTTACCATGAACTATCGCGTGTTCACTTAGGATTTATGCCACCTAGGACCACTATGGATTATGCCACCTAATGAACGTTTCCGTGTCTCGGTTTGGGTTCAAGCCACCTAGGGCCACTAGGGATTATGCCACCCGTCAACCACGCCCTTTGTCCCACGTGTATATCGTGAATCGTTTTCCATGTCTAGATGCACATGTATCTCAATGTGCCATCCGAGTTCCGCGCCAGGGCAAATCGAGAAATACGAAACTCGATCGGGAGTTTTAAGTCGTCTGCTGATGCAGATATCAAGGTCTGTTTTTGTATCTGTGGCTATGGTCCCACGTGACCCCTCCCTCAACTACTGAAAGGCAATCCAAGAAAAATCATGTATGAGAACTACATCCCGGCCCAACTATAGCCCCACTTTCCTATGGGCCAACCTCACCCATGACTCGATAGCAAGAACATGGTCTGTTGGGAGTTCTCTGCCTTTCCGTTCGTACACGATTGACTAAAGATGGTAGGTAGTCGGCGACGTGCTATCCAGGGCAAAAACAAGTATCGTCGACTCCACGCTAATCCATCCCAGTCTTTAGGTCGCTCGCATAGCAACCAAGGCATACTCTTGGCTCTTCTACCGTAGACCTTAACCTCTGTGAGGCCGGGTTTCATGGACCACCTGCCACCTCACAGATGGATACCAAGAGTACCCTCACGTCCCCCGAAGCTACCGCTTCGTCACCCAATTCGCTGGAGCTTTTTATCCAAGTCAGATAAGTTGCTCCTCCTCGTATACTAAGTGATGACTTACCGTATCTATTTATGAACTAGTCCCATGTCCTTGGCTAAGAATTATTACTTAGTTATCATTAACTAAGGTTTACCACTTAGCTTCTTTTCCCTGTTACCCTTGATTAACCACGATTTTCTACCTAGTTCCTCTAACTAGGGTTTTTGTCTATTGGGTTAAGTGTTGTTATTCAGGTTCATGACTTAGCCCGCCTACGAATCATGTCAAGATTGGCTAAGTATTTGAGTTCAAGGCCTAGCCCTACAAGGTGGTTAAGTATACCAAGAAGCGCATGACTTAACCCTATCAAGTCAAATTGGTTAAGTATTGGTTTGTCTTAACCCTATAAGATTATCGTGTTAGATTGATTAAGCATCGATTATCTTAATCGCATCAGATCATCGAGTCGGATTGGTTAAGTATGGGTTAGCTTAACCTCATCCACTAATCATACTACAAGGGTTAAGTATATTCAAAAGGTCTTGTGACTTAACCCTATCAAGTCCACATGTTAGATTGGTTAAGTATAGGTTACTTAACCTCATCAAATCATCATGTATAATTGGTTAATTATAAGTTACTTAACCCCATCATGTTAAGTTGGTTAAGTATTGGTTGCTTAACCTCATTGAATTACCAAGTTTAGATTGGTTAAGTGTTTAACTTAACCCCATCGAATTACCGTGTTTAGATTAGTTAAGTATAGGTTACTTAACCCCATCTAATTACCGTGTTTAGATTAGTTAAGTCTAAATTACTTAACCCCATCTAATTACCAAGTCGGATTAGATAAGTGTAAATTACTTAACCCCATCTAATTACCAAGTCGGATTAGTTAAGCGTAAATTACTTAACCCCATATAATTACCAAGCCGGATTAGTTAAGCGTAAATTACTTAACCCCATCCCCTAATTGTCTTGTATGGTTACGTGTCATTAAGAAATCAAGCCCGGTCCCACTTAACCTACCCATTCGTGTCATATCGGTTAAGTGTCATTAGTCAAATTTACTTAACCTTATCATGTGGCATTAATTTAATTAATGCACTCTCAACCTCTCACATTAGACCTTGTTGTGGTTACTAGTTAAGCCGGGCGGGTCCGAGTAGTTTTACACCACAACCTAGTCTAACCTCGGGTCTTAAGCGCGACATGACCAATTTCTCACATTGGATCCTATTGTTTGTAGCCACTAGTTAAGCCGGGCGGGTCCGGGTAGATTTATGCTACAAACTCAACCCAACCTCGAGTTGGCCACTTCCATGTTTGGTCTAGTGTCATATTACACTTACAACCCATACGTGTCTAGTTTCAAGTCTCATGTTTACCCCACATGTCATGCCCACATTTAGGTGTATCATAAGTGCCATATTTCCATGAAACCCCATGTCAAATTATCATGTCATAATCACGCACGTCTAACCTACCCCATAGCGTGTTTCCAACCCAAGTAAAAGCGAGTCAACATAGTAAGGGTACTATGCTACATATTGGCCTCACAACATGCACGATGTCAAAAAGGGATTGGCCCCAAACATGCATGGTATCATAAGGGGTTTGGCCTCAAAATATGCATAGCATCATAAGAGAATTTGGCCACTAGCATGCATAGTATCATAAGGGAATTTGGCCATAAACATGCATAGTATCATAAAAGAATTTGACCACAAGCATGCATGATAACATAAGGGGTTTGGGTTCATTTACATGCATAAGCTCCAAAGTCAAGTCTTTGCCAATGTTTCACAAGTCAAATGGTTCCCAAAGGTTCATGCTAGCATTCCATAGATAAAGATTCAAACTTGCAAGATAAACTATGTTAAGCATAATATGAGTGGCATGATTAAGTCGCTAAAACTTAGCCCAAGGTCATAGATCATAGAAAAGGGGCAACGTTAGGTTCACATAGGCTAGCATACTTATGTTTCATCGCATTTTATTCCATGTCACATTAGAACCCCCGTTAGAATCTACAAGTAGCTAGAACTTACATAGCGAGGCTTAGGGAAAGATCATGAATTGTCTTGACCAAGAAAGGTGGCTCCTTTGTTGAAGAATCGTCATGAAATTGGTGTAGCAACGTTGATCCCTCCTTGATTTGGTGTAGAAAGCTTGCACCTTCTTCGTGGACCTAGCTTTGGATGCTCAAGCCTTTGGAGATGAAGATGGAGGCCATGATATGAAGGTGGAGGCCATGGTGAGGGAGCATTTTGGCATAACTTCGTTGTAGGAATGAATTAATGAGGGTTTAGGCTAGGTCTATGGGTCTTTTTATAGAGATTAGGGGTAGTTTAAACCATCGGATTAACCCCAAATCAGATCTGAGCCATCAAATTCCGTCGGAAGCTTCCAGAACAGGACCAGAGACACAAGCAGGCGCACCCAGGTGGCCTGGGCTCGACCACCCAGGTCGAAAGGGGTGTCGACTTGCAAGTCGACACCACCTTGGGTGTGTCGACACCCAAGTCGACACCCATGTCGACTTGGGTGCTGGGCGGGAAATTTTCCCGCCCAGTCTTTTCGGCTCCAGATTTGAATTTTGAACTGTTTTTCGGACTTGGAATTTTCTGAAACTTTGTTGGGCCATAACTTGGTCATACGGACTCCGTTTTTCGAAAACTCGGACTCTATTTCGCGTATTTTTCCGAGACGAACGCAATGACACAGCCCGTTTCCCTTGATTCAGATTTTAAAATTAAATTTTGCCTTGATTCTTGTCTTAACACGTTATCAAAATTCGGGTTGTTACATTCTCCCCTCCTTTAAGGATTTCGTCCCCAAAATCTCCAAGTTAGGAAGAACATATCCTACCATCCATCATCCATCTACTCAAAACATCATCCACAGGCAACCATTGTCCTTAGACGATTTCTAACGCCATATGAACATATGCAGAACGTGTGTGTATATGCTCCTTAGCTAATGCTAATGATTAGGCCTGAATGATCTTTCTAATGCAAAATATGTTTAGTGCCATGAGTCCAACATGTATGCAAATAGTCCTAGTCATATAAGTACTATATGCGTGCACAAACATTCATCTACATGCAACATCCACATGACAACACATTCGATTTCATCCATAACAAGTATAAATACTCGTGCATATGCAATACGAAATGTGAGTGCGTCGATCTAGTATCTAATGTGTATTCGCGCATCCACGAGCAACCACTTGCAACCATATCAATCATAACATGTTTCAAATACATGTTTACATCCATAGGGTTCTACCTAAGGTTCCCAAGATAGGATCGAGAAGATAAACAAGACAAACTCCTTACGGGGTTTATAACAGAAACAGGACCGAGAGGATATCCACCAAGCGATAGCGTGCAAGCAAGCTCTACAGGTGGACCAAGGATCAAAGATATACTCTTAAAAAAGAGACATGATGCGCGCGTCTAAGCCGCATTTCCATGAGCTTAATTCCATTGTGCCTTGACCGCCTTTGACTTCATGATTTCGTAGCTCTTTGATTCCTATTTCCAAGGTATGAGTTGGAACTCATTTTACTGTCGCCTCTCGTTTCACTTCCACTTATTCTTTCCCTAGTATGCTCAGCCCAAACATATCTGCGTACTCATGTAAGCTCTCCAAAATTCACTAGTGAATTATGGATCTCGTTTATCGATGCCAATCCATGTTACCACGTGCACTTACTAGGGTGATTCCTATAACTCATGCTTAAGCAGAATGAACCATCCGCCTTATTGGCGAACATTACTCGACCGGATCAGAGATTTCCGATAAATGCATCAAGAGATTCTAGGTAACTAACCATGACAGGACTCATAAGGTTACACGAGACTTCGAGGGTATTACCAAGGCAAGTTAAGAGTTTAACTACCCTCCTTTTAAAACCGAGAATGGCATCCCTTACTGGATAACCACTTCATCCCTAGAATCCATCCATAGCTCAACAATAGAAGCATTGCTTCTAATCTCAACACTTGGCATAGACGTTCTCAAATCCAACCAAGTCACGAATAAATGGACCGACTCTCCAACCAGATTTTGGGATTTAAAGTGGGATCCTCTACCATGCTAGTACTAAGGTGCAGAGACTTAACTATCGAGGCAGACTTAAATGATGCGATGATCAATACAAAGTCTGGACGGGATGATAGAAAAGAAAGGCTAAGCCTTTAACAGAAACAGTACCATTTCTCTTAGGTACGCTAGAAATGAGGGCATACTATTGCCCTCTCGCTGATCTTGTCCTTATCTTCCTTTGTGGACCAAGCCATACCAACAAGTTGCTTATTCTTAAGCTTGTGTCCTTTATCCTTGCTCTTATTATCCCTTCTTATAACTTCGGTAACAGGTCTCTCGAGAACTTCCTCCATCGTACGGGAAAAACACTTACGTAGCTAGACAAGGATTAGTCGCAGTTAAAACTACTGTGACTACAGATGGAGGAAAGAAAGGGAAAGAGGTTCAATCAAGGAAACAAAGGATAGTGCTAATGGCTTTTGGGGAATAGTCTTTTTAAAAAAACTTTTCTTGAAAAATGCTTCTTTGTAAACGGTTTTTCAAATAGTTTTCAGAAGGTTTTAAAAACTTTTGCCCAGTCTGGTAACCTTCTGCTCTGATACCAAATGTAACACCCCACCTCCGCTAGGGTCACTCACAAAGGGAATGCACTAGGTTTGGTGAGGCGTTATCGAGGTAAACATGCACAGAAATATTACAAGACAGAACATATATAAAACAGCGGAAGTAAAACAAATTTCATTACCTTATAAAATAAGGTCTAAAGCCTTTTACATCAGAATACATCAAAACCTGTCTTGCAATAGTAAAGAAGCATAAAACCTTTTCATAAATTATTCCCCAAAATAAAGCGGTGAAGCAGCCATAGCCAAGAGAAGACCAAGCTATACATGATGACCTTCAAGCATATGAGGTCCGAACTAAACAACATCATTTCCTCCCTGAAAACCTGGGGGGGAAACGGAAGACAAAGAGGCGAAACAAAACGGGGTCAGTCATAAAGACTGGTAAGTCCTATCTACTTCCAGTATAAAAACAGGTAAAGGTAACATGACATGCATAAACTGAAAGTAAACATAAGGATGATGACAAGATAGATAAGCTAAACCAAGATAACTGGATGAACTACTGTAGCAAGATAGGCTAAGGTATCATGATAAACTACATGTTAAGATAAATCAAGGTATCACATCGTCAGGTTTCTATCAAGTATACTATCCCAAGGTATCTATCATGTATAACATCCCACGGTATCTATCATGTATAACATCCCAAGGTATTTATCATGTATATTTGCTCTGCACCCCTCGTACTAGTATCCCAACCCGCGTCATGTGTTAACTATGAATGTCCCTTGCCCAATGTCATGTAATGGTCCATGTCAACCTAATATATAGCATATGTAGGTTTTTCCAACTCGTATGTTTCTTTCCATGTATAAGTTCAGTCCTTTGCCGTAGGCCGTACGGGCTTTCCCATGTAAATCTATACCACCTCAACATAGTACCATTTTATCCTTGAAGTTATTTTGGACTGCTACCCTTGATCTGGTTATGTTTTCTTACCATGAACTATCGCGTGTTCACTTAGGATTTATGCCACCTAGGACCACTAGGGATTATGCCACCTAATGAATGTTTCCGTGTCTCGGTTTGGGTTCAAGCCACCTAGGGCCACTAGGGATTATGCCACCCGTCAACCACGCCCTTTGTCCCACGTGTATATCGTGAATCGTTTTCCATGTCTAGATGCACATGTATCTCAATGTGCCATCCGAGTTCCGCGCCAGGGCAAATCGAGAAATACGAAACTCGATCGGGAGTTTTAAGTCGTCTGCTGATGCAGATATCAAGGTCTGTTTTTGTATCTGTGGCTATGGTCCCACGTGACCCCTCCCTCAACTACTGAAAGGCAATCCAAGAAAAATCATGTATGAGAACTACATCCCGGCCCCACTATAGCCCCACTTTCCTATGGGCCAACCTCACCCATGACTCGATAGCAAGAACATGGTTTGTTGGGAGTTCTCTGCCTTTCCGTTCGTACACGATTGACTAAAGATGGTAGGTAGTCGGCGACGTGCTATCCAGGGCAAAAACAAGTATCGTCGACTCCACGCTAATCCATCCCAGTCTTTAGGTCGCTCGCATAACAACCAAGGCATACTCTTGGCTCTTCTACCGCAGACCTTAACCTCTGTGAGGCCGGGTTTCATGGACCACCTGCCACCTCACAGATGGATACCAAGAGTACCCTCACGTCCCCCGAAGCTACCGCTTCGTCACCCAATTCGCTGGAGCTTTTTATCCAAGTCAGATAAGTTGCTCCTCCTCGTATACTAAGTGATGACTTACCGTATCTATTTATGAACTAGTCCCATGTCCTTGGCTAAGAATTATTACTTAGTTATCATTAACTAAGGTTTACCACTTAGCTTCTTTTCCCTGTTACCCTTGATTAACCACGATTTTCTACCTAGTTCCTCTAACTAGGGTTTTTGTCTATTGGGTTAAGTGTTGTTATTCAGGTTCATGACTTAGCCCGCCTACGAATCATGTCAAGATTGGCTAAGTATTTGAGTTCAAGGCCTAGCCCTACAAGGTGGTTAAGTATACCAAGAAGCGCATGACTTAACCCTATCAAGTCAAATTGGTTAAGTATTGGTTTGTCTTAACCCTATAAGATTATCGTGTTAGATTGATTAAGCATAGATTATCTTAATCGCATCAGATCATCGAGTCGGATTGGTTAAGTATGGGTTAGCTTAACCTCATCCACTAATCGTACTACAAGGGTTAAGTATATTCAAAAGGTCTTGTGACTTAACCCTATCAAGTCCACATGTTAGATTGGTTAAGTATAGGTTACTTAACCTCATCAAATCATCATGTATAATTGGTTAATTATAAGTTACTTAACCCCATCATGTTAAGTTGGTTAAGTATTGGTTGCTTAACCTCATTGAATTACCAAGTTTAGATTGGTTAAGTGTTTAACTTAACCCCATCGAATTACCGTGTTTAGATTAGTTAAGTATAGGTTACTTAACCCCATCTAATTACCGTGTTTAGATTAGTTAAGTCTAAATTATTTAACCCCATTTAATTACCAAGTCGGATTAGTTAAGTGTAAATTACTTAACCCCATCTAATTACCAAGTCGGATTTGTTAAGCGTAAATTACTTAACCCCATATAATTACCAAGCCGGATTAGTTAAGCGTAAATTACTTAACCCCATCCCCTAATTGCCTTGTATGGTTACGTGTCATTAAGAAATCAAGCCCGGTCCCACTTAACCTACCCATTCGTGTCATATCGGTTAAGTGTCATTAGTCAAATTTACTTAACCTTATCATGTGGCATTAATTTAATTAATGCACTCTCAACCTCTCACATTAGACCTTGTTGTGGTTACTAGTTAAGCCGGGCGGGTCCGGGTAGTTTTACACCACAACCTAGTCTAACCTCGGGTCTTAAGCGCGACATGATCAATTTCTCACATTGGATCCTATTGTTTGTAGCCACTAGTTAAGCCGGGCGGGTCCGGGTAGATTTATGCTACAAACTCAACCCAACCTCGAGTTGGCCACTTCCATGTTTGGTCTAGTGTCATATTACACTTACAACCCATACGTGTCTAGTTTCAAGTCTCATGTTTACCCCACATGTCATGCCCACATTTAGGTGTATCATAAGTGCCATATTTCCATGAAACCCCATGTCAAATTATCATGTCATAATCACGCACGTCTAACCTACCCCATAGCGTGTTTCCAACCCAAGTAAAAGCGAGTCAACATAGTAAGGGTACTATGCTACATATTGGCCTCACAACATGCACGATGTCAAAAAGGGATTGGCCCCAAACATGCATGGTATCATAAGGGGTTTGGCCTCAAAATATGCATAGCATCATAAGAGAATTTGGCCACTAGCATGCATAGTATCATAAGGGAATTTGGCAATAAACATGCATATTATCATAAGAGAATTTGACCACAAGCATGCATGATAACATAAGGGGTTTGGGTTCATTTACATGCATAAGCCCCAAAGTCAAGTCTTTGCCAATGTTTCACAAGTCAAATGGTTCCCAAAGGTTCATGCTAGCATTCCATAGATAAAGATTCAAACTTGCAAGATAAACTATGTTAAGCATAACATGAGTGGCATGATTAAGTCGCTAAAACTTAGCCCAAGGTCATAGATCATAGAAAAGGGGCAACGTTAGGTTCACATAGGCTAGCATACTTATGTTTCATCGCATTTTATTCCATGTCACATTAGAACCACCGTTAGAATCTACAAGTAGCTAGAACTTACATAGCGAGGCTTAGGGAAAGATCATGAATCGTCTTGACCAAGAAAGGTGGCTCCTTTGTTGAAGAATCGTCATGAAATTGGTGTAGCAACGTTGATCCCTCCTTGATTTGGTGTTGAAATCTTGAACCTTATTCATGGACCTAGCTTTGGATGCTCAAGCCTTTGGAGATGAAGATGGAGGCGTGAGGGAGCATTTTGGCATAACTTCGTTGTAGGAATGAATTAATGAGGGTTTAGGCTAGGTCTAGGGGTCTTTTTATAGAGATTAGGGGTAGTTTAAACCATAGGATTAACCCCAAATCAGATCTGAGCCATCAAATTCCGTCGGAAGCTTCCAGAACAGGACCAGAGACACAAGCAGGCGCACCCAGGTGGCCTGGGCTCGACCACCCAGGTCGACAGCGGTGTCGACTTGCAAGTCGACACCACCTTGGGTGTGTCGACACCCAGTGCTGGGCGGGAAATTTTCCCGCTCAGTCTTTTCGGCTCCAGATTTGAATTTTGAACTGTTTTCCGGACTTGGAATTTTCTGAAACTCCGTTGGGCCATAACTTGGTCATACGGACTCCGTTTTTCGAAAACTCGGACTCTATTTCGCGTATTTTTCCGAGACGAACGCAATGGCACAGCCCGTTTCCCTTGATTCAGATTTTAAAATTAATTTTTGCCTTGATTCTTGTCTTAACACGTTATCAAAATTCGGGTTGTTACATTCTCAGTTTGTAAAGAGGATTTAAATTTTGGTTTTCAAAGAAGAGGAAACCGTTGTTTTCTCAGTGTGGCTGTAGGACGAAGAGAGAAAAGATCAATGGAAGAAAATAAGGTATGTATATTACTTCTTCCAAATCTCTCTTCCTTGATTACTCTGGTTAGTAGCCTAATCAAGGCCCAAATCACCATAATTATATTATGTGTGATTAAATCAAGCTCATTTAGTCTAATGTTATACTATTTCAACATTTACAACACCATTTTAATAATACACACAAAAACCATTGTTTTATTCACTTTATAAAATTTTAACACATATGTTTAAATATTTATTAAACATTTTAAGCATGCTTTTAAAGTAACAAAAGCTAAAATTCACATTTTTACAAAATACATATTTTTACATTTGTGTCTACAAAATTTACACTTAGGTTTTATAATTGCACAAATACAATATTTTGACATAATTTACTTACACAACCATACTAAAGTTTATTTTGATACATAAATATTGATTCTCATCAATATTTACATTTCTTATTTTACAACAACACAGAATCCCACAAATAATGTTGTTATTGCCAAAATTCGCGTTAATCAACAATTCACAATTTATTTCATCTTAACACAATTTAACATTGTACTATCACTCTATATATCTTTAATCATTTCCAAACATGGATTTTAAACATACTTTTATTTTTTTCTATAATTCCAACAACTTATCTTTTCCAAACAAAAATTCACAATTTATTAATTATCTTGTCAAAATAACTTAACACTTCATATTGAAAATATATTTCTACTTATATATTGATTGCTAATCAATTTTTTATATTTCAATATTCATTTAGACCATCAAATATTAATATACAAACACGGGTTGGAATAAATTTTCTTATTACACCAAGTGGATTTAATTTATTCCAATACATATAAATTCCTTTAAATTACAAATTCTTTAATCCCTCGTCATAAATTATGATATAAGTTAAGCTCGTGAACCCGTATTTTATACTTCTTGGTTCTAAAATCACAAAACACGTTATGATCAGATTACCCTGGGTATCCAAAACCTGGGTTGTTACATATTCAGTTTTCTAATTGTTTTACTTGAATTCCTAAAAAAATATTTTAATTCTCTTATATGGCTCGTCTCAAATTTTTCGGTCATTATTTCTAAAAATAATTTATTCATTTTTGTATTTGTTGATCCAAATATAATATCATCTATGTGTATGTGTTGAATAACTTTAGTAGTCCTTTAATAAATAATGTTTATACTATCAACTTTCCCAAATTCAAAATTAGATTGAAGAAAATATGATTTGAGTGTATCATACCATGCTCTAGGAGCCTACTTAAGATCATATAAGGCTTTCTTAAGTCTGTAAACATGTTCGGGTAAATTATTATCTTTGCAAAGTGGAGTTGCTTTACATAAACATATTCTTTTATACAACCATTTGGAAAAATCACTTTTAACATCCATTTGATATAGTTTAAAGTTGTTGTGATTTGCAAAAGTGAGTAAAATTCGTATTGCTTCTAGTCTAGCTATGGTGGAAAGGTTTTATCATAATATATTCCTTCTTCGTGATAATAGCCTTTCGTGACTAATCGCGTTTTATTTCGTACGACTTCTCCTCGTTCACTCATCTTATTTTTGTATACCCATTTAATTCCAATTATATATTTATTTACCGATCTTAGGACTAACTCCTAAACGTCATTTCTAGAAAATTTATATCATTCCTCTTGCATGGCTAATATCCAATAGTCATATGTGGATGCTTCCGTTGGATTTTTAGGTTCAATCGTAGAGATAAATGCAATGTTGCTCATTTTATTTAACTGATTTCATGTTTTTTTGCTATTGATCCAATGTTTCCTAAAATATTTTTCATTGGATGTTCTCTTAGAATTCTTGTCTTTTTATTAGTTTGAAAATCCTCATGATTATTATTATTATTATTATTATTATTATTATTAACATCATTATCTAATGTTTATTCTATTTCTTCTTATCAAAATTTATGTTGTTATCATCATTGTTATTTATAGTTCTATGGTTTTAATCAAATGAAACATGTAGGGTTTCTTTAGTGGTTTTAGTTCTAGTATGCTATACTTTATATGCTTTACTTCTATTTGAATATTCGATAAAGATTCCTTTATCAGATTTTGAATCAAATTTATCTAAATTATCTTTAGTTTTTAAAATATATCTTTTACTCCCCAAAAAATTAAAATACAATACTTTAGGCTTTTTATTGTGTAGTAATCCATATGACGTTTTGTTGGTTGATGGTCTAATTAATATTCTATTTGATGTATAACATGCTATATTGACTGCTTCAGACCAAAATTCTGTAATAATTTATTATCGTTTAACATCGTTCTAGCACACTCTTGAGCACTGTTTCAAATCTCAAAAATATCGCCCGAGATCTCCTTCGAGATCTCGTTTTGGGCTATTTCTGAAACGAAATGGCAAATATCACTGTAAATCTCCTTTCGAATATGTCGCTCGAGATATTGCAATATTCAACGATATAACGACCGATACGAAGTACTGGAATATCGTCCGAGATCTTGGTTTTTTTGTTTTAGAATTAAATATATGCCTGAACCAGAACAATAATTAAAAACTCTAATCTAGCCACGATAATCTCCTACCATTTTGCATGTTAAATGACCATATTGTATGTTCATATATGTTCTATAATGCTTATGATTTACAATTTGCCTTTTTTACATACATATTACCTATGAAATTATGTATTTTATGGTCTACTTATGCTGTATTTTTTAATGTTTTGGATCTTTTTAATGTTTTATGTCTAACAATAGTTCATTTTCATGGATTATATGTTTTAAGCACTAATCTATTTGCATTGTGTTATATTTCTGTTTTAAGCATATTACAATTTAGAGTATGAGTGATCTTTCATAAATTAAGAATAATAAAGTGATTTTACAATTCGAGTTTAAGTTACTATGTTTTTAATATCATTCATAAAAATCATTTTGTGAGAATATTATTTTTTAACATATCGTATACCCCGAGATTGTTCTGATATGAACTTTCGGACCCGAGATGGAAATCCAAGATGAACCTCTGAGTTAGACTCATCTCATTCGAGATTTCCCCCGATACAAGATCAAGTCTCTAAAATCCCCTAGACGAAACGCGGCCGATATCCGAGATTTAAAACCTTGTTGTTGAGTAGTCCTATTTTTATGTTCAACTACTCCATTTTGTCGAGGAGTTCTAGAAAAAGAAAATTTGTGAGTTATTCCTTTCTTATTGCAAAAATTTTCAAAATTTGCCTTGCCAATTTTTTTTCTTTAGAATTCTTATTTTCGAATTCATCTCCATGATCACTCTGTATATTTTTTATTTTTAATAGAAACTGATTTTGTATTCTTTTAGAGAAATTTTAAATTGTTTATAAGAATCACTTTTATGTTTTAGAAAAATCATCCATGTAAATCGAGAAAAATCGTCTGCTATGATAAATACATATATATTATGATTTATAAATTGAATTTGTGAATGACAAAAGGACCAAGATTAAGATTAAGATTTTTAAAGGTTGAGAAGTTGGAATCATATCTTTTGATTTAAAGGAACTTCTTCTAAGTTTTCCTAATTGGCAAGCATCATATACATTTTCTACCATAAAATTGATTTTAGGGAGACTTATAACTGGATTATTTTTAGAAATATCTGACAAGAGTCTAAAATTTACATGACCAAACTTTATATGACAAATTCAAGGACCACTTGTATCAGCTAAAAGACATAGATCATGACTTGACCCGACCCATTTGACAGGCCTAATGCTGTGGCATGCTATTTAACGACTTTTTTTCCCGGTCTTAGAATTGGGCTAGGCCAAAAAATCCAAAAAGCAAAAGAATTTTCCTCCTCTTCTTGGATCGGTCTTTTTCCAAAAATATCATTATTGAGTTAGGGTGTGTTTGATTTTCAACGGGAAGGGATATTTGGAAAGGGTATTTTGAAGGGGTATTTGAAGGGGAATTGTTGCGAACGAAAATGTGTTTTTTTGTCGAAAGGGGAAAACTGGAAGAGATAGAATTATTATATTATTGTTTTTGTGTTTTTGTTTATTATAGCTTTTATTGAATGAAAAATACAAATTGCAAAATTTAAATTTTATAATTCAAACACCATTACAACACAGAATACCATTTCATGAAATCAAACAACAACAAATACATAATAAAAAGCTACAATTGTCCATCCCTCAGCTTACGAACATAATGAGTGGATTATTTTTTCTATTAAAAAATAGGTCGGTGAAGAAGCAATAGAGAGGGGATAAAGATTCAAACACAAACAAGATATCTATATATTATATTATATTATATATAAATTTAAATGTCTGACTTTTTATCATTTTTTCTGCGGTTGTTCTTCCAAATGAGAGCCTCTCTCAACAGCAACACTTTTACATTTCACTCGATTTAATAATTTTACTATCAGAATTTATATTCAAAGGTTATTAAATAAAATTAAATATGTTGAGTTAGTAAAAGGTGTTATTTTCTAAATTCTCGTTATACTAAATATTTATTGTTATAGTACCAGATGAACTATTTCAGATGCTACTATTATCACCCAGCCTTTTGGTCTGGCTATAAGAAGTCATCCTGATTGTCATGACCCAACCATCGTAGGGTTGAATGAATCAGAAGTGTAACTCAAGCACCTAGAATCAAGTCCAAATAGAGTCGTGCGAGTATGATCATCTCAGCTCACCAAAACACCTTTCAGATGCACAATTGTTTGGGGATCGGTATGAATTCCCAAACTCTAGAAGCTCAACACATAAGTCTAAGTGTTCCAGGATTGGTACAACTTCCCACATCTCAAATTTTACTCCAACACTACCAGGATCGGTAAGAATCACCAACTCCTCCAGGATTGGTGTGAAACACCGAGTCTTTAGGGATCGATGTGACTTTTGGACTTTCACTGAACTTCAAGTGTTCATATTTCCCAATCCTTCAAATGGAGTTCAACCAAATTCTACTATAAGGTAGAGTGAAGTAAAGGAAGCAAATCTACAAAGTCGAAGTTCTCAAAACCCAACTAAGTGTTTAGGGATCGGTTCCAATCTCGGGTTGGTACCGATCCCCATACAAGTTGTTTTGAGCCCTGGGCTCTCTTGGGCTGTGTTTCCCATGCACCTACCTGCTATCCTCCAGATTCTCGGTTATAAATACCTCATTCCTAGACAAGAATAGGATTCCTCTTCTTCGTTCTTGGAATTTTGGCACTTGAATCCGCATTGCTCTTATACCTTTGGGAGAAATATCGATCCCGCTTTGTACCCCTATGAGTAATACCGATCTGGGGCTATAATTTGTAAAATTCATCAATAAAGTGCTAAAATCTTCAAAGTGGACATAGGCTTCAACAAGCCGAGCCACTATAAATGTCGTGTAACTATTTTCTTCCATGTCCTCTACATATTCGCTTAGTTTTACTATCATATAACTTTTTGGGTGTTGTGCCAACATTTGGACATCAACATTTTGGTGTGCCAGGTAGGGGAGAAGCAAGAAAGCTAACTTTTTTTTCACCGTTCTTCCATCCAAGTTTGCATACCTACTCAGATCTATGAAGATCTACCTTCCAAGCTTGATAATAATGGTGAAGAAGGGAAAATCCACTATTGCTAGATCTTCGAATGCAAACCAAGAGGCATTCATCCATCAACGACCTTCCAACCCTTTAGCCACCACTAATGGGGCCATATCTCATGATCCTGAGGCTTCGATTATTCAAGCACACCTGATTGAACTCACAAGAATGTTAGAGGAAATTCAAAGGCAACTTAATGAGCAAATCAAGTAAAACCTTGAATTGATGCAACAACTACAATAAAATGCTCAAGGAGACATCACTCACCTTCAGGCGAATAAGTGCCCTCAGCCTCCTCCAAACTACGTCTCTAATAGCTCCACATTTCCTCCTTTATGTAGAAACCGAAGCTAGTGGAGAAGAAATAACCATGATGGCATTGGAGTCGCCATCGGAGAGGGAGTACGTCAGCATCACCATTCCCGGCTAGGGCTCACAACATAAAACATGGCGCTTATGCTTCAAGCAACAAACCAGGCCCAAGTTACTTCTCACCAGCCTTCGCGAAATCGAAGGATGGATGTTGATGAATCTCATGAAAATGAAGATGTCCACCCAAGGAGGTTCCCCAGGCAACACACTTCGAAATTAGATCACGACCGCTGGAATTCAATAAAGATCCACGCTCTAGTTTTCACCGATATGATCCGTACGATCATGAGAGAGTCGCGGGGCACGTCGGTGATGATTGGGAAGCCATTCCAAAGCGCAACCTGTCCACTGAAAATGTTCTAAATGCTAAATAGCATATATGCTTCAACATACCACAAATAATGGTTTACTCAAGAAGACATATCCTCAAAACTTCTTGAACCATTACGAGAGGGACATGGATTCAGCTCGCGCCATAGAAGTCGTGAAGTGCAAGTGTTTCCCCGTCTTTCTTGAAGGTGTGGCTTCATTGTGGTTCTCTCGACTCTCGCCGAGAACCATTACAACCTTTGACTAACTCGCAAGGGAATTAATCAAACAATTCAGGATGCACCTGACCAAACCCAAAGACATCCTGACTATATCCAATATCTACCAAGAGAAAGATGAAACCTTGATAATCTAATTAGAGAGTTTCAACAACTCCTTGGTAGAAGTTGAGGATCTAGATCCCTATACCATCCTCGTTCAACTTGCAAAAGGCGTGCTCCGTAACTAAGAATTCAAGGCATGGATAGATAGAAAATAACCAAAAAGCTTGGGAGCCTTCTATGAGAAGGCTAATTTATTCCTATGCTAGGAAGAAGCGCGTAGGAACCGAGCTACTCGAAGAGACCACCCCCAACATCCCATATCAAGGTGCTGCCAAAAGCATTATCCGTGATGAACCAACTAGAGAAAGTTCCGATGACTATAGTCCTGATGCTATAAACAAACCTGCTCAAGGTGAAAACGGTTGGGATAATTACAACAAAAAGAAGAATCGAAGATCCCAATACACTCCGTTCTACAACTCCCTCAAGAACGTTTACCTTGAAACCTACAACGCTGTCCAATACAAGAAAGCTTAAAATACTTTTATACTTATTATAATTTAGATTTTAAATTTTAATATATATACTTTTTACTTACAATTTAATTTTAATACTTTGATTTCAAGTGCTTATACTTTGGTTTTCATATTAACTTTGGTTCTTATATTTTGATTAATGTTATGCTTTGGTTTTTACATTATACTTTTGTTTTATATTTAGATTTTATCTTTGATTCTAAGTATACTTTAGATGTTGATTTTAGCCTTAATAATTATGATTTGATATTATAGTTTTGAAAATTATATTTTAAGTTTAACATATTGAGTATGCATTGTTTTTCACTGTATATATAATTTTAGTTTAAATTATTTGAAATTATTTTTAATAAGTCTTCTTAAGATTTACAACATTTAAAATGTACATTTGCCATGTTTAAATAGTTTCACAAAGTTTTAAATCATTATATTTTGTTTTATATTTTCAAAAACGATTTTTAAACAAACTAGTTTCAAATATACTATAGGTATGTCGAAATGACCTTATCATGTGACATAGTAACTAGTACAAAATTCGGTGTTTTATTTCCTTTTTACTTTACTGCATTTACTTTATTTTCTTGTTTCTTTGATTGTTTCTATAAATATTTTATGGACATTCATAAGCATATTTCAAAAAAAAAACTTCTAAATATTTCCATAAATTTAAGCAAACACTATACACCTCCTTATAGTTGTAATATAACCTTAAGGTCTTTAATCCTCATCATTTCATATGGTATTAGAGCATTGGCTTTCAAAAGTTTCATAATCCAATATTCGAAAAGTTTTTAAATGCTACTAACACTGGTAATGTCAACACTATCGCTAGTTTATTTGCAGAGGAACAATCTACTGTCGGACCACAACTTTTTTTGATAGTAAATACACTTATTAGGCATGTAGAATGAAAGTTTATTTACTGAAATGTTACACAAACTGAGCACACTGAACCAGAGACTAATTATGCACTATGGACTACTGATCAAAAGGCAGTTGCACAAAGTAATTCTAAGGTCATAAATATATCATTTTTTTCATTAAATAGAAATGAGTTTAACATAATATCAGCCTCCAAGTCTGCGTATGAAATTTATAGAACTTTGCAAGTTGTACTTGAATGCACTGGTAAAGTTAAAACAAACTAAGATTTTCATGTTAACTAATCAGTTTCAGTTATATAAAATGAGTCCAAAGGAATCAGTATCTGACATGCATGGTGGATTTCAAGATATAGTACGTTCTCTTGTTGCATTGAGAAAAAAATTCTAAAGAAGACCAAGTTAGAAAATAAATCACTTACTCTTGACTGGATCAAAAGACTCTAGTGATTGAAGATGATAATGATATTAACACTCTAAAAATTGAAGAGGTAATTGACAGTTTAATGTTTTTTGAAGCAAAAATGCAGGGCAAGAGAGAAAACAAAGAAGTAGAGAAGAATTCAATAGCCTTCAATGCAATTGCAGATGGATATGACTTTGAAAATAATGACAAAGAGATTGCACTAATGACAAAAAACTTTAAAAAATTCTGAAATATAGAAAGAAGAATAATTTCAAAAGAAGCGATGATAGAATTTAAGGAAATCGAAATGACAGGGAAAATGATGTCAGATGATGCAACTGTGATATGCCAGGACATGCAAGACGGTTCTGTTCATATCCAAAAAAAAAAAAATGTACACCAACCACAGGTTCGTTAAGAAAATAAAAAGAGCCTATACTGCAACATTAGACAATTCAGATTCAGATACATCTTCAAGCGATGATAGTTCAGACATGGAAATGGCTAATATATGCTTCATAGTGGTACACCGTCTAGACAAAAATGGAAATTGGATCTAATATAGGTATCCATTTACATAATTTTTTTATTTTTTTTTTTGATTGCATCAATTGTTTTTTGGTTACTTTGATTTAAAAAAATTGGATGATGTAATTTTAAAAGGTGATTTGATCATCGTAAGGTAAAAACACGTGCCATGTTTATGTGTGGTCGTGTCTTACGAGAGTTCCATTCTTTGAAAAGGTTTTCTAAAGTTAAGCAAATTGTTTGTTATGTGAATTTATCACCAAAAGTATTCCACACTGATCCAGGTGAATTTTGTTTTGCTTCAAATGTGCTCGGGTCAGACCGAGCATATTATCAGGTTAGGTTTTGCTTAGAGCTTCAGAAGGAAAAAAGGAGTCGAGATGTATTCTCATATATTCTGGTATTAACTTATATTTCGATATGTGGGTTGTATTGATCTAGTGTGTACTTTGATGTTGTATAATCATATATATACAGTTTTCTCTTTGTGTAAAGAGTATTGATGTATTATATTTTATTCGTTCCGCGGTGAGACTCTGATCTTCTTATTCTTCTATTCTAACATTTCTTTCTTCTTCTCTTTAGGGCTGTCAACGGGTACCCAAAAAATCCAATATCCGTCCGCATCCGTATCCGAAAATACGAAAAATATCCGTTATCCGAGATGCGGATACGGATATCCGATATCCGAAAATCATTTCGGATACGGATATGGTTATAGTGGTATCCGTATCCGAAAAATATCCGTCCGATTTTCTGATACGTGTATGTAGTGTATATATTATATAATTTTTAATTTATATTTAAGATTAAATTAATATATAAATTTCCTTAAAATAGATAAGCTAAACTCAACTATTTAATTATAAAGGAAAGTTGTATTTTGTATTATGCAACATTTTAAATCATGTACTCATTTTATTTTGTGGTATGGTTATAATTAAAACATAATCGTGTATGTGCTTCTATGATTTATATTTTGTTTTATTTTAGTCTTAGGGTTGTGTATTTCATATTTTGAACACTTTATGTCTTAAAATATTTGTTGTAAGAAAATTATTTGATTGATGTCCTGCTTGTAATTTTTAATTAGATGTATTCACATTTTCAAAAAAAATATTTTATGAGCCAAATTTGTATGTGAGTGATGTATTTGTAAACTTTTACTGTTTTATTTTCGGATATTTTCGGATATACACATCCAATGTACAGTTTTAAGTTTCGGATACGGATATTTCGGATATTTTCGGATATCCGTATTCGCTAAGGCGGATATGGATATTTTCGGATATTCGAAAATATCCGCGGATACGGATATTTTTAACTGGTATCCGCGGATATCGGATACGGATTCAGATACAGATTTTCATTTTCGGATACGGATTCGGATACGGCACTATCCGTATCCGACTGCATCCGTTTACAACCCTACTTCTCTTCCTCTAACTTTTTTCTCCTAATTATCCGCTTTCTGTGCTTTTGAGTTGGACATGAGTAGTTAAATGTCAACTTTAACGGTATAGAAAAGTAGGATCGTTACATTTGGTATCAGAGCCGAAGGTTGAGTAATAACCTTGGATCTGTGGCGGAACTCAATAGAGATAGGGTTAGTAATACCCTAGATTGAGTTTGAGTGCTATATATATATATATATATACATATATATATATATATACATATATATATATATATATACATATATATACATATAAGAGAGCGTGCTTGTCAATTTTATAAAAATGGTTTTATATTGTGTTGATTGATCTGTTGAGTGGTGTACAAAATCCAGATCGACGCGTTTAGCTGATGTAGTCGATAGGGATTTCTAAACACTTGAACAAGTGTATTCACAAAACGCCATCTTTATTTCCTTTACTTCGAAAATATCGCTATTTATACATAGCCAAATGGTATAGGTCTAATCTCCAAATTAGGGGTAAGCGCTCGGTAGGTTCGGTTGCTTTTGAGGTTAAAAAAAAAAAACTCAAACCGAATTGGTACCGAAAATTTTCCAAATCGAACCGAACCAAATTAATTTTGGTTAATTTGGTCGGTAACCGATTTAACTGAAGTTAAAGGATTTGTCAATATTTAAATGATGAATTCACTCAAAGTAAAACATATATTCATGTTTGAAGAAATTTTATATAGTAAATATTATGTTTATAATAAAATTTGACCTATTTGCAATACATGCCTTTGTATTTTATCTCCAAACTAAGTATTTAAAGTACTACAACACCTAAAATTAGATTAAAAACATTAAAAGTTCGGTTAATCGGTTAAACCAATAATCGATTTTTTTTTATTTTACAAACCAAATTCAAACCGATTTAGTTTTGAAACCAAACCAATCGCAATGAATCGGTTTGGTGGGGTAATTCGATTTGAACCGAATATTGCTCACCCCCTACTCCAAATATTATATTTACCAACACAATGTCAAGAGACGTATTTATTATTATATAACCGCAAACAACTTTATTAAACTTTAAAACTTTGCAGATTTAAGTTTAAAACTTAATTTATGGAAATAAAAATTCAATTTTCAATATCCACTTCCGTTTCAAACCAGTATAACCTCTTTTTCATTTCTTCGAAAATCATAGCCATATACTTATTTCTTGGAATAAGTTTATTTACAAAACATACTATTTTCATTATTTGAAAAGTAGTGATATATACTTAACCGAATGGTATAAGTATAATCACACTTCATACCTGGGCCAACAATGTCAAGTAATACATTGGTTATTATAAAACCTAACAGTTTTATTAAATTTCTAAACCTTGCAAATAAAGTTGCAATATTTCTGATGTTAATAAAGTATATTTTCTAGAATATAGAAAATAAATAGTTTATGATATATGGAAATGTTTTCCAAGAGTCATGAGAGGCCAAAAGAGTTTTGAGAAATATCTGGACAAAGATATAGAAAAGGGAAAAACGAGAAATTGGGAAATGATAAATTAATAAGGGATTAATTTAAAAGGGCTAAGTATTGCTGGATGGTTGATCGATAGAACTTCCATTTGGGAATAGGATTATTGGTTGTATGGATGTTTTCCTTTGATAGTTAAATAACCGGCTATCAAAGTTTTGACCCATTTTATATTTCCATTGTCAATACGGAGAGACCAGGATTGAGTTTATTATCTAAAAATCACTCTGTATATGCATAAGCGTTGCGAATCAAAATATGCTGAAGATAATTGAAGACGGAGTAAAGTGCAAGGTTTGTTATGTTAATCCTAGGTAGAAATTTCTTAAGATGGATTGATAGGATGTTGCCTTCGGTGTGTCCAGTCCCAGGACAACTTGTATGGACGAATGTCCGATAGAGTATGCCTAGCGGATCATCTTCATTGATCTCTTCAAACGTAATCATGTTGGTGGCAGAGGAATTCAGGAGGAATTCATTTCTCTTAGCTTTATGCCTGTGATATTTTTGTAAAAATCAATAAATGATTTTGAGTGTTTGACGATGTGGCATTTGTTGATATGCTTTTTGGTCAAAGTTGTCAAACATCAAGTTTTCAACTAGTAATGCGTTTGTTAGACCAAAATCTGGGCCTAACACCCAAATACGGTGTGAAGTCCTCACAATCACCGTTCATAGAATGCAGATAAAGTAGTAAAAATGGGGAACACACGAGGTTTTTATAGTGGTTCGGCTCAAACCAAGCCTACGTCCACTTTATATTTTCTTAAATCCTAAGAAATTACAATTCCTTCTCACTATCCACGAGATCTGTTTATACATAATAACCTTGTGTTTTATCAAGAAGTGGAGAAAAGAGAGTGATTTTATACATGAAATCCTCGTGTTAGACTGAGTTGAATTGGTCTCGAGAAGCACGCAAAGTCCTTGCGTTGATAATGGTGGATGCCATGAAGAAGAATGGCCAAAAGTCCTTTGAAAATCCTCCAAATGGTGTATTTATAACCATTTCCTGAAAGTGGTTCGTGAGACACATGGCACGCATACCAAGAATCTCGAAATGTGGTGGAAAACGTCTAGAAATCTTCCCAAGTCGTGCTATGCCATGTGTAATCAAATCCATGCGAGTTGGAGTGAAAATAGCCTTGAGAATAGGTCAAAACCGTGTGTTGTTGTTGTTGTTGTTGTTCTGGTACAGGCGGTTCGTGACCTAGGGGTGTGTCACGAGTGGGTCGTGGCCCGAAGGTGCATCACGAGCGGGTCATGGTCGTGGAGATGACAATGAAGTGATCGGATCGTGGTCCCGAAGGTGCATCACGAGCGGGTCGTGGGCGAACCGATTCATGGGCGAACGGAGTCTAGGGCGAGTCGAGGTGGGTACCACGAGCCAAAAGTGGTCCGACGAGATGGGGGGGACCCGACCAGGGATGTCACCAATTCTAAAATCCAGGTTCTGTACGCGTTTACGGAAACAGACATAACTTCCAAACCGTAAGTTCGATTGAGCCAAACGAAATCTCTACCTGAAGCTAATTCATAGGGCTAAAAGAGTTACAGAGAAAAGCTCTATATTTGCTGTTTTCGGGCCAAAAAGAGGTCGTTTGATAGGAGTTTCTTGCCAGTTCATGTTGATGTAGCGATTTTGACCAAACCGCTCCTTGTCTTCTCACGGTATTTTCCATGCCTGAGCATGATGCTTTCCAGATATTCCATATGTGAAGGCTTTTACCAAAAAAGTGTGTTAACACCATTCATGCGTCAGAAACATCGCTGGAAACACAAAGCAATTTGGTCAAAGTCACGTCACGAACGTAAAAATGGCTCCAAACCCCTTCAGATGACCTTTTTGGGCCCGAAAACATCAATTATGGTTCTTTGTATTGCAACTCTTGTAGCCCTCTGAATTAGCTTTAGGTACAACTTTCATTTGACCAAAACGGACTTACGATTTGAAAGTTATTCTCATTTCCATGAACGCATGTCGGTCAACTCAAGAATTTCGGATCCCTCTCTACTTTTGGATCCCTCACCTCCAAGTTCATATACTTCGTATCCTTCAGGAATTTGGCTCCCTTTTCCACTTTCTCGTATCCCTCAGGGGATACGAATTTCGCATCCCTCACAAGAGGGATATGAATTTCCTATTTCTTGGCTCTTCTAGGATCCGAATTTCTACTACATGTTCCCCACTTCCTACCTACTCCACTACCAAGCTTCACCTATAAATAGTCCCAAACTTGGAATTCATTTGGATCTTTTTCCATTGGAATTTTGGCCTTCTAGAGCTCCAAAAGCCTCATTAATGGCAGTCACCTTCTCCTCCATAGCCATTGGACATGGCATGGAATATCAAAACGTTGCACAAACGTTTTCCATCACTTTTTGGACATTTATAAGGACAAAAACACCGCTTTCGGACTATTTTGGACTTCTTGGACATTGAAGCTAATTTTAGACATATTTGACCAAGTCAACCCATCTCAACGAAGAAGAAGAAGAACATTTTAGTCAAAGTTTAGAGTTAACAAACCTTTTGTTGTTCTATTGTAATGCTTTGTACCTAAACATTGTTCGAACTTGTACAATATTTTTATCGATGAGCATATGATGAATAATTACTATGAAGTGGACGTAGGCGTTAGTGCCGAACCACTATAAAAAGCCGTGTCTGCCACATTTACTTTACTACAATTTTGGATTACTGTGTTCACACACGACACAAACACATTGGGCATTGGGGTGCGACAATTTTCCACGTCAACAATATTTAAAGTAAATGATGTTGTGGTATTAAAAGGTAAGTATGGCCTCAAGCCTCACAACCGGGAAATGACATAAATCGACCATGGAGCATGGTTATGTGGGTCGCTCCCATTAGGGTGTATTTGTAACAACTCGCTATTATTAATGTCTCAAATCAGCAACCAAACTAACTCCAGATGCTCAAAACAGCGAATCGTTATTTAGCTTACAGGGTTTAAACATAAAATCACACAAAATCACAGCACAGAAAAATATACAATAGTATATCTCACAAGCGGAATATTATTTACAAAATTTATCAGAATTTACAAAATTATATTTTATTATGCAGTGGAAGATTTTAATATACAAGTACATAGATTTTTAAAAATAAAATAAATTTTGTAAACTCTGATAAATTTTGTATATAATATTCCGCTTGTGAGATATATTGTTGTATATTTTTCTGTGTTGTGATTTTGTGTGATTTTTTTGTTTAAACCATGTAAGCTAAATAATGAGTTGGTTTAATTACTGATTCAAGACGTTAAAAATAGCGAGTCTTTATAGTATTATCACCTAATCTAGAGGAAAATCTATTTGCTTCTTTATTCTATTGTTGCTATATGCTACGGTAACGGTTGTTGATCCCAACTGTTGGTGATAAGATATTCGGTACACTCAAATGAAATGAGTGGTCGATTATGTAACACCCCACATCCTTTAGTGTCACTCACAAAGAGAATGCACTAAGTTCTGTGGAGCAATTAGGGTAAAAGATGCAGATAAATTACAAGACAGACAAAATTAAAACAGCGGAAAATAAAACTTTACTTTATTGATAAAATAGTTTGTACAACAATTGTTTTCCAATATCAGAGTATCATCTGTCTTACAAAATAAAGAAGCATATAATAACATTTATATTTCCCAATGTAGCATAAGCCAGCCATAGCAGCAGAAAAAGAGAGTCCAAAGCACTTTGTCAAAGAATCTTCGAGCTTGGGAAGAGTGACGGTCCAATCTAACCTGAGCTATACTATTCCCTCCTTAACTACCCGGGGGGGGGGGGGGGGGGAGGGGGAGAAACGGAAGAAAAGAAGACGAAAGAAAACTGGTTCAGACATAAAGTCTGGTAAGTTCAGTTACTTCTAGCATGTGAACAAGGAAAAACAAAACGACATGAATTAACTGAATACAAGACAATACCATGATGATAGGGCCAACAAGATAGGATAAGATTAACACAAGATATGCTAAGACAAGATAAACTGGATATGCTTTAATACTTTCTCCGCTTCGTTATTAACCTGTTATTATGGTTTCTATGTCTCTGCACCACCTATCTAGTGTCCCAACTAGTAATCTGTCTAAAATGATAACGCGATCCCAATCCTAGTAATTGTGGTTGCCTTTAGGCGTACATTTATTATTTATTACCTAGATCTAATCTAGGGTTTTCTTATCGAGCGCTTCCTAAATTCAACTAGGGTTTATGCGACTTATCTAATACTTCTCGGATTCAGGATTTATGCCACCTAGGGATTATGCTACCTGTCGAACGATGCCCCTAGTCTAGGACGCACTACCTAGAGTGGTATATGTTCCTAGACTTTCCCCACGTATGTGTCGCGAATCGTTTATCGCTGTCTAGATGCATATGTCATGAAATGTGCGACCCGAGTCCCGTGGCAGGGCTATTCTAGAAACACGGAACTCGGTCGGGAGCTTTCAGATATCTGCCAAAGCAGATGCTAAGGTCTGTTTTTTTTTCTAGTGGCTATGGTCCTACCTGACCCCTCCCTCAACTAATGAAAGGCCACCCTTGAAAAATTGAGAACTATACGCAGGCCCCCTATGCCCCCACTGTCTTATGGCCATCCTCACCCATAACTAAATAGCAAGTATATGGTCTTTTGGAGTTCTCCGCCTTTCCGCTTTACGTATCTCGACTGACTCAAGATGGTAGGTAGATGACGAGTTGCTATCACAGGGCTACTGGTCTCGCCGAATCACGTTGGTCCATCCTAGTCTTTAGGTTGCCTTATATTGCAACCAAGGAATACCCTTGGTTCTTCTAACGCATACCTTAACCTCTGTGAGCCCAGGAGGATCATCTGCAGCCTCACAGAGGGATACCAAGAATACCCTCACGTCTTCTCGAAGCCTCGGGCTTCATAACCCAATTCGTTGGAGCCTTTTTTAAGATTAGATGGACGTTCGCTCCTCCTCGTGTTATACTAAGAATTACTACTTAGTTTTCCTAACTAAGGTTTACCACTTAGTTTCCTGAATTGTCGTTTTCTTAACTAAAGTTTACTACTTAGCCCCTTTCAACTAAGGTTTACTACTTAGTTCTCTTTCTCGTCAAGTTGGATTGGTTAAGTGTCATTAGTCGATACAAGTTAACTTAACCCATTCATTTGTCATGTTAAACTGGTTAAGTGTTATCAGTAATTCACGTTGA
Organism: Allium sativum; assembly: GCA_030737875.1. NCBI lineage: Eukaryota > Viridiplantae > Streptophyta > Magnoliopsida > Asparagales > Amaryllidaceae > Allium > Allium sativum. The sequence goes on from CM060909.1 coordinate 876,014,005, forward strand.
CTTAACCTTACCAGCATCAAGTTATATTGGTTAAGTATTTACTTAACCCTACCCTTTCATCTTGTATTGGTTAAGTGTTCCTTTTTAACTTAACCTTGCCTATCTGTTTTAACTAACATGTTATAACGGTTAAGTGTTCCCTTAGTTAACTTAACCTTGACATTGGTTTGATTAACATGTTCTAATGGTTAAGTATTGTCCCTTCATGTTTTTAACTTAACCCTATTCATTTATCACACTCTGATGGTTAAGTGTTCAAGCTTACTTAACCCTACGGTCTAGTCCACCTAACATATTAAATTGGCTAAGTGTATTAAATTTACTTAACCCCAACCTCTAGTTTAGTTAGCATGTTAAATTGGCTAAGTGTATTAACTTTACTTATCCCCAACCTCTAGTCTAGTTAACATGTTAAATTGGCTAAGTGTATTGAATTTACTTAACCCCCACTTTCTAGTCTGGTTAACATATTAAATTGGCTAAGTGTTTTTCTTAGTTACTTAACCCCAACAAATCTTGTCTTGTTACCATGTTAAGTTGGTTAAGTGTTCTAGTTAACTTAACTCTATCGTTCTAACTTAACTGTATTAAGTTGGTTAAGTGTTCCTATGGACTTAACCCTCCCATTCTAGCTTAACTTTAATTGTCTTATTAAAGCACCAGCCACTCACATTAGACAGGTATTGTTGTGGCTGCCGGTATGCCGGTTGGTTACGGGCAGTCTTACGCCACAACTCAGTCTAACCTCGGGCCTTTATCGGGCTCAATGCCTTAACCTCCCACATTGGATAGGTATTGTTGTGATCACTGGACAACCGGGCGGGTCCGGGCAGGTTTACATCACAACTCAATCCAACCTCGGGTTAAGCATGTTCGTATTGTCTAAATTTACTTTTCTCATTTAGGATAAATTCTATAAGTAAATTTTCCCTAATTTACTTATTCCATTATTCCTCTTTTAATGTACATTGTCAACATTTATTATTATGGCCCATTTTCCCTATATATCATATTTATAGTTTTTGGTATGTAAATTATACCAAATTAAGTGTCACTAACCATGATTATTCTAAACATGACAATTACTCACAATTATGACTAAATTCAAAATTTGTGCTAATATACTTATTATGTGAAATTAACTTTAATTGACCCAATTCTGATTTAACACCCTAATTTACAGTTTATGGAAAGACTAGAATTATTATTCTAGTTTACCGTTTACGCCTAAAACTTAGCTTACTTGCCAATACTAAATTTAATATGTCAAATTACATATTCCATAATTCATGTCAAATTTTCAAATTTGCGTTCTAATAAACATGCCATAATACATGTTCTAATTTATGTCAATCATAATTATGTTAATGTTCCACATTATGCCAATTTCCAAGTTTACAACCATGTTTAAGTCAAATTTATGATTTGCCTAAATCGTATTCTCATCGTTCGTGTAATCGTGATTTCATCCTAGATTATAGATAAATCTAGATTCGTGAATAAAAAGGGAATGAACCAAAATGCCATGAAAAGATTGACATAATGACTGGAAGAAGATGATAATTCACTAATCACAGATCTAACAAATTATACTGAACAAATTGATTAAAGCATCGAAGGCCTATAGATCTGATAATATTATGACATAAAAAGGGTTGAACAAATAACGTAGGTTCAAGTATATGGGTAGATCTAACTTAATAGATAAATTCCTATAATCAAGATCCAAGTATAATTAAGAATAAACTGAATAGATAATCAAGTTTAGATCCAATCTCACAGTCATAATCCTAGGCAATAATATCATGTTCATGAATCATAGGTAGTTATCCACTATTGTCCTTGTCATAGTCATAGGCATTGGTTTATGCTCCTAGTCAAAGGCTTATGTTCATAGTCAAAGGCTTATGGTTTCAAAGGCCACAGTTCCGTAGTCATAATCTTAAGCATTGGCAATTTAGTCACAATGTGTTCTAGGCCATGATCAAGAATCAGATCCAAAGTCATAAACAAGCACAGATTCAATGAAATGATAAGGCATATTTCTTATATTCTTTTAATTTCATGTCACAAATAGAAAAGGCGTTCAAATCTAAAAAGTAATCGACTTACATTGATTGGATCTAGAAAAGAATAGAAAGATAGCGTTGCTTGAAGCCATTGAATCTTTACTTGAATCCTAACTTGTTTTGAATCTTCTCTTGAAAGACTTGAGCGGGATATCCTCGTCTTGATTTATATTTTATTTCAATTTATTTATTTAGATTTAGAGGAAGAAGAAGAAGCCATGTCCATCAAGAATTTGTGCAGCATAAGGTTAGAGAAGAATGGTGCAAAGAGAAGGAGACTAGGGGCTGTTTATATAGGATTGCAAGTTAATTTGAGCCGTCGATGAAGCCAAGGTTAATCAAAGCCATCTGTTCTAAAGAGAAGCTAATTATGTTCACAATTACTTTCTTAATGTACATTATTAACATTTATTATTAAATGTGTATGCACATTAGATATATCCCCCCTTTACACATTTATTATTAAATTTGTATGCACATTAGATACATCTCCCCTTTACACATTTATTATTAAATTTGTATGCACATTAGATACATCCCCCCTTTACACATTTATTATTAAATTTGTGTGCACATTAGATACATCTCTCCTTTACACATTTATTATTAAATTTGAATGCACATTAGATACATATCCCCTTTACACATTTATTATTAAATTAATAACTTTAGTGTTAAGAGAAATACGGGGTGTTACATTCTCCCCTCCTTAAAGGATTTCGACCCCGAAATCTTCAAGTCAAGAAGAACGTAAATCCTACCAGCCAATCATCCATCTACTCAACCATCAAACACAGGCATCCATTGTCCTTAAAGACTTCTAATGCTTGTATGTTCATATGCATAGTGTGTGTACATGTCTTTATCTAATGCAAAATCAGGCGGTCTACTGATTCAGTTGACCTCCTTAATGCAAATCATGTCAGTGCCATGCGTCCAATATGTATGCAAATCCTAATGATACATATTATTTCTATATGAGTGCACAATCATTCACTCAAATGCGACATCCATATGATAACACATTAAGTTCAATTCATAAACAAATACATATATGTAAATGAAATATGAAGGCGTCTGAGCTGATGTAGTGCCTAATACCTATGTATATGCATTCACAAGCAACCACTAGCAACCAATCGCAACCATCAACCATAACATGTTTCAAATACATGTTTACATCCAAAAGGGTTTCTACCTAAGGATCGATGATACGTCCTAGAGGATATACCTTAAAAGCTAGAAATTAGTATGCATAGAATTCCTAAAAAAAAGAATCAAGGATGTACCCTTAAGAAAAAGGGTATGAGGCGCGTATGCCTTATCTTCAATCTCCGTATCACGTCTTCTTGAGCTTTACTCAACTGTACCTTAACAGATTCAACTTCACGATTGCGAAGTTTCTTGACCTCCATTTCCAAAATAAACAAATGTCAACCATGATACTGATTGTATATACTAGGATGATCAGAGGTCTCTCCTCTTAGCTTATCCATCATGCCATAACTATGAGGGTCAAAAGGTCACTACGTACTTTTTACCTCTCTCAAGGTTAGTCCTTCTCTATATAGAGCGCCTGCCGTAACTATTCATCTCTCAAGCAAACCATCCTAGTCGAACTCGACATCCCTCAAGTACAAGCCCCAAAGGCCTAAACCAATATCAGACAAGCACCCGAGGAATGTCTCCTCCGAATTTGGATGATCTACGTGAGATGATCTAAGCAAAAACAACCAAACACTTGAGCACTAGTTGGGATCTTTTACTATACAAGTACTAAGGTGCAGAGACTCAACTATGGAAGCAAATATGAACAAATGCGGAGTACAAACAGAAAAGCTAGACTCTTCTAATAGAACTTTACTACCTTTCTCCTAGGTACGCTTAGTGGTGAAAGCATGTACTTGCCCTTCTGAAAATCTTGTCCTTTGTTCTTAATTATATGCCCTATTCTGCCATAGTAAAGATACTTCCTCTTGTCTTAGGTTTTATAATCCCTTCTTCCTTCGTGAGCCAAGTCTACATCCATGAATTCCTCATCCTTGGGTTGTGCTCCTTAGCCAAACTCCTCATCCTCTTTCGTGTGTAATCATGTTGACAAATCTCTCGAAAGCTGCCTCCATCGTACAGAAAACCCTACTAAACTTGAAAGAAAACTAGCCGTAGGTGAAACTACTACGGTTATAGATGGAAGTCGGGTACTACTTCGCCCGTCGATGAGGTTACCTCCAAGAAAGCCATGAGCCCCAGAGACTCAAGAAAGAAGGGGACAAGAATTCAAATAGAGAATCAGAAGATAGTGCATATGGCTTTTGGGGAATATGCCTTTAAAACAAAACTTTTCTTTTGAAAATGCTTCTTTTAAAACTGTTTGAAAATAATAATTTTTTTTCAAATCTTTTATCTGATCCGGTAACCTTCAGCTCTGATACCACGTGTAACACCCCACATCCTTTAGTGTCACTCACAAAAGGAATGCACTAAGGTCTGTGGAGCATTTAGGGTAAAAGATGCAGATAAATTACAAGACAGACAAAATTAAAACAGCGGAAAACAAAACTTTACTTTATTGATAAAATAGTTTGTACAACAATTGTTTTCCAATATCAGAGTATCATCTGTCTTGCAAAATAAAGAAGCATAAAATAACATTTATATTTCCCAATGTAGCATAAGCCAGCCATAGCAGCAGAAAAAGAGAGTCCAAAGCACTTTGTCAAAGAATCTTCGAGCTTGGAAAGAGTGACGGTCCAATCTAACCTGAGCTATACTATTCCCTCCTTAACTACCTGGGGGGGGGGGGGGAAGGGGGGGAGAAACGGAAGAAAAGAAGACGAAAGAAAACTGGGTCAGACATAAAGTCTGGTAAGTTCAGTTACTTCTAGCATGTGAACAAGGAAAAACAAAACGACATGAATTAACTGAATACAAGACAATACCATGATGATAGGGCCAACAAGACAGGATAAGATTAACACAAGATATGCTAAGACAAGATAAACTGGATATGCTTTAATACTTTCTCCGCTTCACTATTAACCAGTTATTATGGTTTCTATGTCTTTGCACCACCTAACTAGTGTCCCAACTAGTAATCTGTCTAAAATGATAACAAGATCCCAATCCCAGTAATTGTGGTTGCCTTTAGGCGTACATTTATTATTTATTACCTAGATCTAATCTAGGATTTTCTTATCGAGTGCTTCCTAAATTCAACTAGGGTTTATGCGACTTATCTAATACTTCTCGGATTCAGGATTTATGCCACCTAGGTCCAACTAGGGATTATGCTACCTGTCGAACGATGCCCCTAGTCTAGGACGCACTACCTAGAGTGGTATATGTTCCTAGACTTTCCCCACGTATGTGTCGCGAATTGTTTATCGCTGTCTAGATTCACATGTCATGAAATGTGCAACTCGAGTCCCGTGGCAGGGCTATTCTAGAAACACGGAACTCGGTCGGGAGCTTTCAGATATCTGCCAATGCAGATGCTAAGGTCTGTTTTTTTTCCAGTGGCTATGGTCCCACCTGACCCCTCCCTCAACTAATGAAAGGCCACCCTTGAAAAAATGAGAACTATACGCAGGCCCCCTATGCCCCACTGTCTTATGGCCATCCTCACCCATAACTAGATAGCAAGTATATGATCTTTTGGAGTTCTCCGCCTTTCCGCTTTACGTATCTTGACTGACTCAAGATGGTAGGTAGATGACGAGTTGCTATCACAGGGCTACTGGTCTCGCCGAATCACGCTGGTCCATCCTAGTCTTTAGGTTGCCTTATATTGCAACCAAGGCATACCCTTGGTTCTTCTAATGCAGACCTTAACCTCTGTGAGCCCAGGAGGATCATCTGCAGCCTCACAGAGGGATACCAAGAATACCCTCACGTCCTCTCGAAGCCTCGGGCTTTGTAACCCAATTCGTTGGAGCCTTTTTTAAGATTAGATGGACGTTCGCTCCTCCTCGTGTTATACTAAGAATTACTACTTAGTTTTCCTAACTAAGGTTTACCACTTAGTTTCCTGAATTGTCGTTTTCTTAACTAAGGTTTACTACTTAGCCCCTTTCAACTAAGGTTTACTACTTAGTTCTCTTTCTCGTCAAGTTGGATTGGTTAAGTGTCATTAGTCGATACAAGTTAACTTAACCCATTCATTTGTCATGTTAAACTGGTTAAGTGTTATCAATAATTCACGTTGACTTAACCTTACTAGCATCAAGTTATATTGGTTAAGTATTTACTTAACCCTACCCATTCATCTTGTATTGGTTAAGTGTTCCTTTTTAACTTAACCTTGCCTATCTGTTTTAACTAACATGTTATAACGGTTAAGTGTTCCCTTAGTTAACTTAACCTTGACATTGGTTTGATTAACATGTTCTAATGGTTAAGTATTGTCCCTTCATGTTTTTAACTTAACCCTATTCATTTATCACACTCTGATGGTTAAGTGTTCAAGCTTACTTAACCCTACGGTCTAGTCCACCTAACATATTAAATTGGCTAAGTGTATTAAATTTACTTAACCCCAACCTCTAGTCTAGTTAGCATGTTAAATTGGCTAAGTGTATTAACTTTACTTATCCCCAACCTCTAGTCTAGTTAACATGTTAAATTGGCTAAGTGTATTGAATTTACTTAACCCCCACTTTCTAGTCTGGTTAACATATTAAATTGGCTAAGTGTTTTTCTTAGTTACTTAACCCCTACAAATCTTTTCTTGTTACCATGTTAAGTTGGTTAAGTGTTCTAGCTAACTTAACCCTATTGTTCTAAGTTAACTGTGTTAATTTGGTTAAGTGTTCCTATGGACTTAACCCTCCCATTCTAGCTTAACTTTAATTGTCTTATTAAAGCACCAGCCACTCACATTAGACAGGTACTGTTGTGGCTGCCGGTATGCCGGTTGGTTACGGGCAGTCTTACGCCACAACTCAGTCTAACCTCGGGCCTTTATCGGGCTCAATGCCTTAACCTCCCACATTGGATAGGTGTTGTTGTGATCACTGGACAGCCGGGTGGGTCTGGGCAGGTTTACATCACAACTCAATCCAACCTCGGGTTAAGCATGTTCGTATTGTCTAAATTTACTTTTCTCATTTAGGATAAATTCTATAAGTAAATTTTCCCTAATTTACTTATTCCATCATTACTCTTTTAATGTACATTGTCAACATTTATTATTATGGCCCATTTTCTCTCTCTATATATATATATCATATTTATAGTTTTTGGTATGTAAATTATACCAAATTAAGTGTCACTAACCATGATTATTCTAAACATGACAATTACTCACAATTATGACTAAATTCAAAATTTGTGCTAATATATTTATTATGCCAAATTAACTCTAATTGACCCAATTCTGGTTTAACACCCTAATTTACAGTTTATGGCAAGACTAGAATTATTATTCTAGTTTACCGTTTACGCCTAAAACTTAGCTTATTTGCCAATACTAAATTTAATATGTCAAATTACATATTCCATAATTCATGTCAAATTTTCGTTCTAATAAACATGCCATAATACATGTTCTAAATTATGTCAATCATAATTATGTTAATGTTCCACATTATGCCAATTTCCAAGTTTACAACCATGTTTAAGTCAAATTTATGATTTTCCCAAATCGTATTCCCATCGTTCGTGTAATCGTGATTTCATCCTAGATTATAGATAAATCTAGATTCGTAGATAAAAAGGGAATGAACCAAAATGCCATGAAAAGATAGACATAATGACTGGCAGAAGATGATAATTCACTAATCACAGATCTAACAAAATACACTGAATAAATTGATTAAAGCATCGAAGGCCTATAGATCTGATAATATTTTGACATAAAAAGGGTTGAACAAATAACATAGGTTCAAGTATATGGGTAGATCTAACTTAATAGATAAATTCCCATAATCAAGATCCAAGGATAATTAAGAATAAACTGAATAGATAATCAAGTTTAGATCCAATCTCACAGTCATAATCCTAGGCAATAATATCATGTTCATGAATCATAGGTAGTTATCCACTATTGTCCTTGTCATAGTCATAGGCATTGGTTTATGCTCCTAGTCAAAGGCTTATGTTCATAGTCAAAGGCTTATGTTCATAGTCAAAGGCTTATGTTCATAGTCAAAGGCTTATGGTTTCAAAGGCCATAGTTCCATAGTCATAATCTTAAGCATTGGCAATTTAGTCACAATGTGTTCTAGGCCATAATCAAGAATCAGATCCAAAGTCATAAACAAGCACAGATTCAATGAAATGATAAGGCATATTTCTTATATTCTTTTAATTTCATGTCACAAATAGAAAAGGCGTTCAAATCTAAAAAGTAACCAACTTACATTGATTGGATCTAGAAAAGAATAGAAAGATAACGTTGCTTGAAGCCGTTGAATCTTTACTTGAATCCTAACTTGTTTTGATTCTTCTCTTGAAAGACTTGAGCAGGATATCCTCGTCTTGATTTATATTTTATTTTAATTTATTTATTTAGATTTAGAGGAAGAAGAAGAAGCCATGTCCATCAAGAATTTGTGCAGCATAAGGTTAGAGAAGAATGGTGCAAAGAGAAGGAGACTAGGGGGCTGTTTATATAGGATTGCAAGTTAATTTGAGCCGTCGATGAAGCCAAGGTTAATCAAAGCCATCCGTTCTAAAGAGAAGCCAATTATGTTCACAATTACTTTCTTAATGTACATTATTAACATTTATTATTAAATTTGTATGCACATTAGATACATCCCCCCATTACACATTTATTATTAAATTTGTATGCACATTAGATACATCTCCCCTTTACACATTTATTATTAAATTTGTATGCACATTAGATACATCCCCCCTTTACACATTTAGTATTAAATTTGTATGCACATTAGATACATCTCCCCTTTACACATTTATTATTAAATTTGTATGCACATTAGATACATCCCCGCTTTACACATTTATTATTAAATTAGTAACTTTAGTGTTAACAGAAATACGGGGTGTTACAGATTATGTATGGCATAGGTTATAAGATGTTCTTGTTGAACCATGTGTATTCCTCTCTAGAGATATACTATCGGAAGGTGGTTCCATACCTTGTCATGGTTGGAAATCCATTACTGTAATGACCCGCATTGGCAGAGATATTATAATTAATTTATTTAATCATATAAATAGTGATATAGTGAATTTAATGGTCGTGGAATTAAATAATGGTGAATATTTAATTAAAATAACAAATTAAATAATATAGTTAATTCTGAAATAATCAGAGTTGGCTGAAATGGCGATATGGTGTGTAATGGGTAATTCAAAAAATATATATATAATTCAGTTTAAAACCGAGTTACGATAACGAATATATTTAATTAACGATGGTTGAACGTAGAGTTATAATATAATTAAAATCGAGCTCGAAATGGCGCTGCAGTTCGTAAATTGGCGATTCGAACTTCTATTGAATGTACATAGTCTGTTTTAAATCGGATTTCGGTGAAACAAGAAACGTGTGGAGCCGGTGGAGTATATCTTTCCAGTGGAAGAGAAAAATCGGGATTTCGTCGTGTAGATTTTGATTTCTGTCCAAATCAAATATTCAGAAAAACAGCGGTATATTTGTTCGTGGCCATAACGGTTATTCAAATATATTTGAATATCGGTTTTGAATTTAGACAAGGTTCTTTTGAGACGAAGTGATAGTTAAATTTTTAGAATTTTATTGTAATTTTTAATTAATTAGATAAGCAACTTTTTATTTGAAGAATTCTGCACCCTGTAATCAACATTTTGGGGTTTCACAATATGAGTTAATCTACCGGTATTATTATATTTTTGGGATCGTGACACCGAGCTTATCACAACGGTATATTTATTGTCTGGAGCAGCTCATATATTAATGAATTTGACGTAACCGGATATGTAAAAAATTTACAACCCTTACAACCTATCCTCTTCGCAGTCAAAGGTGAGACCACATTCTTCATCTTTCAGCCACAAACAAAAGCAGACATGGACCGGGGAAAATCCACAAGAAATTAAACAAGAACGTGACCCACCTCGTAATCACATACCCTGACACCAACGTGGACGCAGACTGCACATGAAAATGTTGAGAATATAAACTAGTACACGTGCTTATATGTATAAATACTAAAGGGTTAAGTTATTCGGATTTTATAAATACGACATTCTTTCTTACAACCTAATTTTCATTCTGCCCAAAACATGAGCCGTTGTTTTTCCAGTAAACAATTTCCTCCTTCAAAAATTCATAACATCGAGAATAAAATTCCATAAATTATTATATACATATATATGAACTCGTATCAATTTGGGGATCAATCTCGTATAGCTTTTATGGGGTTCGAGATGTATTTCGTTCGCTGGAATGTACAGCGAAAATCTAGGGCTCTATGATTTTTGAAATTGTAGCAACGATTCTGGTTTTCAATGTTATTTTCGGGTTTGAAGTGTGAATCCGTACTTGTAGTCGAAGTTTGGGCTAGTTTGGTGATGTTTTAGTTCATTGTCTGTAAGGGGATGGCACGCGCCAAATCTGTGAACGCGATGCTGATGCTTTTGTTGAGTTAGAATTCAACGGTAAGAGTAGATAGAGAAATTGATGAGGGTGTTAATGGTGTGATTTGGTTTCAAAATCATTGAGAGAAGATGGAGTTGAAGGAGAAGTTCGGAAATGATATTTACTGGAGCGATGGGTTTTTTTCCCTTCATTCCTGGAAGAAGATGATACAGTGATTAAAGGGACGGGTTTAATTTCCGTGGAATGTGAAAGAAAATGCTACGGGTTTGGGAATTGCAATATTGGATGGGCCGATTATGTAGGGTAAAGCCCAAACAAGAATTTAATTAGTTTAAATTTTTACTTAAAATGTGCATTAACTTGAAATTATTGTATCTGACTCATACGATATTGAAATTCAACAAACCAAGATGCGATGGGACCGTAGGGACGAGAGCTTCACAATGAAGATGACTGGAAGTGGATTGGAGCTCGTATGAATTTATGGTGAAATAGACTGTTTGATTCAAATCAAACAACATTTTATCGTTCTTTAACGATGAACTGCAAATGTGAGTAAAATCTCACTAACTCTGAACAGTTTATAATTTCATGTTGTATTTTTAGAACTGTTAAATGTTGGTTGATTGACTGTGTGTTGACTGTTTGATTGAACTGCTGGTCAGTTAGTTGAATTTCTATATTTGATTCTGTTTAACAGAATATATCATATGGAACTGAAAGTGATGTTACCTATATTGTTTAACATCTGTGATGCAGGGAAACAGGTTGGAGGAATCCAACTGGATTCCTCAACAGTTATTTTACTATTTTTCATATATTGTGATATATGATGTGATATATAATCTGTTGTCAATTATATGTGTTTGGACGATACTGATCATCGTGATTTGATATGTTGAATACCATAACATACCGAAAAGTTGACAAGGGAATATTTTCAAAGTGATATTTGGAAATAAAATATTTATAAATGGAGTATTATAAATAAGAAATATTTATAAATTGGAATATTTATAAATAGGAGATATTTAGAAAAAGGAAATTTTAAAATCAAAGAATAGATTTGAAAAGGAAATATTTGCAAACCATTTGCAAATAGAATAATAGAAAAGGAAATATTTGTAAATCGTTTACAAACAGAATTGATAGGAAATATTTAGAAAATAAATAGAGTTATAAAAAGGAAATTTGTTTATAACCGAATAGGATGTTATAAAAAGGAAAACGTTACAAAAAAAGAAATCATTTGTAAAGTGAAGAACCGTTACTAAAAGTAAATCCTTATAAATGAATAGTTTATTCGAAAAGGAGTTAATCGAATTTAGTTATTTGAATAGAGTTAAATCGAATAAGTTATTCGAAGGGAGTTAAATCGAATATGGTATTCGAAAGTTAGTAAATCGAATTAGTTATTCGAAAGGGGTTAGTCGAGTCGAGTTAGTTGAATAGAGTTAATCGAATATTTGTTATTCGAATAAGAGTTAACCAGTTAGAGTTAATCAGTTAGAGTAAATCGAACTAGAGTTATTCAAAAGGAGTTATCGAATATTAGTTATTCGAATAGAGTTAAATAGAGTTATCGAATATTAGTTATTCGAAAAAGAGTTAAATAGAGTTAATCCAACAGTGTTAGTCCAATAGAGTAAATTGAATAGAGTTATCGAATATACCTTATTCGAAGGAAAGAATTATCGAATAGAGATGATTCGAAAGAGAGTTACGTAAGGAAGTTTGTAAAGAATTAAAAGGATGAACTTTGTCTATTTCAAGGTTAGAAACGTTGTTCAGTTAAGGTCTGAGTGACAGTATTACCCCAACTTGGTTGACTTCATTTTTAACTAAGAAATGGTTAAGGTTCGATAGTGAAGATGGGTTAAAGGAATTTAGTTAATAAACGTAATGGTTTGAGTTGGCATCGCGATGGTTTGTTTAAACATCTGTCTAAGTCCAATGAAGGAGTTTTGGAAATGTTTTCCAAATAAGAACCAGAAATGTTTTCTGATATAGAAAACAAGAAATGGGAATGTTTTCCAAGGGTGATAACATATATTTTCTAAATTTAGAAAATAAGAAAATGTTGAATATAGGGAAACAAGAGAAGAAAAATGAACTAAAGAGATAAATGTTAAATGTTGATTGATCGATATAATTTCCATTTGGAAAGAATATCATTGTTTGCACACCTGTTTTTTTTTGATGGTTAAATCATAGACTATCAAAGTTTTGACCATTTTAACGTTGTTAATATAGAGAGACCGGTTGGATTATTATCCAAAGAACCACTTTGTATTGGCATAAGCTTTGCGAATTATATATGCTAAAGATAATTGAAGACAGAGTAAAGTGCAAGGGCTATTGTATAAGTGTTAGATAATAGTGCCTAAGATGGATGTACTGAATAGTGCCTTCGGTTCATCCTCTTCCTGGATGACTTGTATGGATGAATGTCTGACAGAGTATTTCCAAACGATCACGTATATTGATTTCTTCAACCGTACCAAGAGTGGAAGCGGAGAAGGAAACTTCTTTTAGCTGACACGTAATGTATGGTTGTAGACGTCAATCGATGATTCGATGGATCTGACAATGTAGCATTCGAAGTGAATCTGATGTGATGATGAAGCGTAACCTCAAGCCTCATCAACCGGTAAATGACAGAAATCGGGCAGGCAGCATGGCTAAGTCGGTCGCACCGAAGTAGGGTGTATAATCACCTGATCTAGAGTTTCATTTACTTCTAAAAATCTATTGTTGATGCTGTCCCATTCGGGAAACGGTTGCTGATCCCAACATTTGGTGATATACATTCGATACACTCAAGCGAAATGAGTGGTCGGTCATGTGTGGTCGGGTTGCAAGATGTTCTTGTTGAACCCAATGTATTCCTCTCTAGAGGTACACGAGCGAAAGGTGGTTCCATACCTTGTCATGGTTGGAAACCCATTACCCAGTACGTGCTTGCGGTTTTGATTGTATACTATATATGTAGAACGTGAGATGAAAGCGTTTCTGCTAGATGATTATTATATTGTGTTGATAGACATTATTATAATATCAAAAGGGTTTTGATATAAAGATATTTGGATTCTCATAAGGGAAAACCCGTTCCGTTATACGACGTGGTCTTATGAGATATCGATTACCTACTTGAACTGTTTTAAACTTCACACCAGTCCCATGACTAACCCGGAGTTTATTTTGTTGTTTTCCCTAAACTCTTGGGTGCCTAAATTTGTACGGGCAGTCAAGTAGTTGGGATTTACAGATATAATGGAAGATCTTGGAGCAGGAGGCTTCAGGATCATATAGCTATAGTTATTTCCGTTGTGTTGTAAGTGATGTACTTTAATAATGATATGTATATTCAAGTACAGATTTGTATTTCAAAGTTATGTTATGAAATATATTTATTCGTTCCGCTGTGTGATTCGTGTTACTCTGATGTTGTGTTCTTCTTCTTCTATTCTAAGTTTCTATCTTATCTATCCTCACCCTCTAATTTCTTTCACTAATGACTGGTATTTTTTTCGATGTTTGGTTAGTCATCATTGAGTTTATGGCGATAACCAAAGTCGCCAAAATCCCGGGTCATTACAGTTGGTATTAGAGCTTAGGTTTAGTGAATTACGTTGGCTCTGTGGCGTGACTCGGTAGAGATAGGGTTAGTAATACCCTAGATTGAGTTTGAGTGTATATATACGAGTGAACGTATTTGTTATTTGATATAAAAAGTGGTTTTATATTGTGGAGATTCATTGGTTAACTCGGTTATGAGTTCTGGTCGATCAGTTTGATCCACTATATCGGTAGGAGTTGGTAAACACTCGAATACGATGGGTCGGCACGATATGTTTTGAAAAGAGGGTAAATGAAAATAATTTTACCCAAAGTATATTTTGATATATATTGGATATATTGGTTGTAATTATAATCGAGTAAGATTATAAATGAAATGGTTTTGTAAATAACCAATCAGAATTCATATAAGTGAAATACGCGAAATCAGGTGAGTTAAATCTGAAATTTAAACCAGAAATTGAGTTAAAACTTTTGAAAATTGGATAAGTGTTTGTAAATGGATTTGGATTAAAAGTAAGGAAAATTTAAGATCTTGGGAGATTTTAAATTGTTTTACAATCCGTGTGAATTATATTTTGAAATGAAATTCAAAGTGAAAATGTTTAGAAATGGTTTTATAGTATTGAACTCACTTCGATCGCTGGAAAATAGATTCCGATGATGACAGCTGCATCATCAGTATTCATTTTCGAGTTGTAAGTGACGGATTACTACCAGAGATACTGTTTTGAATTTGTTTTGGGAAAGACAAGTGTGTTGAATTTCAAAATGGGATTTAAAATATAGAATTTGAATTTTAAATGAACTATAGAAAATATTAACTTGTTTTGAAGGTATATAAAACAAGTAATTGAATTTATAAACTCTGTTTATAAATGAAAATGTGGGATTGGAATTGAATTTATAAACTCTATTTATAAATGAAAATGTGGGATTTGAATTGAATTTATAAACTTTGTTTATAAATGAAAATGTGGGATTGGAATTGAATTTATAAACTTTGTTTATAAATGAAAATGTGGGATTTGAATTGAATTTATAAACTCTGTTTATAAATGAAAATGTGGGATTTGAATTGAATTT
The DNA here is from genome assembly GCA_030737875.1 of Allium sativum. NCBI lineage: Eukaryota > Viridiplantae > Streptophyta > Magnoliopsida > Asparagales > Amaryllidaceae > Allium > Allium sativum. The sequence continues at coordinate 876,029,287 of CM060909.1, forward strand.
ATAAACTTTGTTTATAAATATATAATGGGGGATTTTAAGTGAAGTTATAAACGTTGTTTATAAATAAGGCATAGAATTGAAATGAAATTTAATTAAAAAGAATTCAAATAGAATTTGAATAGATTTGAATATAGAAATTCAAATGGGATTGAATATAGAATTTGAATATAGAAATTCAAATGTGATTTATAATATAGAATTTGAATTTTTAAATAAATTTGAAATATTAACTTGTTTTAAAAGAAATAAAACGAGAAGTTCCTTTATAAACGAAGTTTATAAATAGTTCTTTTATAAACGAAGTTTATAAATGAAGTGAAAAGAATTATCATTGGATAATTCAGAAAATAAAAATACAAGTGTGAAATTGAAAGGGAAATCTATTTTCCAAACGTAGAAATATCGATTTCAAAAGGAATTGAAATCGAGACTTACTTAAAGGAATTTAAATAAAGGAAGTTCAAACATAGAATTTGAATATAGAAAATTCAAAGGTGATTTGAATATAGAAATTCAAATGAGATTTGAATAAAGAAGATTTAAATAATGGAAAATTGAGTATAGAATTCATATAGAGTAATAACATGATTTGAATATAGAAATTCAAATGGAATTTGAATATAGAAATTCAAATGGAATTCAAATATAGAATTTGAATATAGAAAATATAAAGGAATTCGAATATAGGATTTGAATATCGAAGGTGAAATGGAATTTGAATATAGAAATTCAAAGGGAGTTTGAATGTATGAAATTCAGTGGAAGTGATATAAAATTTGAATAGAAATTGAATAGAATTAACTAAGTCGAAGAGGAATTAGTTAATCAAGTTTTGAATTTGAAGTTTAACTTCGAAAGGTGAATTGGAATTGTAAATGGATATTCGAAATCGAATATAGAACTTAAATTTGAAATTTGGATTCAAATTAGTTAATAAGCAAGTTATAAGATATTTGAACATGTCATGTTCAAATATAAAAGTGAAATAAACTAAAGAGTTAATTAACAAATTAATTGACGAATTGAGTTAAAAAGATCAGGTAAAGTTAAAATAGATTGGGCAGGTATGAATATACATGAGATAGGTATGGATAAGGTATGAAGGTATATAAATAGAATGCTCGACGAAAAGGTATGTATTTAATTCATATATGAGATTTTATGCGCCGCATCGGCTGGCCACTTGGCTTTTTCTTTTTCTTTTGGATTGGTGAGGGCCATGGGAGGCTATTTGAAATATCCTGATGCTTCCAGTACAAAGGAGGTTATGGCGATTTTTTCTGGGAATTTAAGGAGTTAGAATATTTTTAAGATAATTTGATAGTTAGAAATCAACGTATCGATATATATATATATATATATATATATATATAGAAGTCGATAAGGAAACGAACTTAGAAATAGAATAGTAAAATCAAAAAGGAAGACTAAGTAAAAAATCTAGTAAGAATAGAAAGAGGAAGCGTATACGTGTTTAAAAGTGAATAAGTAGTTGTATGGTATTGAATATTCGAGTAAGTAGTCATATCTGTTTTGACGTTATAAATGTTATTCAGTCAAGGTCTGAGAGGTAGTTATACCCCAACTTGATTGATTTCATTATTAACTAATAAATAGTAAAATTCCAGGCTCGAAGATCAATGTCGAATAAGAGTTAGTTGAATATAGTATTTGGATTGTCGTAACGATGTTTTACACAACATCCGTTTTAACCCAAATAAGTGTAAGCTTGGATTTATAATAAAGAATATTTCCTAAGTATAGAAATAAACAAGATCGGAAAAGAGATAAGTAATTGGAATATTTTACAATTATAAATAACATATATTTTCTAAGGTTTAGAAAATAAAGGAAGGCGACATATGGAAATGTTTTCCAAATAACTTAAAAGGCCAATATGGTTATTGAAAATATTTGGTTAACAAATATTGATAAAGAAATAGATATGTGATTTAACTGATGGAATATTAAGTAAGGGCTCAATGACATGTTCAAAAGGGAAAATTTGATTTTTGGAAAGAGTAAACTGAAAAAAAAACTCCCAGGGAAAGACTGTTTGAATAAAAAAAACAAATTTAATAGAAATTTGTGGAAGCAAAATTGAATTAAAGTAGAGCCAGTAAAGTGGTAACTGAGATTGAATTAGAATGATATCAAGACAAATTGGATTGTGAGATTCAAATTTTAAGTGTAATGTGATAATCAAGTTAAAGGTTGGGAATCGAGAAGAAACTCGAGTTGAAATGATATTCGGCTCGGATATAAACGAATGGTTGTGTTATGGATAAAAGCAGATTGGAATTTGATTGGGATAACACTGGTATATGCTGAACTGACAGCAGGTGAAAGTGATAGAGTTGATATGTCCGACAAAAAAAAAGGTACAAATTTATATTTGATATAAGCATGAGATTTATGAGCCGAATTGGCAAGCCGCTTGGCTGTTTGATTTTCTTTTGGGATGGAGATGGCCCAAAGAGGCGAGTTGGAATTTGACCGATTGACCAGTACAAAGGAGGTGCTGGCGAAATTTTTCAAAGAGTTAAGGCGTTAGAAAATTTTCAGGATTTTTGAAATTTTCGTTGATAAGAATTAATTAATATTTAATTGAATTTAAATTGATTTAGTTGAAACTGAAGTTAAGAAGTGAACAAATATGTTCTAACCAGTCGATAGGGTCGTTCTCTACCTTAGCAATTTCGAGGACGAAATTATTTTAACTGGGGAAGATTGTAATGACCCGCATTGGCAGAGGTATTATAATTAATTTATTTAATTATATAAATAGTGATATAGTGAATTTAATGGTCGTGGAATTAAATAATGGTGAATATTTAATTAAAATAACAAATTAAATAATATAATTAATTCTGAAATAATCGGAGTTGGCTAAAATGGCGATATGGTGTGAATCGGGTAATTCAAAATATATATATATATATAATTCAGTTCAAAACCGAGTTACGATAACGAATATATTTAATTAACGATGGTTGGACATAGAGTTATAATATAATTAAAATCGAGCTTGAAATGGCGCTGCAGTTCGTAAATTGGCGATTCGAACTTCAACTGAATGTACAGAGTCCGTTTTAAATCGGATTTCGGTGAAACAAGAAACGTGTAGAGTCGGTGGAGTATATCTTTCTAGTGGAATAGAAAAATCGGGATTTCGTCGTGTAGATTTTGATTTATGTCCAAATCAAATATTTAGAAAAACAACGGTATATTCGTTTGTGGCCATAACGGTTATTCAAATATATTTGAATATCGGTTTTGAATTTAGACAAGGTTCTTTTGAGGCGAAGTGATAGTTAAATTTTTAGAATTTTATTGTAATTTTTAATTAATTAGATAAGCAACTTTTTATTTGAAGAATTCTGCACCCTGTAATCAACATTTTGGGGTTTCACAATATGAGTTAATCTACCGGTATTATTATATTTTTGGGATCGTGACACCGAGCTTATCACAACGGTAAATTTATTTCTGTCTGAAGCAGCTCATATATTAATGAATTTGACGTAACCGGATATGTAAAACTTTACAACCCTTACAACCTATCCTCTTCGCGGTCAAAGGCGAGACCACATTCTTCATCTTTCAGCCACAAACAAAAGCAGACATGGACTGGGGAAAATCCACAAGAAATTAAACAAGAACGCGGCCACCTCATAATCACATACCCTGACACCTACGTGGACGCAGACTGCACATGAAAATGTTGAGAATATAAACTAGTACACGTGCTTATATGTATAAATACTAAAGGGTTAAGTTATTCGGATTTTATAATTACAGCATTCTTTCTTACAACCTAATTTTCGTTTTGCCCAAAACATGAGCCGTTGTTTTTCCAGTAAACAATTTCCTCCTTCAAAAATTCGTAATATCGGGAATAAAATTCCATAAATTATTATATACATATATATGAACTCGTATCAATTTGGGGATCAATCTCGTATAGTTTTTATGGGGTTCGAGATGTATTTCGTTCGCTGGAATGTACAGCGAAAAGCTAGGGCTCTTTGATTCTTGAAATTGTAGCAACGATTCTGGTTTTCAATGTTATTTTCGGGTTTGAAGTGTGAATCCACACTTGTAGTCGAAGTTTGGGCTAGTTTGGTGATGATTTAGTTCATTGTCTGTAAGGGGATGGCACGCGCCAAATCTGTGAACGCGATGCTGATGCTTTTGTCGAGTTGGAATTCAAGGGTAAGAGTAGATAGAGAAATTGATGAGGGTGTTAATGGTGTGATTTGGTTTCAAAATCATTGAGAGAAGATAAAGTTGAAGGAGAAGTTCGGAAATGATATTTACTGGAGCGATGGGTTTTTTTCCTCCATTCCTAGAAGAAGATGATACAGTGATTAAAGGGACGGGTTTAATTTCCGTGGAATGTGAAAGAAAATGCTACGGGTTTGGGAATTGCAATATTTGATGGGCCGATTATGTAGGGTAAAGCCCAAACAAGAATTTAATTAGTTTAAATTTTTACTTAAAATGTGCATTAACTTGAAATTATTGTATCTGACTCATACGATATTGAAATTCAACAAACCAAGATGCGATGGGACCGTAGGGGCGAGAGCTTCACAATGACGATGACTGGAAGTGGATTGGGGCACGTATGAATTTATGGTGAAATAGACTGTTTGATTCAAATCAAACAACATTTTATCGTTCTTTAACGATGAACTGCAAATGTGAGTAAAATCTCACTAACTCTGAACAGTTTATAATTTCATGTTGTATTTTTAGAACTGTTAAATGTTGGTTGATTGACTGTGTGTTGACTATTTGATTGAACTACTAGTCAGTTAGTTGAATTTTTATATTTGATTCTGTTTAACAGAATATATCATATGGAACTGAAAGTGATGTTACCTATATTGTTTAACATCTGTGATGCAGGGAAACAGGTTGGAGGAAACCAACTGGATTCCTCAACAGTTATTTTACTGTTTTTCATATATTGTGATAATTGATGTGATATATAATCTGTTATCAATTATATGTGTTTGGACGATACTGATCATCGTGATTTGATATGTTGAATACCATAACATACCGAAATGTTGACAAGGGAATATTTTCAAAGCGATATTTGAAAATAAAATATTTATAAATGGAGTATTATAAATAAGAAATATTTATAAATTAGAATATTTATAAATAGGAGATATTTAGAAAAAGGAAATTTTAAAATCAAAGAATAGATTTGAAAAGGAAATATTTGCAAACCATTTGCAAATAGAATAATAGAAAAGGAAATATTTGTAAATCATTTACAAATAGAATTGATAGGAAATATTTAGAAAATAAATGGAGTTATAAAAAGGAAATTTGTTTATAACCGAATAGGATGTTATAAAAAGGAAAACGTTACTAAAAAGGAAAACATTACTAAAAAGGAAATCATTTGTAAAGTGAAGAACCGTTACTAAAAGTAAATCTTTATAAATGAATAGTTTATTCGAAAAGGAGTTAATCGAATTTAGTTATTTGAATAGAGTTAAATCGAATAAGTTATTCGAAGGGAGTTAAATCGAATATGGTATTCGAAAGTTAGTAAATCGAATTAGTTATTCAAAAGAGGTTAGTCGAGTCGAGTTAGTTGAATAGAGTTAATCGAATATTTGTTATTCGAATAAGAGTTAACCAGTTAGAGTTAATCAGTTAGAGTAAATCGAACTAGAGTTATTCAAATGGAGTTATCGAATATTAGTTATTCGAATAGAGTTAAATAGAGTTATCGAATATTAGTTATTCGAAAAAGATTTAAATAGAGTTAATCCAACAGCGTTAGTCCAATAGAGTAAATTGAATAGAGTTATCGAATATACCTTATTCGAAGGAAAGAATTATCGAATAGAGATGATTTGAAAGAGTGTTACGTAAGGAAGTTTGTAAAGAATTAAAAGGATGAACTTTGTCTATTTCAAGGTTAGAAACGTTGTTCAGTTAAGGTCTGAGAGGTAGTATTACCCCAACTTGATTGACTTCATTTTTAACTAAGGAATGGTAAGGTTCAATAGTAAAGGCGGGTTAAAGGAATTTTGTTAATAAACGTAATGGTTTGAGTTGGCATCGCGATGGTTTGTTTAAACATCTGTCTAAGTCCAATGAAGGAGTTTTAGAAATGTTTTCCAAATAAGAACCAGAAATATTTTCTGATATAGAAAAAACAAGAAATGGAAATGTTTTCCAAGGGTGATAACATATATTTTCTAAATTTAGAAAATAAGAAAATATTGAATATAGGGAAACAAGAGATGAAAAATGAACTAAAGAGATAAATGTTAAATGATGATTGATCGATATAATTTCCTTTTGGAAAGAATATCATTGTTTGCACACCTGTTTTTCTTTGATGGTTAAATCACGGACTATCGAAGTTTTGACCATTTTAACGTTGTTAATATAGAGAGACCGGTTGGATTATTATCCAACGAACCACTCTGTATTGGCATAAGCTTTGCGAATCATATATGCCAAAGATAATTGAAGACGGAGTAAAGTGCAAGGGCTATTGTATAAGTCTTAGATAATAGTGCCTAAGATGGATGTACTGAATAGTGCCTTCGGTTCATCCTGTTCCTGGATGACTTGTATGGATGAATGTCTGACAGAGTATTTCCAAACGATCACGTATATTGATTTCTTCAACCGTACCAAGAGTGGAAGCGGAGAAGGAAACTTCTTTTAGCTGAAACGTAATGTATGGTTGTAGACGTCAATCGGTGATTCAATGGATCTGACAATGTAGCATTCGAAGTGAATCTGATGTGATGATGAAGCGTAACCTCAAGCCTCATCAACCGGTACATGACAGAAATCGGGCAGGCAGCATGGCTAAGTCGGTCACACCGAAGTAGGGTGTATAATCACCTGATCTAGAGTTTCATTTACTTCTAAAAATATATTGTTGATGCTGTCCCATTCGGGAAACGGTTGCTGATCCCAACCGTTGGTGATATACATCCGATACACTCAAGCGAAATGAGTGGTCGGTCATGTGTGGCCGGGTTGCAAGATGTTCTTGTTGAACCCAGTGTATTCCTCTCTAGAGGTACACGAGCGAAAGGTGGTTCCATACCTTGTCATAGTTGGAAACCCATTACCCAGTACGTGCTTGCGGTTTTGATTGTATACTATATATGTAGAACGTGAGATAAAAGCGTTTCTGCTAGATGATTAATATATTGTGTTGATAGACATTATTATAATATCAAAAGGTTTTTGATATAAAGATATTTGAATTCTCATAAGGGAAAACCCGTTCCGTTATACGGCGTGGTCTTATGAGATATCGATTACCTGCTTGAACTGTTTTAAACTGTTTTACTCACACCAGTCCTATGACTGACCCGGAGTTTATTTTGTTGTTTTCCCTAAACTCTTGGGTGCCTAAATTTGTACGGGCAGTCAAGTAGTCGGGATTTGCAGATATAATGGAAGAGCTTGGAGCAGGAGGCTTCAGGATCATATAGCTATAGTTATTTCCGCTGTGTTGTAAGTGCTGTACTTTAATAATGATATGTATATTCAAGTACAGATTTGTATTTCAAAGTTATGTTATGAAATATATTTATTCGTTCCGCTGTGAGATTCGTGTTACTCTGATATTGTGTTCTTCTTCTTCTATTCTAAGTTTCTATCTTATCTATCTTCACCCTCTAATTTCTTTCACTAATGACTGGTATTTTTTTCGATGTTTGGTTAGTCATCATTGAGTTTATGGCGATAACCAAAGTCGCCAAAATCTCGGGTCATTACACTTACCCAATAAACGTCCACAGTTTTCATTATATATTATGTATATGGAGTGTGATATGCAAGGCTTTCGCTAGATTGTTGTTGATTTGATTATACATTATTATAATATCATAATAGTGTTGATAAATAGAATATTTTGGGTTATCGTAAGGTAAAAGGTATGGGACTGCCTCCCGGTCAGTGTACTCTGGAGGGGATACACTGAGGTTCAACTTAAGTGTATCGAATATGTTGTCACCCACCGTTGTGATCAGCAACCGTATCCTATAAGCATACAGAAACGATAGAAGAAGAGACAAATGATTTTTCTCTAGACGGTGACAATACACGCTAATGGGTATGACCCACATAGTCATGTTGCCTGCCCGATTTCTGTCATTTCCCGGTTGATGAGGCTTGAGGTCACGATTACCTTTTAGAATCTCATTCAAACTTTGAACGTCACATTGTCAAATCCGTCAAATCACTAATTGATGTCTACATAAATGTAGATGATTAAAAAACAAGAAAGACATTTCGATGCTATTCGTTGGATGATCTCTACACTCAACACAGATGAAGAGAATAACAATCTGAAAGGAATTTTTATCAAAGAAAATGAAGAATTGAAAGCATTAAGGGTTGATCCAGTATTCAGAGAAGAAGGATATGGGTAGAAGTTGAATGAACCGTTTAAATTTATGTTTGAATTTGATGTGATTGGCATGTTTGATTTAATTTTATTTGAATTTAAATTTGGCATATAATAACATAATTTGAGTATATTAAATAATTGGTTAATTGATTGATTAATCATTAACATTATTCAGTTTGATCTTGTTTTAATCTTGATATCACTTGTTTTAATATTAATAATTATAGCTTACTGTTAACATAAGTGGTATCATAGTTTAAGGGGAAGTAGAGTCATTTTTTAGTCTAGGTTAAGTCTTATATTAGTTAAAGGAGAGTATTATAAATTAAACATAGGTTTATAGTTTTTGTTGATAACAAAAGGTGAGGATTATAAAATAGGGCCTAGATTAAAGGGAAGTCGATAGTTTTAAAAGGAGTTACTCGAGTTAGGCAGTAACTGAAGAATCAAGGTCACTACACCAAAACAGCACATTTGGCACACCAGGATGTGGAGATTTGATACGGCTTTAAGCCGTATCAATTTTGATACAGCTCATAGACGTATCAAATTTTATTTTCTACAACTCAACCAATCTGTACCTCCCACATCCTTTAAAATCTAACTGTTGATGGTGGAACCTTCGGATCACTTAACATGATACGGATTTGAGCCCGTATCAAACCTGCATCTTATTTTCGCTCTCATTCCCCGCTATTTTTTCATTCTCCCCAAATCAACATCGTATTTTCATTTCTCACAATCGGTTTTCATTTTTCCCTTTAATCCATTTTATTTTTTTTGAATCAACTCTCAACCAACTGAATGGATTCAACAACGATCGACAACAAACCAAGCCAGAGGTATTATTTGACTAATCTGCTATGAGGATAAGTAAATATTTCAATCGTTTGACCGTATCCTGTATGTTTGGTTTTGTACACTATGTAAAAAAAGAAATAGTATATTTTTTTGGGTTCTGATTTACTATAGAATAAATATAATTCCATTCAGTTGAATATCATGAATCGCAACTCAAAATTTCCATCATCTAGTACATCGAAATGTTACCAAAATATTGTGAAAGAGTAATCTGGTGTGCTCAATTCGTTTGAAGTTGATATTGTTTGCAATAACTACATGCTTCTACTGGTAGCAAGAAAATTGTTGGTGTACTCTACTCGGCCATGAACCCAAACTTTGTAGGATGTGTTGAGGGAAGTTTGGGAATTTGTGATTGGTTAGAATCACATTGTCATAAGTACGTTGTTACTAACGACAAGGAATGCATGACACCTCATGTCCGTTAATGTCACTCACTAAGGGAATGTAATAAGTTTCTTGAAGCATTATAGGTAAACAGACACATAATATTACAAGACAGATATAAATAAGATAGCAACGGAAATTCAAATTTTTATTTCAAACATAAATCATAACATTGTGGTCCAAAATACCATAAGTCACAAAAACCATTACAATAATATAACTTGTATCTTGTACCATTAGAGTACATAAATATATAAAAAGCATAATTCCCCAAAAAAAAGCTAAGCCATGGCAGAGATAAGAACTTGAGCTATACTTCAAAACCAGCTCCAACAAGATGATAACCGATTCTTGACTAAGCCTGAGAATTTCCTCCTTGTGAATCTAGGGTGGAAACGGAAGAAAGAAGAGGAAACAAAAACGGTCAGACATAAAGTCTGGCAAGTCCAGTTACTTTTAATAAGTAAATAAGCAAAAGTAGCATGACAAACGTATAAGATGGATAAGAAGGATAACATCATAAAAGGTGAGCTTGACAAGGTAACATGATGGAGTATATACGTTTCACTAGTGATTACCCTACACTATTACTAGTATAACCAGAATGATGATCCCTTCCATTCTTAAAATGATAGACTTAGGCATACGTCCAGATGTACCCTAACTACTACCCTAATCGATCGACTCCCTAACCCGCGTAGATACCTTGTGTTGGCCCACAGTAGGAGGTATCACTTTCTAAAGTGGAAAGACCTCGTCTTAATAATGTGCACAACCATATCTACAGGTGTCACGGTCGTCTTATCCCCTTCTGCCCGGTTCATGCACGCACATGGCCTGGTCGGTTTACGCCGCCCACACCGTCCTCCACGTTTGGATCTCTTACAATCAGTCAGTAAGCGTGCCCCTTCTCCGACCTAGTTCGGAGCATATGTTTGATACCAACTCCGGGTTACTGGCTGAAACGGGTCCCATACAATATGATACAAGCTATCCCCTTTGTCTTGTATCACCCACTAGGTTTTCATTGGCTATGTATACCGCTAGGTGTCTTTAATTACATAACCCTATTATTTCTACAAGTTATGCTTACCCTAAAAGGTGTCTTTAATTACATAACTTTATTATTTTCACCAGTTATGTATACCACTAAGTGTCTTTAATTACATAACCTTATCGGGTTAAGTTCATGGGCCTATATGTAAATATTACCCACCCCCTCATATTTACTTAACCGACCCACTGCTCAACCAATTCTTACTTAACCCTAACTTTAGTTCATATTCTACAATCCCTATGGATTCAACTAGGTTAAGTATTACAATTCGTTACCATGTCCATTTATGGTTATAATGGGCTAGACCTCCAACATTAGGCCTATAACCTGTGGATGCTAGATATGCCGGTCGGGTCCGGGCTGACTTCTTCCACAAGTTGGGCCTAACCTCGTGTCTTAGCCCGTCTCGTATTTGTGCACTTAGACCCCTCACATCAGATTCAACATTTGCGGTTGCTAGATATGTCGATCGGGTCCGGGCAGACTTCCACCACAAATGCAATCTAACCTCGTGTCATAAGTGCTATTACAGATTCTAATTACTGTAATCCTAGGCATTTTAATTATTACTTAACTAATTATATCTATGTCTTTATAGTTGTCCATGCCCATTTACCCAATTATGTTCATAGTGAATAATATGTCCAAATTCATATGCCAATTCTAATATTTTCCCCTGTTCCCTAACTAACGTATTCGCATAAATTTGGTGTCATGCCTAGGCTAAAAAGTAGCCTAGCCATAAACAATAAAGGGAAAGGTGATGGAAATATGAAAAAATTGATTGTCCTAACACAACTGGCATAAACATATACTAACATGGTGTTAAGGTGAACATATAAGCATACAACCAATGAACTTGTGGCAGTTAACTAGTTTTAACATGACAAAGATGTTAAGATGAGCATGACAAGATCTAAATATTAACTTAGATGTCTAACAGGTTCAGATCTAATATGATGAACATAAGGAGATCTAAATAATAAGCTAGATCTGATTAATAATTTAGATGTCTACATAGTTTAGATCCAATAGTTAAGAGTAGATCTGATACAAATAAGGTTTACGGTCCACATCACAGAATGTCACAGAAGTTACAATAGATCCGACTAGATAGAGATTTAAATCCAAGTAATAACCAATTTGGAATGTCATATGTTTACAATTTACAATGGATCCAATATAATTTAGTCACATGAACAAATCCAAACTATAGTCATATTAGGTTTACTTTTAAATATTTAAATCTAAAAGCAACTAAGAACTCATAGTGTTTGGATTAGAAAAATAGGACTAGAAGAAGAATGGATCTTGGATCTCTAACTGATTAGCTTTATTTGATTGTTGTAGAAGATAAAGAATTTAGTTCAGTTCAGACACCAGCAGCGTTTGGCCTCCATTGATTTCCAGTGAAGAAAACAAGAGAAATGGACCTCTATATATAGCTGCCAGCCTCCAGAAACTGTCTTCCACCTCAGCCCTAGGGGGGTCGACACCCCTACTATGGGGTCGACCCCCCTACTAAGGGGTCGACACCCCTGGGGTGGGAATTTTCCCGCTTCCCCCAGTATTCGTGATTTTGAATTTTTGAACTAAAATTTGGATTCCTGGGCCCTATATATATATAATTCTTCTGCGCTTATACAAACTTCAAATCCTCATAACTTCTTCATACGGTGTCCATTTTACGTCAAACCAAATATCTATTTTGACCAGAATTTCGAGATGGACGCAATGGCGTAGTCCGTTTCCCTTAATTATGAATATTAAGTTAATTATTATTTAATTTATCCTCATTTAGTATTGTTAAAATTATGGTGTGTTATAGAAGGCCTGGATTGTGAGCTAGAGAACACATTCTGATTTGCATGTCCTAATAACGACTCCATTTCACCCGGCATATGTTTCCGCGGAGAGAATAAAGAAGGCCAAAATTCTATAACTTATTTTAACAGCTGGAATTGGTTCGGACCATATAGATTTGAAAGCTGTTGCTGAAACGAGACTGACTGTTGCCTAGGTTACAAGAAGTAATACAATTTATGTTGTAGAAGATGAGCTTATAAGTATACTCATTCTTGTTTAGAATTTCTTGCCTAGGTATTAGTTTTGTAATGAAGGATGCTGCTATCCTCTTATGTTGGCCTTTGTGCTATATTTGTGTTGGTTAATTTGCGTGTTTAAACTTATATCAGAAGATAAAATGGTGTTGGATCTTTTCTTAACCTCAAGATCTGGTTTCACGCAGATGAAATCCATGCATGTCATGTATGCAACGAAACTGGTGTTAAGATATGTCTTTCTTCTTACTCTTTGTTTATTTAAGCAACAAAAAAGTATGATCTTAGTTTTAACAAAAAATGAAGTCTCTGCATGTCATGTATTCAATGCATATTTGTATTTCCTTGAACTCGTAGTAAGCTATAAAGTCCCGATTTCAAAGGGAAAAGAGGTTCGTTTATGTTATTGCTCACTTCTTTTAATTGTTTGAGCTTTGTTTTAACATTACAATGCCACCTTAATATTTCATTCTATTAAAGGTACATTGGTTGATAAATTTTTCTATGATACTATAGACATTTTGGATAGACATTTACATTTACATATTTGTCGATTTAAAGTATCTTCAAAATTGTTTCATTGTCATCTAATTTTTGTTTAGTCGAATTGGTTGAAAGCCTGAACAAGGAATGCTCGATAGTTTCAAAACCATATCACAGTTGGAAATTCTAATAGGGAGTAGAAGGTTATATATTGTGTAATTAACGTTGTAACAGTTAAGAGGAACAAATAATGCACCAGTGCTAAAATGACAGAGCGACATAAAAAATAAATAAACAACTGATAGGAGGGGGAAAAAGAGGAGTTGAAGTAAGGAACTAATGTGTTAGAGCTGGATGTTCTAACTAACATGCTATGACACTTCTTAATAAATGAATGAACATAGACTTCCAAAAATTAGGAGGCCTACGAATTATAATGACCACACCTAGGAGTACAAGTAGTTCACTTGTAAGAAACATTACATTCTCCTAGTCATTTAGTACGACTAGTGTGAACCCGTGCTACGCACACGGTTGTTGTTATATGTAGTTTGCAATGAGATTTTATTTAAAGCTAATAGATGTGGTCTTTTATTTGGAGTAATTTAGATTTGGAGGTGAAAGTAGATTACTAAATGAAATCATGTATACATCATCATCATCTGACGTGCACCAAAATATTTAGATTTTGACAACCATCTAAGGCATAGTAGAAATATTTTTAAGTTGTAGTGAAACCAAACAGAAGGCTTAAGCCGCATGACTTACATAACAAAAAGGAAATAAAAAGTTTTGATATAAGTGGCATTAATCATGAACACATGTAGCTCATAAAATTATATAATGTAAAATTTATAATTTATATCATGCCTCTACTGTCAAGTTCCCTGCATTTGATCATATAAAATTTTTGAACCAACTTTTCCACTACTCAACATAAAATATTATTTCTACACATACATAGCTAAATAGATACCTATCTTGTTTCTTTTTTCTCTCATTGTAAAAATACATAATTCGAAAGCAAAATTAATTGTCTTAGTGGAACAATCACTATGTTTTTTCTATAACACGAAAAAACTATGAATTCAGCCACATAAATTACAAATGAGACAACAATGCTCGCACAGTCAAATTTATGGCCACTCGTCTGAGGTACCATTGATCATTTTGTTTAATAAACCTCAGCATGCACGGACCTTCTCTCTACTTAAGCTGAGATAACTTATCATTCCAACTTTCACCTCCTTGTTTGGCCACCCTTTTCAGATTTTATTGAATTCCAAGCACAATTCTTTTTAATCCAAAAAAATGTCTCTGTCATTTTCCTGAATCTTGATTATGTCAAAAGTGTACTCTCTTATTTCATCTTGTTGCACTACATTTTTCCTCCATTATGGTTCCTCTCTTCTTTGCTATTCGTCACACCTGAAATTATTGGGGTAGTGTGTGAGATTGTTAGAGAACTCACCATAAAAAGGCTATTAGAGTTGGAAATGCCAAGAAATAGATATGCAAGCATATTAATACATAATTGCTTGTCTTTTCATCGAATAGCAATATGATGTTATGCCATTAAATACATAAAGTGGAATTTGTATAATAGGGGATGGTAGAATGGATTACTCATGTGATACGTGAGTTTACGTGATACAAAGTTTTACAATTATTTGAACTTAGATTTCCTCCATAATTCACGATCTAATCAAGTCAAACTATCAACGACACTTAACTCAACATAAAAAAAAACAAAAGGATGAAAATGTGAAGAAAAAAACAGATCACTTTAGATGGAAAATACATTAACAACAATACACCCTAATATCATACTATGTTCAAGTTTTCTATAAAGTGAGCACGTCATACCACACATCTGACTTGATTTTTTTTCCTTGTAGAAACAAAAAATAAAATAAAATTAGTGAGAGAAATAAAAACCAAGTTCATTTTCATACAGATGCAAAAAAGACAGGACTGTTTCGGTCACGGCTAACAAAGAGATGTGATTTAAGCATGAGAAATATTTTTGAAAATTTGATAAATGTATCATACCTTGAACTTACCTAACATATCAGGCAAATATTTTGAAATAAGCATGAAGTTATCATATCATATTCTTCCATGTTTACTACTAATACATTGATTCACAATATGAGGTTTATAAATTTTGGTAAGAAGATATGATTCCCAAATCAAATTGATGTATTTCTAAAAAATAATCTACATATCATAGCTTGAACTCATTGAAAATTCTATTTCAAACAGTTACCCACCCTATTGCAGTCGGAAAAAAAATCAAGTTTTTGCAAGAAGTGATATTTTTTCCAATGTAACTATAGAAAAATATAAGCAAAAAAGTATATACATATTAGACGTAAAAGTAAGAAGTAAATTTGATGTTTCCTGCATAATTTATGTTAACAAATACGAAATGAAGTGGAACCTTTCGTCCCTCTATAGTATCAGAGATATCATTTAAGTGGATTTAAGACTAAGATCATAAGGTGACGCGATGAAAGAAAAGCTACATAGAATCTGAAATTTGGCACGTAACTGAACATGTATCCAAAATAGATTAGGTTTTCATATGAAAAAACAATGTATTGTAATGACCCGAAATTTCTGAACAAACTAAAAATTTTAAATAAACAAAAAAAATCAATAACTAAACTTATCAATGGAGGGTAATTCATTTACAAAGCCAGAACCGATAAGTAGGATTTATTTACAACGATTAAAAACGCAGCTAAAACTGAATAACTTAAGTATAGTAAATATAGTAACAATAGCGCTACTAAAACACAGTAGAAAAGCATTACTAGAAGCACTACGACCAAGCACCACTAAAGCGCTGTAGAAAGCATTATAGCCAAAAAGAACCGTAGCTAAAGCATTACAAATCCACCGTAGCAAAAGTGTTGAAAATCTTTAACTAAAGTTTTATTTTGTTTTAAATAACGAATTCAATAGCTAGTGAACTAGAGAACACTTACATTAGTCTACACCTACCCTAGGCAAAACTAGACTAAGTATTTTCGACCATGTTAGAACCCAACTTGAACCCTATATTTTGCAAGATGAATGAGAAAATTTAAAAGTCAAAATTGAAGTGTAAACAAGTGTTGAAAACGAGAATGTTTTAGACTTTAAAATGTTTAGAAACATAAGTGTTTATGAGCCACAATTGTGAGACAAACTAGCATGATAGGTATACATATATGTACACATAAATTAACTAAGTCTTTAGCTAACAAAACATGGAAAGTCATTTCAGCCAACAAAGCCTTAAACAGTCCAAAACCTTGCACGAAAACCACCCATAGCTAGCTGAAAAACACAGCCCAACATGCGCAAGAATAGCAGCCCATTTACAGCTGAAACAAAGCCCATTTGTTAGTCAATACTTCATGGAGAAGTCTAGGGGGACAAGGGTGATAATGACATGCAATTTGAGGGTCTAAACACTTGAGTGTTTTGGAGATCTTGCCAAGATCAAAAGGGCTAGGCGCAGGCAACATTAAATGCACACATGCACTTGAGTATATCCATTTTGTTTTGAGTTTAATTACAATAGAGTAGGTGTAAATTTGGTGGCTATATGAATCCATACGTGGGTTTATAGCCAAGGAAACTTAAGTATATTATATGAGACCTTCTAGAACAAAGGACAAGTGGTTGCAAGCTTTGTCAATAAGTAAATAGAAGTGTATGACCTTCCATCCTCCAGCAAGCCATGAGCAAGAAAGACAAAAGCAAGATGTTGTTTTCAAAGGAACATTCTCTGTTGAGAATCCCTGCGCCAAATAGTGATAAGAGAATAAAAGATTTTGTTAATTAAAATATAAAAGAAAACAATAAAATAAGCATTTAGTTTAGCTATAAATAAGCTGCTACCTCCACTTTTATTTCACCTGCATTCGAGCAAATCAAAAGGGAAAACAGAGAAACTTTAAAACACATCAAACATGGGCTTATAAGTGAGTAAACCTCACTTTGTATTTCCTTATTTTCATGCATATGAATGGTAATCATAAGTATATAGGATGGATGTTTACTGTTAAATGTAAGTGACATATTTGTTTGTTAAAAACCACATGAACACTTGAAACTATGTCTGCTGTTATGCTATGTACCTGCTCAAATAATTGCCTTGAACACCATGATTAACACTGCTGTAAAACAGTGAGTAAACACTCATTAAGTATACCCATGTTCATGTTTGCAAGTGCTTGTGAATACCCTGTTATGTTTGATCTGTTTACGGTGAATATATATATGAAAAAGTTTACTGTCTTAGATTGATTACTGCTGAGATATTCTATATAAATACTTGTATAGCTCGAGATCTGATTCATGCTCATGTACCAGCTTTTATACACATTTTCAATGCACTAATTAACTTAGATATAGGATCATTGCTTTGAAAACATGGAAAAACAACTACTGTCAATCAAAGCTTGCAAACATGAAATACCAAACGTCAGGAAATCATGTATCAGGGTAATAGGATGATGCGGCCTTCCATAACATGAATTTACATACAAGTTTCATGATTTTTAGTTTTGTAGATCGAGAGAAAAACAGTTTTAGACGAAATAGGGGTTTTGATCGGGTGTGGATGATCCACGACTTTATGGATCGAATGGTTGGGGGTATAGTTGCGCAAAAAACTGTAGATGGTAGGAAAAATGCCAAAACAATTTTTAAATACACAGATTTAAGATGGGAATGATTCTCGTGCATAATGGAGCTCGACTGCACAGTCGACTTTATAGTCGAACTGCGCCTCGCCGGAGCTAAGGGGGACGACCGCACGCGGGGGTATGGACGCGCCACGTCAGGGGCTGGTCGTGGGTGGAAGCGCCGGAGGCACGGTGGCCTGGGGTGGCCGTACGGTGGAGCTTTTGATGGGGCTGCTGCTGTAAAACAAAGTGGTAGTACCACTTGATTTGGCAAGGCTTGGTACACGTGAGTTTGGGGTGTTCTACTGATAAATTCATATGGTTTTGGGGCCTGGCAGTTTACCAAAGTGGTAGTACCACTTGGTACTTGGCCAAAGGCTGAGCGCATGAGTGCAAGGAGGAAAAACGTGGTGACTGCGAGGCCTGGTACTTTCAAAGTGGTAGTACCACTTTGGTACTTTGAAATTATGGAGGCGACAAGGGATTTTTGGGCTGAAACGTGGTGACTGAGGGGTTGGTGCTTTGCCAAAGTGGTAGTACCACCTCGTACTTGGCTGAACCGAGAACTGGAGGAGTTTTTCGCATGCACACACCACTATTTTAAAATCGTTACTTGGTACTTTGTTTAAAATAGTTTAAAAAGGGATTTTTGAATAAAGTTTTAAATTAAAAACAGTTTTAATTTAAAAACAGAAAATGGGAAAATATATAAATAAAAGGAAAAAATGTTTTTTTCGGAAATTATTAAATTTTTTTAATTAAGTAAATAATTAAATAATTTGACTTTAAATAAAAATATAAATGAAGGAAAATTTATATACATCGTTGTTAACATTTTTATAACATATAAAAATGATGATCGTGTTAATATTTTAAATCAGAGAAAAGGGAAGATGCTATTTTATTTAAATCAAGTCGACGATAAACAAAATAAAATTTGATCAAGAGAAAGGTTTAACTGTCGATACTAGATTCGAACGTTGACCGCCGGGTTTTATAAAAGAAGATTTTACAGTAGAAAGGTTGCAAACCCATGCTGTGCATACAGTATAGTATAGCATTAAATAAAAGAGTTAAACTAATATTTTTCGAAATAAAAATATTAAAAGAACATGTAAATTATTGAAATAAGAATTCAAATGAAGTTACTAAAATTAGAAACTTGCTAGAATTAATAAGTCGAATGATTTTTTTGAGTATTTATCTGATGTTGGTTTCGGCCTTCGGGGTTTACACTTAGGAAGTTGCTCTCTTAATGATTACAGTCAGCGACTGATTGATGTGAGAGGATAGTGATACGTAAACACAGGAATGTGAATATATATATATATATATATATATATATACGATGATTGATCAAATAGAAATTTCATTTGATAGTTAAGTCATCGACTATCATAGTTTCTGACCATTTTAACGTTGTTAATGTAACACCCCGAATTTCAATTAACACTGATATTCACTAATTACAGAATTAATAATCTCAGATGTGAGAATCAGGGGAAACGGGTTATGTCATTGTGTTCGTCTCGGAAAAATACGCGAAATAGAGTCCGAAATTTTGTAAATCGGAGTCCGTATGACCCGGTTAAGGCCCAAAGAAGTTTCCGGGAAATTTGAATTTCGAAACATGCAGAAAAGGGGGCCAGGCGGGAAAACTCCCGCCCAGCCAAGTCGACTTGGCTGTCGACAGGGCTGTCGACTTGCCTGTCGACATGCCTGTCGACTTGGCAGTCGACAGGGCTGTCGACTTGCCCTGTCGGCTGATTTTGGCCTGAGTGCACCTGGTTGAGTTTTGGGCTGGGTTGGAGGGCTTGGGACGAAATCTGACGGACCTAAACTAACCTAGGGTTAATCTAAGGGTCTAAAACACAACCTAATCCTATAAATACACCCTAAGACTACCCTAATCCATACTAAAAATGGATTCTATGCCATCATGCCGCCAAAATGCAACTTAGAAGGAGCCTCCACTAATTAGAGAAGAGGGTTGCAAGCTAATCAACCACTAATCCACCTCTACTTCAACTCTAGCAACTATCTAAGGAGCTAATCTTGGAGTTTGTGAGTTTCTTTCACTTTAATAACCAATTGCTAAACTAAGTAGATGAGATGTGATGAGATCATATGGTTTTGCTTGCGGATCAATGGGTTTTAGATCATATGTTATGATGCTAGTTTGCTAATCACTATGTTTAACACTTATTCATGATGACACTATGTTTATGCAAGTTAAGTGTTTGGGTTTATGCATGTTAAGTGGTGGGTTTTATGCATGCTAAGTGTTTGGTTTTATGCATGCTAAGTGTTTGGTTTTATGCAAGTTTGTCTCTTTTTATGATATGCATAATATATGCAAGTTTGCCTCTAAGTATGGCATGTTATGCAAGTTCATATGCAAGTTATGATGCAAGTTCATATGCAAGTTATGATGCAAGTTCATATGCAAGTTATGATGCAAGTTCATATGCAAGTTATGATGCAAGTTCATATGCAAGTTTGTCTCTTTTTATGATATGCATAATATATGCAAGTTTGCCTCTATGTATGACATAAGTACATGTGCAAGTTCATCCCTTTTAGACCTATGACATGTATGCAAGTTGACACTTTTATGATAGGTCTATGACATGAACATTTAAGCAGGTTACCCTCTTTATGACATATGTGATTCATGCAAGTTTGGGTTGGTTATTTATGCAAGTTGGGTTTATGGTCATATATGCAAGTTGACACCTTTTAAACCCATGATAATGCTAATGATATGCTAAGTTGAACCCATTGTGTGTATGATGAATCTTCTCTTTTGAAGTATGTCATGTTAACGTATTTACGTGGGGACGATGGGGTAAAAATTAATGAACACATAAAATTGTGTGAAGTGGGTATGATTAAACATACCATAAAGTGGATGGACATAATTGGGAATTTACCTATTAAGTTAGGTCTACCCATATTATGGAATTGGGAATTTACCTATTGAGTTAGGTCTACCCATATTTTTAAATATTTGTAATTAATTAGGGATAATTAATACAAATTATGGGGGTGATTAATTAGGTGTAATTAATCAACTAAGACACGAGGTTGGACCCTTTTGTAGCATAAGACTGCCCGGAACCGACCGGCAAATCCAGCGGCTACAAATGATTGGCCCAATGTGAGAGGTCTTAGTCATAAACTAAATACGTGACAAGTGTAAAGACACGAGGTTAGACTCTGTTATGGTGTAAGGCTGCCCGGAACCAACTGGCATATCCAGCTGCCATAAAAGACAGTCTAATGTGAGAGGTCTTTACAAATGTTACGGTCTTAATTAATTAAGAAACACTTAACCAAATTAGCATGTAGTGGGGCATGAGGGGTTAAGTGGGTGCCTTGGGTGGCATGTAGTAACTAGTGAGGGTGCCTTGGGTGGCATGAGGAAGCTAGTGGGTTGCCTTGGGTGGCAATAGAAAATACGATTAGAATACTTAACCAAAGTGGAACATGTAATTAAACATGATTAAAGGGTTAAGTAAGTGCCTTGGGTGGCATGTGGGAATCAAGTAAGTGCATTGGGTGGCATGTGGAAATCTAGTGGACGCCTTGAGTGGCAATTAAAATATGATCAAATGACTTAACCAAAATTTATAACATGTAAGTGGACATGGTTAAAGGGTTAAGTGGGATTCACTAGATATGACAAGCTTAGGTGGGTAGCTTGTGGGGGCCCATTTCAACCAATATCCCAAACGTATCTTTGTGGGCTCGACCTAAGTCGAGGACGGGACACGCATATTGGGCTTGACTATAAGAGGCCAAAACGGGGTAGCGGTGGCAACGCGAGTTCAACGGGTTTCATATGCGTGTGTGGACCCGGGCTGGTAGGTAAGACGTTGTTGCACCGTGTAGATATAAGCCGTGCACCATTTGTTGTATCGGGTTGCCACTATGGGGAGTGATACACCCCATTGTGGGGCCAGCACGGGTATTTACGGTAGGGAGCCGATCGCTTGGGAGTAGTGGGTACACCTAGTGGAGATAGGGGCAGACGGCACCTATGTAGTCAGCTAGGGGTACACGAAACTACTATTAAAATTACTAAGTACACTTAGTGGGATCAACCTTAAGTAGGAATTACCCTTGGGTGGGTAGAACTGGTGTGGTGCAGTGTAGGAATTACCCTTGGGTGGGTAGATCTGGGGAGGTGCAGTGTAGTAATTATCCTTGGGTGGGTAAATGCGTCTTTACGGTTATCTTAGTTCATCCTAAGTCTAGTTGGCTGCTTGGTGTAGCCATTTATCCCCAGTCGTTACCATATATCAAGCTCATGTCTTACTCTGGTTACTTTAATGATTGTATTGTTAAAGTTATAGGACTCGCTCAGACTTATGTCTGACCCCGTTGTTTTTATCTTTTTTTTCCAACCCTCAGGTTATCAGAATGGGCCTAGCACTAGTGGGCTTTGATCAGACTGCTTTATCTATCTTTTGGAGCTTGGACCGTGGATGTAAAGCTCAGTTTATCTTTTCTAGTATGGCTATTAAGTTATGTAGTGGGATTATGTACTTTTGTTTTATCAGAATGGATATTATGTACTTGACTCTTGTTTATGGTTTTGGTGTAACCAAACATGTTTTACTTTCCGCTGCAATGAAATGATGTTTTAAATTCTCAAGTATTACTTATATCTGTCTTGTTGTAATTTTTCTGTTCTATATTCACCTAAAATACTCCACCGATGTTATGGCATTCCCTTAGCGAGTGACCGTAGCGGGTGTGGGGGTGTTACACGTGGTATCAGAGCTTAAGGTTACCAGAACAGATAAATTTTTTAGAAAAACTATTTTCTAAGAATATTTTTGAAAGGAGTATTTTCAAAAACATGTCTTTTAAGAGAAAAGTTTTAGAAAGAAAAGCATAATCCCCGATAGCCATATCTTTATCTTTCGAATTCTCCGTTTTGAATCTCTTCCTCTCTCGTTTTGAGTTTCCCCTCCGTGTATAGATGATCTTTCTAAGATAGATAAGAATGGAAAACCACTTCAAGGGACTTAGACTTTAGTCGGATTAGAAGTTGGTTCAAGAAGGAGGAGGACTAGTAGGTACCCATTGGATAGACGATGGGAGGAAGGCTCAAATAGTTGTTGTTTAATGAAGGACGAAACCTCATTTTGATGGGAGGTTACGAGTGGAGAATGGGAAGAAGAGGGCTTGTATTTATCCCGTTGGAGGAATAGGACACCTTATTAGGATTGTCCAAAGAGGCAAGGGCAAGGTACAGAATCTCCTGGAGGGTAGTTGTATTCCCTCACGGCTAGTGTACCAGATGAGGATAGGACCGTCTAGGTTGGAATTTGGATTTCTTTATTATCCGGTTCGAACTTTATTTGATTTTGACGCATCGAGTTCGTTTATCTCATCATTGTTAGTTGAGTCACTGCACTTAGACACCAGTTTAGTAGATGATCCCTTAGTTGTTTCAAACCCAATAGGGGCTCCATGATGTGTTTGGGTTTGAAAGTTTCTATACTTAGCGTTGAGTTTAGATGTGATGCTTCTTGGGCTTCACGGGCTATGGGTTAGTTTTGGGCATGGACTGGTTATCCAGTAATGGTGCCGTTCTTGTTTGTGGAAGGAGAGTTGTTAGGCATACGACCCGCTTGGGTAACACTCTCGAGATCTCTTGTAATCCCATGGAATCTGTTATGCTAAGTTATCTAGAATCGCTTGAGACGTCGGTCGAGGGTTTGCGATCTGTTAGAGTGGTCCGGGAGTACTCGGATGTGTTTGAGGAGGTGAAGGGCTTACCTCCGGAGCGGGAGATTGACTTCCGAATATATCTGGTAGACAATGCCAAACCAGTATCTTGGCCAGTGTGCCACATGGCTCCTCATGAGAGGAGGGAACTCCATAAGCAAGTAGGCGATTTGCTTGAGAAGGGGTTCAAAAGACGAAGTATATCGGAGTGGGGTGCTCCAGTAGTTTTTGCTATGAAGGCGGAGGGGTCCCTCAGACTTTGTGTAGACTATAGAGAGTTTAACAAGATAACAAAGAAAAATGGACACCCATTATCGAGGATTGATGATCTCTTTGATCAGTTAGTTGGCACCTCAGTATTTTCGCAGTTGGACTTAGCTACGGGGTTTCGTCAGTTGAGAGTGGCTGAGGATAGTATAGAAAAGACTGCCTTTAGGACTCCGGATGGTTTTTATGAGTGGCTGGTGATGCCATTTGGTTTGACGAACGCCCCCGCATACTTTGTTGATTTGATGAGAAGAGTGTTCAGGGAGTACCTAAATAAGTTCGTGATGGTCTTTGTAAATGACATCTTAGTCTTTTCTAGGAGCGAAATAAGTTTTCGTATGTGCTCGATAGGTTGAGCAAAGCCAGTTATGGGATAAACGGTGGTTTTGGAGCGAGACTGGCGAGGACATCCAGAGTTGGACAAGGGCTTAATTGTTTAGCCGTTTTTACTAGTATCATCTCACGTAGGTCGTCTGAATTCGAAGGAGGTATCCCTTGGGTGTTTGTCTGATATTGGTTTAGGCCTTTGGGGCTTGCATTTGGGGGATGTCGAGTTCGACTAGGGTGGTCTGCATGAGAGATGGACAGTTGTGATGATTTTGGATGGGATTCTTAGCATCCTATGAGTTTGAGATAGCGTATACCCATGGCAAGGGTAACGTGGTAGCGGACGCCTTAAGTAGAAAAAGGTTGTCCTTGAGTTCATTGTTCGTTGAACGACGGAGCTTAGAGTTTATTTCTATGTTTGACTTTAGACCTTCCGTTGACTTTGTACCCGGTTTGCTAGCCTCCTTGGAGGTTAGGCCTACTCTTTTGGGATGGATTGGCGAGGCACAGCGGGACGACCCACAGTTGGTTGAGTTAGTAGAGAAGCTCATAAGGGGGGGAGTCGTCCATCCATTTGAGTAGGTACACCCTAGATGGTAAGGGGTGGTTGCGTAGAGACGGTAGACTTTGTGTACCGCAAAACGAGGGTTTGAGGAAGGCTATACTTGATGATGCACATCGGTCGGAGATGACCATTCATCCCGGTGGGGACAAGATGTACCAAGACATGAAGCGAGTTTTCTTTTGGGCCGGTATGAAGGAAGATGTGGCCGAGTATGTCGCTAGATGCTTGGTGTGCTAGCAAGTGAAAGCGGAGCAGAAGAAACCCGGTGGGTTGCTTCACCCATTGGAGGTTCCGCTATGGAAGTGGGATAGTGTCTCGATGGATTACCGAGATCGAGGAAGGGTAATACGGGAATTTGGGTTGTGGTAGACAGACTTACTAAGAGCGCCCATTTTATACCGTGAAGAGTAAGAGAACTGCTCCATGGCTAGCTTCAGGTTACATTCGAGAGATTATTAGATTTCATGGTGTACCTTCCAGTATAGTGAGCGATCGAGATCCTATCTTCACTAGAGAATTTTGGGAAGAGTTTGCAAGAGGCGGTAGGGACTCAGTTGCGTTTGAGTACCGCATATCATCCTCAGACGGACGGCCAGACCGAGAGGGTGAATCATATTTTAGAAGACCTTTTGAGGCTATGTATCTTGGATTTTGGAGGTACATGGGAAGAGCACCTTCCATTGGTGGAGTTCGCATATAATAACAGCTTTCAGTCTAGTACTGGCATGGCTCCTTTCGAAGCTTTTTATGGAAGGCTTTGTCGATCACCTACATGTTGGTGGGAATCTACGGATAAGATCTTGCTTGGGCCCGATATGGTTAGGAAAACTTCGGAAAAGATTGATTTGATTCGAAGAAGGATGAAAGCGGCGCAAGACAGAAATCTTATGCGGACAAGAGGAAGACGGATCTTGAGTTTGATGTTGGGGACATGGTCTTTGTCAAAGTGTCTCCGTTACGGAATGTGGTTCGCTTTGGATCTGTTGGGAAGTTAGCACCAAGGTTTGTTGGACAGTTTCCTATTAAGGAAAGGATTGGACAGATGGCCTATATAGTGGAGTTTCCTGACAGACTTAGTGGTGTACATGATGTATTCCATGTGTCACATTTGAGGAAGTACCTACATGAGACTGCAGAGGTGGTAGAGCCGAGCTTGCTTAGAGAAGTGGAAGTAGAGCGTGATGCGACTATTCGACGAGCTCCTACTCGCATCCTCGGGTCAGAGACTAGGAAATTGAGGAATCGAGAGGTTCAACTAGTCAAAGTACAATGGGGAGAAGATGAGAGCAATGCTACTTTGGAGACGGAAGCGAAGATGCGTTCTCTATACCCATTCCTTTTTGAGGGTATGTCTTTTAACTTCTCCTTTATCGTTTGTCTAGTACTTATCTATCTTTAGTATGTCCTCTCGTTAGTACTTTTGACCTTTAGATAGGGTAAACCTATGGTTGAAACATGTGTTTGAGACATGTTATGATTGATGTATGCATGTGGATGCAAGTGTTTGCTAGTGGTTGCTCGTAGATGCATATACACACACTCTAGACACTAGATCGGCTCAATCACTTCATATTGCATATTGCATATAATTGGGTGTGTAGGTAGCTATATTTATGGATGTATAATGGTTGTTTTATCATATGGATGATGCATTTTGGTGAATGATTGTGCACTCATGTACATATAGTATGTGTCGATAGGGTTCTCTCGCATACATATTGGATGCATGGCACTATCATGGTTTGCATATGTTCATACATTAGATAGGGAACATATACACACACTTTTTGCATATGCTCATACATCATTAGAAATTGTTTTAAGGACAATGGATGCCCGTGTTTGATGGATTGAGTAGATGGTTGTTTGGATGGTAGGATATGCATTCTCCTTAACTTGGAGATTTCGGGGACGAAATCCTTTAAGGAGGGGAGAATGTAACACCCCGAATTTCAGTTAACACTGATATTCACTAATTACAGAATTAATAATCTCAGATGTGAGAATCAGGGGAAACGGGTTACATCATTGTGTTCGTCTCGGAAAAATACGCGAAATAGAGTCCGAAATTTTGTAAATCGGAGTCCGTATGACCCGGTTAAGGCCCAAAGAAGTTTCCGGGAAATTTGAATTTCGAAACATGCAGAAAAGGGGGCCAGGCGGGAAAACTCCCGCCCAACCAAGTCGACTTGGCTGTCGACAGGGCTGTCGACTTGCCTGTCGACATGCCTGTCAACTTGGCAGTCGACAGGGCTGTCGACTTGCCCTGTCGGCTGATTTTGGCCTGGGTGCACCTGGTTGAGTTTTGGGCTGGGTTGGAGGGCTTGGGACGAAATCTGACGGACCTAAACTAACCTAGGGTTAATCTAAGGGTCTAAAACACAACCTAATCCTATAAATACACCCTAAGACTACCCTAATCCATACTAAAAATGGATTCTATGCCATCATGCCGCCAAAATGCAACTTAGAAGGAGCCTCCACTAATTAGAGAAGAGGGTTGCAAGCTAATCAACCACTAATCCACCTCTACTTCAACTCTAGCAACTATCTAAGGAGCTAATCTTGGAGTTTGTGAGTTTCTATCACTTTAATAACCAATTGCTAAACTAAGTAGATGAGATGTGATGAGATCATATGGTTTTGCTTGCGGATCAGTGGGTTTTAGATCATATGTTATGATGCTAGTTTGCTAATCACTATGTTTAACACTTATTCATGATGACACTATGTTTATGCAAGTTAAGTGTTTGGGTTTATGCATGTTAAGTGGTGGGTTTTATGAATGCTAAGTATTTGGTTTTATGCATGCTAAGTGTTTGGTTTTATGCATGCTAAGTGTTTGGTTTTATGCAAGTTTGTCTCTTTTTATGATATGCATAATATATGCAAGTTTGCCTCTAAGTATGACATGTTATGCAAGTTCATATGCAAGTTATGATGCAAGTTCATATGCAAGTTATGATGCAAGTTCATATGCAAGTTTGTCTCTTTTTATGATATGCATAATATATGCAAGTTTGCCTCTATGTATGACATAAGTACATGTGCAAGTTCATCCCTTTTAGACCTATGACATGTATGCAAGTTGACACTTTTATGATAGGTCTATGACATGAACATTTAAGCAGGTTACCCTCTTTATGACATATGTGATTCATGCAAGTTTGGGTTGGTTATTTATGCAAGTTGGGTTTATGGTCATATATGCAAGTTGACACCTTTTAAACCCATGATAATGCTAATGATATGCTAAGTTGAACCCATTGTGTGTATGATGAATCTTCTCTTTTGAAGTATGTCATGTTAACGTATTTACGTGGGGACGATGGGGTAAAAATTAATGAACACATAAAATTGTGTGAAGTGGGTATGATTAAACATACCATAAAGTGGATGGACATAATTGGGAATTTACCTATTAAGTTAGGTCTACCCATATTATGGAATTGGGAATTTACCTATTGAGTTAGGTCTACCCATATTCTTAAATATTTGTAATTAATTAGGGATAATTAATACAAATTATGGGGGTGATTAATTAGGTGTAATTAATCAACTAAGACACGAGGTTGGACCCTTTTGTAGCATAAGACTGCCTGGAACCGACCGGCAAATCCAGCGGCTACAAATGATTGGCCCAATGTGAGAGGTCTTAGTCATAAACTAAATACGTGACAAGTGTAAAGACACGAGGTTAGACTCTGTTATGGTGTAAGGCTGCCCGGAACCAACCGGCATATCCAGCTGCCATAAAAGACAGTCTAATGTGAGAGGTCTTTACAAAGGTTACGGTCTTAATTAATTAAGAAAAACTTAACCAAATTAGCATGTAGTGGGGCATGAGGGGTTAAGTGGGTGCCTTGGGTGGCATGTAGTAACTAGTGAGGGTGCCTTGGGTGGCATGAGGAAGCTAGTGGGTTGCCTTGGGTGGCAATAGAAAATACGATTAGAATACTTAACCAAAGTGGAACATGTAATTAAACATGATTAAAGGGTTAAGTAAGTGCCTTGGGTGGCATGTGGGAATCAAGTAAGTGCCTTGGGTGGCATGTGGAAATCTAGTGGACGCCTTGAGTGGCAATTAAAATATGATCAAAAGACTTAACCAAAATTTATAACATGTAAGTGGACATGGTTAAAGGGTTAAGTGGGATTCACTAGATATGACAAGCTTAGGTGGGTAGCTTGTGGGGGCCCATTTCAACCAATATCCCAAACGTATCTTTGTGGGCTCGACCTAAGTCGAGGACGGGACATGCATATTGGGCTTGACTATAAGAGGCCAAAACGGGGTAGCGGTGGCAACGCGAGTCCAACGGGTTTCATATGCGTGTGTGGACCCGGGCTGGTAGGTAAGACGTTGTTGCACCGTGTAGATATAAGCCGTGCACCATTTGTTGTATCGGGTTGCCACTATGGGGAGTGATACACCCCATTGTGGGGCCAGCACGGGTATCTACGGTAGGGAGCCGATCGCTTGGGAGTAGTGGGTACACCTAGTGGAGATAGGGGCAGACGGCACCTATGTAGTCAGCTAGGGGTACACGAAACTACTATTAAAATTACTAAGTACACTTAGTGGGATCAACCTTAAGTAGGAATTACCCTTGGGTGGGTAGAACTGGTGTGGTGCAGTGTAGGAATTACCCTTGGGTGGGTAGATCTGGGGAGGTGCAGTGTAGTAATTATCCTTGGGTGGGTAAATGCGTCTTTACGGTTATCTTAGTTAATCCTAAGTCTAGTTGACTGCTTGGTGTAGCCATTTATCCCCAGTCGTTACCGTATATCAAGCTCATGTCTTACTCTGGTTACTTTAATGATTGTATTGTTAAAGTTATAGGACTCGCTCAGACTTATGTCTGACCCCGTTGTTTTTATCTTTTTTTCCAACCCTCAGGTTATCAGAATGGGCCTAGCACTAGTGGGCTTTGATCAGACTGCTTTATCTATCTTTTGGAGCTTGGACCGTGGATGTAAAGCTCAGTTTATCTTTTCTAGTATGGCTATTAAGTTATGTAGTGGGATTATGTACTTTCGTTTTATCAGGATGGATATTATGTACTTGACTCTTGTTTATGGTTTTGGTGTAACCAAACATGTTTTACTTTCCGCTGCAATGAAATGATGTTTTAAATTCTCAAGTATTATTTATATCTGTCTTGTTGTAATTTTTCTGTTCTATATTCACCTAAAATACTCCACCGATGTTATGGCATTCCCTTAGCGAGTGACCGTAGCGGGTGTGGGGTGTTACAGTTAATATGGAGAGACCGGTTGGATTATTATCCGAAGAACCACTCCGTATTGGCATAAGCATTGCAAGTCAAGTATGTTGAATATATTGAAGATGGAGTAAAATGCAAGGGCTATTGTATAAATCTTAGACAACGATTGGCTAAGATAGTTGTACGGAATAGTACCTTCGGTTTGTCCAGTCCTAGGACAACTTGTATGGACGAACGTCTGACAGAGTACTCCTAACTAATCACGTACATTGATCTTTTCAAACATAGTTACAAGTGGTAGAGAAATTCATTTCTCTTACTTTATACTTGTAATATATTTTTGGAGAAGTCAATTAGTGGATTAACGGGTTTGACGATGTGACGTTCAAAGCAAATAAAAAGGAGTGTCAGGGTACGTTTAGCTTCAAGCTTCACAACCGGAAATGACAAAAATCGGGCAGGCAGCATGGCTATGTGGGTAGCTCCCATTAGGATGTATCATCATCTGATCTAGAGTTTCATTTACTTCTAAAAATCTATTGTCGATTCTGACCCGTTTCGGGAAACGGTGGGTAGCTCCCAACCGTTGGTGATATACATTCGATACACTCAAGAGAAATGAGTGGTCGGTCATGTGTGGCCGGGTTACAAGATGTTCTTGTTGAACCCGTGTATTCGTATCTAGAGATACACCTCCGGAAGGTGATCCCATACCTTGTCATAGTTGGAAACCAAATATCCATAAGCACTTAACGGGTTTTTGTTTGTAAACTATAAGTAGAATGTGAGATGAAAGCATTCTACTAGATTATAATTATTTGTGGACACCCTAGACATTATCGTAATATCTGTTTAAATATGTAAACTGTTTTTGATCTCATAAGGTAAAAACCTGTTCCGTATTCACGGCGTGGTCTTATGAATCATTTTTGATTTATTGAAACTTGTTTATAAATCGTTTACTCATACCAGTCCATGACTGACCCGGAGTTTATTTTCTGTGTTTTACTTAAACTCTTGGGTACTCTTAATATTTATTATGAGTAGACAAGTGATCCAGGTTTTAAAGTAACTTTGGAGTAGTTGGATGGCAGGATCAAAAGTGTTGGCTTATCTATCATATGTTATGTAGAATTATCTGCAAGTTAGTATCACAAGTGTTAAGTATGTAATTGTGATGATATGTATCCCTATGTATGAAGTATTCCGATGTACTTGACTTATGTTATGTAATATTTTGGGTTATTATATATTGTCCCAAGTTCCGCTGTGAGATTCTGATGTCTTTTCTTAGTTCTATTCTTCTATCTATTTCTTTTCTTAAATAATGATACAACTTCTGAGGTACTGGAAAGTTGGGTCATTACAGTTGGTATCAGAGCGAGGTTATCGTATACCTAGGCTTTGGGTAAGTGTTGAGAGAACGTATTTTAAAAATTTGGATGCTATTATATATATAGAATGAACATATATACTTAGGATAGATCGACCTTAGTTTTATATAGACCAAGTACCCTAAAATCCGATCGAGTTTTGATGTCAACCTGTACATTCAGGTTAGTAAGTATGACTACCCGTGCACAAAGAGGTCGAGCTAGGGGAACCACTACTACCAATGGTCGTAACACGACTCAGACTCCGGTAGAGACTGTAGAGGAAGTTGCACCAGTTATACCAGTTCAACCCAGGTCGAACTTGGCAACGATTTGTAAGGAATATCAAACACTGGGAGGGAAGGTTTTTAAAGGAACAGAATCCTTCATCGAAGTCCAAGCCTGGATAAGATCTTGTGAAAGAATTTTCAATGGGCAGAATCTGAATGATGAACATAAACGACTTTTGGCTTCGTGGCAACTACAAGGAGCAGCTGCCATCTGGTTGAATGCACAGACTGCGAACG
This sequence comes from Allium sativum, assembly GCA_030737875.1. Classification (NCBI taxonomy): domain Eukaryota; kingdom Viridiplantae; phylum Streptophyta; class Magnoliopsida; order Asparagales; family Amaryllidaceae; genus Allium; species Allium sativum. Next base: position 876,061,259 of record CM060909.1, read on the forward strand.
TTTCTGAGAATGATTTTTCCTGGGGAAGGTTCAAAGAGGAGTTTGAGGCACAATTTTTACTTGCAGCTGGAAAGACTAGGATGTATCGAGACTTCATCGATCTGAAACAAGGTAACATGTCTATCGTTGAGTATGAGAATAAGTTCAATGCACTATCTTGCTTTGGCCCAGACCTGATCAATACCTCGCTCAAGAAGAACGAGATGTTCATTGCTGGATTAAGTGAGAATCTACAGGATAAGGTGATCGGACATCTGAAGAGTCCATTCATCGACATAGTCGACATGGCAATTCGTTATGAAGCACTTAGTACGAAGAGGCCAGTAGCCAAGGCACAAACTGGAGAAGCCAGGGGGGAAAATCCTCTGAAGAGGAAGTTTAATCCGAACTGGAAGGGAAAAGGGGAGATGGGTGAGAAAGCTAAAGAGCATTTCAAGAATACCATATGCCACAATTGTAAAGAGAAGGGTCACATTGCTAGGTTCTGTAAGAAGCCAGCAGCAGAAAAGCCACAACAACCTCAGCAGGGACCACATGAATCGGATAATGCTTCTGTCCGACAATATATATGCTATAAGTGTAATCAGCCTGGACATATGATTTACGATTGCCCACTTATGAAGAAAGGAACACAACCAACAGTTTTTGCTTTAATGGATAAACCATCTACCTCTGAGGATGTGAAAATGGAAGAAGTGATGGAAGGTACCTTATTCTTTTAATAATGAAGTTAGGATTATTAATCGAATTAAAATTTGGATTTTTACTAAATTAAGTTTAGACATTAGTTAATACTTAACGGAGTTAAGTGAAGTGGACTAGAGATCGTTGAATATGGATTCAAGTAAAAAGAGAATTCAGAGTAGATGAATATTTTTGAAATGAGTCAATTCAAAATGGAGGAAGTTAATAAAAATTTGGGATTTATTTTTCGAAGGAAATCGATCATATTTTGAGGAATATGGATAACGAGGAATTAAGATGTGAAGTTAATAAATTAGAACCTAACTAGAAATTGTTTAAGTTGAATAATTTTCTAGGTATCAATCTGATGTTGATTTCGGTCTTCGGGGTTGATATTTAGAGGGTTATTCGCTTACCGATTTATGGTCAGGAACTGATGGATGTTGAGAAATAGTAATGCAGTAATGAGAAATGTTTTCTAACGGTAGTGACAGATATTTTGGTTACGAAAATAATTTTGATAAATAACAATTGGCTGATGTGTGCTGATTATTTATGGATATAAGTTTATAACTTTGATTATAACTCGAATTTACGCCTTAATTACAAATTTCGAGGACGAAATTTTTATAAGGGGGAAGGATTGTAATGACCCGGAATTTCTGAACAAACTAAAAATTTTAAATAAACAAAAAAAATCAATAAATAAACTTATCAATGGAGGGTAATTCATTTACAAAGCCAGAACCGGTAAGTAGGATTTATTTACAACGATTAAAAACGCAGCTAAAACTGAATAACGTAGGTATAGTAAATATAATAACAATAGCGCTACTAAAACACTGTAGAAAAGCGTTAATAGAAGCACTATGACCAAGCACCACTAAAGCGCTGTAGAAAGCATTATAGCCAAAAAGAACCGTAGCTAAAGCATTACAAAACCACCGTAGCAAAAGTGTTGAAAATCTTTAACTAAAGTTTTATTTTGTTTTAAATAACGAATTCAATAGCTAGTGAACTAGAGAACACTTGCATTAGTCTACACCTACCCTAGGCAAAACTAGACTAAGTATTTTCGACCATGTTAGAACCCAACTTGAACCCTATATTTTGCAAGATGAATGAGAGAATTTAAAAGTCAAATTTGAAGTGTAAACAAGTGTTGAAAACAAGAATGTTTTAGACTTTAAAATGTTTAGAAACATAAGTGTTTATGAGCCACAATTGTGAGACAAACTAGCATGATAGGTATACATATATGTACACATAAATTAACTAAGTCTTTAGCTAACAAAACATGGAAAGTCATTTCAGCCAACAAAGCCTTAAACAACCCAAAACCTTGCACGAAAACAACCCATAGCTAGTTGAAAAACACAGCCCTACATGCGCAAGAATAGCAGCCCATTTACAGCTGAAACAAAGTCCATTTGTTAGTCAATACTTCATGGAGAAGTCTAGGGGGACAAGGGTGATAATGACATGTGATTTGAGGGTTTAAACACTTGAGTGTTTTGGAGATCTTGCCAAGATCAAAAGGGCTAGGCGCAGGCAACATTAAATGCACACATGCACTTGAGTAAATCCATTTTGTTTTGAGTTTAATTACAATAGAGTAGGTGTAAATTTGGTGGCCATATGAATCCATACGTGGGTTTATAGCCAAGGAAACTTAAGTATATTATATGAGACCTTCTAGAACAAAGGACAAGTGGTTGCAAGCTTTGTCAATAAGTAAATAAAAGTGTATGACCTTCCATCCTCCAGCAAGCCATGAGCAAGAAAGACAAAAGCAAGATGTTGTTTTCAAAGGAACATTCTCTGTTGAGAATCCCTGTGCCAAATAGTGATAAGAGAATAAAAGATTTTGTTAATTAAAATATAAAAGAAAACAATAAAATAAGCATTTAGTTTAGCTATAAATAAGCTGCTACCTCCACTTTTATTTCACTTGCATTCGAGCAAATCAAAAGGGAAAACAGAGAAACTTTAAAACACATCAAACAAGGGCTTATAAGTGAGTAAACCTCACTTTGTATTTCCTTATTTTAATGCACATGAATGGTAATCATAAGTATATAGGATGGATGTTTACTGTTATATGTAAGTGACATATTTGTTTGTTAAAAACCACATGAACACTTGAAACTATGCCTGCTGTTATGCTATGTACATGCTCAAACAATTGCCTTGAACACCATGATTAACACTGCTGTAAAACAGTGAGTAAACACTCATTAAGTATACCCATGTTCATGCTTGCAAGTGCTTGTGAATACCCTGTTATGTTTGATCTGTTTACGGTGAATATATATATGAAAAAGTTTACTGTCTTAGATTGATTACTGCTGAGATATTCTATATAAATACTTGTATAGATCGAGATCTGATTCATGCCCATGTACCAGCTTATATACACATTTTCATTGCACTGTTTAACTTAGATATAGGATCATTGCTTTGAAAACATGGAAAAACAGCTACTGTCAATCAAAGCTTGCAAACATGAAATACCAAACGTCACGAAATCATGTATCAGGGTAATAGGATGATGCGGCCTTCCATAACATGAATTTACATACAAGTTTCATGATTTTTAGTTTTGTAGATCGAGAGAAAAACAGTTTTAGACGAAACAGGGGTTTCGATCGGGTGTGGATGATCCACGACTTTATGGATCGAATGGTTGGGGGTATAGTTGCGCAACAAACTGTAGATGGTAGAAAAAATGCCAAAATAATTTTTAAACACACAGATTTAAGATGGGAATGATTCTCGTGCATAATGGAGCTCGGCTGCACAGTCGACTTTATAGTCGAATTGCGCCTCGCCGGAGCTAAGGGGGACGACCGCACATGGGGGTATGGACGCGCCAGGTTAGGGGCTGGTCGTGGGTGGAAGCGCCGGAGGCACGGTGGCCTGGGTTGGCCATACGGTGGAGCTTTTGATGGGGCTGCTGCTGTAAAACAAAGTGGTAGTACCACTTGATTTGGCAAGGCTTGGTACACGTGAGTTTGGGGTGTTCTACTGATAAATTCATATGGTTTTGGGGCCTGGCAGTTTACCAAAGTGGTAGTACCACTTGGTACTTGGCCAAAGGCTGAGCGCATGAGTGCAGGGAGGAAAAACGTGGTGACTGCGAGGCCTGGTACTTTCAAAGTGGTAGTACCACTTTGGTACATTGAAATTATGGGGGCGGCAAGGGTTTTTTGGGCTGAAACGTGGTGACTGAGGGGTTGGTGCTTTGCCAAAGTGGTAGTACCACCTGGTATTTGGCTGAACCGAGAACTGGAGGAGTTTTTCGCATGCGCACACCACTATTTTAAATTCGGTACTTGGTACTTTGTATGAAATAGTTTAAAAAGGGATTTTTGAATAAAGTTTTAAATTAAAAACAGTTTTAATTTAAAAACAGAAAATGGGAAAATATATAAATAAAAGGAAAAAGTGTTTTTTCTTCAGAAATTATTAATTTTTTTTAATTAAGTAAATAATTAAATAATTTGACTTTAAATAAAAATATGAATAAAGGAAAATTTATATACATCGTTGTTAACATTTTTATAACATATAAAAATGATGATCGTGTTAATATTTTAAATCAGAGAAAAGGGAAGATGCTATTTTATTTAAATCAAGTTGACGATAAACAAAATAAAATTTGATCAAGAGAAAGGTTTAACTGTCGATACTAGATTCGAACGTTGACCGCCGGGTTTTATAAAAGAAGATTTTACAGTAGAAAGGTTGCAAACCCGTGCTGTGCATACAGTATAGTATAGCATTAAATAAAAGAGTTAAACTAATATTTTCGAAATAAAAATATTAAAAGAACATGTAAATTGTTGAAATAAGAATTCAAATGAAGTTACTGAAATTAGAAACTGACTAGAATTAATAAGTCGAATGATTTTTCTGAGTATTTATCTGATGTTGGTTTCGGCCTTCGGGGTTTACACTTAGGAAGTTGCTCTCTTAATGATTACAATCAGCGACTGATTGATGTGAGAGGATAGTGATACGTAAACACAGGAATGTGAATATATATATATATAATGATTGATCAAATAGAAATTTCATTTGATAGTTAAGTCATCGACTATCAAAGTTTCTGACCATTTTAACGTTGTTAATATGGAGAGACCGGTTGGATTATTATCCGAAGAACCACTCCGTATTGGCATAAGCATTGCGAGTCAAGTATGTTGAATATATTGAAAACGGAGTAAAATGCAAGGGCTATTGTATAAATCTTAGACAACGATTGGCTAAGATGGTTGTACGGAATAGTACCTTCGGTTTGTCCAGTCCCAGGACAACTTGTATGGACGAACGTCTGACAGAGTACTCCTAACTAATCACGTACGCTGATCTTTTCAAACATAGTTATAAGTGGTAGAAAAATTCGTTTCTCTTACTTTATACTTGTAATATATTTTTGGAGAAGTCAATTAATGGATTAACGGGTTTGACGATATGACGTTCAAAGCAAATAAAAAGGAGTGTCAGGGTACGTTTAGCTTCAAGCTTCACAACCGGAAATGACAAAAATTGGGCAGACAGCATGGCTATGTGGGTAGCTCCCATTAGGATGTATCATCATCTGATCTAGAGTTTCATTTACTTCTAAAAATCTATTGTCGATTCTGACCCGTTTCGGGAAACGGTGGGTAGCTCCCAACCGTTGGTGATATACATTCGATACACTCAAGAGAAATGAGTGGTCGGTCATGTGTGGCCGGGTTACAAGATGTTCTTATTGAACCCGTGTATTCGTATCTAGAGATACACCTCCGGAAGGTGATCCCATACCTTGTCATAGTTGGAAACCAAATATCCATAAGCACTTAACGGGTTTTTGTTTGTAAACTATAAGTAGAATGTGAGATGAAATCATTCTACTAGATTATAATTATTTGTGGACACCCTAGACATTATCGTAATATCTGTTTAAATATGTAAACTGTTTTTGATCTCATAAGGTAAAAACCCGTTCCGTATTCACGGCTTGGTCTTATGAATCATTTTTGATTTATTGAAACTTGTTTATAAATCGTTTACTCATACCAGTCCATGACTGACCCGAAGTTTATTTTCTGTGTTTTCCTTAAACTCTTGGGTACTCATAATATTTATTATGAGTAGACAAGTGATCCAGGTTTTAAAGTAATTTTGGAGTAGCTGGATGACAGGATCAGAAGTGTTGGCTTATCTATCATATGTTATGTAGAATTATCTGCAAGTTAGTATCATAAGTGTTAAGTATGTAATTGTGATGATATGTATCCCTATGTATGAAGTATTCCGATGTACTTGACTCATGTTATGTAATATTTTGGGTTATTATATATTGTCCCAAGTTCCGCTGTGAGATTCTAATGTCTTTTCTTAGTTCTATTCTTTTATCTATTTCTTTTCTTAAATAATGATACAACTTCCGAGGTACTGGAAAGTTGGGTCATTACATGTATAATGGTAAACCCTTATTGGAGATGATATGTTATATATTTTTGAACCATGTTAAAAAAACAGTTGTTGAGTTGAATAAAAATATCGCTTTACAGTGTAAAAATGAGGGTAGGCTTAATTTACAATAGATCTGAATTTGTATAATGGTAATAGTGATGACAACATATGTACTATATTACTGGAACATGTGCATGAAACATAAATTTGAATACTTTTGTCATGATGAAACAGATAACATCAAGTAAGCAAACGCCTGTATGTTAATCACTTAAAATTTTGAAATTAATATGGAATGAAATAAATATTTATAATATGCTCTCAGCATTTTAAAAAAAATCAATTCATTTATATGAAACCATATAGTCACACCCATTATATTAACGTGTAGTTTTTTCATTAAGCAAAATAATGTATAAACATCAAAATGCCATATAACTCCATAGTGACAAACTATCTAATTTAATATTTTTAGTTTATATTGTCATGAAGATTGAATATTTGAGACTCATTGCTTAAGTTAGAGTGTTTAAAGTAAGGCAAGATTATACCTTAAAAATACGCATGGTGTTAGCTGCTATCATTTAAAATAAGTCAGGACTAAGTATTGACCAAATCTAAAATGAATGGTAACTTCTGTCGTTACTAAAAAGCATACATGTAAACTAACAGACTAATATCAGAAAGTAAAATTTCTCAATACAACCGAGCTTTTCAAATTGGTTTGAAACTGCAGGTTACCCAAATTTAGTTAAGCAAAATGAGTGAAAAATGAAAGCTAATTTCTTACTTTGTCTAATATAACACTTTCGATGGTAATTAGTAATGCACTTTTCAAACTTTTATATTTCTTGTTATACCACAGTTATTGAGAAATGAATAGGAAGGAAAAGTGTCTAAAGTGAGGCAGGACTAAAACTTAAAAATATGCTTAGTGTCGGCTATTTCCATGCAACATAAGTTGGAACTAAGTATTGATCAATTTTGGAATGGAAGAAATCTTCTGCCATTAATAAAAAGTAACCATGTAAATTGATCGACTAATATTAGAAAGCAAAATTTCTCCAATCGTCCATTCCAAATGGATATGAAATAGCAGGTTACCCAAATTCAACGAAGTAAAATGATTGGAAAATGAAATCTAATTTCTTGCTTTGTAGTGTGAAACCTTCAACAATAACTAATAGTATACTATTCAAGCTTACATGTTTTTGTTGCGTCACCATTAAAAATAAATAAATAAATAAAAATAAGGCAAGTGCATGTGTTTCCTTGTAGATAATTTGAACACTAATCACAATTAATTGCGTATAACCTGGGAAAACCAAGATGATCAATTGCACAAAAAATGGAAATTACGAATTGCAAGTCAAGAAAGCAAACCTATTTGGAGGATTGGGAACTTGATCATCATTGAACCGCTACAACCAGACAGACCCGTGTGCAAGAAAAATCCTTAGCATAATAAATTATCATTAAATTCCCTTGTCAACATTTAATATGCATAAATGGTTAGCTAGTATTAAGAAACCAAAATTAGCTAACCTAAATTGGCATGCATTTAATGTTCCTAATTGGTAATAGCAAAAGCTATTGACTGTCGCGCCTGAGCAAGTGAAAGTTGCAGTCGCTGTTTCATTGGCTACTGCAGCATCAACGGGACCCACACTCAATTCAAAATATAATTAAAAATGAAAGATAAAAATATTTTGCCCAATCCTGGGACGAGTAGAGAAGACAGTCGCTCAAGGGCGACTGTCAGTAGCATTCTTATGGTAATATCCAAATACATCACATTTTACCCCTTCTAAATTGTATACATGCATGTAAGATTGGAAGATATTTAATGCATAATATACACAGTCAGGTTAAGTTGTATTTAATGCAGTTAACATAGTATAGTAATAAAATTTTAATACACGAAACATATTATTTTACCTTTTGTTCAAATGAAATGATCGAGCAAATGGTCATACACATTGCTAACATGCCTAGTTACATCTAACATTTCAATGAATATAATAACCATAAAGCAAAAAAGTTGATATTTATTTCTTTTATTAGCGCGAACATGTCTTAATCAACTTACTAAACATGAAAAGTTACAATATTTACGATGACACAAATATATACACTACAACTCATCGCTAATCACTCACTCAACAACAAAGACCATACGACTGAAAATTACAATTCACTCTAACAAAGCAATAACAAAATACACTGTACTTGAAAAACAACTATCGCATGAACTCCACTTCACAGCAAAGGCTAACATGAGAAATGCTGTAAGTTGCAGGAACTTCATATCGCAAACAAATGCTTCATATCTTGCAAAACACCAAGATTGATATTGTAACACCCCACACCCGCTATGGTCACTCGCTAAGGGAATGCCATAACATCGGTGGAGTATTTTAAGTGAATATAGAACAGAAAAATTACAACAAGACAGATATAAGTAATACTTGAAAATTTTAAAACATCATTTCATTGCAGCGGAAAGTAAAACATGTTTGGTTACATCACAAAACCATAATAAGAGTCAAGTACAAAATATCCATCCTGATAAATAAAAGTACATAATCCCAATACATGAACTGATAGCCATAAAAGAAAGGGTAAGCTGAGCTCTACATCTATGGTCCAAGCTCCAAAAGAGAATAAAGCAGCCTGATCAAAGCCCACTCGTACTGGGCCCACTCTGATAACCTGAGGGTTGGGAAAAAAAGATAAAAACAACGAGGTCAGACAGAAGTCTGAGCGAGTCCTATAACTTTAACAATACAATCATTAAAGTAACCAGAGAAGACATAAGCTTGATATACGGTGTCGTCTGGGGATGAATGGCTACACTAAGCAGCTTGGTAGACTTAGGATAAACTAAGAAACGTAAAGACGCATCTACCCTTCCAAAGGTAAATCACTAAACTGCACCACACCAGTCATTCCTAACTTAAAGGTTGATCCCACCCATGGACTTATAAAATTAACTTAATAGTTCTCGCGTACCCCTAGGTGACTGAGTAGACGCCACAGGGCCCTACAATCCACTAGGTGTACACACTACTCCCCATTCGATCGGCTCCCTAACGTAGATACCCGTGCTGGCCCCATCGTGGGGTGTACCATTCCCCAACGTGGCAACCTGATAAAACTAACGGTGCACGGCTTATATCTACACGATGCAACAACGTCTTATTTACCAGCCCGGGTCCACACACGCATATGAAACCCGTTGGTCATGCGTTGCCACCGCTAACCCATTTTGGCCTCTTATAGTCAAGCCCAATATGCGTGTCCCGTCACTCGACTAGAGTCGAGCCCACTAAGATACGTTTGGGATATTGGTTGAAATGGGCCCCCACAAGCTACCACCTAAGCTTGTTATTTCTAGTGAATCCCGCTTAACCCTTTAACCATGTCCACTTACATGTTATAAATTCTGGTTAAGTCATTAATCATATTTTAATTGCCATTCAAGGCACCCACTAGATTTCCACATGCCACCCAAAGCACTTACTTAACCCTTTAACCATGTTTTAATTACATGTTCCACTTTGGTTAAGTATTCTAATCGTATTTTCTATTGCCACCCAAAGCCCCCACTTAACCCCTCATGTCCCTCTACATGCTAATATGGTTAAGTGTTTCTTAATTAATTAATTAAGATCATGACCTCATAAAGACCTCTCACATTAGACCGTCTTTTATGACTGCTGGATATGCCGGTTGGGTCCGGGAAGCCTTACGTCATAAAAAGGGTCTAACCTCGTGTCTTTACTTTAATCACGTATTTAATTTGTGCCTAAGACCTCTCACATTGGGCTGACATTTGTAGCAACTGGTTAAGCCGGTTGGGTCCGGGCAGTTTTACGCTACAACTGAGTCCAACCTCGTGTCTTAGTCGATTAATTACACCTAATTAATCACCCTCATAATTTATATTAATTATCCCTAATTAATTAATCATGTTTTCCAGAATATGGGTAGACCTAACTCAATAGGTAAATTCCCAACTCCGTAGTATGGGTAGACCTAACTCAATAGGTAAATTCCCAACTCCATAATATGGGTAGACCTAACTCAATAGGTAAATTCCCAATTATGTCCATTTAATTTATGTTACTCTTAAGCATACCCATTCCACATCATTTTATTAACATGCATATTAACCCCATCGTTCCCTATGTAATTCGTTCTCGTAACGTGACATAATAAAAGGGAAGATTCATCACAAATGTCATGGGTTTAACCAACATAGCTTATAACTTTATCATGGGTTCAAAAGGTGTCAACTTGCATATATGAGCATACATTAAACCCAACTAGCATTTAACCCAAACTTGCATTATGCATGTCATAAAAAGAGACAAACTTGCATATGAACTTGCACATAAACTTGCATATGAACTTGCACATAAACTTGCATGTGAACTTGCATAACATGTCATACATAGAGGCAAACTCGCATATGTTATGCATATCATAAAAAGAGACAAACTTGCATATGAACTTGCATCATAATAGGGTAAACATGCATATGTATGCATAGCATACAAAGGTGTCATCTTGCATATGTATGCATCTTATTTAGAAAAAGGGTAAACTTGCATGTCATAATGTATGCATAAAACCAAACACTTAGCATGCATAAAATCAATTACTTAGCATGCATAAAACCAAACACTTAGCATGCATAAAATCAAATACTTAGCATGCATAAAATCAAATACTTAGCATGCATAAAATCAAACACTTAGCATGCATAAAATCAAATACTTAGCATGCATAAAACCCAATGCTTAGCATGCATGAAACCCAATGCTTAGCATGCATGAAACCCATCACTTAACTTGCATAAACCCACATACTTAACTTGCATAAACATAGGGTTAACATTAAACATAGATTAGCAAACTAACATCATATCATATGACTTAAAACCCACAAATCCGCATACAAAACCGCATGATCTCATCATATCTCATCTACTTAATTTAGCAATTGGTCATTAAAGTGATAGAAACTCACCAAAACCAAGATTAGCAAACTTATGTAGTAGAACTAGTTGCTATACAAGAAGAAGATGATGATTAGAGGTTGATTAGCTTGCATCTTTCTTCATAAACTAGTGGAGGTTCCTCTCAAGTTTGATTTTGGTGGCATGGTGGCATCATTTCTATTTTTAGTATGAATTAGGGTAGTATTAGGGTGTATTTATAGATTAGGTGAGTGTTTTAGGCCCTTAGATTAACCCTAAATTAGATTAGGACCCTCAGATTTCGGAATCTTCCAGAAACCAGCCCTAAGACCAAGCCCAAACCCCAAACTGGTGCACCCAACCACAGAATTCTCTAGAAACTGTGCAGGTTTCCTGTCCCGACATGGGCGCACTTCCCAAGTGCGCCAGTGTATTTTTGTGCTGGCGCACTTCACAAGTGCGCCAGTGCATTTCTGGCCTGTTTCGGGTTTTTCTGCCTAACTTCGTTCGTCCATATCTCTTTCATACGGTACCCGTTTTACGCAAACTCGGACTCTATTTCGCGTATTTTTCCGAGACGAACGCAATGACGCAGCCCGTTTCCCCTGATTCTCACATCTGAGATTAATTATACTTTAACTACTAACCATTAGTGTTAATTGAAATTCGGGGTGTTACAGATATAACAGCAGATGACCAAAGGCTAACATGGGAACCACAGTAATTCCATAAGAAACACATAAGCTTCATATAACAACAGTGATGAGAAGAAAAAATGACTTCTCTCAATGACCAGTAATGCAGCAAATGTCTTCAAACTTATATAGCAAATGATATCAAAAATTGCAGCTAACAAATGATTTCAAACCATGACTTCAAACAAACTTGTACTGCAGCAAATCAAAGCGAACAATGACTCCAGAAAACACTAACTACATAATGCATTCAACCTTCTGACTTACTTCCAATGGTTACTTCTGACATATACTCAGCAGCAAAAACTGATCCTAACCTCAATCCTCACCTAAAAAGGTTCAAACCCAAGAAACATGAAATAGTCAACCAAGTAATTTCCCCAAAACCAGATTAGCATGGATCAGTCATACAACAGTAACATGCACCAAATAGCATGCACCAGAACCAGAATACCTATCAACATCTTCACTAAACCAAAACCAGAATAGCATGCACCAGATCCAGAAAAACTAACCAGAATAGCATGCATGAAAATACCTATTAAATCTTCACAAATCCAAGATGATCGGCAAATAAGATGATACACATATTAGTTTTGAGATTATACCTCCACGGAGAAAAACTAACCAGAATAGGATACATTAAACATTTAAATGCCACACAAATGAATTGAGATTATACCTCCATGGAGACAACTTCAATACATTTTATTGATACATACATTTTACTGGTGTATACATTAAGTCATACATATATTAGTTTTGAGATTAATTCCTTGTGATCGTTTATTCACTTAAAAAGCACTTTCGAACCCGTTTATTAATCAAATCATACAATATATGCTAAAATTTAATTGGATGGATTAAAGATTCGATTTGGACACAAATGGACTAAGATGATCTCATTCCAATGTTTAATTATCTACACTGAAAATTTTAATCTAGAAATAAAGCTCAGTTATAAATGGTTAGCATATAGAATGACAGTATATCAAATATGAAATTTTGAAATGTAAATTATAGATACAATTAGTTGTACATAGTGTCATATCAACACCACAAACTTAATTTTAGACAGGAAATATCCAATATCTGCATTTGAAGATAAGGATGGATATTTGGTAATTATCCTATTTACTGGTTATTGATTAATCAAGAAACATAAATAAATAAATAATTGGATTTAGTAAAATTTTCTTAAGTTCCAATGATTATAAAAGTATGCAAAAGAAAAAAAAATATGGTAATGAAAAATAATTTATTACATTTAAGAGATTTCCATACTTTCAATACTTCTTGCATAAATACCTATTTAAGTTATATTAGATGTAGCATGTAATTAGTGTGAACTCGTGCTACGCACACGGGCGTTGCTGTAAATATCAATTAGTAGAACATTGTATTAAGAATGTTTTCATGACTTAATCCAGTTTATTGTTGATATGGAAAGCATTGTTGGTTCAATGTGGTAAAAAAAATTCAGCAAAATTTACCGATGAGTCTTTTTTGATATACATTATCTAGTGTTGATGGAAATCATAACACCACATGAAAAATCTGTAGACAATATAGACTGAATAGATCAATAGGTTAGAAGCATATTTTTATTTCCTTATTCAATGTTTTGTCCACAAAAAATAATCAATTTATTAAAAAAAAAATTAAAAATGTTCCAGTTATGCATGCATCATTATATGTTGGACTTAGAGTATTATTTGATGTTGGCTCTGAAAATAAGAATTTCAAAGATCCTCTAATTTTATTTCAAATGTAGATAGGTTATTGAAAAACATAATTTGAAGACTAATGCAATAATAGCCATAGGTTAATTTGTTCAAAAATAGAAATAAAGAACACATATTTCAGTAAGTATAACCGCAGGTCATCAATGTGTGCCATACTCTACTCCACACATGTAATTGTTATGATTTTTGTGTGCAACGGAAGCATGACAAAACGCCGATAAAAATATGATCTTTATCACTCAATCACTTGAAGATGAATTTGATTGAAAAAAACACAAATAATATTAGCAATATGAGCACACGTATTCCACCCAACCACCCTCTTTATTGATTCACTAATAAAAAATTGTTTACAATCGATCTCAACTATCGTTACAAACAATTACAAATTGAACCAATAACCTTATTGAGAAATAGGTAGAAAATGTTTAATGGCTAAATAATTTGAAGGAGAACACTCAATTTGGAATAGCTAGAATGATCACTCTTGGTGGCTCCCACCCACTCTTGGTGGCTCTCACCCACATGGTGGCTTTCACCCACATCAAATGAAGATGTTAGCTGGCCCTTTTATAGGGAGAATTGTTTTATGCCCAAGAAAACTTGTCATCCAAATTATCTTCATATATGTTATAAAACTATTTGGATAAGCACCAAATATCCTTGCAATAAATGTCCACAAATATAGCAATCAATATCTCTCCATAAAATCTAGCATCAAATCTCTTCATCAAATCTAGCATCAAATCTCTTCATCAAATCTAGCACCAAATCTCTCCATAAAATCTAGCAACAAATCTCTCCACAAAATATGTAAGATTATTTGTTGCCCGAAATTGTGATTTGCGTATCACCAATTTCAACACTCCACCTTGATACCAAATCACAACATCTCCTCCACTCAAACAATAGCCCCTTAGCTCTCACTTTCAACCACTTCTTTCTCAATTAACACCATCTCGATTTTAACGGCTATGAGATAAAACCATCCTGTCTTCTCTTCAAGCTTAGGCTTAATTGATTTACAGGCTCAATCACACCTTCTTGATTTCATCAGGCCACAAGATTACCTAATTTATTTCCAGGCTCAATCACACCTTCTTGATTTCATCAGGCCACAAGATTACCTAATTGATTTTCAGGCTCAATCACACCTCCTCTTTATCGATATACGCCTACCACTTGATCCCTCTTCATCTACATGGATCCCTTGAGAATTATCAACGTGAAGACAACAATCGATAACATGATCCTCAATGGATCCTCAGCAGTGATCAAAACCAACCTCTCCACCTTGCTGCGGACTAGGTTCTTCATTCAAAATTCTCAAAATCTCCTACTCCACAATAGCCATCCATGAAAACAATATCATCTCTGACATTTACAACGTTTCCGTCTTTTGTTGAATCTTTTTCACGGCTTGATAGATAATTTGATAAGCCAATGATTTTTTTCTGTGTTTCAGAATACGGTTAACCATCTTCAATCCAAAATCACTCCAAGTTATGCGATGAACTGGCTCTGATACCAAACTGTTATGATTTTTGTGCGCAGCGGAAGCTTGACAAAACGCCAATAAAAATAGGATCTTTATCACCCAATCACTTGAAGATGAATTTGATTGAAAAAAACACAATCAATATCAGAAATATGAGCACACATATTCCACCCAACCACCCTCTTTATTGATTCACTAATAAAAAATTGTTTACAGTTGATCTCAACTATCGTTACAAACAATTACAACTTGAACCAATAACCTTATTGAGAAATAGGTAAAGAATATCTAACGACTAAATAATTTGAAGGAGAACACTCAATTTGGAATAGCTAGAAAGATCACTCTTGGTGGCTTCCACCCACTCTTGGTGGCTCTTACCACATGATGGCTTTCACCCACACCTAATGAAGATGTTAGCTGACCCTTTTATAGAGAGAATTGTTTCATGCCCAAGAAAAATTGGCATCCAAATTATCTTCATATATGTTATAAAACTATTTGGATAAGCACCAAATATCCTTGCAATAAATGTCCACAAATATAGCAATCAATATCTCTCCATAAAATCCAGCACCAAATCTCTTCATCAAATCTAGCACCAAATTTCTTCATCAAATCTAGCACCAAATCTCCATAAAATCTAGCAAAAAATCTATCCACAAAATATGTAAGATTATATGTTGCCCAAAATTGTGATGTGCGTATCACCAGTTTCAACAGTAATCATGTATGAACATAGTTTGAGATATATGAGTGGCCAGTTCTAAAACTGAAAACTTCACGATGAGGAGTCAGTCTTTAGTAAAAACCAACCATACTTCATGATAGTTTATTGAAAATTTAGTTGTGTCAAATGATTACATGAGTAGTAAAGAGATGATTACACAATGGTATGAAAATATTTCTTTCTGGACAATGAAATTGAAAAAATTAATTACATAAGTATTTGGTTGCATAGAATTACAATCTCTTATGAAAATTTCAGATGAATTTTGGAACTAAACATGGATTTTATGGCTGGTACAATAAAAACTTAGTATCATACATATATATTTGTTGATTAGTAATCCAATTTTAATGTAATCTTTTCTTCAGGTTGATGCTTTAAAAAGGTAATATATTATTTATCACTACCCCTTAAGACAGTTGTGATATTGATTAAGTTTCATACGACTTTGGAATAAACATATACAATCTGTGACATTAAAAATACATCAAATTTCTGTGACTAAAAATCAACTAAACACATGGACTAATTGACTTGCTCTTTTCTACATCAATTTATTGCTTGCTTTGTTAATTATTATTTATCAATGTTCAATAAATAATAATTAATGACACCAATGGATCTGCTAGCTGTTTATAAATTCATACCAATACATTGTGTTACCTCAACTGCGGCACCATCTCCAAAGTCCAAAGTAGGTAATAACACATGTATTTTCTTTGTCTATTTTAAGTGGTTAAGCAGCTTCAAACACCTTAGATATTTGTGTTTTGATACGGGCTAGGCTTAGTCGAGGATATTGTGAAGTAATTGAACTTTTTACTACCATAATGAACTGGCATTTTTGTATTACTTTTCCATTATCATCTTTATTGCTGAAGCGTTGACTTGCACAGTTATGATAATGAACCCACAATTTAGTTAATTCTGACATGAACGAAATCAAATCTATTTCTTTAATACTGAATTCTACACATATAAGTAATGAATTTCAAAGTACGGATAATCTGTTTACTATCACTGGTAATGGATATATGACATTAGGTCCATTATATCTAGCATGCAAGACTGAAAATTGTGCAAGGTAATTAAGCTAGATTTGAAACATAATAACTAAATTTGAAATTAAGAGAATATAATAATTAGCATACAAACAGTAGAAGAAAATTGGCCAAGTTACGGCACCTTCTATGATAAGATGATTTATTTACCAAGGCACATCTAATGAACAGTGACCACATTCAAGTTACTGAATAACTACAATTAATCGCTTTATGCAGCCATAATCACCTATATTAAAATTATTTTCATGTCTGGCAAACATATAAACGAAAGCGTTACGTGAAATGGAGAAGATGAAATGTAATTGCTCAATGTTGAATTTCGTGATTATCACGGATGAACTTGAGAAAAAATAATATGCACAAAATCTTGACGGTATTTAGCATGCTCATAACCTTTTTGTTCAGAAATAAGCTTGATAACAAAATTTTAGTACAATTGGTTTATCTCAAATCTGACAGATGGTTCATCTAACGCTAAAGGATCTCTATGCAAAGCCATAAGGCACATATCTATACTTGCTATGTCGTTGATAGCTTAGTTTCTTGCTACACGCTTGGAGTTTTAAGTCCCACATTTTAGATTTCATATCACTACTGCTTTTCTAACATCAAACTTATCAATCAAAACCAAAGTCATTTTAAAAAACTAAGCTGTTGAATATATGGCTTTAAACAATATAACATGGGACTATGTGATCGAACAATTTGCTACACTGAGTTTTGTTGCAATTTGCAGTAGAGATACCAATATAAGTTCCTAAATAGAATTACTATGCCCATCATGGGTCATATTTTGTTTTGTCTTACATTCCTAAGTTTGGAACAAATAATAATTTACTTGCAGTATCTTATTAGATGTAAAAATGTATTATTAATTAATGGTATATGTTTAACTAAGCATAGCAAAATGATTTCAGTTTGTACATTTTGCAACCAACCAAAATCAAAGAGTGAAGAAACTTCATATTGATAGAGTAAATTGTTCTCTATATTGCAGTTTTATTAGTATCCTACTTTATTATAGACTCTCAACTACTAAGGGGGGTGATTAAATTAAAGGCAACTACAGATTATCGAATGCCAATTTTTCCTCTGACAGATCAAAGAATTTTTATTACATCAAACACTTTCTCTATCCCAATGCAAATGTAGAGAAAATCGACATGCCTAGAGATTGATGAAGACATCTTGGAAATTTTCTTAAAGAAAAACTAATCAAACAATTATTAAATCAGAATATATGAACATATATTTTCCATGCACACTGATCTTTACCAAGCTATGCATGAGAAAGTTATTATGTGTGTGTAATTTGTAGAGCAGCGAATATTAAACTTAATCTTGAATGGTACCATAGGAGAAGCTTGTCTCCAAGAACAATGAT